>JASAUF010000042.1:0-600000 GCA_030180095.1 Magnolia changhungtana
GTTGTCCTTGGAATCATTTCGGCTGTTTGATTCCATTTGTCGCACAATACTCCTCAAATATCTTATCATAAAATACTCTCTCTATTATCGATCCGAGACATATTTATTATCGCTTTACATGTGCCTCATTTTCTACCATAATTTTTCACTTCTTAAATATATCAAATACATCAGATTTATGTTTTAAGAAATAGACCCACAATTTTCTATTAGCATCATCAATAAAGGAAACAAAATAACGTGAGCCACCAAGAGATAATACCTGTGTCGGTCCCCACACATCAGTGTGTACAAACTCCAATAGATGTCTTTGGAGCACGTCCTGTCTTCTTGAAGCTTACCCTCTTCTGCTTGTCATACACGCAGTCCTCGCAGAATTCCAAGTCAATAGACTTCAGCCCTGGTAGTTTCTCTTTTGACAATAGCACTTTCATCCCTTTCTCACTCATATGTTCCAACTTCTGATGCCATAACTGCCCATTAACTCCAGTTGATGCGACTGCGAGTGAATTATACGATCCTAAAGTCACGTACAAAGTACCTTCCTTCTTGCCCCGAGATATCACCAAGGCACCTTTTGTGATATTCCAGGAATCACTGGTGAATGTCATCATATAATCGGTATCGGCCAATTACCTCACTAAGATCAAGTTACGTTTCAAACTCGGTACATGTCTGACATCCTTCAATTTCAAAGTCGTTCCGTCTTTCTGATTTACATGAATGGCCCCCTTTCTAACAATACTTTTTCTGATTTACATGTACATCCCCCTTTCTAACAATACTGCAAGACTCATCATCACCTAAGTAGATTCTCCCGAAGTCACCTGATACATAATTACGTAGAACTTCCTTACATGAAGTGGCATGAAATGAAGCACCCGAGTCTATAACCCAAGACTCATTCTTTGCATCAAGAGACAAGATCAACACTTCTGTGTCAATCTTCTCAGACAGATTCACTTAATCCTTCCCGCCTTGAGAGCTTCCTTTTTGTTTCTTGAGCGCCCTACAATCACGTTTCATGTGCCCCTTCTTGTCGTAATGCCAACACCCGTCTTTGTCTTTCGATCCCTTGGACTTCTTCCTCAACTTAGAACGCCCGTGTTTATTGCCTCTTTTGTTCAGCGATCTTTCTCTTCCTTCAACGTTTAGATCATTCTCTGAATCCTCTAAAACTCCTAATGCCTTTCTTCTATATTCTTCGCTGAGAATTAGACCGGCCACATCATAAAATTTCAGCTTTGTCGATCCTGAGGAATTGCTTACAACAATCACCAAACCATCCCAACTGTCTGACAAAATAGACAAGATCAATAATGCCCTGACCTCATCCTCAAAAACAATACCAACGGATTCCAACTGGCACGTGACTGTATTGAACTCGTTTAGATGTTCAGTCATGCTCCCACTATCTGACATCTTCATGCTGAATAGCTGTTTCATAATAAGATAAATCATGTTGGACGCTGAAGGTTTTTCATACATGATGGCTAGGGCTTCCATTAATTCTTTTGTGGTTTTCATCTTGGATATATTGAAGGCGACGCTCTTAGACAAAAAGAGTGAGATCATTCCTAAAGTCTTCTTATCCAATAAAAACCATTCATCATCTATCATCTTTTCTGATTTCTTCTCTTTTTCTCCTAGAGGAATATAGAGGTCCTTTTGATACAAATAATCATATATCTTCCAGAAGGCAAAGTTTGAACCATCAAACTTCTCAATTCTAGTCTTCCCTTCTTCCATCATCGCTCCCAAATAGAACTAAACTAATAGCTTTCGATACTACGCTTGTTGTCGCAAAGATTAATAACGCAGTTGAACCGAGATCCAATCTTCGGTCTCACCCACAAACGATAAACAAGAAGAAATATAAGCTAGAAACAAATAAAAGCAATCCAAACAAACCACAAGACAAGATATATGTGAAAAAACTCAAACTAAGGTTTAAAAAAAAAAAAAAAAAACCACAGATGCAAACTTCCACTATGAAGAAAACAAAGATTACAAGGTAATATACTAACCTCTCCCTTGGAAATACAGAGAAAATCCCTTACCCACACCTTAGAGTAACTCCTCAATATTTACTTTAACCCTAGAATAGCACTAAGGACCCCAATTTATAGTTTTGGCAATTTCCCTTTCGCACCCTTACGAAAACCGACTCAAAATTCCGCAGTCCGCATCAAATTCGAAAACGAATCTGCGTAGCCTCGATGGTCGAGCAGACTGCACGACCGGTCGAGCGGACCCCACAACCGGTCGAGCACCTCGGAACAAAAAATTGATGCTCACTCGACTTCGAGTCTAGCTAGTCCACAACTGGTCGAGCAGTGGCCCACGACCGGTCCAGCAGGGCCATGACCGATCGTGCGGCCCCCAGATGTGGCTCCACATCTCAACATATTTAAGGGGCATTCAAACGTGCCATTAACTGATTGTAATTTGATATTAATAGGGAGGAAGATCGTGGCTGGAAGTGGAATCGGAGGCATGAAAGAAACGCAAGAAATGAAAGATTACGCTGGCAAGAACAACATAACGGCTGATGTTGAGGTAATCTCCATAGATTATATGTAAACACAGCCGTAGAGCGGCTTGCCAGGGGAGATGTGATATACCGATTCATCATTGACGTTGCAAACACATTGAATGTTGCCCCATACTCTCTTAAGCTCGGCATCGATGTGGCCATGGCACTTTTGTGACCGTTGATTTGTGTTGTGTGTCTTATGATGTATGGATATTATGCAAGAAGCTTTTCTTTGTTAATTCCTATGATCAATGAAATATGGGGTTTGATTTTTTTATAATTGGAACTGGGGATTAAGTGGGCCACCTTGAAGATGGACCGTTATACAAAGAATCGCATCAATGGTTCTCATTAACATCTTCAAATATACAATTAATATAATAAAGATAGGGCTATTGCATCTGAACTACATCTACAGGTTGGCATGCATGCACAAGATCTGATTCATTTTGTGGCTCTTAACAACAACATTTGCTGTAAAAGCTAGGCTGGTCCACTTATCATGTTCGCCACACATGTATGTTGAATATGTGCCACTGCCACTGCCAATATTCCAAGTCTTCTTTCCTCATGTGATCATGGCCCACCTAATGACTAGATTGAACTTATTTATGGGCCATAGTTCATGATCAGTCCTACCTGTGGATTTGTTATTGCCCTAGCATTCTCTACTCAAATAGTTAGGATCATTTTCTCAGTCCACACGTTAGGAACTATGATGAATCATTTCAATCATTGTTCCAATTGGACGGTCAAGATTAGGCTAGGCAGCTGATTTCATGTCTATCTGATGGCTCCTTGTGAAGCGTCGAGATGGGAAATAACCTGCCACAGCAGAAGTGCACTGTGGATGAATCTAATAATCACCATCCAATTGAGAATGGACATGGATGAGAAGTAGGTCTCAATCCAACCACCTTAAAGTTGGATCAAGTGGGACCCACTTTTCATTGTAGCCCAATTTGACCAAATTTCAACAGTTAATGGGTCCTAAAAAGAATTGCAGGCAAAATAAATTTGTCCAATATATGCATAGGACAATCTCCACTATTGAAACACCCATAGCAAAAGTTTGTTATAGATAAGTCTCATCCTTATCTGATCAAGATCGAGTAATGACTCTAATGAGTGAGCACCACTTGATCCAACCCCTAAAATGTCGAAAGTGCCCAGGGTCCATCCATCTCAATCTGATCGAATCCGTTACTCATAGCATGTATCTACCATTCATAAGGTTGGGCCCAAAATGAACATGCCCTAGCCCATTGTCCCATCTGTAGGATATGTCATGCATGTCTAATATGAATCATTTTTAATTTTATTTTTTTTCTAATCATCAAGTTCTCTCACATAATTATAAGTTTTAACTCAATTGATGAGTGGGCTAACCTGGAGGCAACTTACCTGATGAGTGGACTGGATCTTGCACATACCAGCCACAAAGCCCAACATAAATTCTGAA
Source organism: Magnolia changhungtana (assembly GCA_030180095.1). Taxonomy (NCBI): domain Eukaryota; kingdom Viridiplantae; phylum Streptophyta; class Magnoliopsida; order Magnoliales; family Magnoliaceae; genus Magnolia; species Magnolia changhungtana. The sequence goes on from JASAUF010000042.1 coordinate 3,999, forward strand.
ATAGTCTTGCCTACAACCTACTTGTTTTTAACAGTTTTTAAATCGATACCAACTTCCCAATGTGTGCGATGTTTGGATTTTTAAAATGCAGCAATATATATATATATATATATATATATATATATATATATATATATATATATATATATATATATATATATATGGAAAAAGCATTATGAGATCAAGATCGGTAGCCCCACTGTGATGTGTATCGGACATCCACCCAACAAGTTTTCCCTTCCACGGTGGCCCATGGGCCTAAAAATCTGGCTAATCCTTGACTAGGTGGGCCCCACCACTAACAATAGTTGAGAGTTACACCCACCCATTGAAACCTTCCTATCATTAGGGCCCATTAAGATGTGGTTTATACATTCAATCCATCCATTGCAATTGTGTGTATCCCACTTGGACGAGAGGTCACATCAAAATTTAGGCAAACTCAAGTGGGCCGCATTTAGTATTGTTAGATGGTTTATGTATGATTTCACATTTACTTTAGTTTTAGATAGAGTTGAATTTTTAGATATCTCATAACCTAGAGGGGATCCACTAAATGCATGATGTGGATGTTCAGTACACATTACTAGAACAAAATGGTGGGCCCGCAGAGCTTGACCTCATAATGCCTTTTCCATGTGTGTGTACATGTAAGGAGTTGCATGTGTGTGTGTACACTGACACATACATACGCATATGTAAATATATTCCTTTTTTCATCATGATTATTTATTCATGAATCCTTTATATTTTATTACGGAGGGAGGTGCATGTGTGTGTACACAGACACATACATACACATTTATATATATTTCTTTTTTATCGTACGTGATTATTTATTCAGAAATCCATTATAATTTAATATATACGATCTTAACATTTTTATGTTCATAATTAATTATTGTTAATGCAAATGGTAGACTGTTGTGCTACCATTCTGATTCTAGATAATGTTAGGATAGCAACCTAATAATCTAAAATTTGACATCTAGTTATTGAAAGTTTAGGATGGTCACATTGGAGAGATTTTAGGGCTTAAATTCATATGTTGTATTTTATTACCTTTTTATTTGTAATCTGTCTATTATCTTTATAATCTACCTATTTAAATTTTAGATAAGGTTAGGATAGCAACCTAACAATCTAGTATTTGCAATTTGCCTATTGAAAGGTTAGGATGGTTCGATTGGAATGATTTTTAGGCTTGATCCATATATTGTACTTTTATTAGCTTTCTATTTACAATTTGTTCGACCGTTGGAACCTAAGAGGTCGAGACGTTGAATGTAGGAATCTTTGTAGCTCGACCAAGAGAGACTATCACTGGTCAAGAGTATTCTTCTTCCAATGCTTTAATTTATTTTGTCTAAAGGAATCATCATGTGCTCATTGGCCAAGGTAAGGACTATTTGATTGGTCGGTTCTATAGATGGAGCAAGTTGAATGAAAGATAAGGTGTTCAGTGCAACCGATTTAACAACTCTCTGATCTTGATCAAATGTGAGCGATGAAGTTATAGATTGTAAAAGGAGACTGAAAGACTAGGCTAGTATATTACTACATCCTTTTAAGTTTGGCGTTCTGTCTGATATTCTGATCGACGAATGTGGCTTATAGTCTCTTTCGAGTCGGACACTTCAAGTCTTTCTACAGAAGGCTGAGCAACATCGATTGAAATGTCTAGAATAGATATCTTACCTTTAGAAGATGGTGCAAAGACTAGTTTTTAGAGGCCGAAGGCTCTCTAGTTACTATGTAAAAGAAGGAAGAGAGTAAGACAGGAGGATTGAAAAATAAGTAACGGGAAAAGAACATAATATTGAAACAACATCCACCTAAAGTTGACCGAACAATAAAGATATAGTAAAACGGTCGGCCATTGGTGAGATTTTAGTAAGGTTGACGAAAAAAGTCAAAGCTCGATTGGAACGAAGAAAAGTGGGAGGATTAGGATGATATAGCATAAGAAATCAATCGGAAGGAAGATTAGGATCATATAATCTCTCCTTTTCACTATCATATATTAAAAGCCATATTGAACTGAGTATCTTTATGTCTCTTGTATGCCTCTTCCATCTCTTAAGAATATTTTGAAGGTGGAATGCTTAGTTAGAATTTGATTTTGTAAAGTCTATGATGGCTTTGGGCGAAGAAGAGATGCTTAGAGAAGATTGACCTGAAGTTGCAGGAAGTGTAGGGCAAGAAGCTGGGAGAGGCCCAAGCTCAAAAATCCTCAAAATAGTTGGAGTTATAGGTGTTGGGATTGAAACAGTACTTGTCGGAACCACCTTAGTTGAACCTGCGGCTATGGTCTTCTGACGCTTCAGTTCAAGTTGAGCTGGCTCGACCATTTTTATTAACGTGAAAGAAGGTTTGACTGTTTTATTGCTATTGGGGATGAGATGGTCGATATGATCAAAGTTGTCTTTCTTGATCATGTCTTCCTCTGGATAGGAGACACAGCCGACTGAGGTTCAGTCAATTTTTTGGTGCCTTCTTTATATGAAGGAGAAAGCTAGTCGATGATCAATTCATGAGATCAACATATCAAAGTCACAAATAGCTTTTCCACCAAGAGTGGAATGACTCTATCTGTTGAGGATAGTTGCAAAAGAGAGGAAGCATGAAAGAAGAGCTGATAGAATAAAACCATATGTAGTGAGTATGAAAGGTGATGACCGAATCCACAATTGGTCGATGACTACTAAAACCCCAACTTCGTTAACAGTAGTAGAGGTAACCCAATGAAGAGAGTTTCAAGGAGGCTTTTCAAATAACAACTACAAAGTCACATTCTCCTATGCTACTTCTCCATTAGTAATGTGTGACAATCAAAGTTGAGAACTTGGCTGCTCAGGGATAAAGTTTCTTGGGAAGGCACATGCATCACCGAAATAGAAGAAAAATTCAAGGGAACTTAGGAGTAGCACTAATAGGTAATATAATGAGGAGAAAGAGACTTAGATGGTTTGGTCATTTGCAATCGAGGTCAAGAACTATACCAGTTATGAGTGAGGTGGAACAAGTTGAAGGCTCTAAAAGAGCTAGGGGAATGCCCAAAAGGAAGGGGGTGGTGGTACTAAGAAAAGACTTGATGACCTATGTCACACCCCAAACTCGGAAACCGGGCTCACAAAATTTTCGTTCGCTGAATCCGGTGCCGACAGCCTCCGTAGTACCTCATTCTCGGCTCCTAGCACCCATATACCATATGCCAATCCTGGGATCCTACAAAGAGGATTTTCAACATGAATTTAATTCATAATAAGCATAACTATAAGCATCACCCATGAACAATAACCAAAATTCCATCACAAAATCCACTATGATAAAAAAAAACTTTAAGATACAAATGTGCAAAAAGAGAAATACAATGATAATAATAACAAAACTCCAGAAGCTCTACGGCACGCTCCTGCTCAGCTATGGTCTAGCGTCACCTGCACACATCAATCGTGCATAAGCTTATAGAAAGCTTAGAGGGTGATGAAAGTGTGTGCGCAATATAAGCATGTTCAAAATACAATATTAGAGTAATGCAGAATATACTGGTAAGTCCATGAATGCAATCAGTCGTACCAAGGCTATGCGATGCAAGGTAATGCTATCGGCCATATCAAGGACATGCAATACAAGGCATGAATGATGTCGGCCATACCAAGGCCATGCGATGCAAGATGCAAGTTAAGCATACCAATCCTCATCCGAATTCACATATCAATGCAACTCATCACTAGAGCATCAAATATCAGTACAGCTCTCACTCTGGATAATTATCGAGGTCTAGTACACTCCAAATGACATTGCCCCTTCCCCAAGTGGGCAGTCTAAGTGAGCGTAAGAAACCTCACTATCTGCCTAACCAATAGTATACCAATACATATCCGGCACATCGATAGCGGACTCATTTACGAGCTGATCAGACTCAGCCTAGCAATTGCCCCTACCCTTGGGTGGGTAAGGCCACACCCCCTTCTAACCGACCACGACGCAGTGGGAGACGCGGCCTCCTGGTATTCGGCCCTCGTGCACTCATGTATTCACTCGGCCTCGACGTTGGAATCATACTCTAGTACCATCAAGTTTAGAGATTTTCACCCAGGGACATCTATGGCGCCCCGATGCTAGTAACAGTATTTCTGATGTCCAGTCCAACCATCCACGATATGCTTGTGGAGGTTATAGCCCTGGTGTCACTAAGGCGTATAGAAATCATATCACACAAATGCGAGATACATGAATTATACTATCCAGTCATGCAGCAATCTTGTGCATACCGCGCGGTCATGTGGGCAACTCCTCCTATCAGGAAGTCCCATAATAATCCGCCCAATGGCATGTGCGATGATTAATCACTCCTCATATCAAGTATACATATGATATACATGGGCATGGATCGTAAAGCTATACTAAGCATGTTATATGATGATGTACTCTCCTCATATCAAGGATGGGCATAGACGGCCTACTCATATCAAGAATGGGACTAATGATCATGGGGGCGCAACAATTTAGGTTAGCCCACTAAGGGGAGGTGAAAACGGGACTAACAATGGGCACTGGGGAGAGTTATAATGTAGACATTTAACCATCATTGCCCATTAATGTGGACATTTAACCAACAGTGCTCCCGAGTGGCCCACATAAAGCCTAACATATAGTGGGCCCATAGCCTCACACAAGGGCCTCATATATTACATAATGGGCCTCACGCAAAGGGCCTAATACACATCATGATGGGCCTCACTCATGGGCCACATATGCATCACATTGGGCCTCGATCATGGGCCCCATATACATCATAATGGACCTATCACATGGGCCATATATACCTTACATTGGGTCTCATCATATGGGCCTCATACATCACATCGGGCCTCATTATAAGGGCCTAATATACTACACATCGGGCCTCATATACATCAAATTGGACCCCACATATGGGCCTCATATACATCAAGTGGGACCCACCATTCCAGGTGGACTATCTACACCATTCATCTATTTTTAGAGATCATTTTAGAGCGTTACCCGAAAATGAATCATATCGAAAGATCATTTAGACCATTCCACAAATAGTAATGGAGATGATGATTTTCACCATTAACAATTCACAAGCCCACCAAAATGTTTGTTTTCTAATCTGTTCATAAGGTCACAAAGACCTAAATTAAGAGGAAAACAAATTCCATATTGATCCAAAACTTCTGGAACCCCAAACGGGTTTCAATGGTAGGCGTTCAATCCTCCACTGGTTTTTGCAATGTGGTCCATCTGATAGATAGATCTGTCTTATTTTTCTTCTCAACCCTTAAGACGAGCTCGCGCAATGGATGGGCGGTTTGGATCTAACACATAACTCATGATCAGGCCCACACTTGCTGACGTCACGACAACAGCTATATAGCTGATGTGACCCAGTAGATGGACGGTTTGGATGTAACGCATACATCATGTGGGACCCACAGATTTGCTAACGCCAATATATGGACAACGTGAATAAAGCACATGCATCATGTGGGGTCCATGCAGATGGACGATGTGGATGAAACCCACAGAACTTGCTGACGTCAATACCACAGCTATATAGTTGTGTAACGTACACCAGCCAATCCTCTTCCCACATAAGTGGGTCCCACGTAGGGCCCACCATATAGCATTTTATATATATATATATATATATATATATATATATATATATATATATATTGAAAACATCCAGCATCCAGGCCTGCTGGACGATCTGGACAGCAGGCCGTCCAGTAGCTCCTTGCCCACCTGGACCTGCTGGATCGTGCCAGCTGGTCGGATGGTGCAGATAAAGCCCGTACATCACAGTGGGGTCCATGTGGGTGGCCCACACAGTTTTGGATCAGCTGATATTTGTGTCTTTCCTTCATCTAGGCCTATCCTAACGGACAGGCAGCAAGGTGGATCCCACAAGCAGACGGTCTGGATCATCATACATGCATCATTAGGTGGGCCACACATAAAACGAGAGAGAGAGAGAGATAGAGACATGTGTGTGAGGGAGGAGCTCCACCACTATGAGCTCCCCTCCTGCATTACAACACATACATTAAATGGGTCCCAAATAGGATCCATACCATTAATCGGTAGGCCCCACTTGTTTCACCACAAAAATTGAAATCTAATCCTACAAAACACCCACCGATTGTTCTCTTCTTTAGCTCCTTGGAATCCTTGTCTCTTAAGCTCTCCCTTTGATGGAGGATGATGAAGATTGAAGGGGTGGATGGTGAGATGAGGGGGGTAGGAAGTGGGCCTTAATCTTTTCTCTTTATAGGATTTTCTCTCTTGGAGGCTTAGGAAAAGGTGGAGAGAATGAGAGAGGAGAGGGTGTTGTAAGAAGGATGGGATGAGAGGGATGGATGTTATAAGAAGAATAGAGGGTATGGGCTTGGTTGAATTTTAGATGAGAGAGGAATGGGTGGAGAGAGGAGAGAGAGAGAGAGAGAGAGAGAGAGAGAGAGTTGACTTTGGGGATAGCTTGTATAAGAGAGGGATGGGTTATGTACTTGACTTGTGATTGATTGATTGATGTGATGGATGGTAAAGATTCTCTTGGAATTTACAACGTACGGCGTTTTCCTCGAAATAAATATGAACCCATAACTCCTGGCCTGGCTATCGCATCGGCGCGCGAGACGCGACGTTGGAACCGCAGCAACGATGCAGTCGCTATGGTACAAGTTTCAAGTCGAGCTAACTCAGATCTACAGGATGTGACTTAGGGTTATGGGCAAATGACGATTACAGATCGCGGGTCGCCGGAATTCGACGGGGAGGATCACGGGAATCTAAGGAATGGTATGTACTAGGATACAAGCCTTACAACCTATGGTCTAACTGAAGTTAAGGACCTTGATAGAGTGGAAGGGTGGAATAGGATTCATGTAGTTAACTCCTATTAATTGGGATAAAGCTTATATGATGATGGTTAAACAAGCCATAAAAGCCTGTAATTCAAATGACTTTCTGATGTAGGCCAAGCCACATCAATTATGCCCAAAACTCATGGACCATGCTAGTCCATTAGCCCAAGCCTAGGCCCCATAGTTGACCCATCAGCAAGGAGGCCTAAGCCTAGGCCCCACAATTGACCCATCAGCAAGGAGGCCCAAACCTCGTAATTATGTAACATAATCCAATTAGCCAACTTTACAATAAAATCATATTAGATCTTTTTATCTCTTTAACAACTTTTTTTATCAGCTTCTATTTTTTTTCATAAATCAATTATCAATGACACTAAAAAATAAAGAAAATTTCATGCCAAAACTAGCTTGCTTTTTAATTATTATTATTCTCATGTAAAATTTAAAAAAAAAAAAAAAAAAAAAAAAACCTTCTAAAACTTTCATTATTTATTAAGAGGTCTATATAAGGACATCGCATGAGTATTCTCAAGTCATTTCTGAATTCAATGAAAACAATATGGATTTTCTTTACGACTTTAGTTGTGATTTTTGTCTTAAGCTTAGATTGGGGTGCCTACATTTGAGCGGATCTTTCCTATTACCTGGCTACAACACTTTCCAACTAGCTTTCGAATAATACTACTTAATGTAGAAATGAGGTAAGCAATGGAATCTAAATGCATGAAGTGCTGGTTGAATCATACATGGCAACTAATTCACATAGAAATGAGCAATGCAGAATTCACTTAAAAATATACCCTTGTCACAAGTAAAGTTGGGCACAAGATGACTCGACTCGTCCGACTCGATCTTAACCAAGTGGGTGAGTTGATCAGAACCGAGTAGACTTCGCCCAATCTGAACTTAAACTGAGTCGAGTCTGGGTTCCCCAATAACTCGACTCAACTCGATCTAAAACCCGACTCGACTCAGTTCGGGTAATATATATATATATATATATATATATATATATATATATATATATATATATATATATATATGATGGATTTTATTTGTCTCTTTCTTCGATGGAAGGGAAAAAGAAATTCCATTATAGAGTTGTATGCAATGCACAAATGATTCATGTACGATTGTTCAATTTTATCTTTTTCTTCTTGTTTGTTATTCTTTATCCCTTACTTTCGCCCGATCATGTGAGATAGAGGAATCATTTATTATGTTATATCATCAGGGTTATGATCCACCAACCTGCTAGTTCTTTTTATGAGGCACCCACAGGAGAATTTATCCTGGAAGCGGAAGAACTACATATATATATATATAGAGAGTTCTTCAGTTTATAGGATGTTTGTATTTGGTTTAGGCTGGCTCAGGTGCATCTGGACTGGCTATGGTGCGTCCAGGCTGTCTCAAGCTGAGCCATTTCTAAATCCTAAACCCTAAAAAAAGGGTCAACTCAACCCAACTTGATGCTAACTCGATCCAACTCGATCCCTATGACCGGGTTGGACTCGGTCTGGGTTAGTCTAGGCCAAACCTGGACTCGAATCGGGTCAAGCATGCTGGACTTGGTACTAAGTCAAGTCAAGTTCGGGTCATTTCTATTTCAGAACTGGGTCGGGTTGAGTTTGGGTCAGGTCTATATCAAAACCAGGTTGAGTCTAGTCAGGCCTAACTCGGTCTGACTTGCTCGATGCCCAACTCTAATCAAAAGTATCTGAAAACTAATATAGGATGCTTAAAGAAAGAAGTATTACCATTTGCTTGTCATTACCAAATTTGCAATACATTGGCCTATAATCCTACGAACAAAACCAATTGAACCATATAAAACTCCCTGGTCAAGAAACGAAAGCACATCACACCATATATTATGATGAATATGAGAAAAAAAATTCAATTATGATATGTGCTAGAAGTAGTAAGTTAATATTTCCACTTCTAAACAAAAGGCTCTAAAAGGCCAAGAAATGCATGTGTTCAAAACTGAGGAGACAAGGAGGATATAACACCTTATAGAAGTATGTTTGTAACGCCCTGAAAATCGGGGGTCGTGCAAATGCCTGACTCCCGAGTTCTAACACATCACTTATGCAACATATTTCATGATGATTGTATGTTGTCTGTGTTAGTGCATAAAATATGAATAGGATTATACCAAAACAATAATCCATACTCCAGAAACAATTACGTTACGCAAGCAGAAGACTGAGAGATGTATATAAGTATAAGCAAACGTATGGACCGTTACTACTCTCCAGAGTATGATTACATTGCCAGATCAAATATTTACATGTATTAGTTCAACATTCAAAATTTTAAAAGTATAGTCCATTTATAACTGAGAAGCCCTGTAATCCCCGTCGATCAGTACGACTTAAGTAAAACCGCCTGATAACTGCATATATGAGAACTCCTCCTCATCGTCGTAGAAGTCAGGATCCGCCTCATACGTCGCGTCGTTGTCTGCAACTAAGACAGAGTCTCGTTGGTGTGTAAACACCGTCCCAGAACGTGGGAGTGAGTAGCTAACTCAATGGAATTATAACACAAAGGTTAACATGTTATCAATTCAATCAAGCAGTAATGATAAAGCAGTACAACAATTCAGCCCTAAGTACTCTTATTAATGTAATGATGATATGATATGATGCATGCCCTTGCCTGCACTCCCTCTGCGAATTTTATCTCACGGTCGCGGCATGCACCACTCCGGACACATGCTACTTCCTCGTCAAGCACCATGCAATGCAATGTTATGATCGTGTTAGTCCAGTTCTTACTTAGGTTTATTCATACAGCAGGATTGGGAAGCTAAGATACCTCTCTTATATCAATTCCCAACAATGATCCGGTCTAGGGTCGTCAGTCCTAGCAACTCCCATACGATGTCATGGTTCTAGGTCACTATAAAGGGCTCGTCACCTGATCAATGTAGGCCTAATTTATACTTTAGTCGCTATAGAAAGGCTCGTCGCCTTAACGCAGTCTCAGAGTATGCTCGAGGTCACTACAAAGGGCTCGTCACCTGATCAGTGTAAGCCGATAGCTCGAATACAGTGTCCCATACCACCGTATTCGGTTCACGAGGCGGTGTTACTTACTGGTCACTACGGGGAGGCTCGTCGCCACAGCGTAGGCTGATAGCTCAACCACGGTGTCCCATACCACCATGTCCGGCTCATGAGTCTTAACGGATCGAGGTACCAAGGTTAACAGGGATTCTACTAGTGGGTTTGATACCTTAGGTTCAAGCAGTAGTGTCCAAACATGATGAACACACATCGGGCCAATCGGGTTACTTGACGGGCTCGACTAGCACGAGCGCACGTTGAGTTAATTAACATGAAGTGCGTAAGCACTCCGTGTGACCCAACCACTGTCGACAACCCAAGTACGAGTCGGATTCATCGAACACCTCCTGTGTGGAGAAACAACCTCAGCCACTAATTCGAGGCCTATTACCGATTGCCTGGACTATATGATAGCTCCAACCACATTCAATTATAACAAAATATCTTATAAGATAGTTAAAGCGGTAATGGATCAATACTTCAAATTATACAATCATACGAACATGTTCTGAAATGCAATGTAAACATGAATTCGCACACATTCAATTCATAAACAACCAGACATCAGAATATGACATGCATGGAGGAAATCATATACATCATTGAGGTAGTTGAGAATCATATCTCAACCCGCATACAGATACACCTTACTAACTACTAAGTCATTCAGACATTTTACAAATACTTAGCCTACGTATTCCATCATATATGATATATATCAGTTATCATACGTATTAGGGCCAATCCTCTTGTCAAAGGGTTATCACCTATACAACAATCACATATCCATGACAGTTAGTCATGGCGAGCGCGAATGCGAATTCTATACTCATTCAGTCATTTTCACAAACACTTATGCTACACAATAGAACATACACAATGTATGTTGATATAACATGTATTAGGGCTAATCCTTTCATCCGAGGGTTGTTACACATACATCTAGCATACATAGACAGCAATTAATCATGGCAAACTCAAATTCAAATTCCATACTTATACGATTATTTCAACAAATGCATGGATTAACCTAAACTCGACATAGTTCATATATATCTGAAAGGCTAGACAGACATCGCTTTTGGCATGTAAAATAGCATTCACGCCAGTAATAAATCATTAACTGACATTGAAAGCCTTGAAAACCACAACCTATACGTTTATAGTCCGTACCTTACGCCGGTAAACGCGTAACGGAGTTGTTTTAGACACTTAGTCTTTGTCAACGGCGGATTGGCGACCTATAGCATGAATTAGGTTAGATATTTCATAACTTACACTATCTGAAACCCTAAAATAGATTAGGGTTAGGTTTTCTTACCCAAGTACGTTGTTAGAAGGGTCCTTACTCTTGCTCGGGTGGTAGACTCTCAGGAGTTTCAATTCTCGGTCAAGGGTTCGACTACCAATAGTGGTGAAATTCCACTAGCGTGAGTGTGTGGAGTGTGTGTGGGTATGTAAATAAAAAAAATTAAAAATTAAAAAAAAGTGCATTGTTGGAAACGCTGGATTAGTGATTCAGAATTGATGAAATGGTAAGTGGAGTGGCAGGATTGAATCCCGAGAGCAAACTCCCACTCTCTCTCTCTCTCTCTCTCTCTCTCTCTCTCTCTCTCTCTCTCTCTCTCTCTCTCTCTCTCTCTTTCCTTCTCTTTCTCTCTCTTTTCTTTCTAAGGTTTAGGAAATTCGTATGGGTAATGAGAGAGAGGGTTTAAGCCCTTTTTATAGGCCCAAAACTGATGGGAATGACTCCAGGGTCATGGTATACTTAGGTTATGTCCAAAGGACATCAGTTTTGATCCAACGGAGCACTTCTAGAGGCCCCTTTTCTGCGTGCGGTCGGACTTAAGCTCCCTGACCTTGGATCTAGGTCAAGCTAAGTTTTTGGTCCGATCGGATTTACAGATCGACCGTGGCAGACCAGTTTCAATTCAACGGTCACCGGTACTCGATCAGGGCCACAAGTGTACTGACATGTGTAGAAAATTTCTCCTAATCCGATGGTGTATTTGGGTCAGATTCTGACGGTCTGAATGCTTATATTTGGCCCGCAAGCGACACGTCTCAGTTTACTTAAGTTTGAATTTTATTTCTAAATATATTAACGTTTCTCACACACTTCACTCTGGGCTCAAGTTGCACGTTTCTGGACACTGTTAGGACTTGATTTTTGAGGTGGTAGTCAAGCCCAGCAAGGTGATCATAACGGTATAGTTTCGGGGTAATCGGACTTTCGACGCGCGGTCCAAGTCCGATACGGAGTTTCGAAATGCTCCCGAGAGCAACTGGGTTTAGAGATGGATCCTAGATTTTAGGGTAATGTAGCATTAATAATTCTACAAGTTTTGGATCTTACAGATCGTATTTAAAGTGATTAGTGCTAATCTCACAGGTACTCTAGTTTAGCACTAGCTAATTCTCGCCTAATTTCTAAAGGATTTGTTCCTGAGTGATTTCTGCCTGAGGTGGTACTCGGGCCTTTGTATGGATTTTTCCGAGACGTTACAATGTTTTAACCCATTATCAAAAAATAAAAAATAAAAAAATTGTTGTCTAGCCTTTCATCTTCAAACACTGCATATGAAAAAAGAAAATAGACAAACAATAAAGCAAAAGGTTCCCAAAGAAGAACATGGTGGATAAAGCCAAAGCCAGGTCCAATTATCACAGAAGCATGAAAAACCATCACTAGACACTAAAAATTATCTAACTTCAATTTAGAATAAGAAAATCATTTCAACGCAAATGCTTAACATCACGATTATCATTATCATCATCATAGAGTTGTCCCACCTATTTGGGGTTAGCTACAACATGTCATAAATAACTATTCAATACATGATAGTAGACAACTAAGTTTTTGAATCTTGTCCTTTTGGAAATTCTTATAGAATTGACAAACAACTCCCACCTTGGATATCATGGTATCCAGTAGTCAACCATCACGTGCACTCAATTTTAGCACCTCCATGGTAGCATAGTATACAGTAGCCAACCATCATGTGCACTCAATTCTAGCACCTCCAAGGTAACACATCTAGTTAAAAATGAGATACCATTGTTATGGGTAAAAATGGACTGACCAGATGTATAGACTCAAAGACTATGGATTGCTTAAGAGCCGAAAAATAACCTCGGCCTCGAAGGTCACCAAAGACCTCGACCTCGGAGGTCGGCCTCGGTTACCAACTTTGGAGGTTGACCTCGGACATCGACCACGGCCTCGTTTACCAACTTTGGAGGTCGACCTTGGATATCGAAATTGGCCTCAGACTACCACTTCGGAATTCAAATACAATTACAGTATATTAAGATAGGATAGGATTATCCTCCGAGATATTCACCGAGGATCTCGGGAAATCAATCACAAGGAAGGTATCTTCCGTAATACGCAATCATCATCCAAGAGGCCTTGACATATACGCCACCGGCCTCAAAAGGTTATAAATACATACGTTGACATAAGTAAAGGTACGCAGAATCTCTCACCCAAAATCCCTCAATACTACCAGACCTAGATTCCTAACCTGACTTTGGCATCAGAGGTCTCCTGCTCTAGCCAGGGTCTCCTTTGTCTTCTTTTTATGCAAGTACTCAAGGGTCTAAAAAGAGTGGACTAGATTTTTACATCAATAATTTGTTGCCGTCTGTGAGATCTACATCAATGTCATTCCTGCTTTACCAGAAAACTACAATGGTGAAAAGAAGGAAGAAAGATTTAGTTGTCATTACTGTAATCATCCCAGCTCTTCTTGAATCATCAGGCAAGCAGGGTGCCCAGCCCTACCAACATACCAACCAACATCCAAAAACTCGCTTTCATCGGTACACTCCCTTGAACATCGAGCCGGAGTAGGTACTGAAAGAAGCCGAGCTAAATCAATTAACCATGCTCGGTATTACGTAATAATGCTCATTGGCCAACTCCGACCTCATCATAAAAAACTGAGAGATGTATCGACTAGAAGACATGAGGGGCTCTTACCTCGCTCATGGAATGCTGACCACTTAAAAGATTTACTACTCTTAAGGACTCAAAAAGTCCTTCGACTAAGAGCATATCGACTAACCGACCTACTCGACGAGAGTGACCTCCCTTTCTAAAAGGTAAAAAGGTGCTCGCAACATTATCGTCGTGCTTTCTATTGTTTGACAATTTCTACAATAAAAGAACTTCCCCAGGTTAGGGAAAGAAAACTTCTTTCAAATTTCTACAATCTAAGCTACACGAACTACTAAGGACTTCCCTTAGTGCAAAGGAAAAACAGTCCTCAACCAGTCGTCTGACCCTTAAAGAAGAGGTCGGACCACTAATTAGTAACACCACTTGGACTGTGTGATCTACAATAAGTATTTTCCTTAGTATAAGGGAAGAAAGTCCTTCAACCGAGTGCTCGACCTATTATTATGTGAACGATTGGGACTTCCCTCAGTTGAAGGGAAGAAAAGTCCCTCCTATTAATTCTACCGTGTGCGATCTACCACTAAACGATCGACTTATTGATCTTACAATTGCTCGACTCACTAGCTCTACCCCGTCCGACCTCTTCGACACAAGGCATTACACAGTGTCAGTCCACGCTAACTTATTTCCTGAGCTCCTAAAGAATGCTCGGAAGTAGGGGGCTACTGTTATGGATAAAAATGGACTGACCAGATGAATAGACTCAAAGAATATGAAAAATAACATCGGCATCGGAGGTCACCAAAGACCTCGACCTTGGAGGTCGGCCTTGGTTACCAACTTTGGAGGTCGACCTCGGATATCAACATCGACCTCGGTTACCAACTTTGGAGGTTGACCTCGGATATCGACATCGGCCTCAGACTACCACCTAATAAGAGCTCAATTTCGTTCTATACTCTCACTTTTCATTAGCAAAACCTACTTGAAAAGATTATACAAAACAAGATGCCTCGTTACTTGCATATAGCTTCAACAATAATGATAAGTTCTTGCAATCCATTTATATAGGGTTGCTTTATCTTTCATACTACAAGAGTTAGAATGCGCACATGCACACGCACACACACAACACACATCTACCCCAGTTACGTAGTGATGACTTTACAAAGTCCATTTGAAGCCTTCATATCCCCTTTCATCACTTCAATCCAAAGTCTTTATGTTTTCTTTTCACCACTACATAAAAGAGATGGAGCGTGTTTAACTAATTACTTTAGTTATTGGCATGTGATTGATCCAAACCTCATCCTACATCCTCAATCACTGGATCAAACACTAGATCCAAACCTCAATAAACTCTCCCAAAATCATAGCTCAAAATCACATTTCCAGAGCTCCGGATGAAATTTCCATCCACAAATCAACCAAAACTCAACAAATTACCGAAACAAATTTGTAAAATCTGACAAGTTGAAGTACTACAATAACGAGATCGAAAATCATTGTGAATCGAAGCTTGAAAATGTATTTTCAAAGCTTCAAATACAAATTCCATCCAAAATCAACAAAATATAAAAACAAACGCGGAAAAACCTTTCGATCTAGCACTACATCTCCTAACGTAGAATGAAGCAGCGACATGCAAAGCTTAGGTTGTAATGAAATCACTATCAAATAAGAAAAATCTCACCTCAAAATGTAGAGTGTAAACCCTAGAAGAAGATTGGCGGCATAAATGCTTCAAAATTCACAAAAATCAGACATTTCTAATCAGTAAGGTAACTAAGGGAAGAGAAGAAATTGACTCCATCTAAATCCTAAAAAGGTACAAAACCACAAAAACAAATCTCTGCTTTGGTGGAAGAAATAGAGCAGAATTTGAACCTGTTCTTCATCGATTCCGAGAGCTGTGGATTTCGAAACATGAAGATCTCCGCCTTGTTGAAAGAAATGAGAAGAAAAGGGAAAAGAAGAAAAACGAGAGATAGAGAGAGATAAGGGTTAACATTTGCCCTAAGTTTTAAAAGTGTTTCCTTTTTCTACACTTAGGAATGGTTTAAAATCATTCGCATCCTAAACCAAAGACTTAGTCGTTCCTAATCAGCAATTTCGGTGTGGTGAAAATAATGTCTAGTTTTCCATTTTCCTTCTCACATCTCAATAACTCAATGTGCATTCCACTCTATACATTCCGACCACATCCGCAACCTTCCTCCCTAATATTACTTCACAACTATTCTCTTATACTTTCTTTTACTTTATTTGCCTGTCCAGAACTCTTGATTCTACAAAACAAGGCTAGGTCTATATTTTTACTTTATTTAAGTCCGAAGCTCTTTGATTATGTGAATTAAGGCTAAGTCTCTATTTTTACTTTATTTGCCTGCCTTGAGCCCTCGACTCTGTGAAGCAAGGTTAAATCTTCTCTTTATTGTCTGCTTGGACTTTATGGGTTTTGTGAAATAAGGCCAAACAAGGCCAAATGTAGTAGCATTGAAGTTTAGGCGAATCCATGAAAACCCTAAAAACCTATAAAGTAGAGATCATACAGTGCAGACAAGCCCAATTCCTTCCTTTTTAATCACCGAAACCCTTACTCCAATGTACGATCATGGACCAATCACAGGAGTTATTCAAGTTGGAGGAACTTACTACCCTCAACAATTGAAAATGATTCTATCCTTTGTAGCTGACCGTATATTCAAAACCTTACCCAGCTAGTGACAACTCCAATCAATATACGTCATATCCATGCAGTGTTTTTTTATCAGCATTGAATGGAGTGTGTCCAACGCCATGATGGATGCAATCTACATCTCATCTTAACCATGTAAAAGGTTAACCCATCGATGCAGATCACCTATCTTGAAATTTTCTATGATCCACCCATTGAGTCAAAACTGTGTTAAGTTGTGAATCAGAAATATTATTGGGTAAGGAATATTAAGTTGGAGCATGAACCGCCATTTTATCACTAGAGACCGATGGCCAGAAGACAGACTGCTATACTTTTTTTTGTCTGTATCAACTGCCAACTGTACCTTTTTTTTGTCTGTATCGACTATGTCTTTTACCAAAGGGAAAACAAGAAAGCATATTTTCTCGTGGGCACCGATGTCTTACATAGTTGCCAAGCAGTTAATTTCCACCGAAAGATCTCTCTCTCTCTCTCTCTCTCTCTCTCTCTCTCTCTCTCTCTCTCTCTCTCTCTCTCTCTCTCTGCAATGTCCTGCATGTTTGTTCTCCACCCGAGCGATGTCTTGCTTCGGCCAAAAGCCATTGGCCGGCCGAGTCCATCCCTAAGTGGTCTCTCTCTCTCTCTTCTCTCTCTCTCTCTCTCTCTCTCTCTCTCTCTCTCTCTCATGAGTCATGATGCTGATCAGGACAGTTCATACGGTGGTCCACCACATAGATGGATCATAGCCCAAAAACCTGCACGCTTGAATAATCACGGAAACGGATTGCCTGCTCCCCCTGCCATTAGCCCGGTGGCTGGTGATCGGTGCTCTGTTGACCACCATGATGTATATGCTTCATCCATTTCGTTCATCCATTTTTACAGATCATTTTAGGCCATGATACCAAAAATTAGAGGGATATAAATCTAAAGTGGAACAGACCACAGGAAAACAACAGTGATTGGATATCCACCATTAAAATCATCCTAAGGCCCACTGTACTGTTTATTTGACATCCAAATCTGTTGATTATGTCATACAGACCCAGATGAAGCGGAAAAAAAATATCAGCCTGATCCAAAACTTTTATGGCCCCCAAAAAGTTTTTAATGGTCTACGTTCATTCAAAACTGTTTCCTGTAATGTGGTCCAATTAAGATTGGCATATGCCTCATTTTTGGTCTCCTACAATAAAATGATCTAGAAAAATAGATGGACGGCATGGATGAAACACATACATCATGGTGAGGCCCACAGAGCACCGACCACCAGCCATTGGCGGGTGGCAGGGGGAGTAACCAATCCGTTTCTAATAATCACAGCATTCGTATTGTTGATAATTAAGACAGTTGATATGGTGGGTCAACACATGGATGGATCATTGCCCAGTAAACTCCATGCTTGATGAACATAATCTATGTGTTTTGCTGTGCATGTCGTTGTATTTTTAAATTTTTGTGTGTTTCGAAATTTCCCACCCCACTATTTTTCACTAAAACTTTCAACCTAGCTGTCCCTTGTTATTTAAAGGATTTAGGAAAGATTTCTGTATTTGGAAGATGTAAGACCCGTATCCTTGACCGTACCGTTCCGTAGGTTCCCGCGGTCTTTCCGGTCAAATTCCGGTAACCTTCGACCCTTAACCGGCGTTGCGCGGGACCCTGATTCACACGTTGTCAACCCGAGTCGACTCAACCCGAGACTTGTACCATTGCGACCGCACCGTCGCCGCGGTTCCGATGCCGCAACTCGCGCGCCGAGGCGATACCCTGGCCAGGAGATGTGGGCGAACGTTCAGTGCGAGGAAAACGCCGCACGTTGCGAAATCCAAGAGAATCTCAACGAGATGTCACATCAATCACCCATCAATCAATCCCATCATGTCAAGTACACATCAACTTTTCACCTTTCCCAAGCAAGCCCCAAAGTCAAAAAGGCTCTTACACACCCATGCCTTTTCTTACACAAATGGCCATAAAAGTCAAAAAGTTCTTACACCCATCACCACCACATCCATCACTCCATCACCCATCACTCCTCCTTTACAACCCTCTCTCTCATTTCATATCTCAAATCCTCTTTCCAAGCAAGAGAGAGAGAGAGCACCATACGTATGAGCCTCTCCCTCTCCTTCAAAGCTCCAAGTGTGGTCCACCTTTCCCCATCTCAAAACCTCTCATCTTAGCCATCCATTTCCCATCTCCACCATCAAAGAGGAGCACAAGGAGACCGAGCAAGCCGAGGAGCAAGAAGATCAAGCGGTGGGTGTTTGTAGCTCCTTATTTCCTTCATTTTTGTCGATTTAGGGTCCATAATGTGGGACCCACCTTGATGTAATCTTGAAAGAGGGCCCATAGTGGCGGGGTCCCTCCATACTCACCGATCTCCCTCTATGTCTCACTCTCATCTCTCTCTCTATTTCATTTCTTTTCTTTTTCCCTTTAGCCATGTGATGGTTGTGTGGTCCACTTGGATGGACCCCACCATGAGGTAGGCGTTGTATTCAAACCATTCACAGGTGGGTCCACTTGAAATGTGTTGTACCCACACCATCCTTCCATTTGGTGGCCCACCCAAGTGGGGCCCACCTCAAGTGCATGTGCGCCGAGTTTCGTCCAGGACACATTTGGACGTGGCCTGAATTTCACAAATATAAGCTTGTTTTAAGCTTTTGGGGTGGCTTTGTGTGTAGGCCCCACCTTGTTGTATGTGTTCAATCCACGCCGTCCATCCTCTCCACAAGCGGGTTTTAAGCGTTAGTAGAAAAAATGACGTAAATCCAGATACTCGGCAAGACCGTACCATAGAAAACAGTATATTTTACCGTTCAAAACTTCTAAGGCCCACTATACCTCACCTATACACCAAAAAAATTCTACCTTTGGACTCCTTTGATGTATTCCGGGCCCAAGAATGCAATGGGCGGAGTAGATTCTCCGATAGTGGGCCCCACATATCATTTTCTGCAATAAAACAAATCAAAAAAAAAAAAAAAAAAAAAAAAGAAAGCGGTGCCGCCTGCCCTCAGTGTCAGCCGTGTCCTGCCTGCTGGCGTTAGCATGACGGGCGGGGCAGAAGACACGGAGCCGTGGGCCCCACATGATTTGTATTTTCCATCAAACCCGTTTATTTGGCGGGCCACCTCCTGAGGTGGGCCCCCTCCAAAAATCACTCGATCCAGATTTCGGGTGGCCCACACCACAAGAAATAGCGGTGACTGAACTCTACCATTGAAACCCTTTACGGGCCCACTTGAAGTCTCGGATCAAGCCGAAATTTGTTTTTACCCCTCATGCGGGTCCGCTTGACCTTGTCAAGCGGGTCGGATGGCACGTAGACATTACGGTGGGCCCCACGTGGAGCCCACATGATGCATGTGTTTGCCTCCACCGTCCGCTGGACGGTGGAGCCCGCTGTGGTGCACGTCTTTGGAAGTGCACGTGTGTGTGCATGCATGTGTGGGTGGGTACGTGTGCATGATGTGTGTGCGTGTGGTGTATGTGCACGTGTGTGCATGTGTGGGTGCATGTGGTGTATGTGCACATGTGATATTATATATTATATTATATTATATTTTATATATGTATATATATGTATATATTTATTATATTATGTAAATTATGGTGGGCCCTCAATTGGACCCCCACCGTGATGCTTATGTTGCATCCAATCCGTCTATCCGTTTTGAAAGATCATTTTATAGCATGAGCTTAAGAATGAACCAGATCCAAAGTCCAAGTGGACCCCACCTTGGCATGCTTTGAGGTCCATTTTAATATATTTGTGGTAGATCATTTGGGCCCACTTTGATGTGGATGTAAGGCCCATGTCAGTAGGCCATTTGATGTATTCCAAGGCCCATGAGCTAAGGCCCATTGAGATGTATTAGGGCCTATGGGTTGAGGCCCATTTGATATACATATGGGGCCCACTTGGTGGGGCCCATTTGTTACATATTAAACCCATGTTACGAGGCCCATTTGATGCACTATAGAACGGGTTACGGTTACACTTGCAATGCACTTAAGGCCCATTGGTGCGGCCCATGGACGTGGCCCACTTGATGAATATAAGGCCCATGTAACACGGCCCATTTGATGTATTTAAGGCCCAATGGGATGTACCTAAGGTCCATTGCAATGAGTGATCCCTACATGGTTTATGTAATGATGTTTATGTGAGATAATGCCTTGGGAGCGATGTTGGTTTGACGTCCACATTCGGGTATAGTGTTGGTTAAATGTCCGCATTATGACTCTCTCCCTAGGGCCATCGATAGGCCCATGCGGGTATGTGTGGCGGCCGTCCATGTCAGCCCATACGTGTTGCGAGAATAGTTCATTACTTTATAACATGTGTAGTATAGTTCCATGATCACGATCATACGCATCATATGTATGCTTGACATGAGAAGTGACCGATCATAGCATATGCCTTCGGGCAAAGTTGTTTAGGGGCTCCGGTTAGGCGGTGTTGCCCTACATGAGCGCACGATACGCGCGGGATCACGCATGATTGGTAGTGTGCTTCATGCATTCGCATTGTGTGATGTGGTTATCGTACGCCCTAGCGACATCGTGGTCATAGCCTCCCGGGTGTATCGTGGTTGGCGGGATTGGCCGGAAATTTTGTTCTACATGGGGTCTTATAGATATCCCCAGGTGAAAGTCCCTAAACCCTTATGGTACCAAGAGGTTGCTCCAACGTCTAGGCCGAGTGGGTGCACGAGCGCCGATGGCCGATTACCGGGAGGCTGCGCTTTCCACCGTGTCGTGGTCGGTTGGAAGGGGTTACCCGCCCAGGAGAGTAGGGGCAATGCTTGGGCTGAGTCCGACCGGCTCGAGGAATGGGTCCATATCGACGAGCCGAGCCCGATATTGGCCGGCGGGTAGTGAGGTCTCTTCCACTTACCTTATTGCGCGCGATGGGCGGCAATCCGGTTTAGAGTGTACTAGACCCGGTGATATCCCCATTTCAGTTTGTCTTGATATGTGGACTTAGATGAGGATTTGTATGCTTGAGTTGCATTTCGCATCGCATGGCCTTGGTATGGCCGACATCATTCATGCCTTGCATCGTATAGCCTTGGTACGGCTAGTGGTATTCATGGACTCGTAAGCATGTTCCGCATTACTCTGATACTTCATAACTGCATTACTACCTTGCGCACACACTTTCACCACCCTCTAAGCTTTCTAAAAGCTTATGCACCTAATCGTTGCGTGTGTGACGCGTGACCTTGGCAGCAGCTTGAGAAGGCAGGCATGAGCATCTTTGGAGCTTTTTGTTCATTCCCATTGTATTTCCTTTATGCTATTGTACTTGTAAAGTTTTGATCATAGTGGAAATGTAATGGAGTTTTTGGTTGTTGTTTGTGGGTTATGCCTTTGGTTATGCTTATTACAAATTAAACGGATCTTTGAAAATCCTCCTTGTAGCATCCCAGGATCGGAACCTGGCGTATGGGCGCTGGGAGCCGAGAATGGGGTTCTACGGAGGCTGTCGGCACCGGATTCGGCGATCGGGAATTTTGTGAGCCCGGTTTCCGAGTTTGGGGCGTGACAGAAGAGAAGTCCTCTGGTGGAAAAATACAACCTAAGGTTAGTAAATTCCTAATCTAATATTAGTTGTACAAATTAATTTCAGAATCTAATTAAATTAAATTATATAATTACAATCTAATTCTCCTCAAGTTGGAAAGCAAGTATTAAGAAATCCTAACTTGGCACTCAACCTTTGAAAAGATTCCTCGCTCAGCTGTTTGGTAAATAAATTGATGAGTTGGAGGCTGGAAGGAACATAAGACGGCTAAGTCAAACAAGATTTTTGGGAAAGATTACTTGCTCAACCTTGCTATGATACCATGAAAGGTTTTAAGAAAAAAATTCTTTATTTGCATTAGAAGAGAAAGAAGTCTTCGTGTAGAAAAATACAACCTAATATTCGTAAATTCCTGATCCAATATTAGTTGAAAAAAATAATTGTAGAATCTAACTAAATTAATTTACATATAATTACAATCTAATAGTTATTGTGCATTTCTTTTAGTCCATACATGATGTAGAGTGGGTCGCAAACACTTTCATGGAAAAGATGGACCAGAGAAGGCCCAATTGGAGCCAGAAACGATCTGGACCATCAGAACCTTAAAACAGTCGTATCTCACAAATCGGGATGAATTGTTTGACATATTATATATGATTTTGGGGTAGGAGAAGCTACTTAAGCCAACTAAAATACCATGCCTTGTTGCCCATGCCGGATTTGCGAGATTCCATCAGATTGATGGTCAAAAGTCCCTTTTATTTTTGTTTTTACTATAAATAGTAAATTTTAGTTTGATCTTTTGAGTTGTAGGAATCGTGCCCAACATGAAAAGGACTTTAAAAAGTTAGGAGAATAACGTGGTTAGGCTAAATTGGACGCTTAGTATTTTTGGCAAAAAAACCATAAAGTCTAATAAGAATGGAGACCGTCTATATATAAATAGTAAGTCACATTTTTAGGGTGTTTGAGTTGGAGTTTGAATCTAAAACTCCGTCCTAGGTTTTGAGCTCATTATTTAATGGCACTTAAATGCACTTAAACATGCTGATACACAAATTGTACTCGTATAAAGCTATGAATTGGATGTGGGTCTTCTTCTTTCAACTGTGTAAACCATTCTCTTGACAATTTTTGTTTCTCTCAACAATGAAGATAGACACTGCATCACATCTGGTTGGAAGAGCCAGCAATGTCACTGTGGTATGCCATCTCTCTCTCTCTCTCTCTCTCTCTCTCTCTCTCTCTCTCTCTCTCTCTCTCGGATAATAGTCATAGTTTCAAACCCCAAAAATACAAGTCGAGTCTAGTTACTCGAACAAGTCTCTTTAATTTTTTCTCAATTTTTTACAATAATATTTAATACTTAATATGTTGTATTTTATTTCAAATTTTATATTAAAAATGAAATTTCAATTATTTTGGTTTCCCTCCAAGTTTGAAATATTTGTAACTTTTGAGTTGTGGGTTTAGTCCCACATCGGATTTTTCTAAGAAAAATTTCTTATATATAAGATAAGCTTTTTATCTTGGGGCTCAAGCCTCATTCAAGGGGCATATGAATTTGGTCATATGGGGGGTTATGCCAATAGCTCTAATCTATGCCATTAACCACATATGCGTATGCGCGCTGAGCCGAGTCCATGTGCGGGTGCAATGCTTAATGCACTACTTCGGAGTCTATATAAAGACTTCCATTTCATTTTTAAAATACGGAAAAAAAAAAATTCTAATCTTCTGAAAACTCTCTCTGCCTTCTGGTTTACGAATTTTTGTTGCTGAATTCGTCGCTCAGTTAACTCAACACTCTTTGGTTAAACTACAAGTGGTACGAGACCGCATACAGTGAGTGGACCGCTGGGACAGGGTCATAGTCGTCGTATCCTGGAGGTCGATTGCTCTGAAAACCTATTGCACTTAGGACGCTGTCCAAGGGGAGCAAATTTGATTTCAAGCCGAGTGACTCACGTCATGCATCGACTCAACTCTATAAGTCATCTATCTCAAATTTTTATTTTCTTTTTGGTTCTCAATTTTTAAATAGTTTATTTGATTCAACCAAATATTCCAACAATCTTTAAATTGAATTTAGTTGAATTAAATATATTATGGTTACCGTAACAGTTAATGCTTCTATCGAGTCAGCCAAAATCGAACCATTTGATGGACAATGTTTTAAACGATAGAAACAGAAACTTATGTTCGCAATGACCACCCTTAAAGTTTTATGCATATTATCTGAATCATTTACTATAGACCCAGCAAATCAAACTGAAGTGGGAGATGAAAATAATTGTAAAATATATATTCTGAATTCTTTGTCTAATAAATTATATGATGTGTATGCTTCTTATAAGTCTACTAAGGATATATAGAGTACTTTATAAAAGAAGTACGTTCTGGAAGATGAAGCCACTAAGAAACATGCAATCGCTAATTTCCTTCACTACGAAATGACAGATGATAAACCTGTCACAAATCAGATTCATGATTTTCAAAATCTAGTTCATGAATGTCGTCAGAAAAAATTAAGTTGAATGAAGTGTTTCTATTAGGAGCGCTGATAGAAAAGCTATAACCCTCCTAGAAAGAATATAAGAATAAAATGAAACATAAAAAAAATGGTATTTTATTAAAAACTACAATCGTACACATACGAATAGAAGGGGGCAATAGAAACAGGAATCAAAAAGAAAATGCAAATGAGGTATATTCAAAGGCGAATCTTATGGAATCAAGTCGACAAAACAATAAGAAAAAAATACAAATGTCTTAATTGTGTCAAGCTTGAACATTATGCTATTGAATGCAGGCACAAAAAGAAGAATGCAAGCAATCAATTTAAGAAAAAAGAAAATTACTAGAACTGTGAAAAGCCTAGGCATCACGTTAAAACCTTCAAGCTTAAGAAAAATAAAGATAATCCGCCAGCTAATCTTACAGGAAACGGGTAATGAGTCTAATATGGTAGTAGTTGTGGTGTTAGAATTCTTTCTTATAAACAACTTGGAGTGGGTAGTAGACACTGATACAACTCAGCACATGTGCAAGGATTGTAACATGTTTATCTCCTACCAAGTATCAGGAGATGATGAACAAGTGTTCCTAAGTAATGCTAAAACATCTTCAATTGTAGGGAAAGGGAAAGTACTTCTGAAACTCACTTCTAAAAAAGATTAATGTTAAATAATGTCCTAAATATGCCTGACATTAGAAAAAACTTAGTCTCTGTTTCGCTCCTCAATAAGGTTGGTGTCAAATTTATATTTGATCAAGATAAATTTGTAATGACTAAGAATGAAACTTTTTTTGGTAAGAGATACTGTAGTGATGGTCTATTCATTGTAAATGTATCCAATGATAATAAAAAGAAGACATACAATTCTGTTTATATCGTTGAACCATTTTATCTATGGCATAGTAGGTTAGGTCATATGAACATAGAATTTTTGAAGAAAATGAAAAGACTAAGTTTATTACCTAATATATCAAATGAAGAATTCAATAAATGTGAAACATGTGTAGAATCAAAATTCATTAGAAAACTCTTTAAACGAATAGAACGATCCTCTATTCTATTAGAGTTAATACATAGTGACTTAAGTGATTTTAAAAATCACATGTCTAGAGGTGGAAAAAGATATTACATAACTTTTGTATATGACTACTCTAGGTTCACTAGACTCTATCTATTAAGGAACAAAGATGAAGTTTTAGAAGCTTTCTCTAAGTATAAAACAGAGGTTAAAAATCAGTTAAATATAAAAACTAAAAAAACTTAGAACAGATAAAGGAGGTCAGTATGAATCTACTCAATTTAGAGAATTGTGTTAAAAGATTGGGATAGTCCACAAAACTATAGCTCCTTATATACCAAAATAGAATGGAATAACAGAACATAAGAATAGAACTCTTAAGGAGATAATGAATGTCATATTAAACAGTTCAGGCTTACCCTCAAATATGTGGGGAGGAGCAATTTTTTCTGCTTGTTATATCACAAAAAGAATTCCTTCTAAGTCTTCTGAACAAACATCATACGAACTTTGAAAAAATCATGTTACTATTTATAAACATATTAAAGTGTGGGGGTGTCTTGCTAAAGTAGGATAGGTTGAAACTACGAAAAAAAAAAAAAAAACTAGGCCTTAAAATAACCGATTGCGTATTTTTATGGCATGCATAAAACAGTGCAGCCTACAGATTTCTAGTTTTAAATACTAAGGATAATATTCTAGATCCTAATACAATTATAAAAGCTAGGCATGCAGAGTTCTTTGAGAAAGTATTCCCTATGAAATATAAGTCTATAGGAATAGAGGAAGTTAATGGATCAGATATCGCATCTACTAGTAAAAGTGCTTGCGAGCAGGAAGTAAAAGAGATAGAACTAAGAAAAAACACTAGATTTAGAAGAAAAACTAACCTAGGAGATATTTTTTTACCTTCTTAGTAGAAGATGATCCTACAACCTATACAGAAACGATTAACTCTCCAAACGCAACCTTCTGGAATAAAGCAATAAATGATGAGTTGGAATCTATTATATCCAATAACACTTAGGAACTTGTAAACCTACCACCTGGAAACAAACCAATAGGTTATAAATGGGTATTTAGAAAGAAACTAAAACTAGATGAGATTATTGATAAGTTTAAGGGTAGGTTGATAGCAAAAGGCTTCAAACAAAAAAGAATTAATAGATTATTTTGATACATATTCCCCTGTAACTAGAATTATAACTATCAGAGTCTTAATAGTGATAACTTTCATATATAAATTGGTAGTACACTAGATAGGCATTAAGACGGCTTTCTTAGATGAAGACTTAGAAGAAGAAATATATATGGAGCAACCTGAGGGTTATAAAATATCGGGTAAAAAAATAAAGTCAGTAGACTAATTAAATAACTTATGGTCTAAAACAGACTCTTAAACAATGACATGAAAATTTTGATGGTGTTTAAATTTAAATAATTATCGAATGGTTAATATGACTAAGAAATTCTTATCATCAAAATTTGACATTAAAGACTTAGGAGAGGCTAGTGTAATATTAGGTATTTAAGTAACTTGGAAAGATAGTGATCTTGTATTATCACAATTTCATGATATGGAAAAGTTACTGAGAAAGTTTGACCATTTTGACTGTTTACCTGTCAGTATACTTTATGATTAGAGTGTAACCCTCGTGAAAAATATAAGTAGTAGTATGCCTCAATTAGAATATTCCAGGATAATTCGTAGTCTCATGTATCTAACAAATTGTACTAGGCCAGACATAGTTTTTGTAATAGGAATGCTAATTAGATATATACATAACCTTGAAAAAGTGCATTGAAATGTCTTGTCTAGAATTTTGAGATACCTAAAAGGCAGTATGACTTATGGTTTATATTATAATGGTTATCCTGTTGTATTAGAAGGATACAGTAATGTTAATTGGATCACTGATTCAGATGAAACAAAATCCACTAACGGATATGTCTTCACTTTGAGTGGAGGAGTGGTCTCTTGGAAGTCTACCAAGCAGATGTATATCTCTCGGTCAACTATGGAATTCGAGTTTATTGTCTTAGTAAAGGTTGAATCAGAAGTCGAGTCACTTAGAAATCTCTTAACTAATGTACCATTATGGCCAAAGCCTATATCGGTTGTGTCTATTCATTGTGATTGTCAAGCAACTATAGCAAAAGTAAAGAGTAAAATATATAATGAAAAAGACAGGCATATTAGACTTAGACACAACATAGCGAAACACATATTGCGTAGTGGAGTCATATTTATTGACTTTGTAAGATCAGAAAAGAATTTGACAGATCATCTAACCAAATGACTATCTAAAAGATTTGTCGATAATATATCGAAGGGAATAGGTCTAAGCCTACTATATGAGCTGTCAGTGTCGGCAACCCAACCTATACAAGTGGAGATCCCATTAGATAGGTTCAATGGGTAAACAATAAGACACGAGGTAGACGATTGCACTGATATAAATGATTCACTTCTACAGTGTAGCAATGCGAGCAGCAATGCAGAATGATGAGTTTTTAGAACTCATAATGGATCCATAGCCATATATTTAGTAGTGTATATAGTTGTTGCATACATTTGATAAAATTCATCTATTGGATGTGGAGGTGGAGACCACTTCCTATGAGAATCTAGGCGAATTCTCTAGAGCACTTATAAAATTCAAGTAATGGTGTATAGCCGAAAAGTACTGAACCTGTAACATCCCGAAAATCGGGGGTCGAGCATAAACTTAACTCCCGAGTTCCAGAACATCACTTATGCAACAAAATGAATGATGATTAAATGTTGACTGTATTCGTGCATTGAACATGAGTGAGATTAAGCCAAAACAGCATATCATATTCCATAGACAGTTAAATTGCAAGCGAAAGACTGTGATAGACATATAAAATATATAAACTATGGTGAGTCTCCAGAGTGTGATGATGTTACCAGGTTAATTAATTACAGGTACAATTCTAAAATATACCTAATGTGAGGAGTGTAATGTCTTCTATACCAAGTACCATAGCCCCGTCAATACAATATCAGGTCTTCATAGACCTGCCAGAGAGTCCCAGATAGGAGAACTCCTCCTCATCAACATAGTAGTGGTCCGGCTCTACTTCATAAGCATTGTCATCACCTGAAACTCAACAAATCAGGTTGGTGTGTACAACACCGTCCCGTAACGTGGGAGTGAGTGATCAACTCAGTGGAATAGTAAAGCATAGGTTAACATGTTATCAATTCAATCAAGCAGTAATGATAAAGCAGTACAATCAAACAATTCTACTATTATTTAATGCAAGTATGAAATGACATGATGTATGCCCTTGCCAGACCACCCTCATGCGACATCATCTTACGTTCGCGAATGCGTCCATCCCTCAGTGCTCCACATCTACCAGGCACATGCAGTGCGATGATGAGCATGATTACCGAGTAATTATTAGTTCATTTTGACGGTATTGGAAAACTAAGGTACCTCCCTTGTATCATTCCCAAACATGATCCATTCTAGGGTCGTCAGTCCTAGTTAATCTCATACAATATTATGGTTTGAGAGGCGTAGCGAAGGCATCACAAAGGGCTCATCACCCGTCAGCACGGATACAGATCTCACCGTATGCGGCTCAATTCTTTGGCCATCGGCAGAATGGTCTCACCGTACTCGGCTCAATCACTAGCCGTCAGCTCGAATACAGATCTCACCGTACTCAGCTCAACTCATGCTCTAGTTGCTTTGAAGGGCTCGTCGCCAATCACAGACCTTAGAGTATACTTGAAGACACTACGGAGGACTCGTCGCCCATCAGCACGAATACAGGTCTCACCGTATTCGGCTCTCGCCGTAGGTATCGACAGCTCGAATATAGTGTCCCATACCACCATAATCGGCTCACGAGTCGGTTGCTCCGGGTCACTACGGGAGGCACGTGGCCCCGGCGTAGGCAGAGGCCGGCTCGACCACGGTGTCCCATACCACCATGCGGCTCATGAGTCTTAGCGGATTGAGGTACCATGGTTAAAGGGATTTCCTGGAAAGTTTGGTACCCAGGTTCAAAAGATGGCGTCAAACATGGTGAATATACATTAGACGGATCGGGTTACTTGACGAGCGACTAGCTCGAGCGCACAATCAATTGGACAACATGAAGTGCATAAACTTCGTGTGGCCAACCACTATCGCCAACCAAGTACGACTCGGGTTCGTCAAACACGTCTCACGTGGCATATGAATCACAACCACGCTTTCAATCCCATTACCGATTGCCTGGACTATAATCATAGCCCCAAACACAATCAATTCTCATCCATAGCATGTGGAGTAAAGCATGATAAATAAAGTAATTTAAGCATGCTAGTAGGCATGTTATAAGGCATGTTATAAAGCATGATATAAAGCATGTTGTAAAGCACTACATCAATAGAAATACAAACACATATATTACAAGTAAGCGGTTTAAGTAGACAACCTCATGGAGGTAATCAAACATGTCTCTAGGGTAGTTGAGAATCCCATCTCAAACCCTCCCTAAGGCATCAACATCCAAACACTTACTCACATAAGCATTTCCACAAACACTTAGAGTACACTATTTCAACATACATAGTGTATATAATCAAACATATGATACGGTGATTCCTTTCGCCAAACGAATATTTTACGCATACTTAATATATTTATACAACAAATAGTCATGGCAAACACACCTCTAAAATATACATGTATACGGTACTTTCTACGATACAGTATTTCTACATACATAGTGTATATTAGTAAAACATGTATTTAGTGAATCCTTTAAGCCAAATAAGTATTTTATCCATATATCGTATATTCATACAATAAATAATCATGTCAAACACATTTTCAAATTTTATACGTATACGGTATTTTCTACGAATACCTAGAATATGTAAAATTTCATAATCTACATCTTTAATCGAAACAGAAAACAGAAAGCGCTTTATACATGTACAATTGCATGCAGATCATGAATCTACCATTATCTGACATTGAAAGCGTTGAAAACCATAACCTATACACCTAAAGTCCGCACCTTTTGTCGTAGAATCGTAACGGAGTCGATAGAATTGCTAAGCTTCTGAATACGGCAGTTTGGCAACCTATAGAACAAAATAGGTTAGCAATTTCATAACCTACAACCACCCAAGCCCCAAATCAGATTAGGGTTAGGGTTTCTTACCTAGGCTTGAGCAGGAAGCCCGGAAAGCGATTAGAATTAGGCGGTTAAACACGTATAGCAACAGGGAAGCATTGCAGGAAGATGCTCCCACTTCACTCTCACTTTCTCTCTCTTTTCTCTCTCTTTTCCTATGGTTTTCCTCAAATTCGGATGGCTGAAATGAAAGAGAGTTTAAGGTCCTTATATAGTCTAAAACTTCACCGAAATAGACTTCTGGACAAGGTTCACCTAGGTTATAACTAAAGCGAAACTTTTTCAGCTCAACGGAGGACTTCTGGCGGGCCTCCTTGAGCCAAAGGTCGGACTTAAGCTCACCGACACCGGATCTACGTTCTATTAAGTTTTCGTTTCGAGCCGAATTTCCAGATCGCGCGTGGCGGACCAATTTTGATTCGGACCTGTCAAGAGGTCTCGATCGGAGATTCCGAGTACATGTAAATGTGTATGAAATTTCTCCTGATGATTCGACGGTCTGGTTGCTTAAAATTGATCCGCAAACGAGAGATGCAGATTACTATTCAAGATATTTATTTTTAAAGAAAACAAGTGTTTTCACACTCTCTCGCTCGAACTCAAGCGACAGTAGTGGACACCTTGGCGGATTTGATTTTCGAGATGGTTGTCAAGCCAAAGAAGGCGGTCTTAATTCCTTAACCGTGTTAAGCACCGGACTTAGACGTGCGGTCCAGATCCGATACGGAGTTTCAAGATGCTCCCAGAAGAGGGTAATGAGTTTGATCGAGATTTTGGGTAATCTAGTCAATGATTCTACAAGTTTTGGGTCTTGCAGATCGTATTTAAAGCGATTCAAATGGAAAGCGGGTTTCAGCACATGGCTAATCCTCGCCTCATTTCTAAAGGATTTAGTCCTATAAGATTTCTGTCTGAGGTGGTACTTAGTCCTTTGTAGTTTGTATCTAAAGTGATCCAAGTTATACTACTTAGCTAGTTTAAGATAGTGTCTAAGGCGAAAGTGTTTTGAAAAATTGAAAGAACAAGGTAGTGAAGGGTGGGATTTGTGAAGGAAATGGGTTAAGGAGAGATTTTAGACTGTGGGATTCAGTTCTGACAAGTTAATAAGGTGTTAGGATCGACCCATCACCTAAGGACGTCTAATCCCAGGTTGGGAAAAATCCGAGGTGTTACAGAACTGCTGAATCACTTACAAAGGAAGAGTTGTGTGAGTGGCATGTACTTGTGATTTACACTAAAAGGATTCAGGTTCAAGACTATGGTATCACCTGATTCCTGTAAACCTGTCTTGCTTACTCTAATGTCGATTTAAGTCTATGGTGACACTGACACCATTGCACAACTATTACGCTTTAACCCGAATGAATTTTTATTTTGAAACATGTAAGAGAATGTTGTATTTTATTTCAAAATTTATATTAAAAATAAAATTTTAATTATTTTGGATTTCCTCCAAAGTTGAAATATTTGTTACTTTTGAGTTGTGGGTTTAGTCCCACATCGGATTTGCCTAAGAAAAATGTCTTGTATATATGATAGTCTTTTTGCATTGGGGCTTGAGCCCCATTCAAGGGGCATGTGAATTTGATCTTGTGAGGGGGCTATGTCAATCGCTCTAATATATGCCATTAACCACACACGCGAGCCGAGCCGCACCGCGCCAAGCCGAGTCCATGTGCGTGTGCATGGGTTGGGTCGGGCCACGGGTACAGATGTGGGTGTAGGTGTACTCGCTTGGGCGTGTATGTATGGGTACTCGCAGGACTTTATTTATACAAAAGTATACTCACACTTGCGCCTTTTCGTTTTAAACTAAAGAGATGTGACTGTTCGGTGGGTCGCACCTGTTGGGTTTAAACCGAACGGACCAAATTCTTTCGAAATGGTGCTTAATGCACCACTTCGGAGTCTATATAAAGACTTTCGTTTCATTTTCAAAGTATGAATATATATATATATATATATATATATATATATATATTCTAATCTTTTGAAAACTCTCTCTGTTTCTGGTTTACAAATTTTTGTTAATGAGTTCGTCGTTGAGTTAACTCAGCACTTTCGAGTTAAACTATAAGAGGTTTGAGCCAGCGTACAGTGAGTGCACCATTGGAACCAAGTTGTAGTCATTGTATCCTGGAGGTCGATTACTATAGAAACTTGTTGCACTTGAGACGCTATCCAAGGAGAGCGATCCTTACTCTTGCTCCGGTGGTAGACTTTAAGGAGTTTCAACACCCGGTCAAGGGTTCAAGTATCCATAGGTGGTGAATCCCACTAAGGCGTGAGTGTGTGGGTATGTGTGCGTGTGTAAAAATAATAATAATAAATAAATAAATTAGATTTCAAGCTGAGTGACTCACGTCATGCCTCGACTCAACTCTATAAGTCATCTATCTCAAATTTTTATTTTCTTTTTGGTACTCAGATTTTTAAATCATTTATTTGATTCAACCAAATATTCTAACATAATATATATGAGGTCTGGGTCCTTACTCAGGAATCGGATTGCGCATTGAGTAATTCATTACACTCAAAGTACTGAGTAAACTCTATCAACCCACCATGATTTATATATTTTATCCACTCCTTCCATCCATTTAACCAGATAATTTTAGGGCTGGATCCAAAAAATAAAGCATATCCAAATCTCAAGTAAACCACACCATAAGAAACAATGTGAATTAAACATCTACCATTAAAAAATTCTCAGGGGCCACAGAAGTTTTGGATCAAGCTGATATTTGTCATTTCCCTTCTTATTTATCCGTGTGATCTTATAAACAAGTTGGAAGACAAATAAGCATCACCGTGGGCCCTAGGAATGTTTCAATGGTAAAAATCATTGCTCCCACTATTTCCTGTGGTAGGGTCCACTTGAGCTTTGGTTATGCTTCAATTTTGGGCTTAAACCCTAAAATGAGCTGGAAAAATGGATGGACGGCATGGATAAACTAATAAGGATGTTGACAGGACTAGTCTTATGGTATTGCCAAAAGCTCCAATTTTTTACCTCTCAAATATATTTATTGGTTGGCCTTCTCATCACTTTTTAGAGAATTAGTGGATGAAAATGCCCCTGCTTTAGAACCCGGTGCCCATACGGAGCTTCTGTTTCTTCTTTCTTTAGTATTTTTCCCGAGGATTCCTCTTCCTTTTCAAATATGTCTTCTAAAGACCCACCACCCCCCTTTCGACTGCGTTTTCCAACATACGTTCACCGTCATCAAATTCTCCGACGTATGGGCACCGCCAACAACTTCTAAGGCTCTAAAAAAGTGTTGTTTTTGCTCTGACGGCAACATTTCTTAAAGATAAAAGCCACAGATATATGGATGACATTTTAAATGAATTTTTATTGAATTTTTTTATAAAATAGCATTTTCTTATAAATGGAAGCCATTTTTTGTTGTGGATAAAGAGGGATGGCCATGATTATTGTTGTCGTGGGGAAAAGTGATTATTAGAAGGGATTTGAGATAGATAAGAATAGTTGTGGTTGTCATATGGAAGACAATGAATGAGATAAAATTTAGTTTTGTAATGTATTGCCTTGGTTGAAGTGGTTGTCATATGTTAAGTGTTTGGGTTGTTTATTTTAAGGGTATATGTTGTCATGTGTTAAGGATTTGGATTTGGGTTATCATGTATTAAGAGTCTCGGTTGTCATGTGTTAAGGATTTGGATTTGGGTTATCATGTATTAAGAGTCTCGGTTGTCATGTGTTTAGAATATGGGTTGTCATGTGTTAAAGAATAGGTTGTCATGTATTAATAGTCTAGGTTATCATGTGTTAAGGGCTTGGGTTATGGTTGTCATGTATCAAAGGTCTAGGTTGTCATATGTTACGAGTCGAGGTTGTAACATATGACAACCTAGACCCAAACCCTTGATATTTGTCAAAGGTCGAGGTTGTAACATCGTCCCTTAACACATGACAACCTCGACCCTGACAACCTCAACCCTTAATGCATGACAACCTCGACCCTGACAACCTCAACCATTAATGTATGATAACCTCGACTCCTGACCATTGACACTACATGGATGTCGTCTTTGAGGTCCATTATCGAGTACGTGTTAAGGGTCGATATTGTCATGTGTAGGTCTAGGTTGTCATGTGTTAAGGGTTGCATGACCCACTATAAGATATGTATCAAAGATATACTCTATCCATTGAATTCAGAATTTAATTTAATGTCAAGGGCCAAAGAATAAGTTACATCCAAAATTTTTATGGCCCTCAAGAAGTTTTCAATGGTAGGTTTTCAATCTCACTATTTTCTGTGGCCAAAGAATGAGTTACATCCAGAGATAAGGTGGACCCCATCATAAGAAAATAGTTAGTAGTGAATGACCACTAGCTACTATTATTGGTTGTTGTGGCCATCGTGATGTATATATTTTATTCATGCCGCCTATATATCTTAACAGAATAATTTAGAGCATAAGCCCCAAAAGGAGGTAGACCAAAGGCTTAAATAGACTACACCACAAGAAACAATGGTGATTGAACTCCTATCGTCAAAAACTTCTTTAATGGACTACACCACAAGAAAACTTCTAAGGGCATTCGTACACCTTCTATGGGGTCTACCATCTCATATGTGTGGAATCCACTCCATCCATTAACCTCAAAATTTCATGGAAGGCCATGATTGGAAGCATTATTAACATTCGCTAGTCACATGGACCACATCACAAGAAAATAGTTCATATCGAACGGACACTCTTATAAGTTATCAGGTTTTATGAGCCACACAGAGATCATGTCAGCAATAAGTTAGCATATTCCCATATAAATAGAGGGCTACAAAAAAAAATGAACAGATTAGATGTAGGTTTCAGTAGGCCCAATAACAAATTTTGTCCACATCACTTTCTCGATATTAGAAACTACATAACTTCTTCATCACTCAAAATTCGTATAACTGCTGATCCAAGGACAGAGGCAATTTAGTCTGAAAAACTTTTAAAAACAAGTCAGCAAGCTACCATCGGAATTTTAAACTTCCTTTCCTTTTCGGGATTTTGACTATACCACAAGGCTAGTACCATCAAAATCCCAACTACATACATTAATAGTGCGCCCAACAGAGTTTGCTAGTATAATAAAGTAACTCAGTACACAATCTGATTTCCCTTACTCACGCCTCAGTGGTGGAACAACTCACAAGAGTTGCAACCCGAGGTCACGGGAAGTACCCATTGTGGTGAAATCCCATTGTGGCATGAGTGCATGTCAAACATCAACACCATGCATTTGACGGGTCCCCTTTAAATTATGGGATATCCCAAAAATCAGGCCGTACACAGAACTCAGGTGGGCCATACCATCTAAAATCATGTAAAGACATCCCTAAAACATATAAAAGCACTTAGTGAGGCCCACCTGAAATTTCAATGCATCTAAAACTTAGTCTAACCCCTCATCCAAGTGGGACACATAATGGATGGGCTGGATTTGTGAACCACATCTCAGTGGGCTCAACAAATGATTATGGGTAATTAAGTCACGGATTGAGGGTAACCCCTCTCAACTTTTGTATGTGGTGTGGTGTACAAAAGTCACGGATTGACTTGATTTTTAAGCCCTAGGGGTATATGTTCGATATGCATCACGGTGGGCCCACACAACTGACCACATGGGAAGTTCCCATGAGTTGGACTGCATAAAACCTTTTCTCATCGATATATATATATATATAGGCATGCGCACTTGCGCACATGTGTCATGGGTGTCTAATACAAAGGGTCCATGTGATGCAGTATCCCATGAAACCCCAAGGGACCAATTTTCACCCTCATCTAAAACTCTGGTGGGCTATAGCAAAGAGAGATGCAAATCAAGAGAGGAAACTATTTTATTTTTTCATGGCCCACCATAGTTTCGGATCAAAGTAAATTAAGTTGGGCCCTGGGGGTTTCATGAGGTGTTGCATCACGTGGACCGTCAGATTTTGGACTTACATCACATATGATGAGTTTTCAAAAAGTTTGCATGAGTTTTGTGTGAACTGGTGGGCAGTTAAGCATTCGACTATATATATATATATATATATATATATATATATATATATGGAAATGCTCACCTGTGCACCAGTTCGTACTGGTGCGAACTATTTTGAGAAACCATCATACGTGATGTGGATCCAAAATCTAAACCATCCATGTGAAGTAGCACCTCATGCAACCCCCTGGGCCCAAGTTTTACTTTGATCCAAAACTTTGGTGGGCCATGAAAAATGAAAATAGTTTCCTCCCTTGATTTGCATTTCTCTTTGCTATGGCCCACCAGAATTTTAAATCAGGGTCAAAATTTATCCCTTGGGGTTTCATGGGATTCCGCATCACATGGACCGTTCAGATTAGACATCCATGACACGCGTGCAAAGGTGCGCACGTGAGCTCTCTCTCTCTCTCTCTCTCTCTCTCTCTCTCTCTCTCTCTCTCTCTCTCTCTCTCTCTCTATATATATATATATATATATATATATATATATATATATATATATCCGAATGCTCAACTGTGCACCAGTTCCCACCGAAGTCGTGCAAACTTTTTTAAGAACTCATCATACGCGATGTCACTCCAAAATCTGAATAGTCCACGAAGTAGCACCTCATGAAACCCTCAAGGCCCAATTTTTACTTTGATCCAAAATTTTGGTGGGCCATGAAAAATGAAAATAGTTTCCTCTCTTGATTTGCATTTCTCTTTGCTATGATCCACCAGAATTTTAGATCAAGATGAAAATTTGTCCCTTGGAGTTTCATGCGATTCCACATCACATGGACCATTCGGATTAGACACCCATGACACGTGTGCAAAGGTGCGCACGTGTGTAGGTGCAAAGGTGAGCATGCCTTTATATATATATATATATATATATATATATATATATATATATATATATATATATATATATATATATATATAGAGAGAGAGAGAGAGAGAGAGAGAGAGGCAGCTCATGGTAAGCTTCTCATGAGATGGAGGTCTATGGGCCCCACCATGATGTATGATCGACATCCATCCCATCAATCATATGCACCTTTTCATGGTGGGCCTGGGTCTAAAAATCAGGCCAATTCGTAACTTAGGTGGGCCACACCACAGACAACAGCTGAGAATGGATGCCCACCCATTAAAACCTTCTTGATTGTATGTAGGGCCCAAAGAGATGTGGTTTAGACATCCAGCACATCCATTATGTGTGTCCCACTTGAATATTGGAGACACAAAATTTTATGGCCAAGTGAAATGTGATCACACTAAATTTCAAGCCATTCTAAAACTCAGCTAGGTCCACCAAATGCTGTTAGATGTTTTTAACAAGATTTTCCATGGTTGCATATGATCTGGCCCACCTAAGTTCCGGATACAGTTGATTTTTTTCACATCCCATAACTTGAGGGTACTTACCAAATGCGACATGAATGTCCATCACACATCACTGTGGGGTCCACAGACCTCGACCTCATAGAATCATTTCCCATATATTATATATATTAGCATGGTCTAATCTTGGCCAGACGAGTCTTGAGTGTTTTGAGTTTTCCTGAGTGTTGCTGAATTCTTTTCCCAGTTTTGACCTGACTGATTCATAACCAAATTGAGTTTCTTGAGGCTGAACAAAATCTGTTAAGAGTCGAGTCAACTCAGATGAGCCAATTAGTGTTTTTACAAGTTTTACAACTATGCATATGATATATGCATGAATTGAAAATGAGTGTTATCCCAATGCAGTGTGCCAATGGGCTCGAGCGACAAATCAAGGCAACATTCTCCAACATGGAGGATTTGGTTTCTGGGTTTGAGCAACGAATAAAAGAGACCTTCTCTAAGGTTGAGCTTGCAGTTTCTTCTTATGACACTGCTTGGGTAGCCATGGTTCCTTCTCCAAATTCCCCTCAATTTCCATGCTTTCCCCAATGCTTGAATTGGTTATTGGACAATCAACTACCTGATGGCTCATGGGGCCTTCCCAATCACGGCCTATCCTTGATTAATGACGCTCTCTCGTGCACATTGGCATGTGTACTCGCACTCAAACGATGGAAAGTTGGTGAAGAACACATGGAAAGAGGTAATCATGTTGCGCTCCTTGTTTCATATAGTAAGATTTCGATGAGAAATTTGGAGTTCTGTCTTTGCAGGGCTATGTTTTATTCAGTCTAATTTCGTGTCTGCGATGGATGAGAAGCAGCATTTGCCAATTGGGTTTGATATCATATTCCCTAGTATGATTGAATACGCACATGAATTGGGTCTGAATCTCCCTTTGAACCAAACTTCTGTTGATGCAATGCTTCGCAAGCGAGATGTAGAAATCAAAAGGTTTATGTTTCTTCTTATTACTCATTTACATTGTCGGCTTTCTCTTTGTCTTGTGAATATATATATATATATATATATATATATATACAATAGAATTCCTGGCAATTCTTTCTCAGCATCCAAACATAGTTTCTTAACTCCAGGTTTCCAAACATGATTAACAGAATCAAATTCTCAGGGAATCCTATTCTTGAAATTGATTTCTTAGGAAATTCTAGACCGGCTTCTTTTGGAAATCTACCTGCGTTTGTTAGAATAAATAGGAAATACAATTGAGGAGACTTGTTCCACATCTCGAAAATTTCTACTCTCAAACCTTCAATTGATTTGGAGGTGGAATCTTGATGGAGGGTCATTAAAAAAAATTTTAAAAATAAAATAAAAAAAAAAAAAAACCACTTTTAGAACCTCTGATGGCTTTTAATTGTTACTCAAGCATCCAAAAACATAAAGAACATGTCTGAAGTTTTATATTTAAAACTACATTCAGGTTCGAATCTGGATCCTCTACTTGCCACAAATAGGGATTTCCTGTTTTCCTGCATCTGGATTGGTCCATGTCCTCACCTATTGTCAGCACTGCTACATTAAATGCAGTCTGTGATGATGTGGCCCAATCACACGGCAACAAACAGGAATTTTCCGTTTGTGTCAAGCAAAGGATCCGGATTCTTCGAGTTCAGGTGTCACCCTATCCATGATTTACAAGATGGATAGGAACAGAATCTGATTACTGACGTAGAAAACTGAAACACCCTTGATCTGAATTCAACATATTTGCATATGGCAATTAGAGATGGATATTCTGATTCAAGTTTCATCAAATGATGAACCATAATTGTGATTACTAGGAATTGGATTGCATGAATTACGAATAGGAAATTGTAATTGACAGAGCAGTGTTAATTTATCATTAATGGCAAATTACCATTTCTTTTTTGGCTTTTTCTGCTTTTTTTTTTTTTCAATGCAACAGCTTTTAACACTATGGTCATTTTTGTAATCCCAGTATACCCATTGACAGAAAACCAAGAGTGGTACATGAGAAAGAAAAGAGAAAGGAAAATCAAATAGCAATTAGGGTTTATCAATGGGCATCAGGACTGGCAAGTACCTGATGAATCCGACCTAATTTTAATAGGGCTGCTTTCCATGTATGGGACTTGTTAGGGACTTGGGTTGGGTTCAGGTCTCACCTGGGTTCAGGTTGGATCCATGTGATGATGGGACCCATTAGAATCAAGTTGGGTAAGATCTGGTCAAGTAGTTTTAGTAGTAGAATCATATATATTTAATATGGATTGATTAGAGGTTTCCCAAGCTGCATGTAAGAGAGCCCATTTACACCATAATTCTAAAACTTAGTGAGACAACTTAAAACTTGGGCCAAGTCAACTCGACTCAACATGACTGTGAGCCAAGTCTTTTGGGAACACACTGAGAAGCTTGACTCATGTTGGACTCAAGTTTCTTGTTTTTCTTTTTTCAAAATAAAGAGTGGGTGGAGAGACGAACAATCAACGTCTTACAAAGGTTGGAGACACACTGCCGGTGAGCTACGAGATGGATTTTTGGGTATTTTATATGTAGTATTTCAAATATGTTAGATATTGCACACAAGCTGAATAATTCTAAATTATTAAAATACCGAGTCGACTCTTTCAAATCTTCAAGTTGACTCGACCCAGCTAGATCTTGAGTCGAGTTTTCAAGTTTTTGAACCAAGAATTACACACCATGTATGCGCCGAAGTGGCACGCATGTATGTAATCTAATCCATTCATCTGGAAGGCCCAACCATGTAAATGCTCTTTAAGTGTCCCGAACCCAACTTGAAACCTTGATCCAAAGACCCTGATGGGTACCCAAACCCACTTCGATCCTGGTCTGGGTCCAGGTCCAGGTCTTCAAGATATAGACACACCCGAAAGGACCTGTTAACCCGGGTACAGGTACTATAGTCTATAGGACCTGACCTGAACTTAACCCGTTGACAGCCCTACCAGCAATAATCAGAATGTGTGCCTTCTTTTTGCTTTCTAATCAATAATTTAAAGAAGGTGAATGCTAACATAATCACCTTAAAGGGAAGCTCTTAATTGACATGGGGACCGGCCAATCATTCATCCAAAGCGTCCATTCATTTGTAGCACTAGAGGCAGGCCATAGTGTGTTCATGTTGATCAGATTATCATAGCCATTTGATCAATAGCATGTAAGATGGAATGTCCAGATCAAGTCGACAAACAAAATAAGTGAAATCATCATCTTGAAACATCCATTCCATACCTGATGTTATGAATCAAAATAATTACTCTGTTTAAATGATATTAGCTTGGTCTTTTGCGCAAAAACATAGACAGTTATAACAACAATACCGACACTCAAGTGTTAGGATCATCCAATCGGTGTGATTTTTGCATCATGGTTTGCATCCAATAGCTGATTGCATCGACTGTACAGATTATTGATTGACGTCACTTCACACAACACTTAGATCAAAATGTTCCATGTTGATATGTGTTCGACAATCACAGCAATTTGCAATACGATAATGATTTTAATAACATTGCCACTGTTACCTATGTCCAACACCAACACCAACACACAAGGAAGTATCCAACGTACATAACCTTATGCTGATCTAGAATTTTAAAATCCTCGATGATGGTATTGTGGTCTCTTAGAAGCTCTTTCTTCCTTTGGTAGATCAAAATGCTATTGTTCTCAATTGCTAACATCAGCATTCTTGTCTTTGCATACATTTCAACAGAGGCTTTAGCAGTAACTGTGAGGGAAGGAAAGCCTATCTAGCATATGTTTCAGAAGGATTGGGCATGTTACATGATTGGGAGGTCGTCATGAAGTATCAAAGGAAGAATGGGTCTTTGTTCAATTCACCATCCGCAACTGCAGCCGCTCTAATCCGCCTTCAAGATGCTAAATGCCGTGAATACTTGCACACACTCGTAAGACAGTTCGGCAATGGAGGTAAGTCTCCTGCATCAGTATTTGGTTGTACATCTGTATTGCTTACATGTATGACACATTTATAATAGATGTACCCCTCCAATCTTGATGGATTCTAATGCATTGGTTTTTAACAGTTCCCATGGCGTATCCGCTAGACATATATATCCGCCTCTGTATGGTTGACAATCTCGAGAGACTAGGCATTGATCAGCATTTTAGCAACGAAATAAAAAGCATCTTGGATGAAACATACAGGTAATTATTCAAATATAGATCTATATCATCATCATCATCTAAGCCTTATCTCAACTAATTGAGATTGACTACATGAATCCTTTTTCCTCCATTCCACTCTATCAAGGGTCATAATTCCAGTTAAACCATACATCAAAGTAACTGGGCACTGTTGCAGCATGTCACTACTGGGGAAGCCCTAAAAAGCCCTATCCAACCCTTGCCCATTTCTCACTGTTCGCAGATTTCAATGCAAAGCATTGCTTATTGATAGTGCCTTAGCATGAGTTTGGAAATTTCATTTTGTTCGGATTGGCAAATGTTTGATGCTGACTGCCGACCTGATATAGCCTCCTCTTTTATCTGGCCTTGGGACTGGCAATGAGAACACAAAACTCCCACAGGTGCTATCTAATAGACTATTACATCGGTTGATTACAATCAAGCATTATGTATTAGTCTACTACATAGATTTATTACAACCAATAAGTTGCAGGTATAGATTTATATGCTAATTTCAAATCACGAACCTTTAAAAAATGATGTGGGGCATGAACAGATGCTGGCTGCAGAGAGATGAAGAGATATATTTAGACATTTCCACATGTGCCATGGCATTTCGGCTTTTCCGTATGAATGGATATGACATTTCTTCTGGTATGCCTCGAATAAACTGTTCTAGAACTTTTTAAATTCTGAGAGATGGTTATTGAATTGATTTATGGTTATCAAATAATTGAACATGCTCTTGTAGATGCATTATCTCAATTTGCTGAAGAAGATAGTTTCTTCAATTCGGTGCAAGGACATATAAAGGATACGAGTACAGTTCTAGAGCTATACAAAGCTTCGCAAATCATGATATTCCCAAATGAACTGGTTTTGGAGAAACTTTACTCCTGGTCGAGTCGTTTTCTGAAACAGGAATTGTCCAAGGGTGATATGCATGGAGATAGATTCAGCAAAGATATTCCCCAAGAGGTAAATACCAAGTATGCCTATAATAATCAAGCTCTGATTGAAACTAATGTTGTTTTCAATGACTCTTATTGATCCGGATATATGATTTTTCTGATCAACTGGCCAATGTGTCAAAATCTCCAATTCATGGCCTAGAAATGGACTACGTAGTGATGATCCACAATCAATGAGGAAAGTTTGAGCGCATGCACAGGACTTTTCAGTGAAGGAGATGATTCAGCATGATGGGTCCTACCAGATGAATGGCCTATTTTAAAGCAAGGTGGGCCAGTCTATATTATACTATTCCAACAAAAGTAAACATCATCTAATTCGTCCCCTGTGGAAGGTTATGGTATTTGAAACTTTTATCTGTGGGTCCTTTTCAGGTGGAAAATGCTCTGAAATTCCCCTTATATGTTGATTTGGAACGCTTAAACGACCGGAGAAATATTGAGCACTACAATGTAAGCGGTTTTCGGATTCTAAAAACATCATATAGGTAAGATTCTATTAGTATTTCTGAAAAGAAAATCCATTTTCGTACAAGAATTCTTTGAATGTGAGGTATCGATCTAATCAGTTACCCCTATCAGGTCTTCTAACATCAGTAACATAGATGTCCATGAATTAGCATTGGAAGATTTCAAAATCTGTCAGTGCATTCACCGTGAGGAACTCGAACTTCTTGAGAGGTATGTATGAGCCCTGCTATTGTCATTCAAGTGACTGATCGTACAAACAGTCAATGCAAATAGCAATAGTGGGCCACACTCGAACGTGTGTTTACGTGCACAACTGAACCATGGACAATGCTAGTATGGACTAATGTATGGTGATTTGTTTCAAAACAAGCAGGTGGGTGAAAGAAAACAGATTGGATCAACTAAAATTTGCTAGGCAGAAGCTGACATACTGCTATTTTTCGGCCGCAGCGACTCTAATTTCTCCCGAACTATCTGACGCTCGGATGTCATGGGCCAAAAATAGTATACTTGCTACTGTCATAGACGACTTCTACGATGTTGGTGGTTCTGCAGAAGAACTAGTAAACCTTATCAAACTGGTAAAGAAGTATGTTTTCTTTTCCTTCATAAATTCCTGTTTTGAATCTGATGTAGTAGTACAAGCTGGGCTTGTTTGTGATCTAGACCGTTAATGTAATTGGACATCTTAGATGGGGGTTCCCCAAAAATTTACCTATTTTAAGATCTTAACCATCACCATCCAATCCTTGGATGAAAAATGTGTGTCACCAATTGTATCAGGACCCACTAAATCTACTCCACTTGATTGAAATTTTCACT
The DNA here is from genome assembly GCA_030180095.1 of Magnolia changhungtana. Classification (NCBI taxonomy): domain Eukaryota; kingdom Viridiplantae; phylum Streptophyta; class Magnoliopsida; order Magnoliales; family Magnoliaceae; genus Magnolia; species Magnolia changhungtana. Next base: position 48,620 of record JASAUF010000042.1, read on the forward strand.
GAAAGGAAAGTTGTAATGTATTGCACTGGCCCACAGGTGGGATGGAATGTCAGCAACTGATTGTTGCTCTGAACAAGTCGCAATCATATTTTCTGCACTTCACAGCATGATAAATGAAATTGGAGCAAAGGCATCCGCATGGCAGGAGCGTAGTGTCATGCACCACATAATTGAGACAGTGAGATCTAATGTTTATTTATTTTTATTTTTTTCCTTAGTTCTCTGTCTGAGAGGGGGAGACCTGAGCTGTTTTTTCAATGGCAGTGGCTATCTTTTCTTGAATCTGCAATGAGAGAGGCAGAGTGGACTCAAATGAAGGTGGTGCCAACAATGGATGAATATATGATGAACAGTTATGTATCATCTGCATTAGGACCCATTGTTCTCCCGACACTTTATTTTGTGGGGCCGAAGCTTTCAGAGAATGTTGTTGAAGATCCAGAGTACCATAATCTATTCAAGCTTATCGGCACATGTGGTCGTCTTCTCAACGACATACAAAGCTTCCAGGTAGAGTTTTTCTAGCATCCCATGCTTCATGTGACCTGCATTCTGGTAATGGCATTACTAAGTTATAAGAACTACCTTTGGAAGAAGCAATATGGCTTGAAAAGCTCGAAATCATTCATGTTCTAGAAATAGGCATTGGTAATACATCTAAAGCTGGCTTCATATAATCAACTGTTGGAAAACACTCCAGGTCTTTTTACACTGCCTATCTTACCGGTTAAATGGCCCCGCGAAGTGTTCAGATCGTGGGCTTGGTTGGTTGGCCATGGGTTGATGACTAGTCCAAGTTGGATGCAACTTGTCCAAGTTAACCCAAACTCATTGAATCCGATTTAGTTCCACACCAAGAGTCAGCATTGAAAAATGGCTTACTCGGCTTGATTCGGCCAAGTCATGACTCTATTAAGTATCGAATGATTCAATGCCAACGACATTGTAAGAAGTCTATTGAACCTTATCATCTGGAGGAAGGAGAAGCTTCCATGCTCAGGGGTCTCATCTGGTGGGAGCTTTGCCATAGTCAATTCCATAAACCCATTGACATGACTAAGGTTTGTGTCTAATGGGCATCCGATCGATTTGCCAATAGAGTGTTTAAAAACAAACCCCAAAATTGCATTGAGAATGCCCTTTTACACACACACACACCCCCACCTGAGCACTCAAACCCATGACCTTAGTGTTGAAATGCAGGGTTGGAACCCATGGTGAGAAATGCTAAATAACTCTTTGGATGCTAGTTAAAAATGAGCTCATCTTATTTTAGTTAATCTTAATTAGCTATTAGAGATCATGATTGTTGGTTACCAAGATCATTTTCAATCTCCAATAAAAATAAATATCATCTCTAATACTATGATTAACTAAAATGAGATGGACACATTTGTAAGTGGCACCCAAACAGGCCCTTAAGATGGTGATGACGATTGATGCAAAACCCATTAGCAAGGATGGAGGCCTAGGCATGACCCGAGCTAGGTATCTGCACCCCACGATTTCAAATACGACGGACCGTCTGGTATGGCCATTAAGCTTGCACTGGGGCCACACTTAACCCAATTATCTAGCAAGAAACCACAAGTTTGGGCCTGGTCCCTAGGCCTTTAGTATCAGCCCGAAGCCAGATCAAGGTGGATGGGGCTGACCACCCTTAATCGCATGGTGGCTCGTGATGTGGGTAGTGTGATGTATCCATCCTAAAACCTTAGTGACTTAATTCCGCACTCAGCCAAGTCAACTTGACTCAGCTGGGTTTTGGGGCGAATTGTCCTGTAAATTCAGAATGTATGAGACTCTATTTGCCTTTGACTCAATCGACTTGAACCCAGTCATTCAATTGTAAGATGCTTCTTCAGCAAAAAAGGATTTTATCTCATGACATTCCTAGAAGAGGGAGAAATGAAGAGACTGTTTTGACTTTAGTTATGATGAGATGGAGAAAATCTTTTAGAAGTAATTTTGCAAATCTTAAGATCTTTGTTGAAATCACAAAGAGACTAATTACTTTCCAATTTTAACCATGATGGTTTCTTTTTATGTATGTACATGTATATGTGTATATGTGTGTCTGTCTGTGTGTGTATGTGTACACACACATGCGAATGAATGCATACATGCATATATATGTATGCCAACTAGGTAGCGTGTGGGGCCCATCATCATGTTTGTATGACATCTCACTCATCCAGCAAGGTTGTCCCATCATGGAAATGGTATGCTTAAAAAATCAAGGGATCGAACTTTCAGGTGAAGCACATCATAGAAAACCATGAACAACCACCCGAGAAACTCCACATTCACGTGGGCATCCCATTTTCATGGTTGGATCGACCTGAATTTTGGGGCACCTCACTTTCACGGTAGGACAACTTTGCTTGTTGAGTCAAGTAAAGACTTATCCCAGCCATCGAATCAACTATACCAAGCTGGACATCGAATCAAGCCCAATTTTCAAGTTTCCAAACTATTAATGTATCAACATGGGACTAAAACCATTAAAATGTTATAATTATGAAAGCGATTTCAGACGAGTAGTTGTTCCATCCATCCATAATAACTGCTTGGGATGTTGGTATGATTTTGTCACAGAGAGACGCCAATGAAGGGAAAATGAATTGCGTGTCGCTGCGAATGGTCCACGGGAAGGGTGGGGTCACCAAGGAAGACGCTGTGAAAGAGATGAGCAGTGTCATCGACAGTAGTAGGAGAGAACTGCTGAGGTTGGTGCTGCAGGCAAAGGGGAGTGTTGTTCCAAGAGCTTGCAAGGATGTGTTTTGGAAGATGAGTAGGATATTGCACCTTTTCTACATGAGGAATGATGGGTTCACTTCTCCACAGGAAATGGTCAGTGCTGTGAATGCAGTCTTACATGACCCACTCAAAATCCACCATCCATTTGACAGAAAATATTAGAAACACCACATAGGAGTTGCTCAAAATGGAAGCATGGGTCTTTAATTACTATGTTATATTCATCCATTGTAAGCCACATATGTAAGTGGGCCAACTAACACAGGGATGGACATGATGAGGTCGATCACCGTATTCCTCAGGGGATAATTACTCCAAATCCATAGAGTTTCTCTGGACTCATCACATAGATTCCATGAATCCACGAGAAAAACTAGAAAATTAGAAATAAATTCTAATAAATTTGAAAATAAATTGATTGATGATAAAAACGAATTTACAATCCTTTAAATAGTGATATCAAACCTAGGAAGAAGTTTTTGAATCAAACTCCAACTCAGACTCCCTAAAAACGTGACTTACTATAAATAGTAAACTTACTATTTATATACTGTCAAGATTTCTACTAGACTTCATGGTTTTCGGTCAAAAATAGTAAGTTTCCAATTTGGCCTAACCAAGTTATTCTCCTAATTTTTCTAAGCCCTTTTCATGTTGGGCATGACTCCTAAAGCTCAAAGCATCAAGATTTATGATTGAACTAAAACTTACTATATATAGTAGAAACGAAATTAAAATGGACTTTCGACCGTCGATTTGATGGAATCTCGCAAATCTGGCATGGACAATCCGGCATAGTGGGGTTGGTTGGCTAAAGTAGCTTCTCCTACCCCAAAATCATACATTGTACGTCAAATAACTCATTCCGGTTTGCGAGATACGACTGCTTTAGGGTTCTGACGATCCTAATCACTTCCGCCTCCAATATGGCCTTCTCTAGTCCATCTTGGCCATGAAAGTTTCTGTGACCCGCTCTACATCACGAACTTATCACAATCACCTTATAGTGGTGACTAATCAATACCAGAAAACACTGAACAAAGAATATTCTTGTGTGCAGTGCAGTGCACCTACGACTGCTACTTGCATTTGACTTTCACATGGAACCCAGATCACTAGATAATGTTTCAAGAGTGTGGGAAATCTGACCGTGCATACGGTGGGCCCCACATGTGTGTTGAGTATGACCGTTGGCGAATCTGATACAAATAGTCTAATTTCCGCAGTGTCAGCACCTGCTAGTGATCTGGCCTTCATGGCGGGCCACTCAGATATCACACACACTTGATCTTCCTATCTGCAGTTTAGGAATGATTTGAAGCACAGAAAACCATTAAAAATACAAACAAATAGCAAAGTGTTAATTTAGACTGTCATTGGGTGCAACATTGTTTAAAACCTAGAAAATTTTTACTCGAGCATGATTTTATTGTGATCAATGTAAAACTGATCCCATCATGACTCAGTCAAGACTTGAAAGAAAGACTGATCCCAAAAAAAAAAAAAGACTCTAAAAGGATATATATGTGTGTGTGTGTGTGTGTGTGTGTGTGTAAACCAACTGGGCAATACTTGTATGTTTACGTATTTTATGTTGAAATCTATTACTCTTTTAGTCCAATGAATTATATATATTTTTTACCATTAATACTTTATTATCGTACATGCACACAATGCATATCATTTTAGATGGATTTTGTTGAGAGACTCTTTTAAGGTCTCATTATTCTTGGAAAATGAAGTATAACAAATTCGATATGAAATATGTTATGTAGCCTATCATTTACTATGCATGGGGTGACTGTTGCATGTATAGTGAGTCCCTACCATGGGATATACGTGTTGTGTGCATGCATATACTATTGGGGGTCGCACAGAAGCAAACCCAAATTCAAACTAACAAGACGAAATTAAACAAAAGCAAAACACACAAAAAACATGCAAGTTTTACATGGAAAAAACCACTGTACAAAGCGACAAACAATCCACCATGAAAGTAATATTACAAGAGATGGATGGACTTACTGATCCAAACAACATCAAAAACCTCCTTGAAAACCCTAATAATGCTCTTAAACCCTTAAGAAAATCTTAAAGAACCCTAACCATACCCTAATCCCGATTACATTCGGTAGATATACTACCACAACCGGAATAAGAAACAAATCACACACTGACGAAGTTCTTCACACGCCTTCGATGGGACCTTCGATGGCATCAACGCCCATCAAGGACCAGTCGATGACATCGAAGAACCGTCAATGTCATCAAGTGGCAACCTCCAAAACTGTCTAACAATCAACTAGGATTTTTCAGGATTTTCTCGATGGAATCGATTGGTCTGTTGATGACATCGACAGACTCAGTTAAAAACATATTTAAGACATTAGGCAACAATCTCTAGCATGTCTTCAATCTTCCCACTCCATTTCTCCTTGCCACCATCATCTTTAATCGCCTTTCATCATACATTCATTGTCGCTTCTCGTGCACAGTCCGTCTTTATTAAGCCTTCGCCAAGCCTAAAGAAGTTGCACAAAACTTGAACTTCTCTGTAAGAACTACATTCGTAAGAATGTCAACCAGATTCAAGCTTATGTGGATATTCTCTAGAGTCACGCCTCATTCCTCAAGAACATGTTAAATAAAATGATAACAAACATCAATATGTTTAGTACATGAGTTATAAAAAGAGTTCTTCGCCAAATTTATCACGCTTTCGCCGTCACAATTAACTGGCACGGCCTCCTGCTGAAGCCCAATCTGATTTATCATCCCTCTCAACCAAACATCTTCCTTGAATGCTTCCGTCACTACCATATACTCAGTTTTAGTTATTAAAATAGTTATTACAGACTAAAGCTTCGACATTCAACTAATCACTCCACCCACTAATACAAACGAGTAACCAAAAGTCCACCTTCTATTATCCACATTGTCTGTGTAATCTGCATCAACATAGCCTATCAACTTGTCTTCTGACTTTTCAAACATTAAGACGTAGTCCAGTGTACCTCGAATATACCAAAGTAACCATTTCACTACCTCCCAATGTTACTTGCCAGGGTTAGCCATGTATCTGCTCACAACACCCACTCATGTGAAATATCTAGTCTCATAAAGACTATGGTATACATCAAACTGTCAACGGCACTCGAATAGGGTATAGGAGATATCACTTACTTTTCTTCATCCGTAACAGGGCATTGTTCAGAAGAAAGCTTAAAGTGAGCAGCATAAGGTGTCCTAACTGGTTTTGCCTTGTCCATATCAAACTTAACCAATAATTTCTCAAGGTATTATATCTATGATAACTGTAGCGTGCTCCTTTGTCTGTCTCTGTGAATATCTATATCAAGAATCTTCTTTGCATCCCACAGATCTTTCATTTCAAATGTACATGACAATTGAGCCTTCAACGTATCGATCTCAGGCATGTTATGGTTGGCGATAAGTATGTCATCTACATACAATACCAGTATAATGAATTGTCCATCATCCAATGTCTTAAAATAGACACAATAATTATATTTACTCCTGGTAAACCTCTGACTCATTATGAAAGTATCAAATCTTTTATACCACTATATATGCGACTGTTTCATGTCGTATAACAAGCTCGTCAACCTACAAAATTTATTCTCAACCCCCCTTTTACTTCGAACCCTTCTGGTTACTTCATATAAATCTGTTCCCCCAACTCCTCATGTAGGAAAACAATCTTCATATCCATCTGTTCCAATTTCAGGTTGTATTGGGCAACCAGTGTCAATCCAAATCTGATAGACACGCTTGACTACATGCGCGAAAATCTCATTAAAGTCGACACACTCCTTCTGCGCATACTATTTCATGACCAATCTTGCTTTGTATTTATCATGCTTCTTCTTGAAGATCCACTTGTACTCAATCGCTTTACACCCCATTGGAAGCTCTACCAGCTCCCATGTCTCATTCTTATGCAAAGAGTCTATGCATGGCCAGCATCCGCTTCTTATCATCAAAATCATCTAATGCTTCCTGGGAAGAAGACGAATCCCCCTCATCCATAATGAAGGAGAATGCAACAATCGAGTTATCCCTGTATTTGACCAGTAATCTGTGATCTCTCAACGAATTTCTTTTTAGAGGTGGTTGCTTCACTCGCTCTTATACCTCCGTCTACAGCTCAGCTTCAAATTGTGTCTCACCCCTTTTAATTTCAATGTCGATCACTGTTGATTTCTCCGATTCCTTGCTCTCGTTTTTTTGAAATAAAGAATCCTCATCAAATCTAACGTCGTGACTCACAGTAATTTTTCAAGTGACCTAGTCGTGCAATATGTACCCTTTCATGCCATCACCATAGCCCATAAAGGTAAGTTTCTTTACTCTTTGATAAAGCTAATCTCTCTCAACTGACAGTACATGAGGAAAAGCATCGCAACCAAATACATGTAACCCTGAGTAGTCAACATTATGACCGTTACACACTTCTTTAGGAATTTTACAATCTATCAGCTTAGATGGGGACCTATTCACCAAATAACATGCCGTTTTCATGACTTCAGTTCATAGCTCCTTGTCCAATTCAGCATTACTTAATATGCTTTGGGCTCTCTCCAAAATAGTCTGATTCATGCGTTCTACTACACCATTTTGTTCATGTGTTTGCCTCACTGTATTGTGCCTTATAATCCCTTCATCATTACAAAACGGACTGAATTCCCTTGAAGTGAATTCACTTCCATTATTTATCCTCAGAACATTTAGTTTCTGTCATGTCTGCTTCTCAACCATTGCCTTCCACACCTTGAATGTGGCAAATACATCGGATTTACTTTTTAGGAAATAAACCAATACTTTCCTGAAGTAGTTATTTATAAATGAAACAAAAAATGATGATCCTTTAGCGGAAACAACGAGCCCCATACATCTAAATGCACATACTTAAGCACTCATTTACATATATGCCTTCCAATCTTAAAAGTTAGCCGAGATTGTTTACTATATATACAATGTTCACATATATAAAAATCAACACTTTTAAAAATAAGAATCAAGTTAAGATTATAAAATGTCTTTATACCGCTCTCACTCATGTGGCATAGACGAGCATGCCACAAACGTGTCGATGTGGACACTGTTATACAGCCGTTACAGCTCCAACCAATATAGTATTCCCGATTAACTTGATTAAAACTAGTGAGCTTATACCCAAGTGCCCCAAGAGAGATAATATTCTTCCTAAGGTTAGGAATGTGTCTCACATCTGTCAAGATATGTTCCACTCCATCAAACATCCTGATCGCACTGAACCGATACCAATCACCTTACAGGCAATGTCATTGCCCATAAAAATCTGTCCACCATCGTTCTTGTTGTAGCTGGTGAACCGATATCTGTGAGAAGTCATGTGGTACAAGGCTGTCTAATCCAGAATCCAGTCATTACTGAGGTAACCAGATTTGGATGCAGAAAAGACATCACCGTTGGACCTAGGCCAGTGGGGCCCACTGGTGAGCAATCACTAGTGGGTGGGTCTCGCAAGTTTAAGCTTCTTCCGGCTTCTTCTGTTATGAGAAAGGGTTCAAATTCAAATTTGAATGAGAGATAGGGAGAAGATCAGATCTTCTGGTCTCATCTTATCCACATTCTTTCCTATAAAAGGAAGAGACTCTTTCGTAAAACAATTATTTAGAAATACCGGGGGTATACAGAGATATATAGTGTGTACTAAAATTTGTCCATTTTAGCTTGTCCTTGGGACGATCTAATCCATAGATCATGATCCGGAGCCATCTATACCGTAGGATCAGAGGTGTAAATAGATCTATCTACTCCAGTAGTAGATAGGCGGGCCGTTGGAGCATTAATCTTCTGCTTTGTGAGGGTTCCAAAACTCGTGTAGACCGTCAGATCTTAAGGGCTCACCTTCCGCACTTCCCTTCAATTACCACCATCACCTCCTCGCTAGATTGTGTTGCATTGTTCTCTTTCGTTATATTATCAGACTTTTTTCCCTTTTGAGCCTTAAGATTTTAACAATCCTTCTTCATGTATCCCGTCATCCCAGAATTCCAATACTTCATCTTGTCATTCTCTTTCGATTTGGACCACGATCGAGAATTACCTTTTCCCATTCAGAATTCCTTCCCCTGGCAACCAATGCATCTGTAGAGGTACCCTTGCTACTGTCTTTCTTTCTCAATTGCTTCTCATGAAAGAGCTGAGATGACAGTTTCAACATCGATGGTATCCCGACCATGGATCAGCGTGTCTACCAGATTTTCAAAAGATGGTGGAAGCGAATTCAAGAGAATCAAGGCTTAATCTTCTTCTTCGATCTTAACCTTCGCATTCATCAGTTTGTAGAGCAATTCACTGAAAGTACTCATGTGAACGTTGATATCAGACCCTTCTGCTATCTTAAGATTGTAGAATTGTCTGTTAAGATACAAACGATTGTCAAGTGATTTCTTCATGTACAGATTATCAAGTTTCGTTCATACCCCTGCGGCGGTCTTTTGATCTAGGACATTATAGAGAACATTGCCTGCTAGACACAATTAAATTGAGGTTGTAGCCCTTTCATAGAGTTCATCCCACTTTTCATCATTTATAAATGCAAGACGCTTCGTCTTTCTAAGGAGAGCATGTTGCAATCCTTGTTGAACTAAAAGGCATCTCATCTTCACCTTCCATAGTTCAAAATTATTTCTACCGATGAACTTCTTCATTTCATACTTCATATTAGATCTCTTCATCAACATGTTTCAATTTAAAACTCGAAACCCCAATGTTAGCTCTGATACCACTTATTAGGAGCCGCGCAGAAGCAAACCCAAATTTAAATTAACAAGACAAAATTAAATAAAAGAAAAACGCACAGAGAACATAAAGTTTTAAATGGGAAAAAACTATGGCACAAAGTGATAAACAATCTAGTATGAAAGCAATATTGCAAGAGATGTGTAGACTTACCGATCCAAACAATCCCAGAAACCTCCTTAAAAACCCCAACAATACTCTTAAACCCTTAAGAACGTCTTAGAGAACCCTAAACATACCATAATCCCGATTACATCCGGTATATATGCTACCAAAACCAAAATATGAAACAATTCACACAATTCTATGTGCATCTTCAATGGGACCTTCGATGGCATCGACACCCATCGAGGACCAGTCGATGACATCGAAGAACCTTCGCTGCCATCAAATAGCAACCTCCAAAACTGTCCAATAATCAACTAAGATTTTTTCAAATTTTCCCAATGGGATCAAGCATCTATTGATGACATTGGCAAGTGCTCGATGGAATCAACAGACATATTTAAGACATTAGGCAACATACACACTGAATAGATTTAAGAAGTTAAGCTAGGTTGTCTGGGATTAGTCTGTACTTCCTATTCTTGTCACACTTATCCTCAAGTTGAATAGACCTAGGGTCATAGTGAGAACTTGATTGATTACTTTGAGTCACCAATATGTGAGTATTTTACACACGCAAATCGGTGAGTTGGGTTGTCGATCAAGTTTTATCTATTAGGACTAGGATTCTCAACGAAGGATATATGGCCCCTACTTTGTGTCATCAATATGTGATCTTTATATCAAAAATAAAAATATTGACTAACATTATCAACCAAACTTGCTTTTATAAATTATTTTGATTAACAACTTATTTGAAAATCATTGTATGCATTGTCATGTAAAACAAATGGTTTTGATTTATTTTAGATGATCAATCATGGTCAAGAGATATGGTGGGCCCTATGTAGAAGGATATGTCCCTAATAAGACATACATATTTGAGCAATGTATATGAGAAAATGTCCAAATTTAACAAGTTTAATTACTTTGATGAGTTTGACTTCGTCAAAGTCCTTATTTATGTGAGTATATTGTGTATTGCTTGCCGATGAACTAACCTATAAGAATTATCCCAAAGAGACTCCTTGTGATAAGAAAAGCTATGCACTAATAAACTGTAAAAATATGAATGAGTGGCAAAGGAAGTCCTAAAGAGTTACACACTTCAAGAAGGCTTCTTTGACACACTGTAGAACTTTAAGAAGAGCTTATTGCAGCATTAGCCAGGAAAAAAGGAAAAAAGTTATTATCAATCGTCTTCCAAACCCCATTGGAGGCACAATTTTACATTTGTGTTAAATCATGCATGCTTAGAAGTCAATCCAATTTTCTTTCAAAGTGGTATCAAATCATTTAGATTTATGCACATCTTTTAAAAAATTAAAAGAAGATGAAAAATGTTGTACCTTCTTAGATTTAAGGAAATGACCAATCTACCCTATTGAGGTCGGGATTCACACCCCCTTATGTGCTTCCGCATATGGCCCAGTAAACTAGTTTTCTAGTTGGTTCAGCTCCTTGGCCAGACTCGTGCACGCATACAACTAGAGTGTAGCGTAAGTGTATCCACAACATTAAATGGAAAATGAACCCTTATAGACATGAGAAACTCTAAAGCTTGTTTTTACTTCAAGACATTTACACCTCTTATTATATATATATATATATATATATATATATATATATATATATATATATATATATATATATATAAAGACATTTACTCCTCTTATTTCAGTTAACATTAAATATGCATATGGTATTTTGTATATGGTTTGATTATATTACATGATTATCCACTATATTTTGATATTTATAATTGCGGAGAATGGTTTTAAGGGTTTTCGTTTAGGGCTTTGATCATGCTCGAACCATTTTCACTTGAAGCGCAAGAAAGATGTCTCAACTTCTATTCACTAAATCTTGTAGATCTCGAATCCAATGAGTGTGAAATTTTAACCATAGTTTTTACCATGGGTCTAGATTCTTTCCAAAAACTTCAGCCTAATCCAACATCTAGATCAGCTGCAAGTACGTTTTTACGACTGTCTGCATAATCTAAACTAGAAATTATGGTATGTAATATCTTCCAAAATATGCATATGGTGATTGCGAAAATTTATATTTGAATACGAGTATTTGTCTAGAATAAGCATGAAACATTTTGGCAAAATCCAATGGCCGGATTGATTCAGTCAGTTTTAAGTTTTATGCAAGTAAAACCAACAGCAATAAGTTCAACTTTGTAAATCCAGTAATATATGGATTTGATGAATGTGAAATTTGGACTATGGTGGACATGTTAGTGCAGAATCCGACGGTTGGTAAAAACCTGCAGGTACCTCTATGTGTAGTCTGTGTAATAGAATCCCATTTTCATGATGATCCAGGGATGAAGATGGACACAAATCTAATTCTTTTGATGCAGGAATTAATAACAGTCCCCAACTAAGAAGGAAGCCTTAAAAGGATTCTATGATTTGTGAACTTTCTGGATATGGATGTTTCCTATTATGATTGATGATCTTATGGCCCACCATCAATAATCAATTGACACGTTAGTTTTTTCCACGCTTCTTGTTGGCAATACTAGGATTAATTTTGAATGAGTCAATGGACGTTCAAGATTATTCCTTAAGTGATTTTGCACTTAAGGTTACTGGCTAAAGTAAGGGTAGTGGCATAGTAAAATGTTATGGTAAGATTATATATTAGACATTAGTTATTCTTGTGTAGTACACTGTGTAATTAACACATTTGGATGGCCCATTGATGATTGTTGCGTGTCGTATGGAGTTCATAGATGCATCTCAATTTTAGAACATGGGAATAAATGGTATGGAATCTCGTTTGGTCCGATGTAAATTCTATCTAGCATTTGGAAACAATGAGAAGAAATGGATTAATCTAGGTATCATATCATCATCCGGTCCCAGCAAGAGATAGGTAGGATTTCTAATGAATTTCAAAATCCACTACACCTGTGAGCCCTACATTGATGTTGTATTTTATCCACACCGTCCATCAATATGGGCCCTTTAATCATGATAATCAAGTTGCATATGCGCACTGGCATGAAATCTAGTTCATTAATTACAACTCCTTATTCTACCACACTAAGTTCCACTTAATAGTGCTTTACCTCGAGAAAGAATTTAATCCCAAATGTGGGATCGGATAGTCAACATACCATGGTATTTCTAGACATAGAATCATTGTACAATAATAGAGTTAATTCCACCTAATGTAATTCCATATCATTTAATCATGCATTCCAAACAAGCCCTTGAATGAGGTGGAATATACAAAACATGGAAAATGTTCTCCAAGGAACCGCTTAAAGAACTCATCCCATGTGTTGCATATATACAATCTAGGCATCCTTCATACAGCTTAGATCCCGATAATCGATCACCTGTCCCAGCAGGCACAATGCTTACCCGTCCCAGCAGGCAGGAATGATTACAGTCTGAATACAAGTCCTGAGAATAATTATTATCCGATTATAAATCTCGGGAATGATTATAGTCTGAATACAAATCCTAACAACAACTAATAACAGGTCCCATGAACAATTACGATTACAAGTCCCGGGAACAATTACGGTCCGATTCAAAATCCTAGGAATAATTTGGAAATCAGGCTATTTTACAACTCAGGTGGATGCCAGTGAAAATCATGTCCATCCAGGCGACGTGCAAAAAACACATTCATGTGACACATCTGTTGCATTGGATGTCTTGTGCATTTGCAACTTACATTAACTCATTTAAGGACCGGTTCCTAGAAGATCATTACCCTACGAAACATAGTGATAGTAGGCCCATCTAAAATGTAGAAGGTTTATAATAGCAGGCATCCAAAACCCTGCTGTGGCATGGCCCACCTGAGTTTTGAATTGGCCTGGTTTTTGGGTGCCAAAGGTAATAATATGGAGGGCACACGATGAGCAGATTGGATATTAAAACGTTTACAGTGGGGCCCACATGTCGACATGCTCATTTGAGTTTAACATTTCTTCATCTGTATTGGATCCAGCCTTCCCTTAAAATATCCATTTGCATGCCACTAAAAAGACAGCTAAGACACCCTGATTACTGTGATTTTTGAGATATGGCCCCTTCATGTGGTGGCCCACAAGGGCCACAATCTCAAACGTGGAGCTCCCAGAGACTAACAACCATCCAAAACCCCAAATCTAATCAGAAGCATGCTCAATTCCTTTTAATTGAAAAATGGATGGTGGGATAAAAACAACAAAGGGACTTTTTTCTTTTCTTTTTTTAACTTCCCCAAAAGCTTTAGTTGAGAGTCTCATCTACCACTCTTGTAACCAAAGAGAAACTATGATCCTCAATGCATATGCATGGTTGGGTTTTCAGTCAGTACAAGTAGGGCCTGCAATCCACTCATCCAGACCATTGATCTGTTGGACCACACCATAATCTTAGCCACCAATCTCTGGCCCCTTCCAATTCAATGCGGCCCATCATTGTATTTCTCGTCTGAACCCTTCACAAACTCAAAGCTGCAAGGATTGTCTAGCAAGGATACTTGTCCCGTATGGTCCATCCGCCAAATGGGCCAACGTATCCTTTCTAAAAGTCCATCACTGAACCATGGGCCCCACTTATACATACTGAAAATCCAATCACAATCACAACATGCATATACTTCTCAGGTAGAGGATCCTATAATTCCTTGTAATGATCAGCAGCATTTACTGCATTTGCTCCGAGGCTTGTTCGCTCGTGAGCCATGCCTGCGCGGCCACTAGATCGGGGAAGACAGGCGCACCAGATTTCCGCCAGTTCTCCGCATCCGGGGTCTTGAATCTGTCCAGAAGCAATGCTTGCATGCCCACACTCCTCGCAGGGATGTAGTCCTTCCGCATGCTGTCCCCAATGTGCAAAGCTTCGTCCGGTGCAATATTTCCAGCTTTCTCGAGTGCAATCTCATAGATTCTCGGGTTTGGCTTTTCTACTCCTTCAAGACCCGAGAAGACACCAAAATCCCAATCCAATCCCTGGTTTACCAAACACCATATAGAAGAAAGTCTCAGATTTCCACGGGCGCAAGCACGCCTGCATGAAAGAAGAGTTATCTGCTATGGCTCGCAATTTAGCACATACCAAATTGTGAAATCCAAGCCATCCAACAGGTGGGCCGCACCACACATACGCCACTGCCAATATTAAGATTGGTGCACTCATCAAGTGGGCAGCATGTTCCACAAATGGCAACCACCAGTCAAGTATTCTAACTATCCATTTCCCTACGCCCACATGGCCAAAGCAGCCCGACTTTTCGGTCATGGTACAAACACTGTGGGGCCCACCTGAAGAATGACCCAGATCTCAGAGGCACATGTGAAGAATGGGATTGTTAATGAACTGTTTGGCCAATCAAAAGAACAGCCTGGATCTCACATTCGTGGGGACAGTATGATTTGAAATCCTACTGCTGCAGGCCATTGGGTTTTCTCAATCGTTTTTATTACCTGGTTCAATCCTAAGGCAGGCAGAATGACATCCTGATATCGATACTCTGCATTGCTGACGATCCCAACAATGAGACCCTGTTCACGGGCCCATCTCAGGAATGGTTGTGAATCTGGAAAGATGGTATATGGTGCAGAAGATCCAAAGGTGGAGTATATGCGCCTGAACACCTTCTCAAAGGTTTCCTCGTCGTAATCATAGCCTGCCTGTCACAAAACAAAAATCTTCTACTTGTAGCAATGCTAGAAAAACACACACGCAAGGCTCACCATGTAACCATGCATTTTGCTCTCTACCTTCTTACCATGTCCAACATCCACATGGCATGCGTCTAAGGTGATCAGGAATGTTGATTCGATGGGCCACCAAGTTGATAAACCATAAGTCAAAATATCACCGGATTCAACAACAACTGTCTGATATCTGCAATTTTTGCCATCGACCATAACAGTCCAATCTCCCTGACCTTTTTGGCTACGGATCATCTTCATGGTAGCCCACTATGTCAAGGCATGTGCTCCAGTGGTAACATGAAGATGTGGGGCCAACATAATGCATGCTTGAAATGCAAACCATCCGTCATATGAGTCACATGTTACGTCCAGGGACCTCAAATCACACTGATCCATGAGTTAGGTGGGTCATATCACAGGGAACAAGTTGGAAGGGAACGTCCACCCTTGATTAGCTTGGAGGGCCCACTGGGTTGTACATATGAAATCCAGGCCATTCTGACGGTCATAAAGGGTCGGGTAAAAAATCATGCTGTTTTGAAATTCAGTTGGACCACTGTGTAAAGCAAGGGTGGGTGTCCCCTATCACATTGTTCACTGTGTTGTGGCCCCCTCAAGTGTTGGATCAGGCTGATTTTTTGCTCCCGCAGGTTATTCGAGAGGACACAGCAGATGGATGGGTTATATGGCTTCATACATCACATAGGCCCCACATCTGCCTGGTGCCACGGTAAGCTTATAGCAGTACAGGTACCACTGGAGTGCAACCCCCTATATTAACGGTCCTGATCACCCTGGATATATGCCACCATATTAGAAGTCAAGATGGAAAATCAGGAGAGCAAAATGGTCAGTTAAGGTCGTGATCCTTGCAAACGAACTTCTTAGTGAAAACATGGATGCATGGATCAAGAGTGATCCTTGCAAACGAACTTCTTAGTGGAAACATGGATGCATGGATCAAGAGAAATGGACCGTAGATACCCTGACAAATGAGTCCTTCACACACATCTTCCACCACTTGATATTGGGCAGTTTCGCTGCATGACCAAAGCAGGGATACCGTTTTGCCATGTCTTGATATGCGCCCTTGAATCCTTCGTGCATGCGTTTGTAGTCAGGACAGGGCAATCCAACGGCTTTGGCTGCCATGCAGTAGTAGTCTCCAAGCTCCCCCTTGTAAGCTATCAGTGTGCCGGTGACATCAATAGTCACACATCGCAACCTCGACAAGATTGACATTTGTGGCAAGACAATCCCACTGCTGTTGCTGCTCAGAAATCAGTACTTCAGTTCCGTTGTAATGTAACTCCTCTTGTAAGAGAAAGTTCCCACAGGAATAGCAATGTTCACCTGATCATCTCCCTTCTTCAGCTACACACATCAATAAATCTTGCAGTCCTCGTACAAGCATGCACGAAAAATCCTGCATCCCACACACATTGAATTCCTCTGGAGTTAAAATTGGAGGGCAGGTAGCATTCAATATGATATGATGATGATGATAGTGATGGTGATGATGATGATCTAGATTTTGAGTTAAGTCATCTACATGGTGGGGCCGAGTTTAGTTGCACGAAGCATGACACACAGCAGCAACAGATTCATGCGGGACCGGGGAAGTGTCCATTTCAATATGTTAGCAAGTATAAGCAATTAGAAATCAGGAACAGGAGCATGAGTCTGAAGCGTGTTTCAGAGCAGGAGTGACACCTGTTTAGAAGGATTGTGCAACTAAAGGAGCCAACCTAATACATGACAATGGATATCGCATGCACAAGCCAGATTGGAATGTGTGTTCATGCGAGGTGCACGAGGGTTTAGCAAAACTCATCCATATAGATGTATATATTCTATACTAGAATGTTTTCAGGTCAAACTACTATATTGATAAAACGAAAGATATAAGCTTACTGCTCACTAGAGTGTCAAAGACATCATTTGCCTCATGGAGAACAAATACACAATCAATAGATTATACTTGGTGTCTATAATTTTTTCATCAACAATGCAACCAGATTGCCGCAACCAGATTGCCACAACCAAAATTAGATTTCAAAACCAAACAGTAAATTAACTGAATCTCCATCCCTAACGAGATCCCTGCCCAAAGAATCCTTGAATGACTCCATGCCTGCAAGCAATGCCTTCAACTCAGCCTCATCCGAATCTCTACCTCTAATTGGACAAGATAAAGCATGTCTAACCATATCAGTTCTAGAAAGATTCTCTCAATGACAAATATCCTAGGGGTGGTAACTTTATCCAAACTTCTTCCAAAATAAATCACCATAAAAATCCATTCTCCACACCGAACTAGTACAAAGACCATTGCCTCCAATACAAGTGAGGTAGATCAACTAGAAACATAGTTCCATGGCGATCAATAGTCACCAATATAATCTTTTCAACCTCAAGCAGCTAGGGAAAAACAAAAGTAAACAAAAAAACACGCACACACAAGCATTTCTAGATAATCACATCAAAACCTACATCACTCGCTGGACCGCTTACAACCAATTTCATGTGGTACAATGGTAGTGTGACCACATCTACCTTAATTGTACAAAAATGTGAAAAGGAGTGGCAATGGATTCGAGTGCAGCAAGAAATGAGAACACCTAGGAAGCAGGAACATGAACAAGACTCCAATCGAGAAGCTAACTGATGCAGGACCGATGCATGAACCAAATAACATATGAGATCAAGTAGCCAAATTAAGATATTTAACCTATATATATATATATATATATATATATATATATATATATATATATATATATATATATATATACACACACACACAAATACATACATACATACATACAAACATCGCTATAATCATCACAAATATCATGGAAAAAAAAAAAACATCATACATAATCCTAGCCTAAACTACCAACATCGTAACACAAGATCATTAAATAAAAAGAAACTGGGATCTAATGGATGTAGGGACATCCAATTAGCATAGGATATAGTCTATTTCAAAATAGAAAACCTAACACAACCTAGGATGAAAATTAGGATTTTGGTAATTTGAGAAAGTAGGAAAATTAGAAATTTTAAGTTTAGGGTTAAGGTTTCGGGGATGAAAGAAAGGGGTTTTGATATAATGATGATGGGAAATAAAAAAGGGATAAGGTAGGATTCACAAGTATGGTCATACGGTCACACATGTGGCGTGGGGTGGATGGGTTAAGGTCGGTTGGGGTTTGGATTGTCGATGGGGATAGGAAAGTTGGATTTGAGAGAAGACGAATATATGGGATGGGAGAATGAAGAACGTGAAGAAAATACCTGGATGGGGGGAGAAAAGAGAAGATGGTGTGGGGATAGATGGAGACCTCACACCTCCATTGATGAAGATTAGCATCGCACCAATCTCCCTTCCAAATCGCATGGAAGTATTTTCAAATCGCATAAAGATGGAAGAAGAAAGGAAGAGCTTCTCTTCTTTTTTTTTAATCACAAAATCCAATGAGAGGGGCCACATGCTCCCCCTCTTTTTATAGATCCAAGAAGTTTCAAGAATTACAATAATCCCCATATCTTATGAATCTTAACGAAAATAGTCATAGCCTGAATAAAATCAACCAAAACACTTATAATGTGTCCAAATATAAAATAATCAAAAACTAAATCCTAAAAGATAATAAAGTCTAAAATTGATGTGGACGATAAACAATCAATGGTCCGATTATGTGATCCATCCAATCCAATGGTCCGATCGTCGCGTCCCTCCAATCCAACGATCTGGATCACTCCATAAACCAGCTTATGTGCATCTTACCAGTGTGGGGTCTTCCAAATGCTCGCACATGCACATGGGGTCTTCAGCACGATCACGGATACTTGCCTAGCCATAGGAAAATCAGTGTGGCCCACCTCCTCTGATGCGTACGCAAGGGTGTACGTAAAGTGATGTCCTCATCAACTCTCCTCGGCTGAGAAGAGTTCGCCCCTAGCGAACTAAAACTCATGTAGTGCTCCAAAATGTTTGGATCTAAATGTTGTAGCTCGTCCTCTGTAATCTACGTACTATCTGAAATCAGCCTGGTACATGGTCTCTATCTATCCCCACATCTTCTCTTTTTATAGATCTAATAAATTTCAAAATTTACAACAATCCCCCATCTTGTGAATCTTAACGAAAATAACCTTAGTCTAAATAAAATCAACCAAAACACTCATAATGTGTCCAAATATAAAATAATCAGAAACTAAATCCTAAAAGATGATAAAGTCTAAAATTGATGTGAACGATCAACGATCAATGGCCAATCATGTGGTCCATGCGATCCAATGGCCCGATCGTCGCGTCCCTCTAATCCAACAATCTGCATCACTTCATAAAGCAGCCCATGTGCATCTTCCCAGTGTGAGGTCTTCCAGATGCTCGCACATGCACATGGGGTCTTCAACACAATCAGGGATATTCGCCTAGCAACAGGGAAATTGGCGTGGCCTGCGACCTCTAATACGTACACAAGAGTGTACATGAAGTAATGTCCTCATCACAAACACTTTTGGAATCCTACCATTGTCTTAAGACGATGAGTCTAATGCAACTCACCCAAGTCAACTCCGTCCTGATCAGACTGGATCTGGTTCAATACCACGTCACCCCTCTAGCAAGTCGGGCCGAGTCAGCCCCAACTTGGGTGAGTCCCAACTTGAGTGAGTCCCAACTCAACTGAGGACCAAACGAGTCGGTCCAAGTTGTCAAGTCTTTCCTCAACTAAGCATCTCATGTATGGTTCTAGTTGTCTTTACGAAGCATTCCTTTCAGAAAGTGCTTTCATCATTTTATAACAAAATTTAATGCATTATTAGCAATCACAAATGCATGGGGTTATAACAGAAGCAAAATGTCGATTACAATTTTTAAAACAGTACACCATGCGAGGTATTAAGAATCAGCAACTTGGACAGACTCGTTCAGTCCTGAGTCAAGTCATGACTCAGCCAAATCGAAGGGTGTCTCTGACCTGGCTACGCCACCCCATATTTTCAATGTTGACTTGTGGTCTAGACCAGATCAGACCCAACTGAGTCCTAGTTGACTCAAACAAAGCATCAATCCTTCATAACATGAGGTCAATGTTGCTTAATGATGTTGAGGTGGTAGATCAAAGCATTCATTTTATTCACTGTGGTCCTCAATGTTGAATGTTTCCCAAGGAGTTTTTCGAAAAACGAACAAAAAACAAAGGCATTCAGTAGGGAGATCCTTCAGCATCATTCATCTTTACAAGTGTCCTGGAATCTCTTCAATCACTTGCATCCGAGTAGCTGACATTAGGTGGCAAGTGGATTTGACGTCCGTAAATTGGCTTTGAGTATTACTTCTACCTTCAAAATTTGAAGGATGGTTTACTCTTGGGTGGTGATTTACTGGAGGAAGCCCAACATCAAGGTTGCCATTAAGTGTTATTAGGCAGTGTGATCCGAAGAAAAATCTGAATAGTACTATGGTGATGGTGGTTAATATGGAAATTGGGAGGATCACTAGAACCTAATGGTTAATATGGAAATTCAAGTCTAACAATAATCAAAATCCCTGAAAACAAGCTACAGGAGTTCGGGGCCATTTTTCCCAACAATACCTAAAATCCCAAAACTGAGCCCAAGGCCTATGCATATATATAATTCCCCCTTTGGGGATCGTTTTTCACTTTTCCCCATTTTTCCTTCTCTTTTTTAACATTTTTGCTTCTTGAGACTATTTTTAACCAATTTTTTACTAGATTTGTACAAGTTTTTTAATATTAAAACACAAGATTTAAGCCATTTTGGAATAATCAAATATCCAAGGCTGGAATTAGGGAAAAAAAAAAATTTTTTTTTTTTTTGCTATAAATGTATTAATTCTACATTATATTACCAAACCGACCAAATCTTGCTAGATTTGTGTTCAATTTGGCCATGTTTGTAATATATATATATATATATATATATATATATATATATATATATATATATATATATATATGATTTTTATTTAATTTCCAACAATTTTCATTTTTTCTCTATACACACGCATGCACTAAATCATTCTGTTTTTTCTTACGGCAAATGTATTTATTCAAAATTATATTACCAAATCTTGCTAGATTTGTGTTCAATTTGGCCATGTTTGTATAATATTTCAAATTTTTTTTTGTATTTAAGCAACTTTTTATATAATTTCCAACAATTTTCATTTTTTTTGGGTAATCTATTTGGGTAATAGATCATTCGAGGGATTTTGACCAAAGTAACCTCGTGGTAATGCCAAACACCCCAAAAATATGGACTTTAAAAAAAATGCCCTAGATGACCCCCTGACAGTTTTAAAAAAAAAAAAAAAAAATGGGATGAAATTGCCCCTACATGGAGGCTAGTGCTTGTATAGACCTTCTTCTTCCTTTATTGTTTTCCTAGGACTCTTGTTCTTCTTTTTCAAGCATGTCTTCCAGGGACCCACCACCACCCCCTCTGATTGCATTTTCAGGCATACGATCCCCGCCATCAATTTTCCTGACGTATGGGCACCACCAACAACTTCTATAGCCCTAAAAACGAGTGTTATTCTTTCTCCGAAGACCACATTTCTTAGAGATGGAAGCCATTGATAAGTGGAAGACATTTTGGTTGTGGATAGAGGGATGGTCGTGGTTGTTGTCATGGGGAAAAGTGATTGTCGGAAGGAATTTGAGGTGGAGATGGATGGTTGTGTTTGTCATGTGGAAGACAAGGAGATAGAATTTGGATTTTATAATGTATTGACTTAGAAGACAATGAACATATATCATTTGTTAAGGGTCAAAGTTGTCATGTGTGTTAAGGGTGGAGGATGTCATGTGGCAAGGATCTGGGTCGTGGTTGTCATATTAAGGGTCGAGGTTGTCAGGGTCTGGGTTGTGGTTGTCATGTGTTAAAGGTTGAGGTTGTTATGTGCAAAGGGTCGAGGTTGTTATGTGCAAAGGGTCAATGTTGTCATGTGTCAAGGGTCTGGATTGTGGTTGTCATGTGTTAAAGGTTGATGTTGTCATGTACAAAGGGTCGAGATTGTCATGTGTTTAAGGGTCTAGGTCGTGGCTGTCACTTGTCATGTATTAAGGGTCGAGGTTGTCATGTCTTAAGGGTTGTGGGCCCACCATGGGATGTGTCAAATACACTCTGTCCATTAGATTCAAAATTTAATTCAACATCATGGGCCAAAGAATGAGTTACATCTAAAAATTATATGGCCCCAAAGAAGTTTTCAATGGTAGGTTTTCAACCTCACTGTATTTTGCGGTGTGGTCCACTTGAGCATTTGATATGCCTCATTTTTGGGTTCATACCCTAAAATGATCTTTCAAAATGGATGGACGATGTGCATAAAATACATACATCACAATGGGCCCCACAAGACCATTGACACAGGGATGGACATGATGAGGTCGATCACCATCTTCCTCAAGGATAACTACTTCGAATCCACGGAGCTTCTCGGGGCTCCTCAAAGATTCCTCGAATCCACGAGGGAAAATAGAAAAAAAGATATAAATAAATTTTAATAAATTCAAAAATAGATTGATTGATGATAAAAACGAATTTACAACCCCTTTAAATAGTGATACCAACTCAAAATCCCTAAAATAGTGATAAAAATGAATTTATAACCTAGGAAGAAGTTTCAGAATCAAACTCCAACTCAAACTCCCTAAAATTCATGACTTACTATAAATAGTAAACTTGCTATTTATATATGGTCATGATTCATACCAGAATTCTTTGGCCAAAAATAGTAAGTGTCCTATTTGGCCTAACCATGTTATTCTCCTAAATTTTCTAAGCCCTTTTCATGTTGGGCACAACTCCTAAAACTCAAAGGATTAACAGTTATGATCGAATTAAAACTTACTATAAATATTAAAAATGGAATTAAAATGGACTTTCGACCGTCGATCTAATGGAATCTCGCAAATTCGGCATGGGCAACCCGGTGTAGCAGGGTTGGGTGGCTAAAGTAGCTTCTCTTACCCCAAAATCATATATGGCACGTCGAATAACTCATTCCGGTTTGCGAGATATGCCTATTTTAGGGTTCTGACGGTCTTAATCACTTCTGCCTCTGATCGGGCCTTTTCTGGTCCATCTTGGACTTGAACGTGTCCGCAACCCACTCTACATCAGTCCCCTCCACTTCAAAAGAACTCGTCCTCGAGTTTTCGTCCTGCTTTGGTTCATGATACTCAGTTAGGTCTACAATGTTGTTAAGTACGTGAGATCTCCATGTCATCTAGAATATCATCAACGTAAGTGTTGTCATTGATTTTTCAAATGATCGGTACCGGTCCAATCTTCTTATTCTTCAACTTGTTGTAGGTCCCAGTCGGAAATCTCTCATTGCGTAGATGGACCATAACATGGTTGCCCACCTCGAACACCTTTTGTCGTCGATGTTTGTTGGCTTACTCCTTTTACTTGTCGTTCAAGGCATGCAACTTGGCTTGTACATCTACATGAATGCCCACAATTCGGTCCGTCATATGTTATGTTGCAATACTCATGCCTGGGAGCCTGGGTAAACGGACCAAGTCAAGTGTGTGGCGAGGCACTCGACCATAAACAATCTAGTATGAGGACTTCCTTGTCGAGCGGTTCACCGTGTTATTGAATGCAAATTTCGCTTAAGACAAGGCCAAATCCCATTGCCTCGGTGTGTCATCCGAAATACATCAAAGGAGGTTTTCCAACGTGCAATTCACAAATTCGGTATGCCCATCGGTCTGTGGGTGGTAAGCACTGCTAAACTGAAGTTATGTACCGAACCAACTCCACAAATGTAACACCCCATACTTTTCAGTACTCAAGTGTTACCATGAAGATCTAAGTTAGTTTACGCGTGTATGGGAACACACGTAACTTACATTACACATCATCTTCCAGTGATTCACAATCTATCCATCTCAACTGTCTAGGTCAATCTTCATTCGTATATCAAGTCATTTGTCTGTTAATTCTGGAAGATAAACAATCATCTCACCACGAAATTGGTATTGATCTTAAGAAACCAACTGCATGGCTAGGATCCCGAGGGCGATGAAACTCTAAATCTTGCCCCATTAGATAGATTGAACCATACGTTACCAATCTTGGGTCTTAGATAATCAAATCCACCATTCGTCAAATCCACAACATCCAACTTAAAGGTCTGCCACCTAATCATCACACTTAGACCATTGGACCACTAATTCAACCATGGATCTTTATTTCAAAAAACTTTAAGACCCTCAGGATCGTTGGAAGTAATCTTTACCCATAGAGGAAGCCATCCATCCATTATTTTTAGGATGGACCACCACATCATTGGAAAAGTCTATTTAGAATTTTAATCAACTTGTTAGACAGGTAAAGCCATACGCCATCATCTTTGAGGCCTGGATCACAAGATCCGCCGTCCATCAGTCCATGATGTTTGGTCAGCCAAAACCCCCCATTTAAACATAACAAATTGTTCGTTCAGTTCGATGTGGACTGTCAGATCATGTGAAATCAGTCCTCGAGACCTTAGATCATTAGCTAAATCTTTTATGAAAAGATCTTACCGTCGGATCTTCAAGGTTCGCCGGGTATCACTAAGTGGAACAAAAAATCTAGAAAGTATGGCCCACCTAAGCTTTGGATCTGCCTCATCTCCAGTCAGATGTCCAAATTGGACCCTTAGGATCAGATGGTTGGAGCGGATTTCTCACAAGCATCATTGTGGGGGCCATTACAGCTGTGTACAAAGTGCAGGAATACCAGCAGTGCACCATACTGCGAACTCGGTCAAACCGGGTTTGACCCGCACCCAAAGAGGAAATTCCTCTACCTCTTTTCCCGTCGAATGACGTTCGTTCGATCAAGATGGGGCCACCATCAGGGCCCAGCAACAAAATCCAAACCATCCATCTGATGGAGAACCCTCATCCGACCAAAACCATGTCGTTCGTGAGAATTCATGCACACGACAACGGGCACAGTGGAGTTGCGTGCAGTCAGGAGTTTCCAAAAAATGGGAATTTTCGTTCGACAAGCTGGCAATCCGCATCCTTTTGCATCTGTCCATCCCAGCTGTCTGTTTAGTCAGATCCCAGCCGTCCGTTCCACCCCGGTTTAGGATTTTTCTTTCGTAACAAAATAGAAACAGCTACCGGTTTTATGTTACCGGCTGTATGTGAGAGATGTTGTAAAGTAAATCAAATTTAGGTCGTTAAATCTCAATCTGATGGCCCTGAGAGCGTTTAGGGTATGATATAAGAAAAGAGAGTCGAGTGCCAATGGGTCTCTCTCTCATGTCTTGCGGTAGCTCGAAAAATAGTCGTTTTCTTCTTCATTTGAGCCCACCACCTAAACCTCCCAGAAGCTTCTAAAGATCGCCTCCACGAGCTCCTGTGGACTAATTCGAGGTGTCCAATAGAAGCAAAACGAAGAAGAAACCAATGTAGCAAGATCGGACCATTAACAGCAAGTCTTCTTCCTCATCAAAAAGCCATTGATCGCAAGATGTGGTGAACTGCAGATTTCGAATCCGTTTTGCTCATCTAGCGGGCCATCTCAGCATCACCCTATCATGCAGATTGAGGACAAGAAACTCCTTGGTTGTTGTGTCCGAAGATCCAACGGAGAGAGTGCAAGCTCACTTGTGTTGCGTCGACGTCGAGTTCTACCAAGTCGGGTAAGTTTGGAGCAAGCCTAGTTCGGTCTAGGTCAACCCCAAGGAAGATTTTTTTTTTTTTTTAAGACGAGAAGGAAAGAGAGAGAAAATGGGTGTGTCGAACCGAACCAAGTCTGGACCGAGTTGGGTGCGGGACTGGTCCAATCCAAACTCCTCCTGGTCCAGAGGAAGAGAAGAGTAGAAGAAGAAGAGGGAGAGAGAAAGGGAGAAAAGAGAGAGGAAGACAAACGAGAGAGAGGGCGTTAGGTCGTTGGTTGCCACTGAGTCAACTCGGCTGAACCCACCAAGTCCAACTGGGTTGAGCTAGGCTTAGGACTAGTTCAGGCCTTGCTGGAGTTCCAGCAAAAGAAGAAAGGAAAAAAGGGGAGAGAAGGAGAGAATGAAAAGAAAACAAGAGAGAGAGAGAGGAGAGTTGTGGTTGAGTTGCAACCGAGTCGACTCGATTGAGTCACACGTAGGTAACAGTTCGGGACGAGCTAGGTTGAGTTTAGAGGGCTACATGTTGTTGTTGGGCCTCCAACGGATGTAGATGAGAGGAGGAAGAAGAGGAAGTGGCGATGTTAGGTTGATTTGTCGGGTTCAGTCAAGTTCAGCCCAGTGCGGTTGAGTCTAGGCAAGTTCAGCTGAGTCCGATCAAGTGACATTAGAGCGAGGAGTTCGAATCAAGGTCAGGCCAAGTTACAGATCGAACTAACACGGTTGGTTGAGGATTCGAATCTAGGGGCGCGCGCACTTCCTAGCAACATTGTAGGCGATTCAAAACATAAGGCGACGACTTCTTCCCCATGAGCTTTCCACTTTCATGTTAGCTTAAGTGATAGTTTCTATTTTAATTTCAACTGATAATCGATATCTCTATTTCATGATTACTTGTGCTAGTTATTGGAATTAATCTTCAAATTACATGCTCAATATTTATCTTGTATAAACATCTATATGTCGCACTTAAATATATTCTCATACTTGTTAATTGGTTGTCGAACTTAAATTGTTACATCTATTAGTGGAAAACCCCACTTGTATATGTACATCCGGACTTAGGATGTAGCTTGATTGATTGAGATTATAATGGACCCTCGATCTAGTGGCTACTTCGACTGATGAATTAAATGAAATATTGATGTGGATTTACCATTCATAAGATTGTTCTGCCCTCTGTGTCTTTGATTTGATATTTGCCCTTTGCGAGCCTGATTTGATATGCCCCATGTGGCTTCGATTGCATATTTGCCCTAAGCGGCTTGATGGATTATTTTTATATAAGCATGCGATGGTAAGTCCCCTTTGTTAAACTGTGATTGGCCACTGGTTGAGGAGGATACCATTAAACATCTTAATGTTGGAGTCTCATGAGCTGGGGATGGTGGTATGGGACACTATGCCCGAGCTGTCGGCCTATACTAAGTAACGAGCCCCCCATAATGACCTTTGAGCTTTCTTAAATTGGTTGGTTACAATTGGAATAATAATAGTTGGGCTAATTATGCATTCATAGCATACGGGTGATGATGGGTGGCTAATTCTAGATGTTGTAGCACGTGCCCTTAGTCGTGGTATCGTTTCGCTAGCTCCCCGACCATCGACAATCAACCCACTTTTGGTGAGCTTGGTCACTATGCACATACTAGATGTACTTTCGCTGGCGGCTAGCCACATGCACGGGTTTCGCCCAAAAGCCAATTAGATGAGTATCCCCAGTTAATGTGCATTCATGCATCCATGCATTTAAATAAGATTGCATTGTGTACTATTTTGGATGTTTTCTTGTTTAGACTATGCTTAACTATGTGGTGGTGTGTAATCTTGAAGGGAATTCACAGAGTTGGCCACTCATTCATCGAATATATAACCGTATAGGTAGTGCAGGTGGTTTAAATGATATCCATGTCTAGATTGATGAAGAGCAGGGTACAACTATCAGGGATCCATGCCTACATCTGCCAAGAAAAGTTGTGTAATCTTGCAGCTCAAGTTTATCCGCATTTTATTCTATTTCATGTGTTAAATTGTTTCCTATATTTATTAGTATTAAGACATTAATTTGTATAAGCCCAATGGGCAACCACTCGTATATTCTAAATGTGTATGTAAATTTCATTTATACTTGATTTGTTTCTCTTCCGCTAAACTGCTAACTCTGAAAGAATATATATATATATATTATATATATATATATATATACACACACACACACACATGAAATTTAGCTATCTTTTAAGGTTATCACTCAGGTTTTTGCAAAACGAGTCGTATACTCGTGTTTCGAAAACCGAGGTGTTACAACAAAGTCCGCCAAAGTGGCTCATGAACTTCGTGTCATGGTCAGAAGTAATGGTCTTAGGAACCCCATTTAGCCGCACGACATCTCTGAAGAATAGATTCGCCATGTTTGTTATGTCGAGTCTTCTTACGTGGGATAAAGTGAGTCATTTTTTAGAAACAATATACCACCACGAACACTGAATCCATATGGCGTTGTGTTCGTGGGGGACCAAGAACAAAGTCCATAGATAAATCCTCCCAAGGGCCATCAGGCATAGGTAACGAGGTGTAGAGGCCCGTATTATGAGATTGCCCTTTGGAGGTCTAACAAACATGACAGTGATACACTGCTTTACCCACATCACATACCAATTGCGGCCAATAATACCGCTCCTCCGCAAGAGCCCGCGTCTTGTCTCACCCAAGGTGTCCACCAAGGTCATCTCCACGCAACTCTTGAATAATCTGCTCCCTCAGAGAACTTTGGGGGATGCACAGTCGATTCCCTTTAGTGCCCCCTTCGTTAATGGTCAAGTGAGTTAAGAGGCGTTGAGGGCAAGTGTTTAATAAGTGGCCCAATTGGCCACAGCGGTAACAAGTGTTCGGCCTTGGCCGACCATAAGGATTTGGAATCTTACTCGGGCTTACTGTTATGGATGCTACACGTTGAGGCCTAGATGAGCTGCTCCCTGTATCACGGTTTATGGTTGCAGAAGGTTAAGGGCGTTCTCCTACTAGTTTTTTTCCTCGTACCAACACTAAATCCTGCATGGGACCCGTCATGGAGGGTCAAGTTGAAAGATAAGGCCAAGTAAGGACTCTTGCAAGCTACGTTTCTGCCCTACCTGCCAACTAAACGGCTTCATCCATGGTCCCGACCGGGTACATTTGAACTCAGTCCTGAATCAACCATCCTAACCACCTATAAATTGTGCTACCTTATGCGATTCGATTTCTAATAGGTCATTCCGTGTTGCCAACCGTTGCAATTCTTCAGTGTAATCAGTGACAGTTCGATTCCTCTGTCGACAATTTTGGTATTGTTGGAACAATAACTGCTCATAATGTCACCAGGGAGGAATCGTGATTGAAGAAAACGTCTCATCAGTGGCCATGATCAGATATACGTCTTGTTTTGTCGGGCACGTGAGAGTTGTAATTGCTCCCACCATGCAGAAGCACCAGATTTTAATTTTAACGCTACTAATTTCACCCTTTTATGTTCTGGTACTTCCATGCAATCAAAATATCATTCTACTTCGGCTAACCAGTCGAGGAAATCTTTTATACGTAATACGTCATTAAAACTAGGAAGTTCGGGCCCACAATCTAGTTGATCGCCTCCATGGACTGGTTGTCTGGCAAAGCCGCCATCGATGTCCTCGTCGCTATAGTTCGACTCATCTAGGGTAGCCCTACAATTCACCATTGGTAATGCCCTACAGAAATCTGAGTTGTGTCGTACAGTAACCACGAGTGGCTGAGCATCGCCTTGGGCTCGGGGAGGAATTAACATATCCACAAGACAGTCGAGGTTTGCCTACAGCCCTTGCATGGTCAATTGACTCTCCCGGTGGAAAGCTTCCATTCTTGCCAAAAGATAATGAATCCCTGGATCACCGTCCACGAGAATTTGGTCCATACCGTCGTTATTTACCATCGATCTGAAGGGATTCCTTGCTTTGATACCAATTAACGCAGGGATGTACGTAATGAGGTCGATCACCATCTTCCTCAAGGACAACTACTCTGAATCCACAAAGCTTCTCTGGACTCCTCACAGAGATTCCTCGAATTCACGAGGGAAAATAGAAAAAAATATATAAATAAATTCTAATAAATTCAAAAAATAGATCGATTGATTATAAAAACAAATTTACAACCCTTTAAATAGTGATACCAAACCTAGGAAGAAGTTTCAGAATCAAACTCCAACTCAAACTCCCTAAAATTCGTGACTTAATATAAATAGTAAACTCATTATTTATAGATGGTCATGATTCCTACTGGACTTCATGGTTTTCGACCAAAAATAGTATCCTATTTGGCCTAACTAAGTTATTCTCCTGAATTTTCTAAGCCCTTTTCATGTTGGGTACAACTCCTAAAACTCAAAGGATGAAGATTAATGATCAAATTAAAACTTACTATAAATAGTAAAAACAAAATTAAAATGGACTCTCAACCATTGATCTAATGGAATCTTGCAAATTCGGCATGGGCAACCCAATGTGGTGGGGTTGGGTGGCTAAAGTAGCTTCTCCTACCCCAAAATCATATAGTACGTCGAATAACTCATTCCGGTTTGCGAGATATGCCTATTTTAGGGTTCTGACTGTCCTGATCACTTCTACCTCCGATCGGGCCTTCTCTAGTCCATCTTGGACATGAACGTGTCCGCGACCCGCTCTATATCAACCATCCATCTCTAGCCAGGTCCTACTACCCAATCCACATCAAGTCATGTTGACGCGAATTTCAAGCAAAAGCCTTTTACAAGAAATTCATGCCACGGAAAGCTATGTTGGGCCCACCGTGATGTTTGTGGGAAATCCACTCCATCCATCTATTTTGGAAGATCATGTTAAGACATGAGACCAAAAATTAGACAGATCCGAAACTCAAGTGGGCTGCACGACTAAACCGTTGAAAGGGGTTGCCTACCGTTAAAACCTTTCTAGGCTCCACTGTGATGTTTATATGCAATCCAAACCGTTCATAAAGTGGTTCAAATGCTCATAAGGTCCTTACCACGGGGATGAACTGAAAGAATAAAAATATTAGCCTGATCTAGGGGTGTACACGAACCGAGTTAGCTCGGTTAGCTCGCTCGACTCGACTCAAAAAAGCCCAATTCGACTCAGTTCGAAGTTAGAGTTCAAGCCAAGTCGAGCTGAATTTTTTAGCTCGAAAAAATTTTGAACTGAGTTCGAGCTTGCCCGAGCTCGACTCGACTCAGATCGAACCCCAACTCGAATCGAACTCAGATCGAACTAGTTTGGTGACTCGGTTAATCTGATATTGATGTTGCTCACCAAGTGTTTGATGAAATGACTCAATGAAGTGTCAACTAGTGGCAAGGAAGGTATGTATATGAAACAAATACCATTTATCCTTGATTTTGATGTTGCCTATAAGGTGTTTGATGAAGTACTTGCAAACATTTCTTGGCATTTTTTACATACGATGAGAAATTGAAAGTGCACCTTGCATGTGTTTGTGAAAATGCCAGAGGCTCGATTTTGGTGGAAGCGCCCGAAGCTCTTGACCAAACCGAGCCGAAGTGGCGGATCGAGGCTCAAGGACCGAGCCAAGCCGAGTTCGAGCTGGGGTCAGCTAGTGATTGAGCTGAGTTGAGCTGAGGCCAGCTCGACTCGGTTCGACTCGGTGTACACCCCTAGCCTGATCCAAAGCTTCTGCAACCCCATGAAATTTCAACAATGGGCATACAATCTTCACTGTTTTCTATTGTGTAGCCCACTTGAGCATTGGATCTACCTCATTTTTGGGCTCATTTCATAAAATGACTTGGCAAAACATGAGAACAGTGTGAATTTCTCACAAACACCATAGTGCGCCCCATAGCGTTTACCCCATCCAAATCCCTCCTGCCATCACGCGTTGGGCTCAACGCAAAAGGTATTCATGGGCAATTTTGTCCCAAAATTTTTGAAAAAGCTATCAGGGGGTTATTGCCGGAAATTTTTTTAAGTCCCGAGTTTTGGGATGTTTGGCATTACCATGAGGCTACTTTGGTCAAAATCCCCCTTTAAAAAATCTCACCTTTTTTCCATGAGATTTTAACTAAAGTAGCCTCATGGTAATGGCAACAGCCCAAAAAATTGGGACTTCTAACAAATTTCCGGCATAGCCCCCTTGACGGTTTTTTTCAAAATTTTTGGGACAAAATTGCCCCTAAATGCCTTTTGCGTTGAACCCAGCGCATGATAGCGGGAGGGATTTGGATGGGTTAAACATTGTGGGGCCCACTATGGTATTTGTGAAAAATCTATACCGTTCACATATTTTGCCAAATCATTTTATGACATGAGCCCAAAAATGAGGTAGATCCAAAGCTCAAGTGGGCCACACAACAGAAAATAATGAAGATTGAGCGCCCACGGTTCAACATTCATGGGGCTGCAAAAGCATTGGATCAGGCTAATATTTCTATTCTTCCAATTCATACCCGTGATAACGACCTTATGAACATTTGGGCCACTTTATGAACAGTTTGGATTGCATATAAACATCAAGGTAGAGCCCAGAAAGGTACGCAACCCCTTTCCACTATTCCAGTCATGTGGCCCACTTGAGTTTCAAATCTGTCTAATTTTCAGTCTTATGTCTTAATATGATCTTCCAAAACAAATGAATGAAATGGATTTCCCACAAACATCGTGGTGGGCTCGACATAGCTTCCGGTTACAGGAACTTCCTGAAAAGGGCTTTTGCTCAAAATCTGCGTCAAGTTAATGGGACGTGACGCGGATTGGGTAGCAAGACCTAGCTAGAGACAGATGGTCCTATGGGGTATTTTATCCATGCCTTCCATACACTTTGAACGATGATTTTAGGCTATGAGCCCAAAACTGAGGCATATCAAAGGCTCAAGTGGACCAAACCACAGAATGCAGTGAGATTGAAAACCTAACCTTAAAACTTGTATTTTATCCACGCGGTTCATCCATTTTAAAAGATCATTTTAGGCTCAAGTGGACCACACCACAAAAAGCGATGAGATTGAAAACTTCTTGGGGGCCATAGAATATATTAATGTAACTCAATTCTTTGGCCCATGACGTTAAATTAAATTATGAATCCAATGTACAAAGTAGATTCAACACATCCCACGGTGGGCCCCACAACCCTTAACACTTGACAACCTAGACCCTTAACATATGACAACCACGACCCACACCCTTAACACATGACAACCTTGACCCTTAACAAATTATATATGTTCATTGTCTTCCAAGGCAATACATTATAAAATCCAAATTGTAAATCCTTCATTGTCTTCCACATGACAAACACAACCATCCATCTCCACCTCAAATCCCTTCCGACAATTACTTCTCCCCACAACAACAACCACGGCTATCCCTCTCTATCAACAACCAAAAGTGGCTTATATCTCTAAGAAAATGATATTCTGCAAAAAATAAAATAAAAAATCTATTCAAAATATCTTTCACCTATCAGTGGCTTCCATCTCTAAGAAATGTGGTCGTCGAAACAAAAACAACAAACGTTTTTAGGGCCATACCATATGCCGGAGAAGTTGATGGTGGTGACTAACACCAGAAAATGCAGTCGAAGGGGGTGGTGGTGAGTCCCCGGAAGACATGCTTGAAAAGGAAGATGAAGAGTCCTAGGAAAACAACGAAGGAAGAAGAAGAAGGTCTGTACGGGCACTAGGCTCCAAGGAAGGGCAATTTTGTCCCAAACTTTTTTTCAAATCTGTTAGGGGCCATCTAGGGCATTTTTTTTTAAGTCCCGATTTTTAGAGCGTTTGGCATTACCACAAGGCTACTTTGGTCAAAATCCCATTGTTCGAATACATGTATAGAGTTTAGATACACACATGAATGGAGGTTAGATATACACATGCATGCACTAAATCAGTGTTTTTCATCTCTTTTTCTATTTTTTTGGTAATTTCTGGTTTTTTTATGAATAGTGACTAATTTTTTTTCTCAAATTTTTATGGATTGAGACTAATTTTTTTCTCAAAATTCTTATGAGGAATGACATTAAATGCTTAGGGATATGAATTGGTGGAATGTCTCACGGAATGCGTGAATTTCAACGCATTGAGTGGTCCCAAATCGGCCCAACACTATTCATCCGAATTTAATTTTAACTTCTTTTCCTCAAATTTCTTGGGCCATTCAAGTGTGTACCCAAATCAGCCAAATCATGTTCATCCAAATTTAATCTTAAATTTTTTTTCCTCAAATTTATATTAAATCATTGATATTAAATATTTAGAATACTAAATATAAAAGTTTTAAATGCAGTCTAAGCTTCTCAGGTTAATAATATCATCAAGCAGCCCAAGACAACATTCTTACCAAAGAATGGACTATTACACCATCATAAAAATGTTCAAAACCAAAAAAGAGTATATATTTGGAATCATCTCTTCTTATTTTGTTTTTTCTTTTTTCTTTTTTTGAATTTTTCTAATATTTTTTTACTTTAAAAAAAAAAAAAATGATTGTTGCAAGGAACGTAACATCCATTATGGCCAATAAAGCAATGGCCTAACAATAAAGCAATGGTCTAACACACAGCCATTACCATTACCCTAATTGAATAACTTAGTTCTACCCTTTGTTTGTCAGACACCCTGGAACATGGATAAGATAAATTATGGCACGTGTAGGGAACTCAAAGATTGGTTGGTGGCACATTTACACACATGCATGTGCACATTTGGCAACACATTGGCACATGCCACTATTTGAGTACTTGAAGATTGATGGTAGCACATAGGCACATGTTGGATGCTTGAATTTAGACGGTTGCACACATTGGAACATGTCACGCATATGCAAAGATAAGTGTCATTAACAAGTAGTTCCACCTCCCCACAAGAGGCAATCCATGGCCATGACTACTTGTCCAAAAGTGCATTGGTTCTCGTGCACAAGGGTGTTGACAAACCATGCTAGTTGTTGTGAGACAACTTTGCCCAAATCCAAACAGCCCCATAAAGAATAACTTTCATCTCTCAATACAATAATCAATAACAAGGTTGAATGTGTATTCATATGATCGATTTTAGGGTTGAAGGGATCTTCGCAATATAACACATGCTTCGGCAAACAATGTACACAAATGAGTGGTCTGATTGTATACACTAAGCTACATTTCAATGTCGGTGTGTTGATGAATCAAAAGCCAACAAGTATGAGTAGTCTGATTCGATTCCAAGAATAAAGGATCCCTAAGATTGTTTTAGGTCCAGTTGAGGAAATGCACTGAAATGGGACAGAGGTTTGGCCATTTTTCATGGGCTCATTCAATTTTCGGCTAATTGCATCAGTAATTTAAAGAGTATTTTGGTCAACAGGTTAGAAGTTTGAAGATCATTAGCACTAGATTGTTTAAACAGAACTCATGATTTATGTGAGGAATTGCATGTTACATCCCACTAATGAGCGCACAGGGCTATTTATGACCTTGGTCGCGGGCGAGACATCAAGGTTAGTAAGTTCATTCTCAATGGTCTCTCCCTCCTCCAACCTCAGCCAACCTTATGGAAATATTTGATGGCATTTATAGCATCCCTATCTTTGATATGGAATATGAAATAGTTTGGACCAATGACCCCTCTGGGAAACCTACTCTTTCTTCCATTATTGGTGCATTTAAGCCCTGCTCCCAGGATGTTCCTTGGCATGATCTTGTATGGTTTAAGGGCCATATCCACAAACACTCTATTATTGCATGGATGGTCTTCCTTGGTGGGCTCAAAACTAAGGATTGGATTTCTTTATGTGAATGATGGTTGTGCTTTATGTACTTCACCTGTTGAATCTATTGACCACCTTTTCTTTAATTGTTCCCTTGTCCATTGGATCTGGAGTCAATTGTATTCTAAGCTAGGGCTCCAAGCGCCCTCCATAATGCGCCCTCTTATAGAATCTATTAGACATCTTGTTGAGAGTCTTCTTCTAAATCCAAGGTTTAACTTGCTAACCAAACTCTTGTTCTCAGCCCTTGTCTGGCACATTTGGAAAAGGAGGAATTCAAGGATTTTTTCAGGCAAGTCGTCATCTAAGGAGTTCATCCTCCATTCTATCATTGGGGATATTAGAGCTACAGTTATATTTATCATGGGTTCTTCCATTGTATCAGATATACCTAGCTCTATTTCGGCCCTTTGGGATTTCCCTATTGCATTCTCTAGGGGTCCTAGGCTTTTCGCTCCTCCTAGCTCATCCCAGCCTCCTTAGGTTGAGAAGTGGCGGCTTGTCTATTCCCATACCATTGGCAGTGTCCGCCCCCTTCCCATTTTGCCCGTTGGGGTTTTACCCTTCAAGATTTGGACCCTAAGCCCCCTGATAAATGTCTAAAGATTCTATATATTTGCCTTTCTAAATTGACATCTGCGGATATTTCAGATATTTCCCTCAAAGTGCATAATGCTCAAGCTACTAAAGCTATTGAAGACCCTTCTGCCTCTTATTGGAGAGTGAGGCAATATGCAAGATCTATCTCCACTCGCCTCACTGGCCTATATTTCTCTGTTTGCACTGCCTCGGGGCATCATCGGCACCTT
Source organism: Magnolia changhungtana (assembly GCA_030180095.1). Taxonomy (NCBI): domain Eukaryota; kingdom Viridiplantae; phylum Streptophyta; class Magnoliopsida; order Magnoliales; family Magnoliaceae; genus Magnolia; species Magnolia changhungtana. The sequence goes on from JASAUF010000042.1 coordinate 85,220, forward strand.
ATCACCGACCTTAGCAGATTGCATCGTCTTAGACCGGTTGCTCAACTTCATTCTGACATTGAGATTGCCGTCATATCCTCAACAGCTGCTTGACTTTGGGTGTGCAAAGTGCTTTGTTGTGAGCTCCCCTTCTGTTCCAGTGTTTTGGGTGTTTGTCTTGGTTTTGGTCTTCCTCTTGACCCGGCATGTGGGCCTTTCCTAGTGTTGTTCTCCTCCCCAGGATGTGGGGCCTTTTGTTTTTTCTTTCTTGCTCTCCCAGTGTTTTAGGAGAAATCTTTGCCTTGCTTTTTTCTTGATGCTAGTAGCTCCTCTATGTATTTTTAGGCCTTTTGTCTCTTGGAAGTAATAAATTCTAAGCTTACCTTCCAAAAAAAAAAAAAAATGAAGCAACATAGAGGATGATGTTCTATACAGAGAGGTAGTTTCTTGCCCAACATTAGTCAAGGGGGGCTCTTTTCCTTTGTTGTAATTGAGACCCATTTGTTGGTTCTTTTCTCACTTTCACAATAACTGCTTCAGTTATTGATGCAGAAAAACATCTTCTACAGCTCACCAAAAGACTGTAACTTCAGCAAGGTAATGACTTGAGAAGAATAAAGAGAGTTTTTTTATCGAGGGAAAAGAAAGACCAAATACAAACCATGTCAGTATGTCAATAGAACAAGGACAAAGGAAAATAATTTAAGTGGAGTATGGGTTGATTCAAAAAGATGATGAGGCCTTTACTTACGCCATGGACGGGAGTTCTCCAATCCTCATTAGTGAAGCTTTCATTCAACATTCAAAAACCAGCAAAGATATTGGCCACAATGTTGTGGCATCTCAGACTGAATTGTTTTCAGCAGATATTTGTTAGAATATTTTTTTCCTTATTGAAGAGGGAATCATAGTGCAAAAACCCAAAAAACTCAATTCAACTCAATGTCCAGCTGAGTTGGGTCGATCCAAAGACTTGACCAAGTCTTCACTTGATGGTGTTTAAAGCACTTAAAAGAGTAATAAATATTTAAAATAATTATTTTAGTTAAAATACATAAAATAGCTAAAATAAATAAACATATAGCCATGGCACACTGGTATAAATGTTGGCTTCCTTGTGCCTGTATGCCTTTGCTAAACTAAGCTTTTCTAGCTGCTTTACATTTTTATAAGCAATTTTGTTATGACTTGAGTATGTTTGTATAACATAAAGTAATTGCGAATTGGAATCATGGTCCCAATACCATCTATTAACTTCTGATTAAAACATGAGCTTTGATGATCCCACACACATGTATACAGAAGGTCATCTACACGCCACCACATGTGCCATCGGTCTCATTGGATAGATGTGGCTTCCATAAAAACTAGAGTGACCCCTCCATCATTCGCTGCTACTAGTACATATGAACGAACCTCACCGGCAGAGATGGCAGGGAGGGGCATTATGCTGTCATGATCCCCATGTTCATCTGCTAATCCATACCTATCCACCCAATGTGAAAACCAATCCTTTTCTTGATTCCCCTTTGATCCAATGTGTACTTACCTAGGATAAAGGCAACCAGTCCATGGCTGTCCTTATGATAGAGTAATATGTTACAAGGACAGCTCGGAAAAATTCAGACATGTCTCTTTAGCCGTCCATTTGTTCATAAACTGTGGCCCACCTGGTCAGTCAACAGGCCTGATTTTTGGTCCATGGCATCCACACTAGTGGACCCAAACTGATGGATGGCTTGGATCTCGCCCCCATTATTAACATCAACCATCAACAAATCATGATTCAGTCACCATTTACTAACTTTTGACTACAAAATAGGAGGTTTGTTGACCCAACAGATGCATATAAGGCAGCTGATCTAAACGCCACCACACAGGTACACTTGGCACGCAGAGCGCAAATCCAAGCCATCCATCAGTTGGGTCTCACTGGATAGGTGCCCTGATAAAAAAAACTCAGGGTTGTCCATTCATCATGTGGTCCACAATGTTACACAAACAGCACAGAAAAGCTCACCGATGTCGTTTTGCTGTCCATTTGTATTGGAACCTATGGCCCACCAGGTCGGTCAACTGGTCCCATTGTTGGGCCATGCCATCCACATTAAAGTACCCCAAATGCCTGATGGCTTGGATCTCACACCCGTTTGCAGTGAGCAGACAGGCCACCATATACATGGGTGTAGGATGAGCAAGCCTCTCCCAAATAGCAGAAATTCAAGCATATAACTACCCATCCTCAGACAATCAAGTCCCAAAATCTTCACATAGAGTTTCATTACATTTCATTGAGAGGGAGTAGGGAGATGGAACCCAAAAAGCAACCCTCCCCAAAGAGCAGAAATTCAAGCATAAGACCACGCATCCTACGACACCCAAACACCAAAATCTTTAAATAGTCTGATTACATTCATAGAGAAAAAGAGAGGGCCTGCCCAAAAAGTAAGCATCTCCCAAACAGCTGAAATTCAAGAATGAAATCACACATCCTCAGACACCCAGATACCAAAATCTTCAAATAGAGTTTTTCGCTGAAAGAGAAAGAAAGAGAGCCCATACTCCCAAACAGCAGAAATTCAAGCATGAAACACCACATCCTCAGACACCCAAGTACCAAAATCATCAAATAGAGTTCCATTACATTTCATTGAGAAAAAAGGAGAGAGCCCAAAAAGGCAAGCATCTCCCAAACAGCAGAAACTCAAGTCTAAAGCCACACATCATCAGACACCCAAATCCCAAAATCTTCAAATACAATTTCATTACATTTCATTGAGAGAGAAAAGAGAGAGAACCCAAAAGGTAAAGCAGATTCTATGACAGTTACAAAGCAGTATTTAGGCAAACACATTGCATGAGAACAGAACAGAACCAGCAATCAGGAGACGCAGAAAACACAACCCAAAAGCATTCAAATCGTGAAATGAGAGGGATTTCGAACATTACCCAAATCCTGAAATCTTCCAATATCGCAACTTCGTTGAATACGATGTTGGTTTTTCAGATTTTGAAGATTCATAATTTACGCGAGCAGCGATCCCTGCCTTTTCAATTAAGAAAAATATTTTAAAAATAATAATACAAGAAATCCAAAACCGGTGGACCGCAGCGGTATTAATTAAACAGCCCGTAGGGTTTGGTAGTCAGAGGAGTACGGAGATTATGTAATCTCATCTCCATTGCCTGCAGACCTGTGACTGGGACCCAGTGTTTCTGTCCTCTGGCAAGTGGTGCTGGACTGGCTACCAGCTGTGGCCAAGCTCGGCTTGAATCGTCCCCGCTGTATTTGAGTCCGAGCTTCAGCTTGAGCTCGCCCTCTAGCTCATTGGAGCTTTTTGTCAAAGCTTTGCAGCCAATTTGGTATACCGAGTCGAGTTGAGCTTATCTTGAGTGGAGTCGAGATTGTTCCGACCTGGCCCAACTCAGCATCCAACCCAGTCCCTAACCTACACCTAACTCAAGCCAGCATCCAATCCGACCCAATCTACATCCAACTCAAGCCAACACCCAACCCAACCCAGCGCTCAACCCGAACTAGGACCCAACCCAAATCCAACAAAAAATAAAACTAAAATATAAAAAATAAAATAAATTATTTAAATATTCATTAATAGAGGAAGGTAACCTACCTTTGTGGTGAGTGTTGACTACTGAGAGAGAGTGTGACAAAGCTAGAGCGAGTGGCTGATTGCTGAGTTGGGCAAATATGAGTCAAGGAAATGCCAGGCGAGTGGCCGAGTGAGGATCAAGACAGGACAGGAGAAGGAAGAGAGGGAGAGAGAGAGAGAGAGAGAGAGAGATTTTGATTTTTGATTTTTGATTGCTCGCTCGGGCAGGTGCGGGCTGCGATGGGTTAAATTGGATAAGGGGAAATGGAGGAAAAGAAAGAGAGGATAGGGTTGGACAGATATAGTTTTATTTTAAATATTTTAATTTATATATATATATATATATATATCGAGTCGAGTCAAGCTGCACCATGCTCAAACTCGGCTCGTTTTCAAATCGAGTTAGGTAGTACGGAGCTTAACTCGCCCCGAGTCATCCTTCAAGTCGAGTCAATTTGAGCTAACTCGAGTCGAGTCGAGCGAGCTTTTCGAGCCAACTCGACTTATATACAGCCCTAATTGAAGTTGAGCCCCAAGAACCATGGTCTAGATTGTAAGTTTGCATACAAGTTGTCCGTAAGTGGGCCTAAATTGAGAGTGTCTGGGTGGCACCACCAACTCGACCCAACTCATTCTGCCCCGAGTCAAATTGCGAGTCACCCAAGTCAAGGACAAGTCGCCCGACTCATTTAAGTGGAGGGTGATGTGGTATCGAACCAGATTGGGTCTTATTGAGTCTGAGTTGACTTAGATGAGTCACATCAAACTCCTCCAACTTTTAAATCATAATGTTTGTTGGGCTTGGGCAAAAAATGTCTACTCATTTGGCACCATGAATTTTGTAGGGATTCAAGGGTATTCTAAATAAATTTGTATCTTTTACCTACCACAAACAGAAATTTTATATTTGTTGCAATGTGAAGGGGCTACATTATTATAGATTGCATTTAATGCAACCGTGCTAGCAATGTCATTGATGACATGAATCAATCCCGGTGTGGAAAAATAGAATCTCTACTTGTAGCAAGCAGAGGCCAATCCATCAGCAGTTTAACTGGGTGGATTGGAGGTTATTTTCAATCAGGGATTTCAAATCCTCACTATGGATTAGTTTTGCAATCTTTCCCTTCAATCCTCTTCTTTTCTTTTATTTTTGCCTTTTTACTTATTTTTAAAAGTAGAAGATTCTGATGTGGCTGCTAGGCTATTAATTTATTGTACACATGGCCTGCTAACGATATTCAAAACTAATCAAATTATCAACTGCATCACTAATATTATTGTAGTAGAATGATTTGATCAATTCAAAATTGGCGATGTAAATCAACGGTTAAAAACGTTGGTTAGTCTCTTAATTGTGATCCAATGCTTGTGGCCTATTTAAGACTTGGAATTTCATCATTTTTTGCAAAAAGTATATATTTCAATAGGTTTAGTACAACTACAGTGTCGAATAACACATATACACTAATTAAGTATATTAAAATTGATTTAGTAATTAAATTCAGACTCATGTACATAATTTAAGTGCATAGATATTTTTGAATTGCTAGGATTTTGAATATAGGGCGTCAAACAGAATCAGAGAATTCTAAATCCAGGGTATTCCAAATCCAAGGGATTTTCAATCTAAATATTCCAAATTTATGATACTAAACGAGTCCTTAACTCCAGGTTGGCTCTAGCCAAGCCTCTTTCCACCATATGTAGGGGCTAATAATGTGTTGTGCTAATTCTGAGCTTTCAGGCTGGTCCACTTAAAGGCTAGGCTTGGACTTGATTATTGGACCGCGCTATGTGATCAAGTGCCCATTATGCCAAGTTCGGCCATTTCAGCCCATATGTGGCATTTTTGTAATATATACCATATACATGATGCACTTGCCTATTTTCGTAACAAAAGTTTCCATGCTTTGGTAGATACGGTTGGGCACTTCAAAATTGCACGTGGAGAAAACTTTTAGACATTTTACCCCTACTTTTCGTGGAAGCCTATTGCATGGTGTGTTGACGTCACCAAGTTATTTGGACCCCACCATGATGTATGTGTTGTATCCACGCAGTCCATCCATTTTGAGATTATTTTAGGGCATAAGCCTAAAAATGAGATAAATCCAAAGCTAAAATGAACTACACTATAAAAAGTAGTAGAGATTGAACACCTGCCATTGAAAACTTCTTGAGGGCCACGGAAGTCTTGGATCAAGGTGATATTTTAAGGTTCCAACAGTGGACGTCATGGTGGGCCCTTTGAAAGGTTTCAACAGTGGATGTCAATGTCCTCACCAGTTTCTGTTGTGTGATTGGGTGAGCTTTGGATCTGCCTCATTTTCGGATCCATGCCCTAAAATGATCTTGAAAAATATATACAGTGTAGACAAAACGCATACATCATAGTAGGCCTGTAGAACTAGGTGACGTATCATTGGCTTATCTTTTTCCAGTAAAAAATAGGATTTTTAAATACGAGCGACTGGCTTTCCTCGTCTAGCTTATCCCTATGGTACTATCATGGGGTCTTCAAACAAAAGCTATAAAAGGCACACATAATAACTGTGTGAAATTTTGTGTACATCTATTGCATCATTTCATGTTAAGGAGCTAATCTTAAAATGATATAGATTTAAAACTCAAATGGATCATAGCATTGGAGAAAGTGTTGAAGGATTGCTTACTATTGAATGTATAGCATGTATTTGCACTCTTTTGCTATATGTTTCTCCTTTTTTTTTCACTTCATTCCTCTCTCCATGTGCATTGTGCATGCCTTGCCTGTTAGGAAAAGTGATTCCTTCTCAACCACATACAATATTGATCAAAAGAAGAAGGGGGGGAGAGAGAGAGGATGCAAACCAAAGCACAACAATTTATATGATTATGTTAGCACTCGGTTTGTTTTTTTGTCACGTGCGGAGTGTGCGGGCGTGCCAAAACTAATTGTGCAACTCGATTCAAACCAAACAACTTTGACCCCAAGCGCCAAGATAAGCAGATACATTGAATGTGATCGTATATGATTGAGACTTGAGAAGATCGATGGCCTATTCAGCCACTCGCACAAGATTCTTATAAGATTATTAGGCGACTATCGAAGGGTGGGGTTCTTCCTTCGAAGATAGATTGTACTTTGCCTTCCATACGAAAGGAATTTTGGTATAACAATCATACAGAAAGGGAATACTTACAATTGATCACAAGGCGAGACTGTAAGGAACCTTTTAAATTAAGAACCATTTGTATTGAAATAGAAATAGTTCAACGTAAGAGCATAGACTTGGATTACAGCTAAAGATTATCGTTACTCCTAAGATAGAGATAAAGATATAATAAGGAACGATAAAGTGCTTAGTTTGTTAGATTGGTATGAGACTATTTATTCTATTGATTTTCCCTTATATTTATAAGCTTCCTTACTATGTAGATAATCTGCATCGATTTTTTTTTTCTACTATTATGGCAGTTGAATTGTTGCCATGTCTGTCTTCCAGATCCTTTTGTCTTTTCGTGTCCCTCTAACAATTCTTTTCCACTCAACCGCTTTCCACCCCTTGTATTTCTCTCAGCTGCATCTTGCTTCTCAGTCATGGCTCGACATCGGATGAAGTGTATCATCTAGATCAATGCCATATGTACTCCTGTAAAAAGCATTCTAATTATCTCTAAATATATTTTGCATGTTATTTCTTTCCCGTGCAATGACATGTGTCCTTTCCTCATTGGTTATTTTAGGAACGATCACAAATGGGGTACAACATTGCTCCCATGTCGCTTCGCCTTTAGGCAAAAAACTAAGAGTGACATTGGCTCTTTCTTCAATGTAATAAATGTAATTGCTCGACCAGATAAAAACATCAAATTCGACCACCTTAGTTAAACTCAGCTATCTCAATCGAAAAACATCAAATTTGCCCATCTTGGTCGAACTTGGCTATCTTGGTCAAAAAACATCAAATTCGGCAATCTTTGTTGAAAAGCATCAAAGTCAACCATCTAGGTCAAACTTGGCCATCTTGGTCGAAAAATATCAAAGTTGGTCATCTTAGTCAAACTCAAATATCTTGATTGAAAAACATTAAAATCATCTATCTTGGTCAAATTCAGCCATCTTGGTAAAACATCAAATTTGTCTACAACAATGGAGATTGCTGGTCAATCCATTCCGGATAAGGCTTATGGTAGACCAAGGTGGTAGTTCGACCAAATATTTAGCCTACCACCTCCTGGACCACTTGTAAATTTTGGTCACTGTCCACATGGTGAGATTCGATCATCAAAAGTGGCTCAAGACTTACAGGGTATTATTCCCCATTGTGATGTATATTCCTAGGAAAGTGTTTTCTCTAAGGTATTCCCTAATTCCTAACCTCAAAAAAATATTCTTGTTCTCTCGTTCAAGTCATCTAACCTTAAGAGGTTGATGAATATTCCACACTTCTTGTACCAGAGCAAGATGTGTGTTCCGTTGTAATACAGGTATTGGTGGTACTGTCGATGCTGGTGCCAGATTTCTGACAAAAATTATCTCAACAGTTTGCTAAGGCATAGTCGGCTAAGGTATTGTTTACTTAGGCATAGCGGGCGCTCTTTTAATGAAAATTTTCATCATCCGATTCAAGCTCTTAGTTTGACTGGCCATCCACCTATTGAAAGTTTTAGCTTGAATTTTGGACTGCTCAGCCTAAGCTCATGACTACTCTGCAATATGTTGAATCTGCATTTGCATATCGCGCAGTCCAGCCGACATTATGCGGCTCTATTCAAATTGAACTTTAACCCCCAAGTGCCAAGATAGACAAATACGTCTAATACAATCGTATATGACGGAGACCTGAGAAGATCGGTTGCCTTTTCAACCACTCGCACAAGATTGTTACAAGATAATCAAACGACTATTAGAGGTGAGGTTCTTTCTCCAGAGATGGGTTGCACTTTGCCTTCTATATGAAAAGACATTTGCTATACTAGTTAATCAGAAACAATCACACAAAAATGGAATACTTACAATCGAACATAGGGTGAGACTCTAATGAGCCTTTTTAAATGAAGAATTGTTTGTATTGAAATGGAAATAGTCCAACATAAGAGCATAGACTTGGATTACAAATAAAGGTTACCGCTAAAAATTATCATTACTCTTAAGATAGAGCTAAATATATGATAATGAAAGACAAAGTGATTAGTTAGTTTGGTTGGTATGAGACAATTTGTTCTATTGATTTTTCCTTCTATTTATAAGATTTATTGTTATACATATACTCTACATCCATTTTTGTTCTTTACTTTAGCTTTTATGATAGAAAAATCATTGTCACATCTCATTGTTAGAAGATGTCTTAAATCTTCTGTCCACGCTGCTCGACCAGTCGAGAGGCCTTCTCGACTAGTCGAAGCTCCCTTCGACCGGTCGAAGTCCATTCGACTTGAAGTCCAGCAGCGATGTATTTGGAGTTTCGAGGTGCTCGACCAGTTGAGGGACTGGCTCGACTAATTTAAGGTCCCTTCGACTAGTCGAAGCCATCCTTCAACTAGTTGAGGGTTACACAAACGGTACGTGGATTCCGCGCAAACTACGTAAATTTGAGGCAGTTTTTAGGGAGGTGCGTAAGTGGGGTTTCCCCACTTATAAATAAGAGTCCCTAGAGCCATTCTCATGTATTATAAGGCTTCTTAAAGGTATTCCAAGGGTTTTTTAAAGGGTTCTAGGGTTATCAAAGGGTGTAGTAAGCGTAAGATTCGAGGTTGTTCGAATCGGGTAAGTCCTCTCTCTTTGTAATTTCTATTTTCATAGTGGAAGATCTGTCGCTTTGTGCCATGGTTTTTTCCCGCAAGGGTTTTCTACGTTAAATCTTTGTGTTCTCTTGAGTTTGCTTGGCGCTCTTGGATTGCTATCCTAGATCCAAATCTGTGTGATTCCGCAGCACAAATCCCAACAAGTGGTATCAGAGCAATCATTGGGGCACAAATCTAAATCTGAGGGATAAGCAATAATGGTAAGCACTAGGTATGATATTGAGAAGTACTCAAGGAAAAATAATTTTGAGTTATGGAAGATCAAGATGATCAGTTCCTTAATCAAACAAGGTGAATATGGTGCTCTTGAGGAGCGAAAGTTTAATATGACTAATGATGATTGGAATACTCTTGATAAGAAGGCTTTATCATCGATCCATTTATATCTCACAGATAAATTTCTCTACAATGTCATGAGGGAGAAAACTACAGCTAAGTTGTGGGTGAAGTTAGAGGATGTCTATGCAAAAAAATCCTTCAAAAATCGCCTACACTTGAAGCGATAGTGGTATAACTTCAAGATGGCAGAGGGTGGAGATCTAGAGGCTCACATCAGCAACTTCAATAAATTGATTTACAAATTGCTGGATATGAAGGAAGTGATGAAAGATGAAGAACAAGCATGTATGTTGCCGAATTCTCTTCCGGCGTCGTATGAGTAATTCAAGGACACAATGTGTACCACGAATAAAACCTTGAGTGTCAACACCGTTATCTAAGCCCTTCAAAGGAAGGCCATGAGAAAGCTTAACGACGGCATGGGGACATCTTCTGATGCGCTGTTTACAAGGGGTAGGAATTCTGAGCAAGATATGGAGTCTTCGAGGTAAAGATCCAAATCCAAGGGCAAAATCAAAGGAAAGTTAAAGTGCTGAAATTGTGGGATGGGAGGACATGTAAAGAATGATTGTACGAATCATAAATCTAAGAGAGAAAATTCTGAGGCTTCATACAGGGAGGCTAATGCTGCCACGTCAGATGGATCTAGTAGATATGATGGTGATGTTTTGTCTGTGTCCATGATCAAACACTTTTACGATGATCGTAAGGATGTATGGATTCTAGACACATGGGCATCTTTTCACATAAATCCTCATCGGAGTTGGTTCGCCAGTTATAGAAAATGTAATGGTGAACAACTTTTTATGGGCAATGACATTACATGTAATGTTGTGGTTGTTGGTACGATGCGCATTAAGATATTTTATAGAGTGGAGTGTACCTTTACTGATGTCAGGCACGTTCCTGATTTGAAAAAGAATCTGATTGCTCTTAGCGTACTTGAGGCAATGGGCTGCAAGTTCACAGGTATTGATGATGCTCTTAAAGTATATAAGGGGGCACGGGTAATCATGAAAGCGCAACGACTCAGTAACATGTACATGTTGATCGGGAGCACTTCAAAAAGTAGAGTTGCAGTGGCTATAGCAGATTCCACCTCTGCAAGTATGTGATATGTTGGGCATAACGACATGAGCGGGCAGAGCATGAAGGCTGAGACGTGCGGACATAGATACAGAGTAGGTGGAGCAGTCATATGACATAATCACAGGATATCGGCGAGGTACATGAACAACTCCAATATCGTAGGAGATCCGTCCTCTATTTAGATGGCTCTAGGTGAGCCTGGTGCTGAGAAGTGGAAAGTGACTATAGGCGATGTGATGGACTTGTTGTACCTGATCGACACATGGGAGCTAGTAGAGCTTCTAGTGGGCTGGAAAGTGATTGGAATCAGGTGGATCTTTAAAATGTTACAGCATAGATACAGAGTGAGATTGGTAGCGAAGGGTTATGCTCAGAGAGAAGGGATCGACTTCTCAGAGATATTCGCGCCGACGATATAATAGCTGCCTATTAGATCTGTAATTGTCGCTGGTTGGCCAATGCGATCTCGAGCTAGAAGAATGGATGTAGAGTCTGCACTTCTGTACGGGAAATTGAAAGAGCAGATCTACATGAAGCAACTAGAGCGATTCAAAGTTAAAGGGGCTAAAAAAAAAGTTTGCAGGAGGTCATGGTACGACCTGTATGCTGATGACATATAGATCACCAATTATGACATGTCTGAAATCAATATATTGAAGACTCAGTTAAGTGTGACATTAAGGATGAATGATCGGAGGCTGCAAAGATGGTTCTCGGCATTGAGACTAAAAGAGGAGTAAGCTTTGGTTATCTCAGACAAAATACCTTGGGTAGGTATTGATTAAGTATGTGATGGACCAGGCAAAGCCGGACAACATTCTCTACACGTCTCTCCTCAAGTTTTCCTTAGGACATGTTCCAAAACAGATGAGGAAAAGCAAGATATGTCTCATAGGCCTTATTCAAATGCGGTTGGCAGTGCATGCCATGATTTGTATTAGACCGATTATTTCACAGGCTATCGGTGTTGTGAATAAATACCCCGGTAAGCAATATTGGGTAGCGGTGAGATGATAAGAAGACTATGTCTTTACTTTTGGGAAGATTGGGACAAAGTTGGAAGGTATGTGGATTTAGATTACGCAGGTAGTGTGGATTCTAGGAAGTCGACTTCAGGTTACTCGTTTGTACTAGAGGGTGGAGCAATTAGTTGGATGTCTATGTTATCCAATAGGTGCTTGAGGAATGGGGCATAACTCAGGAGAAAATTCACACCAGCGTGAATCCGGAAGACATGATCACCAAGGTCGTTCCTGCAGAGAAGTTCAAGTTTTGTGCAAATTCTCTAGGCTTGGCGATGGCGTAAAAGAAAGACGAAGTGTGCATGAGAAGCCTTGATTGAAGCTATGATGCGATGCAGAGATAAGAGAAGAGGTCAAATAACTACACGATTGAAGATTGAAGACATGGTGGAGATTATTGTTAAAAGATGTCTTAAATCTTCTATCCGCGCTACTCGACCAGTCGAGAGGCCTGCTCGGCTAGTCGAAGCTCCCTTCGACCGGTCGAAGTTCATTCGACTTGAAGTCCAGCAGCGATGTATTTGGAGTTTCGAGGTGCTCACCAGTCGAGGGACTGACTTGACTAGTCAAAGCTCCCTGCGACTGGTCGAAGCACTCCTTCGACTAGTCGAGGGTTATGCAGACGGTGCGCAGATTCCGATCGAACTAAATAAATTTAAGGCAGTTTTTAGGAAGGTGCGTAAGTGGGGTTTCCCCACTTATAAATAGGAGTCCCTAGGGCCATTCACATGTATTCTACGGCTTCCTAAAGGTATTCTAAGGGTTTTTAAAAGGATTCTAGGTTACCAAAGGGTGTAGCAAGGGTAAGATTTGAGGTTGTTCGAACTGGGTAAGTCTTCTTTCTTTATAATTTCTATTTTCATAGTGGAAGATCTGTCGCTTTGTGCCATGATTTTTTCCCGCAAGGGTTTTCCATGTTAAATCTTTGTGTTCTCTTGAGTTTGCTTAGCACTCTTGGATTGCTATCTTAGATCCAAATTTGTGTGATTTCACAGCACAAATCCCAACACGTCTGTCTTACAGATCTTTCTATCTCTTCATGTCCCTCTAACCGTTTTCTTTTGCTCGATCACTTTTCACCTATTGGACTTCTCTTGGCCAAATCTTGCCTATTGATCGTGCCTCATCATCAAATGACATGTATAATCCAAGTCAGTGCTAACTGTCCTGTGAAAGGCACGCTCTAAATATCTTTGAAGATATTTGGCATGCTATTTCTTTTTCGTGCAATGACATGTATCCTTTCCTCAATGACTATTTCAGAAATGGTCATCAATATGATACAACAAATTTCTTTTTGATATGTCCACATATTCACACAGATCCACCATACTTAAAGGCAAAAAATGAAGAAACACCTCTTAATACAACGATGACTCTTTCTATCTACAAAATTATATTACCTAAATGACTTAAGGTATGCAACAAATTTCATATGAAATTATAAAATTGTCATATGACTTAGGCCCTCAAGAAGGGGCATAATCCCTTGTGACCTGCGGAGCCCGACTTGCGGTGGTGCATCTATGGTGATCAAGCTTCGTAGATTCTAATATTACCCTATTCTCAAATAATTCAAATTAAATCATCCGACAGTGGGAAAAATTAAAATTATTTAATTACCTCACCATTCAATTGGTGGACATTTATTGGATGATTAAAAATGAAAATATTCGTTGGTCTTGCTTCAACAAGCATCCATAAACTAAATGTAATAATTATCTAACTACGTAAAAATTTGCACATTGCTTAACAGCACCGGGCTCCAAAATTTATATGGTTTGGCATGAATTTATGCATTCTGCATGCAAAGTTTTCCAAATGCATGCATCAAGCGTCATACACGGATGTGGATTTCCTGCGAAAGCCTTTCGCAAGAAGTTCCTGCGCTAGGATCCCAGGTGGGGCCCACTATGATGTTTGTGAGAAATCCGCCCCATCCACCCATCTATTGAGTGCATTTTATTATATGAGGCCAAAAATGAACCGTATCCAAGACTCAAGTAGGCTGAAAACGGGATAATTGAACGTCCACAGTTGAAATATTTGTGGGCTAACAGAAGTTTTGAATCATTCTAATATTTGTGTTTTCATTTCATCCCAGTAGGGATGACATTATTAACGGTATGAATGGCATGTAAACATCACTGTCGAACCCAAGGAGGTTTCAACGGTAGTAATTTCCCTAAATACCTTTTCTTTTAGTATGGCCCACTTGAGTCTTGGATTCTTCTTAATTTTGGTCTACAATCCTAAATTGAGCTCACAAAATAGATGGACAGAGCAGATTCCTGAAAAACATTACTGCAGCCCCACCTAGGTTTCGAGCGCCGGAACTTCCTGCGAAAGGCTTTCGCAGGAAATTCGCGTCCGTCATACACTGTCGGGGACGCGGATTGCGTCCTACCCCCGCCCGGACAGTAATCCGTTCGAGCAGGGCTCTGTGGGGCCTACTGTGATCTAAGTGTTTTATCCACGCCGTTCATCATTTTTCTCATATCATTTTAATATATGAACCAAAAAATGAGGCAGGTATAGGAATTAAATGGACCACAAAGTGGGGATTGAACGTCCACTATTAAAATCTTCTTGGAATCCGGAGAAGTTTCGGATCAAGCCGATTTTTTATTTTTTATTTTTCACTTCATCCACGTATACATGACCGTATGAATAGGTTGTATGGTAAAAAAAACATCAAGGTGGCTCTTAGAAAGGTTTCATTGGTGAGTGTGATTATCACTGCAGCTTCCTTTGGTGTGGTCCACTGGAGCTGTGGATATTCTTCATTTTTATTATCCTACATTAGAATGACGTGATAAAATCGATTAAAGGCGTGGATAAAACACTTGCATCATGGTGGGCCCCACAGAGCCCTGCCAGGACGGTTATCCGTCCGGGCGGGGGTAGGACGCAATCCGCATCCCACTGTTGGAGCATTAAATGACTCCCCACCATGCATGCACGGTGGAGCACACCTCTTGATTGATCTGAATCTTGCACAAAAGTAGGCTATAAGATATTCTGTAGGATATAACTGTATTATCTACACCGTTCATCCATTTTTTCAGCTCATTTTAAATCATGATATCAAAATTGAAGGCTATCCAAAGCTCAAGTGGACCACACTACAGTAGCAGTGGGAATTGAACTCTCTCGGGGCACAGCAGTTTTGGATCAAGCTGATATCTCTTAGACCAGGTCGGATGACAATAAACGTCAGTATAGTCTATACTGATACGAAGGTTTCAACAGTGGAAATCAATACCCCACTGTTTTATGTGGTGTGGTCCACAAAAGCTTTTGATACGCTTCAATTTTAGGCTCATGTTATAAAATGAGCTGAAAAAATCGGATGAACGGCGTGGATAAAACACATATATCCAACGTGGCCCCAAAGAGTATCCTCGCTAAAGAATCCGCCAATCTGCGTCCTCCCCTGGTAGTCGTGCCGTGTCCACTGCAAGTGCTACTGCCGGTGTTTCGGACGAGGTGTGGTTTTCTCTTTTGTTTTTTATAATTCGCGGAATACCGAGCCCTTGGTATCTTCGAAACCAGGATACCGGATAAACCTACACGCGTCTCTTTACACGCGGCTACGCGTGCCCAACTCGCACATTTGCTTTTCATCCCATCAAGTGTATGGATGTTGATTGCATTAGGGCTGAAAGTCAGGCCGATTGGGTCAGGTTGGCGCTCAACCCTAACCCAACACAAGATTACTATACCCCAACCCAACCCAACCCAACCCAACCCAACCCAATCTTATCTTTAGTTGGGAATTCTCAACCCAAGCCTAACCTAAGCGGGCTCAGTTGGGTTGAATGGGTTGGTTGAGTATATATATGATAATATTTTCGTTATTACATTAATTTATTATATTTTAATATATGGCTTATTTTTTGTATCTATAATTTTATTAACCATATATGTGATTATTCATCATAAAGAACTTCATTTTTTTTCTTAAGAAAAACAAGTTAAAATATAAGACAATTACCCCATTAAAAGTCATATAGCATAGCATTCAATCTATTTGGGAGAGAGAAATCTGACATATCTTGTCAGCTTGAGTCCTTGGAAATTATGTTGACAAATGAGACCCGACATCACTAGCGTGCCTTCGATACAAATGATCTACACTCAATTATAATTTATAAGTAACTTATATATTGATTGGGTTCGGATTTGAGTTCGGGTTAGGTCGGACTACCCAAGACCGCAACCAGAGCCCAACCCAAGTTTTATCGGGTTGGTGTTTGTATAGCCCAAGCTTGAGATCAGATGCGATATATCCTGTCTGAGCCCAACCCAATGTCGGGTAAGTCACGGGTCGGTCGGGTTGAACCCGCCCAACTTTCAGCCATAGATTGCGTCCTGTCCCTACCCGTTTCTAGCCCCTAACGGGCAGTTCTATAGGCGGGCCACCGTGATGTATCCATTTATCCATGCTGTCTATTATTTTTATCATATCATTTTAAGGCATCAACACAAAAATTAGGCAGATCCAACGCTAAAGTGGACCACACTAAATAATAAGCTTGTTGCATTAAATGCCAATTGCATTAAATGCAGGAGTCGCATGTGGTGTGGTCCATTTAAGCCTTGGAACTACTTCATTTTTGTGCTTATGCATTAAAATAATCTGAGAAAAGGGATGAACGGCGTGAATAAATAGATACATCAAGGTGGGCCAGCTCACAGAACTGACCGTTCGGGGCTATAGACGGGCGGGGGCAGGACGCAAACCGCTTCCCAAGTGTATTTCAGGTGTGATGTACATTTCAGGTCGCCTGGTGCATATTCGAGGCATGTCGTAGTCACACGTGTACCAAATGAATGGACGGTTTAGAAAAGTTTGTGAATGGTTCATGTTCAAATTACACGTGTGAGATTCCAGATAAGTAAAAGGATGGATTTTTGGTCCACGTGATGGTTAAGATTCGGACCACCTAATTGACGGATTGAATTATTCGCACGTGAACAGATGCGTGTGGGCTAGAAATCTTGCAAAAACAAACAAAGACTAATTTCAGCCGCATATCTGCAGACGCTAAAAGCAAGCGCCTACCCGTGCCAAAGAGAGAAGCGTGTCTTAAATCCACATCGTTCAATCCGTACTCACCTATGAATCTAACCTATTCCGAAAATCAGGCCTTCCACTCATCTAAACGACCACACTTTTGTATTGAATCCGAACCGTTTGCAGAGAATGCCCATTTTCTTAATATCTGAGATTCCAATGATCAAAAGACTCAGCAATGACTCTAAAAACATGGGCCCCACCCTATGAACGGTCCTGATTTTACGTTTATTTTCTTTTTTGGCAAATGTAGGAGGCTACGTTTGGCGCTTGCAGATGCACGGCTGCGAGAAGCGTTTCTTTGGCAATACCACATATGGGCCGTTTTTTCTTCAAATCCACTTTTCAGCATTTTTCAGTTGGATTCGGAAAAAGGCGTAGGAGGTGATATTTGGTACGATGACAGTGTATGATGTTTACGTAGAAATCCAATGTATATAGAGAATTTATTGCATTATTTAGTTCAATCTAAACCGTTAAAATAATGGTTCAAACTATAGATAGATCATAACAAAAATATAGATTTAAATTAACAAAATACACACTAATCAGTGTTTAAATCATCAAACTGATATGATTTTAAGCATAGCCATATGGATTGGGCCACGTGATTGGGACGTTTTGGGTTGAGGTACATGTAATCCACTTATAAAGTTGC
This sequence comes from Magnolia changhungtana, assembly GCA_030180095.1. Classification (NCBI taxonomy): domain Eukaryota; kingdom Viridiplantae; phylum Streptophyta; class Magnoliopsida; order Magnoliales; family Magnoliaceae; genus Magnolia; species Magnolia changhungtana. Next base: position 102,788 of record JASAUF010000042.1, read on the forward strand.
TGTGTATGTGCATACGATATTCTTTCTCCTCAAGCGTATCCTGGTTTTCTCTAGTACGGATTTGGGAATACGTGTCCACGCGGATGGAAGATTGCGTTCCAAGAAATTGAAATATTTTATTTTGATAGTCTCGCCCGTATGATGTTTGACGCGCAGGCACCCGAGATTTGCACACGTGGCATATATTAATGGCGGAATAGAGACGTGGATTGTGCAGTGCGTTCGCGGAGGAAGCGGATTACGTCTGCCCCCGCTTCGTCGAGGCAGGGATCCGTGGGTTCACCGTTATGTATTGGTTTTATCTGGACCGTTCATCCTTTTTCTTTCAGTTCATTTTAGGATTAAAACGAGGTAGATCCGAGGATCGAGTGGACCCACCATGAGGATTGAATTCCAAACATTAAAAGTTTACTGTGAGCGGCAAAAGTTATGAATTAATACGATATTAGTGTTTGCCTTGATATTTATGTTTTCGTTTAGCCGATTTTATATACAGTTTGGATGGCAAATAAATATCACAGCATTGTCATCTATTTTAAATGATTTGGAAGATCAACGTGGAAACAATTCAACTGTCAGAATTGTGGAAATAAAGAAGCAAAATTTTTGAAAAGAAGTTCCAACAAAGATATATAAATAACAAGAAGTCTAACAAAGTAAATCGTCCCGTTCCAATGCAACAAACTAATCAAATTTGCTCCATCATAGGAGTAGTAGTAATCTTTTATCTGTAATCGTTTGTTGTAATCCAAGTCTATGCTCATAGATTGTGTTGATGCAAAAACTTGGTCAATCATTCATCATCTCCTGCTAGTTGGAGTATCTGTGATTTAATGGAAAATGAAGGAAGACATCGGGGGTGCCAGTTATGGCCGGAGACTATTCAATGCCTAAATCGGGGTAGATTTGCAGAAAATGTAGAAGAATCGAGATATTTGTCGTTATATCTTTTACTGTAGAAGAAGAATTTATTTATAGCCTTTGGTCTCAAAGACGTATATGACGATGGCTCTTGGATTGTAATTGCGTATTGCAGAAGGGATCTTCTTCCAGATATGTCATGGTTATCTCTACTAAAGATATCGGGAAAATCTTATCTCAATATATTCTAAGTATATTTGTATTCCGACGAGATAGTCAATATCTGAGGCCGACTTCCGAGGCTGAGGTTAGTATATAAGGCCGAGATTGGTACCCGAGGCCGACCTCTGAGGTCAAGGTTGATACCTGTAACGCCACGGTTTTCGAGACCCGAGTATAACACTCGTCTCTTGAAAACCCAGGTGTTAACTAATAAACAAAAGGATAATCAAACTCAAATCAAAGTGTGATTAACGGAATTAAGCGTAGTATAGATAAAACCCAAACAGTAATAATATCTTGGGCCATTCAGCTGGGGCCCACATACAAAACCTTAATTCTCAACATGAAATGAAATGTTAATAAGTAAATAGACTACTGATTCAATCCAAAATAAGCAGCCGCCTCCTAGTACGGCTCCTCATTGTAAGCCTCCTCCTCGACCTCCGTTGTCTCCGGCTCTTCCGCAACTCCCTCTGTTCCTGTGTCCTCTATATGGTTGAATATTGATGAATGAGTGACCAACTCAGTGTGATCTCCCGCTAAGATTACACATCACCATCCTAAACAAGGAATAACATAAAAGCATACAGATAATTCAAAACACAATAGATGCAGTCTTATTAAGTGTATGGATGTATGGAATGCGTTTACGCCCCGGGGATGCTCATCCGTGCGAACAGTGGGCCGCCACCCATGCAATCACCGAACCTAGGAACATCATCTAGTCGGAAACAATACGTACCCCACGTACGATAGCAGTAGATGCTGGTCTGTGCGATGTATGCATGATTAGCCAATTCATTATTAGTCCAATTACACTCAGCCATTTTAAATAAGCTCATGGTCACTACGGGGAGCTTGTGGCCCAGCGTAGGCCGACGGTTCGAGCATAGTGTCCCATTACCACCATTCTCGGCCCATGAGGCTACCGTCTTAGGGGTGTGTAGCACCCACTAACATGTAGTCAATCAATTTAACGTAAAGGGGCTACCACCAATGCTGACTAGGGGTGAAATGTTGAAATTACCAAAAGTGGCGTTTTAAACATGTCGGCATGAATGGTTCAAAGATGAGTAAACAACGGTATTTGGAAGGGTTATGAATTTCATCCCCAAGTCAGTTAGGTGAAACCACACATGGATGGTAAACCTCGTGGTCAAGTACCACAACCAAAATCCTCCATGTCAGGGGCCTACTTATGTCACACCCAATCTAGTTACACCCCAAGCACGGACTCTTCTTTGCTAGGATTTTTCATGAAGAGATTTTAGCAGTATGTGTATCGTAGCAACATTTACAATATAAAAGGGAAATAAGGAATGATACATGTATTCCTATCAATATACAACAACTAAAATATACATGACATAAATGACTAGATTATTCACTTGGGCAGTTCAAGAATCTAAATAATAGTAAGTATGAGAATTATCATGTTTAATAGATAAAACAAGCGAATACAGTTTGTTTCTACACACAGTTTATTATCAGTCTAGCTAACCATTTATACTAATAAAACTGTCATTTCTGGTCTAATTAAGGGTGAAAAGCTTAAGGGAAAGAAATCATCACCAGACAGAGCGTAGAATGCTTTTAGAGGCGGGTTTTCTTGGGAAAGTAGCGAACCTACACCATACACGTAATTCCCTGTATGAATTTATTTACATTAGATGATGGGTCATAAGGCTTAGTACATGAGGACAGGTGGTGTTTGGGTTGTGACTAAGGGCAATCAAGCTTGCTAAACAAATGCCACCCATTTTAGTGGGAACTGGGGCTAGATCGGCAATGCCACACTCAATCATCCAAAGAAATTCGGGTCGTGGCGTAAATAAAGCATTTACATCGTAGGAAAATGGTCGTATCATGGTGGGACCTACTGTCCAGACTGTATGGTTAGAATATTTATCCTGACGGGGCTCATGTATGTGGCCCACTGCTATATGGATGAGCTCGTCACATAGCATACCAGTGCATGTACACATTATATTCCTAGTACCATGTGTATCACAATATATATATATATATATATATATATATATATATCTTATAATGTACAGCTATATCTCATAAGATATATGTATACATTGTATACGTAGTGTATACGTTTCACATAACATATATGTAGATTACATGGTATATATGTATACGTTATATACATAGTGTATATGTACCACAAATTATATATGTATATCACATGTGTATACTTCATAAGATATGTGAATACGTTATACACTGTGAATATGCATTATGTAATATATACGTGTGTCTTTTTTTTTTTTTTTTTTTGCTTTTCATCATATACATGCATACATTATGCACGTGAGCATCTGGTGAGTCCCTTGTGAGCATGGCGTCAAATTCGAACGGTCCATAAGATGAGGAATCCCAAGAAACCTTAAGGGGTGAATTTTCACCCTGATTTAAGATTCTGGTGGACCATAGTAAAGATAAATGCAGTTTAAGGGAAGAAATTATTTGCATTAATCAGGGCCCACCTAAGTTTTGGTTCAAGGTAAAAATTTGAGCCAGGGGGTTTTATGAGGCTCTGCTCCATGTGGACCGTTCAGATTTCCCAGACTCATTCGACAGGATGAGATCTCATAAAATTTAAGTGCCTTACATGAGCGTTTCCCACCCTCTGTTGCATGCATACACGTTACCTCTCTTCACGTGTGGATTTTCAAATATGTGGGTCCCATATGAGCCTGGGTGTCGAATCCGAACGGTCCATAAGATGTGGGATCTCAAGAAACCTTAGGGAGTGAATTTTCACCTTGATCTAAGATTCCGGTGGGCCGTAGCAAAGATAAATGAAATTCAAGAGGAGGAACTGTTTGCATTAACGCTGGCCCATCGAGGTTTTGGCTCAATGTAAAAGTTGGAACCAGGGGATTTCTTGAGGTCCTGCTCCACGTGGATCGTTTAAATTTTCTAGACCCATCATCCATGATGAGATCTCAATTTTCGTTTCTTTTAACAATCAGTTTACGTGAACTGATTGGGATTGTTCAACATCCTCAGTTTCACGTCCTGGTGCATACATGCACCGTGTATTCTCTTCACAGGTGAGTCCCCTGCGATTGGTGGGTCCCACGTCCCATAGTGTACCAGGTGTAGGGTGGGTCCCACCCAGCTGGTAACACAGATGGACGGCGTGGATTCGCAGCAAAGTGGGCCATGTGGCAGACTTTGGATGGTCTAGATCCCACGCTGAGATAGGTGGATTTTGTACTCACGTGGGTCCCATGAAGGGTTGTCCCGTATAAGTGATATGTACACGTGTATACATATCGATGTCTGTGGTATTATAAATTATTTTAAAATAATTTAGTGTTTCAAAATATCCATTAGGATGGGCTGTGGCTATGGCCATAGGTGTCCTATGGATGTGTCTTTTCATTTAAGTTTGAAAGGTTGTATCCTTTCATATTTTATTTTGAAAAGTTGTGTCTTTTAAAGCCTAAAGGTCGCACCACTTGGGTTTAAATTCAATAGTCACAACCCTTTGTGAAAGGGTGTCTTCACAAAGTCTATAAATAGACTTTCTCTCATCTGTTTTAAAAAAATAAGAAAAAGTTTGTTTTATATTAAAAGTATGGTTTAAGTGTTTTCTAGTTCGGGTTAAGACTATAAAGTGGTTCGAGTCCGTGTACAGTGAGTGCACCGCTGAGACCGGGTCATAGTCGTTGTATCCTGGAGGTCGATTGCTCTGGAAACCTGTTGCACTTGGGACGCTGTCCAAGGGGAGCAAATTCGATTTCAAGCCGAGTGACTCATGTCACGCCTCGACTTCTATAAACCGATAAGTTTTCTCTTTTTCTCACTTTAAACTTCTTTTATTGAAATAGTTTTTCAAACTCCATATACCAACAATCTTGAAATCGATATTTGTTTGAAAAACTATTTAAGAGTTATGGTTGCATTTATTTGGTTGGAATAACCCAAAATGAAACCACACCAACCCAATTTATGGGCCATGACTCATATAATCTAAAGTTGACATATCCCACTTAATGGTCAAGATCTTGTAGATACTTATTATGTAAGTTCTTTGGACCACATGTACAAAAGTGAACGTATGCACCGACTGAGAATGGTTAGAGTACTTTAGATCTTGATATTTATAAATGAGCATGATTAGGCTATGATCAAACATATAAGAGGTCTGGATTCCTGAACAATTGGTCGGGTTCGTTGTAACCCTCGTTAACACAAAGTATGATCCTTAAGTTGTCAGATAGGTCGGGCTTGGTATTAAAGCTATAACCTACATATGGTCTTTATGTTCCAAACACATGTCATTCTATCACACACATGTTAAATCCAAGAAATCTATAGTACCTATTTCTTGGATAATGTCAGGCCTTGTTCACTCATAAGAAAGCCTGCATTTAGTAGGTTTTCTCAAAATCATGATATGACATTAAGGAACATTTATTTTTAGATCTCAAAATTTACGATTTATTTTCTCATAGTTTGAGCCAACGTAACCTTCACATGAAAATAAATCAAACTGTTGAATCATACTAAGTAGGATATACACTAATCTCAACGTCTATGTACAATAAAGATCAACCCAAAATGCATTTCAAAATGAGATTTTGTGTTGGGATTCCCATCATATCAGGAATTCTTCTTTGTAGACCATCATGCATGGTTAAAAAGAAAACTTTGAAAAGAAAAATATGAAAGAAACTTTAAAAATGCAATCTTTCAAATTATCTTCTAAAATGGGCCTGATAGGTCGATGATGTAGTCACTATTTTATAAGTCTGCTAATTGCTCACATGCGGATGTGTAATATTCATTGTACAGTCAACCGGTTGATGGATCTAAATCTGTCACATACGTGTCAAAAAAAAAAAAATAATAATGAACTGATACTCTAATCACTTGCTCAGCAGAAATGAAGTGGACGGTTAGAATCATCTATCCTAATTGCTCATGGGTTTATACTCTTATGAGTTTCCTCTCCTAGGTAACCTTTTAATACTGTAACAGATCACTGTGGTCATACACATCTAATCTATAATTTTATATGATATATGTCTTTGGATAATCTAATCTGGGCCCAATTTTGATGATCAAGACTATTCAGTTAATGTGCCGGACCATGTATAATGTGTTACCAAAATATTCTTTCATTGGACAATTTTACATGTCCAACTTATAAACTGCAAGTGGATGGTTTACTATCTACTTTATGATAGGAGATTTTGGGAAGATATTTGATGGCGACTGATGGTGGGTAGCACAAGAGTACATGGTCTGAATCGTGAAAAAATGGGGCCAACTATATTGTTGGTACTAGAACAAATATAACATGTCATTTTGATTAAGTGCATGTTAAGGAGTTGATTTTTGTGTGATTGATGTGCATAGAATGAATAGTTATATTGATGTTGATCTTTAGAAATGCAGTAAAATGTATGGTTAGACACTAAGGCGTCACTGTACACATATTTGTAACATGAGTAGTTTATTAATGGGTCCTTTTTTGTATTTATAGTGACCTAAAAATTAAGTTGTAACATGGACCAACCACTGGTATGAATAACCTTGATAATGAGTGCACACAAGGAATAAATGAGTATGATATATTGAACTTGATCAAATCAATGGATAAATCTATCAAATTATGGGCCCACTTATTACTATATATCTATAGACAACGCACATTATTCATTTGTATCATTGCATGCATCTTGTGACCTTTGATTCATTATATGTGGGTTGATGATTGATATGTTTAAGTCTTGTATTTATGTGTTACATGTACAAAATATATTATTCCTATTATAATATGAAACATTAAATAATGTATGACTCTTGATACATAGACACTCAGATATTGTACATATGTGGAAAAGATCCTATTTATAAAGATTTTAAATTGTGGGGGTTATGTACTTAGATGCATTACAAGGGTCAAAAATTATAAATCCATACAAATATTATATTGGCTGATATGGGATGATTGAGTTGGTTTATTTTTAAAATATTATTTTTTGTGGGCTCAATAGATGAAAAGTATAGATCTTGCATGTGTGCTACTTTTCTAAATATTGAGTACTTGGTAACTCACATTATATAAATGCTTGTCTTCCTGAAGTTTCACTTACATGAAACAAATGATGATTTGAGTTTCTCAAGTGGACTAGTAGTGAATGTGTTTTAATTCAATGTTAATTCTGACTTACAGTTTATTATGTAGAAAGTGATATTATATAATATTGGGTCCAATAGCAGACGAATCGTCAATACATATCACCTAACTATTTGACACACCTATCGCTACTTTTCTATAAATGATTCATATTATTGCTCTTATACATAAAGTTGTTGATAAGGTGACTAGTGCACATGCCTAATTTATGAGACAAGTTACATTTACTTTTGGCATCGTTCAATATACTTTGTAGGCGATATTACCTACTTAGAAGGGCGGAGGAAATGTTATTTCCATCTGATCATGTGCCAACATAGAACACCTATTAAATCCGGTCAATTCATATGATGGTTTGTACGAAAGATTTTTCTTAATAGATTTATCAGATGGGCCATAGATATATCTATCAAGGCTAAATATGAAATTGTGGGAGTGCACTTGAATGCATTTAGATAAACCACTTAACGCATAGAGTATCCCATAGAGTATAAGTTTAGTCAATAAGTATTTAATAAATGGGTTGACATATATAAAATTGAAGATTTGCACTAAGAAAACTATATGTTGAATGTTATGGATCAATATGCACATGTTTTATGTTGACATGTAAATCTTTGAGACAAGGTGTCTGGAATTAAACATATTGCATGTTTTAATGATCAAATTGGTAGCCATCAAATGAATGGTAAGAAAGAAAATTATTAGTGGTTTGAATTCAAAGATGATTGTTGGATGAATGAGATTTTTAGGTTATATTCTATTCTCATTGGATGCTAGATTTGGACATTTGCGATTGGTATTCATGTGAGATTATGTTGTTTTACCATCAACAAATGTATTTAATGGCCAAACTTATGCACCTATGGAGCCCATTGTTCAATCCGTCGATCAAGATACTTGGTAATGAACTTGAACATGTATCCTCCATATTCAATTGCCAAATATCCATTGATTGTATTGAATTCTAATAACTAATTTGTAAATTGGTCAACCTTTCATGTGTCAAGGAACATATGATAACATGATAATGTTGCAATATGATTACATGAAGGTTATACTCTATTTTAGTTTAGTTGTCATATGTCTATGCATGACAGATTACTTCAGCTTCTTTGTATTGCAGACACAATAAGTTCGATTGACTTTACCACTAGTTGGTTGAATGGTGGGCTAGTGAAGTTGCTTGAATGGTAAAAATACATTCAAGGCTAAGAAAGTTAGTTGTATTCAGAACCGATATCTGTTGCTTGATGGAATCGTAATTCTCTATGAGGTTAAAAATAAGTTTGGTATGTGCTGGCTTGAGGTATGAATAGTCAAAGAGGATGCGGCTGACTGCTGAAGACTTGACTAAGGAGCAAAATGAGGAATCAGCCTAGGCAAGGCTCATTTATGAGTAGCTAGTTGGTGAGGCAATAGCTTGCCAATACGATGATCCCTAGCTGATCTGAAAGGATGATTAGCCACAATGGGACTAAGACATAGCCAAACTCGTATGAGAAGAAAGCCTGACGGAGCAAAGACGGGTGGAGATAAAAGGCCTACAAGTCATAAATCCTCTGACCAAGTGACTATCTAAAAGATTAGTCATTGATACATCGAAGGGAATGTGGCTGAGCCTAATATATAAGCTACCAGTGTTGGTAACCCAACCTATACGAGTAGAGATTCTATTAGATAGGTTCAATGGGTAAACAACAAGACACGAGGTAGACGATTGCACTGATGTAAATGAGACCCTTCTATGGTGTACAGTGCGAGCAGTAATGAAGAATGATGATTTTTGGAACTCTTAATGAATCTATAGCTATATATTTGGTGGTGTACACAATTGCTACGTACACTTGATAGAATTCACCTATATGGGTGTGGAGGTGGAGGCCGCTTCCTATGAGAATCTAGGCGAATTCTCTAGAGAACTCATGAAATCCAGGTAATGGTGTATGGCCGAAACGAACCGAACTGCAGAATCACTTGTAGCGAAAAAGTTGTGTGAGTGGCATGTACTTGCGATCTACATCAAAAGGAATCAGGTTCAGGACTATGGTGTCACCTGATTCCCGTAAACCTGTTATGTTTACTCTAATGTCGGTTCAAGTCTATGGTGACACCGGCACCATTGCACAACTCTTCTATCCTAACCCGAAATGTTAAAAATTTTGAAACGTGTGGGGGATTGTTGTATTTTAAATTATTTTAAAATAATTTAGTGTTTCAAAATATCCATTAGGATGGGTTGTGGCTATGGCCATAAGTGCCCTATGGATGTGTCTTTTCATTTAAGTTTGAAAGGTTGTATCCTTTCATATTTTATTTTGAAAAGTTGTGTCTTTTGAAGCCTGAAGGTCGCACCACTTGGGTTTAAACCCAATAGTCACAACCCTTTGTGAAATGGTGTCTTCACAAAGTCTATAAATAGATTTTCTCTCATCCTTTTTAAAGAAAAAATAAGAAAAAGTTTGTCTTAGATTAAAAGTACAGTTTAAGTGTTTTCTAGTTCGGGTTAAGACTACAAAGTGGTTCGAGCCCATGTACAGTGAGTGCACCGCTGGGACCGGGTCATAGTCGTTGTATCCTGGAGGTTGATTGCTCTGGAAACCTGTTGCATTTGGGACGCTGTCCAAGGGGAGCAAATTCGATTTCAAGCCGAGTGACTCATGTCACGCCCCAACTTCTATAAACCGATAAGTTTTCTCTTTTTCTCAATTTAAATTTATTTTATTTAAATAGTTTTTCAAACTCCATATCCCAACAATGGGTCCCTCGTGGGGCCCACCACGCACCTACAGTGCAGGCTATCATATATACACGGGAGTCCATGGACTCAGCTAACCGCATGGGATGGCCCAACACGCAGCCCACCTGGGATTTGCAGGGCCTAGGGTCAGCCTACCAGCAATGGTGCTGGACTATGGTGGCTTGATGCGGCCCACAATGCTTCATACGGTGGGGTCTACCTGGCCTGAAAGAAGACCAGATCAGCGAGTAATACTTGGGCCGATGCAAGGTGCAACCTGCTACCATTGGGTGAGGCCCACCTATAATTTTTGCAGGGCCCAGCGCCAAACAGCCCACCACCTCATACGTAAAGCGTCTTCTTCCTTGCATGCCGCTGGAACTGCTCCCAGCACACGTTGCAGCGGTTCGAGGTCCCATCTGGGACACATTTATGGCCTACTGTCGGTCAGTCCCAAGGACGGATTGAAGTTGAGCCAAGGCTTGTTTGGGAGCTCCCATCAGCGCCTGCTCCTAGCCTCCATACGCTGCTACTGACCGGATTGGTTCGGACCCGGAACAGAGCCGTTTTCCTGGCTCATTTTCAGATGGTGTTTTCACAGCCGTTCCTCCCTGATGGAACTTGAAACTTGGCCATTATTTGGCCTGGGGTTAAGCTCAGATTCAAGGCCATTGGTTGGCCTAGATCCTGCTTAAAACAAGGCTTTAGTTGAGTCGGTTTTCAGCCCAAAATCCGGCCATTGTTTGACCATTTATCCTTGCTCAAAACAGAGCTGCAAATGACGTAACACATGGCCATTATTTGGTCATGGTTTCAGTCTATGTAGGGTCTGGTAGCAACCTAAGAATCAATTTAAAAGGAGAAGGAAGATGGATCACCTGAGGTGGGTGGATGTCGACACAGGATTCTAGCCATGGCAGTCTCTGTTTCTTTCTCTTCTTTCCCACACTCTCTTTCTTCTTCTCTCTTGGCAAATTTTCTAGGGCTATAGGACCCATTTTATAGAGGGAGTGAGGGAGAGGGAATGGCTGAGATTTGCTTCCCCAATGGACGGTTGAGATTCGACCTTCCCAAAGAGGAAGGGCGAACCTCTCTTTCCTCTTCCCACCGACTATCGATTGGTCTGTTTTTGGCATGGATTGGACGGTGGCAGTCCATCTGCTTCATTCGAATACAAATGATCAAACGGCTATACTGTTCTAATCGTGCGGGTCCCATGAAGGATTTGAACGGTTTAAAATGCTCGGAAAGTGGCCGTGGTGGCCCACCTATAGGCTCGAAGTAGGTCGGTTTCGACAGAGAGAGGGAGAGCGGGAATGAGATTTTTTTTCATTTTGTTTAAGGGGTGCTCGGTCAAAGACGGTTTGACCAAGCCAATAGCTTTGGTGCACCTCGTGCATAAGCACACTCAGTGCACATGCATAGTGTAAGGGCCCACTATAATGTTACTACCATGATTTACACCGTTCATTTGCATTGGAGAATATTACCCAGGGCCCCTGACTCATTTTAGGTTGATGGTGGGCCTTAGGTGGGCTGTTACACACATCCTTAGGTCATCATTGACTCGTATGTCATGATCCGTTGATCAGGTGGGCCTGATAATCTTTTTCAATGGTTAATATCAGGTACCGGTCATGTTGAAGGCATGGCTTGCGACTAACTAGCCCTCATGTGTTGAGGACGAGTGTATTACAATAGTACCAACTATCATACTGGCTTTAATTGAGGGTGATCGAGTAGTCTCACCTTCCCGGTTGTCATGGTGCATGCTCTGACCTTTGAAGACCCTATCGGATGGCTTTAATGTTGACCGGAATCCCCATCCTGTGTATGTTGAGTTCAAATTTTTGATTAACTCGGCTTTAGGTTAGTGTGGGTTAAAAGGGTAACACCCGTGTATTAAAGGTACGGGGTGTTACAGTCTACCCCCTTAAAAAAAATTTCGCCCTCGAAATTGCCTGAGGTGTGTCACTGAATAGGTGAGGGTACTTTTCCCTAACTTTTGCTTCTCGTTCCCAAGTCGCTTCTTCTTCCCCATGATGTGACCAAAGGACCTTGACTAGAGGTATAGTCTTCGTCCGTAGGACCTGCTCCTTGTGGTCCAAGATACGGATAGGTTCCTCGATGTAGGAGGCGTTATTTGTCAGCTCGATCTGTTTCCAACTAACGATGTGCGACTCGTCTGGTGTGTATTTCTTCAGCATGGATATGTGGAAGACATTGTGAATACTGGCCAGCGCGGTAGGTAGTGTAAGGCGGTACGCCACATATCCCACACGATCTAAGATCTCGAAAGGTCCGATGAAACGTGGTGCTAGCTTCCCTTTCTGACTGAACCTCATCAGACCCTTCATAGGTGACACCTTCATAAATACGTGGTCACCAACTGTAAACTCCAGGCCACAACGTCGGTTATCCGCATAGCTCTTCTGTCTGCTCTGAGCGGTGCGCAGACGTTTTCTGACCACATTAATGACCTGAGTAGTAGCTTGAACCAACTTCGGACCTAACAAGCTTCTTTCTCCTACTTCTGCCCAACACTGAGGGGCTAGTCAAGGGTGACCATAGAGAGCTTCATACGGTGCCATGCTTATGCTGGACTGAACACTGTTATTATATGCGAATTCTGCCAGTGTCAGGTGATCATCCCAGTTGCCCTGAAAGTCTAGGGCACATGCTCTTAGCATATCTTCTAAGATCTGATTCACCCTCTTAGTCTGCCCGTTTGTCTGAGGGTGGAACGCTGTACTGAACTTGAGCTCTATGCCCAATTCTTCCTGCAATCTCTTCCAGAAGGCAGAAGTAAATCTGGAGTCCCGATCTGAAATAATTTACTGCGGAACTCCGTAGGATCGTACGACTTCCCGAATGTATAACTTTGCCAAGTTGTTGGTGGAATCTGTCGTGCGGATTGGGAGGAATCTGGCAACCTTTGTCAACTTATCGATAATGACCCAGATTGAATTATGTTTCCTTTGCGTCCTGGGAAGACCAGATATAAAGTTCATAGAAATGCTATCTCACTTCCATTCTGCCAAGGGTAGTGGTTGAAGGAGGCCAGTGATGTTTTATTTAAACCAACATGATTTAAATGATTTTTAAACTCGCAAGTATAGGAATCAGATGTAGATATGGTATGTATTACGAGATCGTTCCCACGAGGACTGATCGTCACAATTCAAATCTATGACTCTTCTTAACTAATCCAACAAATAATGGACTGAACTACTAAGCACAATTCTAGGAAAAATAATTAAGAACAGGGAAGAAAATTCAATCAGAGAGAGAGCACTAGGACTTTCGAATCCACCCTTAATTATCCTAACTCTTGTTTTATCTGTTGATTCACCTTGATCTAGATTGATACCACTTATATAGAGAAAGCACAATCTGTGTCCTTAATCGGGCATACAGAATGTCTAATTCCTTTAAGCAATGCCATGAATAACACATCCCATGTCCTTGGTCGGGCACATGGAGTGTACAGTTCATTAAAGCACCCTGTTTCTTCCTCTATAGGAAACCTGTTCTTGATCAGACACAAGCACCTATAATAAGCATCCAAACAACATCCATATATATACTTTAGTCGAATTCATAGATGGAGAAGTATAGAATTTAAACCAATCAAGCCCACTTAGAGAAAGAAACAAATTAATTAATATTCAAAGTAAATCAACCAATACAAGAGCTAATCAAATTAGGGGCTTCATCTCAGCCTTAGCTGAGAGATTAGTGACCCATAAAATCCATCAAAAAGATTAAACAAAACGCCAAACCAATCGATCTCTCTCTCTTCTTTCTTCTCTTTCTTCTCTCCCTTGCTCCGGATCTGGAATTCCCTGTTTCTGAATGAATTTCCCACGTCCATAATTCCTCTTTTATAGCTGCTGGATGGCTGGAATCGGTGGCAGAGTCGTAACAGGACACGGAGTGCAATTTTTCGCAGCCGTGATCGGTGGGCCCCACAGAAGTGTTTTCTGGAAAATCCACCCCGTCCATTGGATTTAGGACAAAATTTTAGTTAAGAATGGTGGTTTTGAACGTCCATTAGCGCGACCCAGAGAAGAAATCTCAACAAAATCAGTTTTGAATGTCACAAGACCGCCTGTTTGTGGCCTCTGTATCATGCACGTGTGCACGCATGGGAGTGGAATATCAGCATGGTTTTGAAGTTCTCGAAGCCCTCTACACGATGAACGGCTTGGATCATCCGGAAGGGTGACGTACGAGGCCCAAAAACTCCCGCAAAAACCGTTAGCGGCCTGGTTACGCGGACGCGGATCGAGCAGCGGATTGCTTCCGCCGTGACAATGGTGGGGCCCATTCCTTCGATTAAATGGAAAATCCACTTCGTCCATTGCATGGAGGAGGAAATTCTGGTTGGGAATATGTAACTTCCGCCTTCTGTTGATGAGGCCCACACGTTATCTCTCTCTTCCGTTCAAGATGCTTTTGAACGGTTAGATTTCCATAGGCGCGATCTTTTAAAATTCAGTCACCTACACCTTGGTAACATCAACCTTAGACAGAGAATGGACGGTTTGGATTGTCCATTTGGACAATAGGTGGGACCCACAACCGACGACCGCAAGTCGTGTTTGCGGACGCTGGAAACAATTTGCTCGGCGGTGGGGCGATCGGTTTGGCCGGCGGTGCGGCGGTGCGCGGCATGCTGGTGCAAGTGTACATTGTACACACTCCTCATCCACAGGCCCTACCGTGATGTTTATGAGAAATCTACACCATCCATCCTCTTTATCTCACTAATTAATGGGTTGGGACCAAAGTTGAGGCATATCCTGTTGTCAGGTGGGCCTGAAATCAACAGTTTGTGGGCTGATTTGTCAGTTGGAGCACTTTCCGAGACATCAAAAGGCTAAAACTTAATATGTACGGTTAATTTACGGCCCTCATCACATGTATGAAGTTTCTCGTTGATCGGATGGTGGGAACCATATGATCTTGCATTCTGGACCCTTTTCGGGCCCCTTTGGCTTGCTTTCCTCAGATCCCAGGCGTGTAAAATCTTCATTATTGGTTTTCTGGAGTCCATCCCGAGCTCTGGTAATTTCAGAGCATCCAATCCATGCTTTTAACATTATTTTTCAATACACGCTCCTGATTTCATCCTATAATAAAAACACAATTAATACACTCCATTAAACCTTATTATGTACGTAAAATTAGGCAATTACTGGGGTCTGATATGCAACATTCGACACTCATCACAACCCCCAACCAGCATTTTGCTAGTCCCGAGCAAAACATGTTAAAAATAATTTCAAAAATAAAACACAATTCCTGTAAACTCAAGTGACTTGTGAACAGATAGCTGAGATGTGAAAATTCTAAGATTCATGATTGGTGTGTGGAGTTTTTTCTCTTGGAATCAAGCTTACAGTAAACTTCATAATCAAGTTCAAAATATTAATCCATCGATTAGAACATTCCTAAACATTGAGTTCCACAGGTGTATAGTATCATCTCAGCTTACAATCATTAAGAGATCCAATTATCAATTTCATGCTAAAATTGGTAATTAACAACAGAATTCCTGACAACCAACACTAGCATTTTAGATTAACCTTTCAACCTTCATTTTTTTTATTTTCTTTATGAACAGTACGCCAAGGAAGGGAATCAAATCCTCACCTATAAGGAGCAAACCTATGGTGAAAACTCGTCGCCATACTTTCTTCTTCTTTTTTTTATTTTATTTTTTTATTTTTATGTCAACTATGGAGAATCAAATCTGCACCTATAGGGAGCAAACCTATGGTAAAGATTATGTGACTTAGCCTTTTAATTCTTCTTTTTACCAAGTTAATCATTCAGTTATTGAACCGAAAACTTAATGTGTAAGCGAGATGTGATATGTGAAATCATGGCTCAATCAATGTTTACAACTTCTAAACATGGATTAACAATTCAAAATTGACTGTGAAATCAAGCAGATGGCCGAATCCAAGAGTCATAAGTTACCAACATCACATATCTTATAATGTTAAAATCACAACTATCCTTCAAAATCACTTTGAATTGAATAGAAATTCCAGAAAAAATTTTAAAATTTTCACAAATTTTGCTCAAGACCAAGAAAATACTGATTAGGTAACCTAATCTCCCACCCCCAACCTAAAATCTACATTGTCCTCAATGTAAAAGAAATAAGCAAGCAATGCACATGGGACAACGAGAATAAAAGAGGAGTGATGGAAAGATAGTACCTGGAAGGAGAATCAAGAAGCTTTCTCAAAAAAAATTTCAACGTAAAAGCGAGTTAGCACAAGAGAGAAATCAACAGAAGCAAAAATAACAAAAAGAAAAACAAAGGAAGATCCTACCTATACCACTTTCGCAGGTGCTCTCGATTGCATTTAGCGCATGCAACAAGCCTTTAAACCCCTAGGTTACCCTTAGTGGACGAGTTGTAGTCTTGTGAGGGTTTGCAGTAATGTTACCCACAAACATTGAACTAACTAACTAGAAAAATGAAAAGGAATGAAATAAAAAGCAATACAGTAAAGCAAAAGGCTGGGTTGCCTCCCAGGAGCGCTAAGTTTAACGTCTTCAGCCAGACAAGAACGGACCATGAAAGAAATAATCTTTATAACCAGGGTCCGCCAAAGAAATTACCTCAACACCTTGATTAACCAATCCCAGACAAGTGATATGAGTTCCCATGAGCTGTGCCATCTGCAATGAGGTAACTGACACTGTCGTCAAATAATTTAAAGACTTCTGCTCGAACGACTTCTTCCATGTTAGGATCATGCTTCCTTTGCATTTCACGCGACATTTCCACAGCATGATCCATACATACAGTGGGGCATACTCCCTGTATTTCTGCTATCTTCCGTTCAATTGCTGCCTTATATGCTCTAAGAACATTAAGCAGCCTGCTCGCCTTTGTCTTCTCAGAGTTTGAAAGTGTGCTGTCAGGAGGCGTCTCAGAGGTTCCACTTTCGCTCTCCATTTTTCAGTTTCCAATATAGGAGTAGAGTTGAGCAGTGCATTGACTTCGTGGATGGGACTATCGATGTCAAAATCCATGCCATATTGTGCTAAGCAGGTCTCAAGTGGATCTTTAAAAGATTTACGGAAGGAGTCCTGCACTAGACTCTCGATCATGTCCACTTTAGATATGTCATCCAAATCTGCGGATTGTTGTCCTGCATTAAAAACATTGAGTTTAATATTCATGTTACCAAAGGACAATTTCATAACTCCATTCCGGCAATTTATAATAACATTAGATGTGGCAAAAAATGGACGACCCAAGATGACTGGGATCTGACTATGAAGATTCTGAACAGGCTGAGTATCTATAACTATGAAATTCACCGGAAAATAAAATTTATCAACCTGTATTAACACATCTTCAATAACACCCCGGGGCACCTTGACAGATCTATCAACCAGTTGTAATGTTACCTTAGTCAGTTTTAACTCACCAAGTCCTAGTTGCTCATAAACCGAATATGGTAACAAATTGACGCTTGCCCCTAAATCAAGTAATGCCTTCCCGATCTTATGATCTCCTATGCCGCAAGAAATGGTGGGAGCTCCTGGATCCCTAAATTTAGGAGGGGTGTTATGTTGAATCATGGAGCTGAGCTGCTCTGCAAGGAAGACTTTCTTATGAACATTCTGCTTACGCTTTTGAGTGCATAAATCTTTAAGAAACTTAGCGTAAGCAGGGACTTGCTTGATAGCGTCAAGCAACGGGATGTTGACTTGCACTTTTTGAAACACGTCCAAGATTTCATCAAAGTTATTTCTTTTCTTTATTGGTGCCAGACGTTGAGGAAAGGGTGCTTTGGACACATAAGGTGGCACATTAGTGGCTCTTGGAGAGTCAGAGAGCTTTTGGACTTTGGATGCATTGGTGTGACTCTCTGCTTCATCTTGATCTTCTGCTTTAGAACTTGATTTATCCCTAGGCATCTCTATTCTGTTATCAATCTGCTTGCCTGACCTAAGGGTAGTGATCGATTTGGCCTGTTCATGATATTGCCCTTGGTTAGAATTAGAGCCAATCTCATACTGTCCCTTTGGATTAGCCTCAGGTTAGCTAGGGAACTTGCCCTTCTCTCTCTCACTCAATGTGGCAGCTAGTTGACCCATTTATACTTCCAGCTTGGCAATGGATTGTGCATTTGCATGTAAGCTTTGCCGGTTGGCCAGTAAGGTTTGTTGGGTGTCTTTTTGGAATTGGAGAGAACTCTACATAAAAAGATGGAGTGTATCCTCAAGAGAGGGTTTCCTTGATTGTGTAGGCAGTTGTTGATATTGTGGAAACCGTTGAAGTTGTTGACTGCCAACTTGGAGGTGCGGTTGCATGGGAGGATTTCCAGATGGTCCTCTTTGTTGTGGTCCTTTTGCCCAAGAAAAATTTGGATGTCTAGCCCACCCTGGGTTGTATGTGTTCGAGTAAGGATCATTCCCAGATTTTTGAAAAGTGTTCATAGCATGTACTTGTTCAGAGAGAAGTTCTGGGGATGCTGCACCAGATGGACAAGACTGCATAGGATGGGCAGGACTAGAACATATGGCACATGCCTCGACTTGAGCTGTTTGTGGAGGTCCATTATTTAATACCAGAGCATCAACTTTCTTTGTCAGGTTATCAAGCTTGGCGCACAGCTCTGGCATGACTCCTATCTCATATATACCACCTCTCTTTTGTGGTTGGGGACTTCTGTCACCTCTATTTGAATAGTCCCATTGCTAAGAATTTTCGCACAAGGTTTCAAAGAAGTTCCATGCTTCGACATCACTTTTGGTCATGAATGACCCTCCACTGGTGGCATCAACCATGCGACGGTTCTGGGGTGTCAGACTGTCATAGAAGTATTGAACTTGTTGCCACTTCTCAAAACCATGGTGAGGACATTTAAGAAGCAAGTCCTTCCATCTTTCCCAACATTCATGAAAGTGCTCACCCTCTTTTTGTGTGAAGTTAGTAATTTCTCTTCGGAGGGCATTGGTTTTGTGAATGGGGAAGAACTTGTTTAAGAACTTCTTAGACAGTTGGTCCCATGTAGTGATAGATCCAACTTCTAGAGAATTCAACCATGCTTTCGCCTTATCCTTTAAAGAAAAAGGAAACAGGCGTAGGATCGAATCGTCTGAGAAGTTTTGGAACTTAAAGGTGGAGCAAATGTCTAGGAATTCTTTCACATGATGATATGGGTCCTCCTTATCCAATCCGTAAAGGATGGCAACAATTGTATGACTCCAGGTTTAAGTTCAAAGTGTGCCGCCGTAGTGGTTGGCAACACTATGCATGAAGGCGCATTAAATTGGACAGGAGCTGAATAATCTTTGAGATCTTTAACTTCATTCTCATTCGCCATTTCAACAGGATTATTTCTCAATCTTTCACGAAATGTTCTTTTTATTTCAGGATCAAACGGTGCTAGTTCTATATTCAGAGATCTACGTCCTAGCATAAACTATGTTATTACAATGTAAAAAAAAAAAAAGAAAACTAAACTAGGATGCAACCTAAGAGAAATAAAACTAGACCTAGAAACTATGAGATTCTAAAACAAGTTAAAACTATGTAAATAAGAATGGGAAGAAAGAACCCAGAAAAGGAGATGATTGATGTCAGAAAATTTAAGAAGTTCCTCCTTCACTTAGTAGCTTCCTTCCTCAATTCCTGTAAACAAAAAAAAACAAATTGAGTTTCCTAAAATAATGATAGAAAAATCCTAAGCAACGGTTAATTTCTAAAAAGAAAGTTTCTAAAAAGGGAAGAATTTCTAAACTAGAAAATAGAAAGTTAATTGAAAGAAGAATCTAAATCTAAAATTAGAAACTAAAAACTTTCTAAAAAATAAAATCCTAGTTTTAAAAATAGAAATTAGAAAAAATAAAGAATTTAGAAAGGGATTACCAAATTAGAAGTTTATTTCAGGACCCTACAAAACAGGAAATAGGTTAGTTTCTAAAATAAAGAAAAGAACTCTAAGTTAGTAAAATCCTAAGCTATGAATTATGATTGCTTGCCTCCAAGTGCAGAGGTTCGTAAGTAGTATCCCGTGAATACAGGGTCGATCCCACAGGGAGATGAATTGTGAAAAGAAAAAAATCAAATGTAAAATAAACTAAGTAATAAAAATTAATCTGATGATTTGATTTTGGGATTTTTGAACGGATGTAATTCAATTGAATAAAATAACACCCAAGCTTCAAAGTTCCACACATACGTTAATGTTCCAAAATCATGATGACTTGGATAACATAACTAGGATCTGATCACTATGGTCAGCCTAATCGGAAAATAAAACAGTTTAAATATTTTAATAAAAAAAAATTAGAAAATAATGGATTTGCACCATTAACATATATTCTCAAGCGTCAGTGATTTTAAGTATTCAATATCTATAGGATAATGAATATCAAATAAATATGACAGGTTGAGAACATCTCCTATCTAGAAAATCTGATTGATCTAGGATAAGCCTATCCATCAATGTGGATCTCATATGATGGAAACATATGGATCTCACAAGAGGATAAAAAAAACAAAACCTAAATAATAGATAACATGCATACACCATTATTCTCATCATTAAAACAATCAATCATCATAATCTTAAAGAAACATTAAACCCATGTGCTTCCCTTCTAGCTTGGGATAGAAGGAACTTAGAAAAACATAATTAAATTGCAGAAATAAAAAGCAACAAGAAATAAAGAAAGAAAATGCAAATAGAAAATATCTAAAAAATTAACTTATAAAGCTTTAATAAAACTAAAAACTCTTTAAAAACCCTAAACTTTGCTTTGGGATGCCTTGAATAATGTCTAAGAATGCCCTAGGAACCCCTATTTATAAGTAGGGAACTCCAATTTTCGTATAAAGTTGAAAAACCCTAGAAATCGCCTCAAATATACGTATTTTTCTAAAACAGACTTCTCGCTGCATAGTTAATTTAAAACAGACTTTCTGCTGCGCAGTTTTCCAAAATAGACTTCACAGCTTCAGAATACACTTTTTCGGTCAATTTCAGCATTCTTCACTTCAAATCTTCAATTTTCTTTATTCTTCACTTGATTTTCTTGGATCTTTGGCATGTGAGTTCTTCAATCTTGGTCTCCTAAGATCCATCTCTTTCCTTGGTAATTCTTGAGCATCAAAATCATGCTTTTAACACCATTTTTCAATCCAAACACTTAAATTCACCTTGCAACACATACATGAGTAAAATAGAATATTAAGCGGATCCATATTCATAAAACCAAGATATAAATGGAGAAAATTATGCAATATTTGAGTCTCAACAAATTATGATAAGAGAGAATCCTAAATTCAATTTGGAACGAAACAGTCCCCGGCAACGGCGCCAAAAACTTGATGTTTTATTTAAACCAACATGATTTAAATGATTTTTAAACTCGCAAGTATAGGAATCAGATGTAGATATGGTACGTATTACGAGATCGTTCCCATGAGGACTGATCGTCACAATTCAAATCTATGACTCTCCTTAACTAATCTAACAAATAATGGACTGAACTACTAAGCACAATTCTAGGAAAAATAATTAAGAACTGGGAAAAAAATTCAATCAGAGAGAGAGCACTAGGACTTTCGAATCCACCCTTAATTATCCTAACTCTTGTTTTGTCTGTTGATTCACCTTGATCTAGATTGATACCACTTATATAGAGAAAGCACAATCTGTGACCTTAATCGGGCATACAAAATGTCTAATTCCTTTAAGCAATGCCATGAATAACACATCCCATGTCCTTGGTCGGGCACATGGAATGTACAGTTCATTAAAGCACCCTGTTTCTTCCTCTATAGGAAACCTGTTCTTGATCAGACACAAGCACCTATAATAAGCATCCAAACAACATCCATATATATACTTTAGTCGAATTCATAGATGGAGAAGTATAGAATTTAAACCAATCAAGCCCACTTAGAGAAAGAAATAAATTAATTAATATTCAAAGTAAATCAACCAATACAAGAGCTAATCAAATTAGGGGCTTCATCTCAGCCCTAGCTGAGAGATTAGTGACCCATAAAATCCATCAAAAAGATTAAACAAAACGCCAAACCCATCGATCTCTCTCTCTTCTTTCTTCTCTTTCTTCTCTCCCTTGCTCCGGATCTGGAATTCCCTGTTTCTGAATGAATTTCCCACGTCCATAATTCCTCTTTTATAGCTGCTGGATGGCTGGAATCGGTGGCAGAGTCGTAGCAGGACACGGAGTGTAATTTTTCATAGCCGTGATCGGTGGGCCCCACAGAAGTATTTTCTGGATAATCCACCCCGTCCATTGGATTCAGGACGAAATTTCAGTCAAGAATGGGTGGTTTTGAACGTCCATTAGCGCGGCCCAGAGAAGAAATCTCAACAAAATCAGTTTTAAACGTCACAAGACCACCTGTTTGTGGCCTCTGTATCATGCACGTGTGCACGCATGGGAGTGAAATATCAGCATAGTTTTGAAGTTCTCGAAGCCCTCTACACGATGAACGGCTTGGATCGTCCGGAAGGGTGACGTACGGGGCCCAAAAACTCCCGCAAAAACCACCAGCGGCCTGGTTACGCGGACGCGGATCGAGCAGCGGATTGCTTCCGCTGTGACAATGGTGGGGCCCATTCCTTCGATTAAATGGAAAATCCACTCCGTCCATTGCATGGAGGAGGAAATTCCGGTTGGGAATATGTAACTTCCGCCTTCTGTTGATGAGGCCCACACGTTATCTCTCTCTTCCGTTCAAGATGCTTTTGAACGGTTAGATTTCCATAGGCGCGATCTTTTAAAATTCAGTCACCTACACCTTGGTAACATCAACCTTAGACAGAGAATGGACGGTTTGGATTGTCCATTTGGACAATAGGTGGGACCCACAACCGACGACCGCAAGTCATCTTTGCGGACGTTGGAAACAGCGGCTCGAGCGCAGGTCAGCGGTCGGTTTGACCGAAGCAGCGGTGCGGTGCGCCGCTGGTGCAAGTGTACATTATACACACTCCTCATCCACAGGCCCTACCGTGATGTTTACGAGAAATCTACACCATCCATCCTCTTTGTCTCCCTAATTAATGGGTTGGGACCAAAGTTGAGGCATATCCTGTTATCAGGTGGGCCTGAAATCAACGGTTTGTGGGCTGATTTGTCAGTTGGAGCACTTTTCGAGACATCAAAAGGCTGAAACTTAATATGTACGGTTAATTTACGGCCCTCATCACATGTATGAAGTTTCGAGTTGATCGGATGGTGGGAACCATGTGATCTTGCATTCTGGACCCTTTTCGGGCCCCTTTGGCTTGCTTTCCTCAGATCCTAGGCGTGTAAAATCTTCATTATTGGTTTTCTGGAGTCCATCCCGAGCTCTGGTAATTTCAGAGCATTCAATCCATGCTTTTAACATTATTTTTCAATACACGCTCCTGATTTCATCCTATAATAAAAACACAATTAATACACTCCGTTAAACCTTATCATGTACGTAAAATTAGGCAATTACTGGGGTCTGATATACAACATTCGACACTCATCAGCCAACAGGCTTGCGATACTCGGCCTTGATCTTCTAGCGTACCATGCATCTCGCCACAAATTTTGCGATGTCCCTCTTCATATTGCTCCACCAGTACTGCTTTTTTACATCATTATACATTTTAGTGCTCCCCGAGTGGATGGCTAGCTTGGAATGGTGGGCTTAAGTCATTACTTCTTTCCTCAATTCGGCATTGTTTGAAACGCATACTCGGCCTTGATACCAAAGACTGCCGTCGTCACTAACCCTCCAGTTAGGCACACTTCATTCTTGCACCTTTACTTCATCTTACCGAGCCATTCATCCTGGTCTTGTATGGAGATTATATGTCGGACCAGGGTTGGTTTTGCAGTTAACAGAGCTACGTAGGCATTATAGATGATGACCATTTTTTGTTGAAAGAATACTGGTGTACATCAACAAACTGTGCCTCAACAAACTGTTGAGATAAGTTCTATCAGAAACTTGGCGCTAGCACAGACAGTACAGACAACACTTCTTTTATAACAGAACATGCATCCTGCTCCAATATAGGAAGTGTGGAATGTTCCTACGTTGATTGAGGTATGACGGTTTGAATGGGAGAACATGAATTTTATTCATAGTGTCAGAAATCAAGGAATACCTGGAGGTAGCCTTTCCCTAGAAATATCCCTCACGACGGGGAACAATTCCGGTAAGCCTTAAGCCACCTCCAATGCCCGAAACCCATCATTTAGATTGTGACCACATTAGACAATTGGTCTAAGAGGAGACATGCCAAATTCTTAGCCGCAGTACAATTCCCATTTATTATAGACCTTATCCTGAATGTATTGATCGGTAATATCAATTACCAAGGAATTACCGACCTAACTTTGCATTATTTACAAGTGATATTTGTCAATCGACTATATAACACATAGGTTGATTTACCATGCAGTGTGGTGAACATGCTAATAATAAATATTATAATTTATAACCATTTAGCCATTCCTTAACTGCACTGGCTTTCACCCGGTACTCTAATTTTTTGTCAAAATTTGTCCAAACCTATCAAGAAATGGAGGAGAAGTTTTACGTCTAGTTCTTTTATAAGGATAGAGAGATTTCTATGGCTGTCCTTGCCCGTTTTCGGTAATTACATGGAGAATTGGTTGAAAACTATATCGCTCAGTTTAAAAGGCTAAAAAGCCGATGCAAAGTAGTCACGACTGAGGTCAAATTTGTTCAACTGACACAAGATAGTCTTAAATTCAAACTCTATAAAATTTTTATTGGTACGGAGTTTGTCGATCTTTATAATTTAACTATAAAGGTATCTCGATATAAAGCTCTTCTTTAGGAGGGAATGAGGCAAAAGAACTCGTTCGCTGGGACCTATTACTTTGATCCTAATTACGACATGGCAGTGGCCAAAGTAGTGGCCAAATAGCCATCCATCTGTTCAGCATTGGTTAAAATAGAGGTGACCACGTTAGCCACACAAAAATCTCAAATGACCTATACCTTTGGTATCACCCAAGCCGATGAAATTTTTGACATAATGTTTGAGTGAAACTTTATTAAAGTCTATATTAATCATAAAATACCTACAGTTGAAGAGTTAAAAAAGACTGAGTAATGTAAATGGCATAAAAGTCGGTCTCATTCCACTAACAAATGTGTTATTTTTAGAAATGTTATCGAAGACAACATTGACCGAGGATTGCTAAAATTTTCTAAAAAAGAAAAGGAGGCTATGCTAATTGATAGCGATCCATTTCTAGCTAATATGGAAATTAACATGGCTACGGTCAATCCTTAGAAATTGGTTCGACTACAACAAAAAGTTGACCTTGGGTCTAATAATAACCATGATATGGTATGACAATTCAAAAGGGAATCCAAGATGACATGGCAAGCGGTTACAAGTGTAGAAATACAATCGAAAGAAGCGTCACTGACTTACCATGAGTCACATTTGTGTAATCAATGAACAAGGACAATTCGGCCAACCAAGTAGTTTCCTCGGCTGATAACCCAAGTGAATGACTGAGCTAAACCATGGCTTAAGGGAAAAATGAACGAGGAAGATTCATGTCAATAGCAGAGAATACTCCAACACTCCTACTAACTGCTATGAGCTTCAATATTAGGACGAATGATGGTTAAGCATCCTCTTACTCAGGAAAGGATATGAAGAAGGGTTAGTCACCCTGAATTTTTAGTTAATTATACCGGAAGGGATGACTCGTACTCAAAAACGTCGTTGGCAAAGGCAATAGGTTGCCAAGCGGAGAGAATTAGCCATTATAGATAAAAAGCCTCACAAAATGACAATATGATTATGACCGATGCCGGAGATTGCAAAGCCAGAAAATGAACCGATATCCATCCACATGATGGATTTAACTATAAAACATTATCCATGTGAGCCAACAAAAAAGAACTAACAGCTTGTGTAAGACCCGTATCCTACCCCATACTATTCCTTAGACTTTCACGGTCATCCCGATTGAATTTCGGCGACCCGCGATCGACTGTCGGCATTTGCGTGCGACTTGAGACGTGTACCGCATATCTGAGTTGGCTCGACCCGAGACTTGTACCAATGCCACCGCGCCGTCGCCGCGGTTCCGATGCCGCGTCTTGCACATCGAAGCGGTACCCTGGCCAGGAGATGTGGGTCCGCGTTCAGTTTGATAAAATGCCGTGCGTTGCAAATATCGAAGGAATCTCTACAACATGTCAAATCAATCCCATCAATCAATCAAGTACCAAATCCCATCACTCCCATCACTCACACCCATCCCCAAGTACAACTACCCTCCCCAAAGTTAACCCTCCCCATCACCCATCACTCTCTCACCCATCCCTCTCTCTCTCTCTTTACATCACATCTCCCATCTCTCTCATCTCTCTTACCTCTCATTTCTCCCAAGCAACTCACGACCCACCCCCCATGAGAGAGAGTTTGGTGTGGCCCACCTTCCTATCTCCCATCCTCACCCTCTAAAATCAATCTCCACCGTTGAAGTCCATCCATTGGAGCTCTAACATGCTTTGGCAAAAGGAGGAGATCAAGATCTAGAAGTGGGTGCTTCTCTCTCTCTCTTTCTCATTTTTGTATGATGTGTGGCCCACTTGGATGGAACCCGTCTTGATGTATGTCTTATCCAACCGTCCAAGTCGTGTGGACCCTACCTTATGGTCGTGGAAACACACAAGTATCAGATTGATTCAAATATGTTGGGTTGCGTTCACGTGGGACTCACCTTGATGAAAGGTGGGCCACATTCGTGTGGGACCCACCACGAGGTTTGTGTTATATCCATGCCGTCCAGTGTCTCTGGACGCTAGACGTGGTAGAGGTAGGCTAACATGGAGTGCGTGTACTGACATGGTGGTGTACTAACAAGCTTAAAAAAAAAAAGAGAAAAAGGAAAAAGGTGCTTTTTGGGGTGGACCACTTATGCAGGCCCCACCTTGATATATATACATAATCCACACCGTCCATTCTATTTTTCAGATCATTTTAGGTGTTGAGCCGAAAAATGAGACCAATCCCATTATCTGGCGGGCCGTGGCATTGAGAATGCTAGTATTTTCTGTTAAAAATTGGAAAAAATGATTGCTGGGGTCCACGTGAAGCTTGGACCCACCTGAAATTTGGTTTGGACCCTTAATTTTGTGGGACACATATAATGGACGGGGTAGATCTGGTTAATGTGGGTCCCACCTAGGATATCAAAAAAAATATACATATGACAAAAAGGTGGCAAGCACCTTGCTGTCATGACGTACACGTAAAAGGGGTGGTCCCCATTGGCCCTAGTTGTGGACCCCACCGTGATGTGTGTTCTAAATCCCTGACATCCATTTGTTGGGACCCCTTCATTGAGGCGTCGGTTCCAAATATCAGCCATGAATAATTCTCAGATGGCCCACATCGCTACCGTTTATACAAAGGTATGTTAAACCACTCAAAAATGATTGTTGGGGTCCACGTGAAGCTTGAACCCACCTAAAATTTGGTTTGGACCCTTAATTTTATGGGACACACATAATGGACGGGTTGGATTGCACATAAACATTTTGGTGGGCCATACATGGGACACACTGTGGTATGTGTGGCTTACCACACCGTCAGCAACAGTGGATGGTGACACCCACTATGATGCAAGTGTTTCATTCACGCCATCTATCCACAGCAGTGGACGGTGGCCCCCACCATGATGTGTTTCGACCATTAACACCGTGTATTTGATGGCTCCCCTTTAAATTATGGGATATCCCAAAAATCAGCCGTATACGGAACTCAGGTGGGCCATACCATCTAAAATTATGTGAAGACATGCCATAAAATTGGTGGGGCCTACTTGAATTCTGGATGTGGCTGAAAATTGGGGCCTACTTGAATTCTGGATGTGGCTGAAAATTGGTCTGACCCCTCAGCCAGGTGGGACACACATAATGTGTGGGCTGGATTTGTGAACCACATCACTATGGGCTCCCTAGTCCACGTGACCATATTAACAGGTTGGGTGTAAATAAACATTGCCGTGGGCCCCTGGCCCACGTAACCTTATGAACAGTTTGTTTGGCAAATAAACATTACGGTGGGCCCCTCCCTGGTCGTGTGGCCCTATCAACAGGTTGTATGGAAAATAAACATCCCAGTGCCCCCCCCCCCGACCGTGTGATCTTGTGAACAGGTTGGGTGACAAATAAATGTTACGGTGGACCCCAGTCCCACCTGTGGTCCGTGTGACCTCACCAATAGGTTGGATGTCGAACAAACATTTCGGTGGGCCCCAGACCCACCCTAGGTCTGACTGACCTTATAAACAATTTGGATGTAAAATAAATATCATGGTGGGCCCCTATGACCTTGTCAACGGGCTAGATGGAAAATAAATATTATGGTGGGCCCCGCATGGGAACCACTGATGTATGTTTTGTAATCCACACCTTCTATTGGTGTGGGCCCCACTATGAGGCATGTACTTTATCTATGACATCCATCCTTGTAAGGTCTTGGAAATTTTAATGGTAGAATCTATTACCACCACTTATATTGGGTGTGGCCCACTTTGATATATATGAGGCCCATGTGACTAGGCCCATCTTGATGTAATTGTGGTCGTTGTTGAGACCTACCTTGATATATATGAAACTCATGTTATGAGGCTCATTATGATGTATTCAAGGCTCATAGGTCGAGGCCCAATAAGGCGTATATAAGGCCCATTTCAGTGTGTGATTCTGCCATGATAGATGTATTGTATATCCGCACTATTTAGCCCGCTGAATGGTGTGACTCACCCCGATGTATGTATTTTATATCTGCACTATCTACCTGTCTTGATGGCGCAGAGCCCGCTTACTGCATGTGTTGGGCTCGCCTACACTATACAGGCCCACCATGCTGTGCGTGTTTCACCAATACCGTCCACTTGTGCGGCCCGCTCATTGTATTTAAGAGGCCCAATAAGTTGTATTTGTGGCTTATGGGCAAGACCCATTGTGATATGTACTAGGCCCATGATGTGTAGCCACTTGACATATTCGAGGCTCAGGTACGTGACCCATTTGATGTATTCAAGACCCATGTGTAGGGCCCACATATTGTATGTTTGAGGCTCACGTGCAGGGCCCACCTGTTATGTATATGAGACCCATCAATGCGGTCCACTTGAGGTATATTGAGGTCCATGGGTCGTAGCCCATTACGATGTATCTGAGGACCATGGGTCATGGCCCATGGTGATGTATATTAGGCCTGTGTATTCGACCCATTGTGATGTATATCAAACCCTTGTATGAGGTCGTGGGCCCACTGTATGTTTGGCCCTATGTGGGCCTGTCCTTAGGAGCAATGTCGGTTGAACGTCCACATTGATGGATAATGACGGTTAAATGTCCTCATTGTGACCTTCCCTTAGGCCTTGTTAGGTCCATTCTCTTCGTGGGTTAACCCAAATAAGTGGGCCCCATTCGCCATAGACGGATGGTTCCGTGCAATCAGATTTGATATAACCACGGTCGAAACTCGATCTTTACATTACAGTTGATTGGTTGTCCATCTATG
This sequence comes from Magnolia changhungtana, assembly GCA_030180095.1. Taxonomy (NCBI): domain Eukaryota; kingdom Viridiplantae; phylum Streptophyta; class Magnoliopsida; order Magnoliales; family Magnoliaceae; genus Magnolia; species Magnolia changhungtana. The sequence continues at coordinate 132,375 of JASAUF010000042.1, forward strand.
GACCCCGCCTTGTCTACATATGTTGGTTGTCGTAGCCGATTATCAATGCTTATCGTCGGTACTGGTTACCGATGCTGATTATCAGTACCGATTATCTAGGCTGATTACCAATTCTGATTTGTCGTGGCCGATTGTTAATTATCGATCGAGGCTTTGTCGTGGCCGATTGTTGATTATCGATTGAGGCCGATTATCGATTCTGATTTGTCGTGGCTGATTGCCGATTCTGATTGTCAAGGCCCAATGTGATGTAAATGTGGCCTGTATTTAAGGCCCGTTCTGATGTGTATTCAGCCCGTGTTTAAGGCCTATGTGATGAGGCCCATTGTGATGCATTTGAGGGCCAGGAGATGGAGCCCATTGTGAGGTATTTGTGGCCTATGAGCAAGGCCTATCGTGATATGTATGAGGCCCATGAGCAGGGCCCACCTGTTGTGTATATGTGGCCCTTGAGTAAGGCCCATTGTGTTGTATATTAAGCTTTTGTGTGAGGCCGTGGGCCAATTATATGTTAGGATCTATGAGGGCCATTCCTCGGGGGCAATGTTGGTTAAATGTCCACATTGTCGAGGTCGATTGTTGATGCCGGTTATGAGTATGTGACAGTATAGCATCATGATACATGCCCATACGCATTATCTGCATGTTTGTTATGAGACGTGGTTGATCATTGCATATGTCATTGAGCGTATTGTTATAAGACTCCCTGGTAGGCGAAGGTTATCTCACATGAGTGCACGGTATGCGCAGGATTGATGCATGACTGGATTGTGTGACTCATGCATCTTTCATTATGTGTTATACGCCTTAACGACATCAGGGTCGTAGCCTCTACCGGCATATCGTGGATGGCCAGACGGGACACTAGAAATATTTGTTTCTAGCATACGGGCGCCATAGATATCCCTGGGTGAAAATCCCTAAACCTCCGTGGCTAAGAGATGACTCCAACGTTGAGACCGAGTGGATATATGAGCGTACAAGAGCCGAATACTAGGAGGCCGCGTCTCCCACTGTATCGTAGTCGGTTGGAAAGGGGTGTGGCCTTACTCGCCCTAGGGTAGGGGGCAATACTAGGCTGAGTTTGACCAGCTTGTGAATGGGTCCGCTATCGACATGCCAGATAGGTATTGACAGACTATTGGCCAGGCAGATAGTGAGGTTTCTTACGCTCACTTGGACTGTGCTGCTGGGAGAGAGACAGTACCATTTGGAGTGTACTAAACCCCGGTGATGATACCAGAGGTGAACTGTACTGATATGTGGACTTATTGAGTAGGAGTTGCATGCTCATTCATTCATTCACTATCCACTCGGGCTGGTGGTGCGCAACTAATTGTTGTGTACCTTCGTTATGACAAGGATTTCGGTTGGGGCGCGCGACTAACCTGAGATCAGGAGTTTACCACATTGAGTCTGACTATCCAAATTTAGGTATGGGACTGGTTTGGATAGAAGTCCCTTGTGGTAGATCCCGTAGCCTGCGATACTACGTACTATCATCCCGACTTCACACTCCAGCATGGCCATTCCATTAGCACCATATATTACATATTGCATTACATTCTCGGCATATGGCATTTTGGGTTACTATGTTTCTGTATTCCTGTGACTTAGATGAGAGTGATGATATTCGTTAGCTCTTCTGAATTTGTATATTGCATTATATCCTTGACATCCGATATTTGATTATTATGACTCCTCATTTACATAGCTGTCCTATATTGCGTATTCTGATATTAATTGACTCATGGACTTGTCCGTATTTCCGCTTACTCTGTTATCGTATGATTTATGATCTTGTCAGTATTTCTATTTACTCTGATAATTCCTGCTCTTGTCAGTATTTCTGCTTATTCCGACATTGTACGATTTATGGATTACCAGTGTTTCCGGTATTGTATGATTATGACATTGTATTGAATACTTGACACTTACCTTGTACACACACTTACACCACCCTCTAAGCTTTCTATAAGCTTATGCACGATAGATGCGTGCAGGTGATGTTAGGTTGCAGCAGTGTTGGGCTTGGAGCGTGCAGCGATCTTCTGGAGCCTGATTTTCGATTTATGTATTTTTCCTTTCAGCATTGTACTCAAATGATTATATTAGTGGATATGTGATGATGATGTTGCCTTTGTGAATTGGGTAATCTTGTGGTTATGCTTATTACGAGTTAAATATGCATTGAGCAAAAAAAAAAAAAATCCTCCTTGTAGGATCCCAGGATCGGAATCTGGTATATGGATGCTAGAAGCCGAGAATGGGGTACTACGGAGGCTGTCGGCACTGGATTTAGCGATCGGGATTCCTGTAAATCTGATTTCTGGGTTTTGGGGCATGACGACTTGAGAATGTTGGCATTAATGAATCGACTGAATATCTCAGTGATGAATGCTTCTCATATGACGATTTGTTGATTAAGGAACTCCTCGCACAAGGAAAATCACTGAAATAAACATCACCTAACTTTGACGGGAAGAGAAAAGTGCTGATGAAAGATACTTCATGAGGTTTACTTGCGGTCGAGAGCACTGAAGAGCGACCGAATTCAGAAACTCCTGGGGGCAATATCTAAATTCGGCAATTCAGTTTGGATTGCTTCCACCTATTATACTGGATTATAATATGGTACTTACTCTACCATTAAGTTTTTGGGCTAAACCATCTTAGCCTAGCAAGATGGAAAGAGATGTGGAGGAACTTAGCCCCTTATAATCATAAAACATGGTTCTTTTGACACTATGGAAGAAACTACTAATGTTTCTATAGTTTCTGTCGAGCCAATCATGTCTTCTGAAAAAAGTAGTCATAGAAAGGCCCTCTCATACTATGACTCAACATAAAAAAACACGATACATCTCTGTTCACTTTAAGGGAAGTCTAGTCACTAGAGTCTTGGTCGACAACGGAGTGGCTGTAAATATTCTCTTGGCCAGAATGATGGAAAAATTGGGGAAGACCTCAGATGATCTGATTCTGACCGAGGTTACGGTTAGTAATTTTACTGGAGGAGTAACTCGAGCACAAGGTGTCATGCCTGTTGAATTGATTGTGGGAACTAAGAAGGTGCTAGCCGCTTTCTTCATGGTCAACACTTCATCAAATTACAATACCTTGTTAGGGAGAGATTGGATACTTTCCATCTCATGTATCACATCATCCCTATATCAATTCATGATCTTCTGGAATCAAGATAAGGTCGAGTTGGTGTTAGCTGACAACAAGCTATTTTTAGCTACATCCAATTTGATCGAGGTACACCTCTATAGAATGAGCTCTGTCTGATATATTTTACTAGAATGGATAAATATGGACGTTTAACTGGGATAGATGCTAGAATTAATCTAGACAACATATTGCAATATATTGCTAATATGTTACGACTGGATAACAATATGCCGAAGGCTATAGTGCCTTATTGGGCAGCCTTAAGTTGTAATGTAGAAGAAGTTCTGTGATGAGTTCCTCATCAGTCAAAGAAAACTTGAAAAAGCTTGAAAGAATATGGGTGATGGAGACTTAGCCGAGATGATCTGTCATGCCCCAAACTCAAAAACCGGGCTCATAAAATTCCCGATCGCCGAATCCAGTGCCGACAGCCTACGTAGTACCCCATTCTCGGCTCCCAGCGTTCATACGCCAGATTCCGATCCTAGGATCCTACAAGGAGGATTTTCCAATGTACATTTAACTCGTAATAAGCATAACCACAAGTTTACCCAACTTATAAAGGTAACATCATCATCACATATCTACTAATATAAACAGTTGAATACAGTGCTGAAAGGAAAATACATATATTAAAAATTAAAGTTCCAGAAGATAGCTGCACGCTCCAAGCTCAACGCTATTACAACCTAACCCAACCTGTACGCATCTATCGTGCATAAGCTTATAGAAAGCTTAAAGGGTGGTGAAAGTGTGTACACAACATAAGTGCCGAGTATTCAATATCAGAGTAAGCGAAAATACTGACAAGTCTATAAATGCTATCAGTAATACAGGCATGTTAATAAATCATACAATATCAGAGTAATGCAAAAACATGCTAATAAGCCCATAAATACCATCAGCCTTATCCAAGTTATGCAATGTAAAAATATAATAAACCAATATCATATATTGAGGAAACAATGTAGATCAGCTATGCAATGGGGAGACATAGTAAGCCAAATATCAGATACCGAGTCCATGAATATCGTCAACCTTAATTATGTTATGCAATATAGAAGCACAGTAAACCAAATGCTATGTGTTGAATATGCAATGCAATGCGAATGAAATGACCAAGCTGGAGTGTGAAGTTGGGATGATAGTACGTAGTATCGCAGGCTACGAGGTCCGTCACAAGAGACTTCTATCCAAACCAGTCTCATACCTAAAATTGGATTGCCAGACTCAATGTAGTAGACTCTTGATCTCAGGTTAGTCGCGCGCCTAACCGAAATCCTTGCCATTACGAAGGTACACAACAATTAGTTGTGCACCACCAGCCTGAGTGGATAGTGAATGAATAAATATGCAACTCCTACTTAATAAGTCCACATATCAGTATGGTTACTCTCTAAGGAATCACCGGGGTCTATTACACTCCAAACCAGATTGTCACCCCATCGCGCCCAACAAGGTGAGTGGAAGAGACCTCACTATTCGCCTGCCAATATCGAGTCCGGCTCGTCGATAGTGGACCCATTCCTCGAGTTGGTCAAACTCAATCTAGCATTGCCCCCTCCTCTCCGGTAGGTAGGCCGTACCCCCTTCCAACCGACCATGACACAGTGGGAGACGTGGCCTAATGGTATACGACCCTCATGCGCTCATGCATCCACTCGGTCTGGACGTTGAAGCAACCTCTCGAACCAAGAGGGTTTTGGTACTTTCACCCAAGGATATCTATAGCACCCCATGTAGAATAGATTTTTAGTGTCCTATCTAGCCATTCACGATATGCCTGTGGAGGCTATAGCCCTGATGTCAGTAGTCATATCACAAAATACAAGATGCATGAGCCATACCATTTAGTCATGCATCAAACTTGCACGTACCACGCGCTCATGTGGGCAACTCCTCCTATCAGCGAGTCCCATAATAACCTGCCGAATGGTATGTGCTATGATCAATCATTCCTCATATCAGACATACATATGATGCGCATGGGCATGGGTCGTGAAGCTATACTAAGCATGTTATATGATAATGGTATACTTTTCTCATATCAAGGATAGGCCTAAACAACCTACTCATAACAAGAATGGGCCTCACAATGGGCCCAAGGGAAGGTCACAATGTAGACATCTAACCATCATTGTCCATCAATGTGGTCATTTAATCAACATCACTCCCAAGTAGTGGCCTACATAAATATCATTACATACATTATAGCGAAATCACACATTATATCGGTCTGCACCTTCATCGCATTGGGCATCACTCAAGGGCCACATATACACCATATCAAGTCTCACCATACGGGCTACAAATACATCACAATGGACCTTATCAAATGGGCCACAAATACATCACTATGGGCCTTATCAAATGGGCCACAAATACATCACAACAGGCTGCATGACATGGGTCTAATATACATTGCAATGGCTGCATGACATGGGCCTAATACACATTACTATGGCCCTCGACACATGAGCCATAAATACATCACATCGGGCCTCACTCATGGGCCGCTGCACATACATCACAATGAGCCTCGACACATGGGTCATAAATACATCACATCAGGCCTCAAATATATATCACAGGTGAGCCTTGCACATAAAGCAAGTGGGCCCTTAAGACTGATGGACAACAAGGATAAAACATATATCATGATGGTCCCCTGTCCCTGGACGGCGTGGATGAAATCACACATTAAGGCGGATCACACATCCCATGGATGGTGTGGATAAAACATACTTTGTGTGAGGTCCACGTCCATAGATGGTCCGGATATAAGGCACATACATCACCTGTGTCCCAGGTGGACAGAAGGGATGAAACACGTACATCATGGCAGGCCCACCATCCCATGCTGGACGGTCGGCAGATATATCACCTAGGTGGGCCCTAAGGTGTAGGTATCATGATGTTATGCTATCACATACTCATAATCGGTATTGATAAGCGGCCTATATAATCGACCTCGACAATCAGAATCGACATCGATAATCGGAATCAACCTCGACAATAGGAATCAGCCTCGACAATCGGCACCAATGATCGGTATCGACAATCGGCAACGATAATCTGCATCGATAATTGGCACTGATAATCAGAATCGATAATCGACATTGACAACCAGCACATAAACAAGGCAGGGTCCATAGATGAACAGCCGATCAACCATAATATAAAGATTGGCCCTTGGTCGCGGTTATATCAAATCCAGTAGCATGATCCATCTGTCCATGGTGAATGGAGCCCACTTATTTGGGATAACCCACTAAGAGAATAATGAGAATAGGCCTAACAAGGCCTAAGGGAATGTCACAATGTGGACATTAAACCATCATTGCCCAACAATGTGGCCATTTAACCAACATTGCTACCAAGGAGTGGCCCATACAAGGAATTCATACACAACTTAACGGACCATACATACATCACATTGGGCCTTAACCATGGGCCTTGAATACATCACAATGGGCCTTACTAAATGGGCTAGAAATATATCAAGATGGGCCACGTCCCATGAGCCTCAAATATATCACAATCTGCCTTATGTACATCCCATTGGGCCTCGACCCATGGGCCTCTAATACATCAAATGGGACGTATCACATGGGCCTCATATATATCAAGGTGGGCCTCGTTAATGGCCCAATACACATCAAGGTAGGCCTCAACAACGGGCCTCATGCATATATCAAGGTGGGCCTCATACATCCCCAAAAAGAGTCATATGGAAGGATTATTTGGACCATACTACAAATAGCAATGGAGATAATAAATTCGACTGTTAAATAAATCATAGGGCCCACCATAAAGTTTATTTTCCAACCAATCTAATCATAAGGTCATAAAGACTTGAATTAAGAGGGAAAACAAATTCCCCATTGATCCAAAGCTTCTGGACTCCAAGGGTTTCAATGGTAGATGTTCAACCCCACTGTTTCTATAGTGTGGTCCACGCGGTACTAGATCTGTCTTATTTTTTTTAATCTCAATACAGTACATAAATCAAAGGGAGCCCCAATCTAGCTAAAATTGCGGTGAAGACCGCACTGGTTGAAGAAGGAATACGCCAATATGTCTTAGAGGGGGGTGAATAGGACTTTTAAAAGTTTTATGGTTTATTTTAAAATCCTATTACACTAATCCTAACAACAGACATATATTAGGATTACTCAAATGTAACTCTACTGGCTTCCAAGCCTAATAGAGGATCCAATCACAAACTATTCAAGAAGTAGCAATATATAACTTAGTTTATGATGGATATGACTGTGAGTGTGTGTAAGGTGTGATCAGATATATAAATATGAATGCATCGACTTGAGTCACAAACACAGAAGAAGAGCAATCACAAACACAGTCATTTTTATAGTGGTTCGACTACTTGTCTACTCGACTCCCAGTAACCGCACTCAACCCTTTAGTGTACCAAATTTCACTAAGGAGGTTTCACAGTGGTTCACCTCAAACCTAAGGTTTTAAATTAGATTCACCTTCAATCTTTACAACCTACACTGAGGCTGACTGTTTATGCTCTCACGAGCAAGGGTCAACCCTACTGGAGGTTTCTACACAGTTCACCTCAAACTTAGAGTTTTACTGGTTTACTCCTAACTAGATGTTTATGCTCTCCACAGAGCAAGGGTCCACACAATGCACCCACCACATACACTCTCGCCGGAGGCCTCCTTGAGGACTTCAAGGGTGAGAACCACTTAAGACCCAATCCTAAAAAAGAATGATCACAAGTGTCCTCTTAGACTCTAGATACTTACAAATAAGTTGATGAGTCCCGTTTAGCATAATGCCAAAGAACTCCTCCTCCTTGTTGACGAAGACTCTTTTTCTCCCTTGATCCGTAACACAAAATGATATACCAGTACTTGGCTTCGGGTTAGGTCAAGGTTATGATGGAATCCTACTCCCTAAAGGTTTTCCTATAAGGAAGATAGAGTAGTTCCAATCATCTAGGCATTCAAGGCATCCCAACTTAATGATTTGCCATTAAGGTAGTAGCTGGAGGATCCTTGAATGCGGAAGTTCATTCCCCAATCCACTCTATTGAATATCAATGATGAGGGTGGATTAGAGGATGAACTTCCTTGAGAGAAAGGGCTTTAGGTATATGATCTAAGGTTAAACACTCAAAAGCTCTCTCTGCTTTCTCTCTCTGAGCAACAATAGACAAGTCCTCTATATATAGGCAGAAGGTTCCAATGGATATAAAACAGTCACATTTATGACTGAGTTCGATATCATTGAGCAGGTTCGATATCATCGAGCGTATACTCTCGATAGCATCGATGGTCTGCTAGATGACTTGAACTCAAAGTCATATGCTTTTGAAACTTTTTACCAGATGGTCGATGATCGAAACCGCTGTCGATATCATCGGATTTCGAACTCCAATTCCATTGATGGTAGGTTTGATCAATCGACACTTGAAACATGAGAGAGACTTGTCATGAAATATTTCAGGTTTTTAGGATATGATCGAGGGTCAGCTGATGTCATCGAAATTTGTATATCGATGATATCGAAGGCAGTGTTGATGCATCGATAAATCCAATAGATTTACCAAGAAACTTCTTGACGATTTGTGTCCGGGGCCGATGCATCGACTCGGCCTCGATATCATCGACATATGAATATCGATTTCCTCGAATGGCCCCCGATCAAAGTTAAAAACAACCTGAAATATCTACTAAAAGAAATGCATGCCCAAGATCGATATCATCGATGGACTACCGATCTTATCGATATTCGATTTCAGATCATATCAGAAGGCGCATTGATATATCGAAACAATTCGAAATTTTCTCAAAAAAACAGGGGCGTCGAAAATCTGCCTATCGATCTTATCAAGCCACTTTCGATGGGCTCGAGATGGTATCGATAGGTGTATCAATACATCGATAATTCGTCCAGATATGTTGTGAAGTTGCTGGATATATTTGGTCCTCTTTTCGATTATATCAATGAAGCATTGAGGACTCGACAGCGCAGGTCGATCATATCAAGGGTGTTTCGATAGAATCGATAAGGCGAGAAAAACTTAGAGATTTTTCTATTTTGAAAAGGTTTTCTCACCTAAAAACCATATGCTTTTCTAGCTTGTTTTTAAGGGTTTTATTCACCTGGTATTTTGGGACAAGGGATGTGAGGCTTTAAATTTACCTGTGGTAAGCTTGCACACATTAGGTTGAGGCAGACTCTTGAAATGATCTTCCTATCAAGCTCTGTAGACAATCTGACTCAACACTCACGTAACTTGACAAAACAGGGCACTTTGAATCTCCCCCTTTGTCAATTACGTGACAAAAGCTTAAAACACCCTAGAATACTCTAGACAAACACACCCTAAATTGTGTGTACATGCTTTTACACAATTTTACAATTTCTAGCCCATGTACACAACCAGTAGCTGCTCCCCCTGACTGTAAACTCCCCCTTTCTTATTGTAGCTTGCTCCCCCTAAACACCTGCACAAAAATTCAAGCAGATACACAATTTTTTGTTCGGGGTGTTTGCAAATGTTCTCCCCCTTTTTGTCAGTCATTGACAAAGATAGATCAAGTGATATTGACTGAAGAGTGAATTACTTGGGTGAACCGACCCTGCAGAAGCAGATCAATTGATGTATAATAATTAACTTAGTTTAAGCAGACATCAATTTCAGACCCTAAGGATGCATATTAGATAATAGTGCAGTTATATAGCAGTTTAAACTATTCATTAAAGACATCTCATGCAATCCATAGCAGAAACTTAGTAAACCAGGGGAAACTTAAAACATAATTATGGCATTAAAAATATGAATTCTCTTCGGCCATATACCAGAATGAACCTAAACTATCCAACATATACTGCCACAGACAACAGTAGCTTAACAGTTTAACCCAAAAAAAAGCCCTTGTAAGGGCACCCATAAGTAAATACCAGTATCAATCCCGCATATACAAAAAAAAAATAATCATGCAGGTTAGAGAGCTGTCACATGCACACAAGGGAGCGTAGAACGTTCAAAAAGATACTAATGTTCATATGCTGAGTTAGAAGGTGTGTGTGTATGACAGCATTCAGGGATCAGTGCTATGGATCTGAGTGTGATGGAGATGTGTTATCCCGTCGACACGTCATCAAATCTACCAGCTGTTGCATAGACTGCTGCACTTTATGGACGACTCGCTCCAAGACCATCAGCCGCTCATGCACAGAATGGAGATCTCTCTGGATTGCCCCAATTCTATCTAGCTTATATCATTTTGCATGTCCAGGCGTTGACGTTGATAGGGCTGGATCGGGTCGGAGGATTCATCTCCCGCCATCTCTGTTTCCTCAGCATGAGAAGCACTGGCTTCTGCTCCTCCTTCTTGGATGCCTTCTTCTTCATCTTTAGCATACTCGTGAAACCTCAAGTCCATTTTGCGAATGTTCTTTATATTAAAGACTTGAAGTGAAAGTACTGGATCAGTGGTAGATGGGAAACCAATGGTATTGCATATCCTGCTGATGATCCAGGGATATGGGAGATGAAGATCCCTGGAGGTATGAACAACATTTACCAACTGACTGACGAGCTGAGTTGGGAGGCACATCTTTGTTCTGTTTGCAATAAAATAAACTATCATGACCATGAGTCCAGTGAGATCAGATCTGTTGGTGCTTCTTAGATATACATTTATAGTGAATATACCATGTAGAATCTGAAATCGGGGCTCCATGAATCTAGCTTTCAGCTCATTCCCTTGATGCCACGGGATATATCAACCATTACATAGATACTTGGTTACCATGGATCGAACATCAGGGTAGTCGAGGTCCAATTGAGGGAGGTCTTCTGGAGCCATTTCTAGATTGAGGATATTAGCCATGGTGGCAGGAGTAATCAACACATCATCATGACTATTTAGAGAGACTATAATGAAGGAGGATTTGATATAGGTGAGTGACACGCGGCGAGGAAGTTCCGTGTTTACTCAAGCTGGTATGGCCCCCCGAAGTCTAGAACAGGCAGCCACCCGATCGCAGCAAATAAGGGCTCCAGATTGTACGGTGCTAAGCAACCCCTGTCTACTTTTCTTTCATGGATTAGTTTCTTGCCAGTGTATTTTGCAGGTCGTTGGGTAGCCGGAGGCGAGGGTGCCGGTTGAGAAGGTGCCGAAAATTCAGTCTGGGACCCGCCTCGTGAAGTTTGTCATGATTTTTGCCGAGTGGGGATCCCAGATTCCGGGGCCCTCGCCCTTTCTTTTGAGGCAAGGACTTTTTGTCGGGTAGTTCTTGAAGACTCCCCTGGACCGGATGCTACTCCTTTGTCCTTTCTTATGTGGACAAGTGGATTTTGAAGGATTTGGAAGAAAACGACAAACACACCCGACAACCCAAAAAAAATACCCAAAAAGGGATGACGTAAAAGGGTATTGCCCGATTTATGGAGTGATTTGAGTAGTGCAACGTGGCCTCCAGCAGTTTGGTCGAGAGAATCGAGTAGAGAAGATGGCCGAAACCTTTGAGAAAATAAATCCCCCCTTTTTTTGCTTCGCTGACTTTTATCGGGCGACATTTGTCGATATTATCAATCATTGTTTCAATAACATCGAGAAGTTGTTGTTCGATTCTATCGAGTCTTTCTTTGATATTAATCTTGATTACACGACTATTCATATTCTCAAGAGGCATCGATGATATCAACCTTTTATCGATATATCGAGAAAGTCATATTGATAGTCATATCGAAGATGAAGATTTTCAATTTTCAGCATTCAGATGACTCTTTAAGTATACTTTTCGTATTTCTATCAACAATATACTCAATAAAAAAAATGTACATGTATTGTACACAACAAAATTATAAACATTTGAATGTTTATACAAAAGATTGAGGCAAGGAACCTCAGATATATCATTTTAAGCTCAGCAAAAAAATTCTCATTTTAGCACAGGTTCAGATTCTAATGCATGATTTGAACTAATTCTTCCTTATCCATTTCATTTTGTTAATCGATTTGAGTGGTGGTGCAAGAGCATTGTTTCTATCCATATCCTTAAGAGGACTTTTGAAGTTCTGTATTTCTCTGGTTAATAATTCGTTAACATGATTTTGACCAGAGTTAGGTTTAGTCCTCCTAGGTGTTATGCATTCAAAATTTTAATGACCTAAATCACCACACAAATGACATACTGGAGTTGTTCTGGTTTCACTCCCAGAAGCAACAAATTTTTTAGTTCTAGGTGTTGCATTTCCAGCCTTTGGCTTAAAATTTTCATATCCTGAGCCGCTTTTATCCTTTCTAGGTCTTCCCATTCCTAACAGTTTTTCTAACTTCTTACCACTCTGGGAAAACTTATAGTTTTGCTTGGCAGTCTTTCTGAACTCTTCTAGATCAAACAGGAGTGTATGATTTTTATTTTGAAGCAGCATATTTTTGTCTTTTAAGATCTCAACCTGTCTGTTCAATTTCTCAGAGTCGGATTTAAGGAGTTAACTTTCTCAAGTCTATCATTGTCAAAGTGATATTGTTGTAAGCCATTGATTAGATGTGTATTAATTTCTAGAGTTTTATCCAAATTTTTTTGCAGCAATTCCAATTTGTTCTCAGATATTCCAAGTCTTTTAACCACTTTGATGCTATGGATGTAGAGTTGATTATAAGCTTCTTGTAGTTTATCCTTTTTTTCTTCTTCTTCCCCAGTTTCCTCATTATCAGATGAAAATGATTCAGTGGCTAGCTGTTCTTTCTTGTTCTCAGATTTAGTGGGAATGATTGAAGCAGTGGAGACCATGAGTATTTTCAATGATTTCTGATCTCCATCGCTTTCTGAGTCACTAGATTATGAATTTGACTCCTCAGTATCATCCCACGTGGCAGCCATTACCTTGCCCTTAGTTTTTCTGTTTGGGCATTCAGTAGACAGGTGTCCATACTCCTGACAAGCATAACATTGTGGTTCTTTGGTTCTTTTACCAAATTTGCCTATAGAAGGTTTATAGTTCACCTTTCTTCCCTTGGAAGGACAACCACGATTCTTTTGAAAGAATTTCCTGAATCATTGTGCCAGTAAGGTCACTTCCTCATCTTCATCTTCATTTTCACTCTCACTGCCTTCTGTAATGTTTTCTTAGAAGTTTTAAGGACAGTTGTTTTGGATTTTGGGATTTGTTTGAAGTGTAGTTCGAAGGTTTATAGGGAACCTACCAGTTCTTCTACTTTCATCTCATCTATGTTCCTGCACTCCTCAATTGTTGTAACCTTGGGATTAAATCGTTTCGGTAGGGATCTTAGAATTTTTCTACAAATTTTTTGTACCGAAACTTTTTCTCCCAATCCACCCAAGGAGTTACAGATGATATTCAATTTTGTGAAAAACTCCATAAATGTCTCATGTTCTTCCATTCTGAGACTTTCGAACTGTGAAGTCAGGAGTTGAAATTTAGACCTCTTCACAGTGCTTGTGCCTTCATGGGTTGTTTCCAATAGATCCCATGCTTCCTTGGATATCCCACACATACTTATCTGATTGAATATATCCTGTGACATGGCACAGTAGATGGCGTTCATAGCTTTTGCTTCAGCAGTCAATTTTTCCTTGTCGAACGCCGTCCACTTTTCTTTGGGTTTGGGCTTTGTGATCGTCTTGCCACTATCAAGTACGATTTGTTCGGTTGGTGGCACGTATCCATTTTCAACTATATCCCAAACATCATGGTCCAAAGATCTTAGAAAGTAGTGCATCTTAGCCTTCCAGTATGCATAATTTGAACCATCAAATACTGGAGGTCTAGTGACTGATGAGCTCTCTCCTTTGGCTATATTCCCAACTTCAATCAAGATCACTCTTTAGGCGGTGAAGCCCTTAAAGAGAGACCCGCTCTGATACCAATTGAAATTGCGGTGAAGACCGCACTAGTTGAAGAAGGAATACGCCAATATGTCCTAGAGTGGGGTGAATAGGACTTCTAAAAGTTTTATGCTTTATTTTAAAATCCTATTACACTAATCCTAACAACAGACATATATTAGGATTACTCAAATATAACTCTACTGGCTTCCAAGCTTGGTAGAGGATCCAATCACAAACTATTCAAGAAGTAGCAATATATAACTTAGTTTATGATGGATATGACTATGAGTGTGTGTAAGGTGTGGTCAGATATATAAATATGAATGCATCGACAAGAGTCACTAACACAGAAGAAGAACAATCACAAACACAGTCATTTTTATAGTGGTTCGACTACTTGTCTACTCCACTCCCGGTAACCGCGCTCAACCCTTGAGTGTACCGGATTTCATTGAGGTTTCACAGTGGTTCACCTCAAACCTAAGGTTTTAAATCAGGTTCACCTTCAACCTTTACAACCTACACTGAGGTTGACTGTTTATGCTCTCATGAGTAAGGGTCAACACAACGCACCCACTTTTAGGCACACTGGCCAAGGATCTTTTATAAGACCCTACTGGAGGTTTCTACACAGTTCACCTCAAACCCAGAGTTTTACTGGTTCACTCCTAACCAGATGTTTATGCTCTCCACAAAGCAAGGGTCTACACAACGTACCCACTATGTACGCTCCCGCCGAAGGCCTCCTTGAGGATTTCAAGGGTGAGAACCACTTAAGACCCAATCCTAAAAAAGAATGATCATAAGTGTCCTCTTGGACTCTAGATACTTACAAATAAGTTGATAAGTCCCGTTTAGCACAATGTCGAAGAACTCCTCCTTGTTGACGAAGAGTCTTCTGCTCCCTTGATCCGCAACACAGAATGATATACCAATACTTGCCTTCGGGTTGGGTCAAGGTTATGATGGAATCCTACTCCTTAAAAGTTTTCCTATAAGGAAGATATAGTAATTCCAATCATCTAGGCATTCAAGGCATCCCAACTTAATGATATGTCATTAAGGTAGTAACTAGAGGATCCTTGAATGTGAAAGTTCATTCCCCAATCCACTCTATTGAATATCAATGATGAGGGTGGATTGGAGGATGAACTTCCTTGAGAAAAAGGACTTTGGGTATATGATCTAAGGTTAAACACTCAAAAGCTCTCTCTGCTTTCTCTCTCTCAGTAACAATAGACAAGTCCTCTATATATAGGCAGAAGGTTCCAACGGATATAAAATGGTCACATTTATGACTGAGTTCTATATCATCGAGCGTATACTCTCGATAGCATCGATAGTCTGCTCGATGACTTGAACTCAAAGTCATATGCTTTTGAAACCTTTTGCCAGATGGTCAATGAATCGAAACCACTGTCGATATCATCGGATTTCGAACTCTGATTCCATCGATGGTAGGTTCGATCAACCGACACTTGAAACATGAGAGATACTTGTCATGAAATATTTCTGGTTTTTAGGATATGATCGAGGGTCAGCCGATGTCATCAGAATTTGTATATTGATGATATCGAAGGCAGTGTCAATGCATCTGTAAATCCAATAGATTTAGTAGTAAACTTGCTGGACAGTTTGTGTCCAGTTTCGATGCAATCGACTCGGCCTCGATATCATCGACATATGAATATCGATTTCCTCGAATGACCCCCGATCAAAGTTAAAAACAACCTGAAATATCTGCTGAAAGAAATGCGCACCCACGATCGATATCATCGATGGACTTCCGATCTTATCGATATTTGATTTGAGATCATATCGGAAGGCGCATCGATATATCGAAGCAATTCAAAATTTTCTCAAAAAAATAGGGGCGCCAAAAATCTGTCTGTCGATCTTATCGAGCCACTTTCGATGGGCTCGAGATGGTATCGATAGGTGTATCGATACATCGATAATTCGTCCAGATATGTTGTGAAGTTGCTGGACATATTTGGTCCTCTTTCCGATTATATCGATGAAGCATCGAGGACTTAACAGCGCAAGTCGATCATATCGAGGGTGTTTCGATAGAATTGACAAGGCGAGAAAAACTTAGAGATTTTCCTATTTTGAAAAGGTTTTCTCACCTAAAAACCCTATGCTTTTCTAGCTTATTTTTAACGGTTTTATTCACCTGGTGTTTTGGGACAAGGGATGTGAGGCTTTAAATTTACCTGTGGTGAGCTTGCACACATCCGGTTGAGGCAGACGCTTGAAATGATCTTCCTATTAGGCTCTGTAGAAAATCTGACTCTACACTCACGTAACTTGACAAACCAGGGCACTTTCACCACAAAATAAACGTCCAGATGGACGGCTTGATGGAACAGATGAACGACGTGGGTATCACATAAATGCACAGAAGGTGGGTCCCACCGTCTGAGAATAAGGCTCATACATCACGTGGACTCTACGTGAATCGTCAGAATGGACGGTGTAGATACATACATCGATGTGGGGTCCACAGAACTTGCTGGTGTCATTACACCGCTGATGGCAGGTGGGGTCCACATAAATGGACGGTCTGGGTGATCAGACCTAGATGCTATGTCAATACACCAGCTAACATAGCTGGTGCACTATTGACCAGCCAATCCACTTCATGCAAGTGGGTCCCATTTGGGGCCCACATAACGTTTATTTACCATCCAAGCCGTTGATATTGTCATAGAGACCCATATGAAGAGGAAAAATAAATTTCATAATGACCCAAAACTTCTGTGAACCCAAACAAGGTTCTAATGACAGCCGTTCAGTCCACTGTTTCCTGTGACGTGGGCCACCTGAGCTCCTAATATGACTGATTTTTGGAGGGGGGCCCACCGCAAGAAGGGGCCCACCAAATGCATGGTGTGGATGTTCTACACACATCATAGTGGGGCCCATGGCTGGGACCGTGGTTCCTGCCCGTCTGTTGGTGCAGTAGGACGCTGCTGCAACGTCCTTTGACATGCAGCAGCAGCGGCTGCATGTTTACTTTTTTTTTCTTAAAAATAGAAATTTCACGGTTTTTCTTATGCGGGGCCTGTATCAGGCGAATCTAGCCCAACCATTGGTTTCTATGACCCAAGACAGACCCATCAAGACCAATATTCGACATATTTTGGGGTACAGAAACATCAGGGTGGATTTCAACGGTAAGCACACTATCTTCTATGTTATGGCTTGCCAGATAGTCGGATTGGCTTCATTTCTCGGCTCAATGCCTAAAATGATCTGAGGAACGGGATGGATGGCGTGGATTGGACCCATACATCAAAGTGGGGCCTGCATGAGCAATCCACCCAAAGCCTTTGAACCAAGCTAACATTTTTGTTTTCACCCGCCAGTACACGTCCGTTCACACTCCAATAACCCACGTCCAGCGTCCAGGGACGCTGGACGGACGGTCTGAATATATAATCAAGGTGGGTCCCACATGGTCGGGCCCACTTGATTTGGGTCAACCAGATAATTGTGTTTTTCCAACATCCATAAGGTAGGGTGTAACATCCCGAATTTTTTCCCAACCTGGATTAGACGCCCTTAGGCAATGGGTCGATCCTAACACTTTATTAACCTGCCAGAACTCAATCCCAAAGTCTAAAACCGCTTTTGAACCCATTTCCTTCACAAATCCCACCCTTCACCACCTTGATCTTTCAATTTTTCTATGTACTTTCACCTTAGACACTATCTTAAACTAGATAATTAGTATAACTTGGATCACTTTATATACAAACTACAAAGGACTAAGTACCACCTCAGACAGAAATCTTATAGGACTAAATCCTTTAGAAATGAGACAAAGTAACTAAGTGCTAAACTAGATTAGCAATGAAATCCGTTTGATCCACTTTAAATATGATCTGCAAGACCCAAAACTTGTAGAATCATTGACGCTAGGTTACCTTAAAATCTAGGATCAATCTCATTACCTAGTTGCTCTCGGGAGCACATTGAAACTCCGTATCAGATTTGGACCGCACGTCGGAAGTTCGATTAGTACGAAGTTAAGGAATTAGGACCACCTTGCTGGGCTTGACAACCATCTCTGAAATCAAATCCAGATAGTGTCCCACGACTATTTGCTTAAGCTCGGAGCGGGGAGTGTGAGAAACATGAAAATAATTTCAAAATAAATAAGAATTTATAAAATCTGAGACTTATCGCTTGCGGGTTAGTATTAAGCAACCTGACCGTTAGAATCAGACCAAATTACACCCTCAGATCAGGGATATTTCCCCAAACATATCCATATACTCGAAATCCCCGATCGAGATCCACTGACCGTTGAACTGAAACTGGTCCGCCACGTGCGATCTGGAAACCCAACTGGAACGAAAACTTAACTCCACCTAGATCCATCGTCTGTGAGCTTAAGTTTGACCTTTAGCTCAAGGGGGGCCGCCAGAAGTGCTCCGTTGAGCTGGAAAAGTGTCGCTTTGGTTATAATCTAAGTATACCTTGACCATAAGTCTATTTTAGTGAGTTTTTAGGCTATATAAAGACCTTAGAACCCTCTCTCTTGCAGCCATACGAATTTGAGAGAGAGAAGAGAGAAAGGAGAGAGAAAGAGTGAGAGAAGTGGGAGAAACTCCCTACTACTATCCCTTGCCGCTACACAAGCTGCACCACCCCATTCTCATCACTTTACCGGTGATTCCGATGTCGTTTCTAGGTAAGAAACCCTAACCCTAATCTGTTTTGGGGTTGTTAAGGTTGTAGGTTATGAAATAGCTAACCTATTTCATTCTATAGGTCACCAAACTGCTGTATTCAAAAGCTTAGCGAATCTATCGACTCCGTTACGATTCTACGACAAAAGGTGCGGACTTTAGATGTATAGGTTATGGTTTTCAACGCTTTCAATGTCAGATAATGATAGATTCATGATCTGCATGTAATTGCACATGTACAAAGTGCTGTCTGTTTTCCGTTTCGATTAAAGATGAAGAATATTGAATTTTACATACTCTAGGTATTTGTAGAAAGTACCGTATACGTATAAATTTTGAAAATGTGTTTGCCATGATTATTTGTGGTATGAATATATTATATATGGATAAAATACTTATTTGGTGATAGGACTCACCCTAATACATGTTTTGCTAATATACACAATGTATGTTGAAATAGTGTATTCTAGAAAGTACCGTATACATATAAATTTTGGAAATGTGTTTGCCTTGATTATTTGCTGTATGAACATATTATATATGCGTAAAATACTTGTTTGGCGAAAGGATTCGCCCTAATATATGTTTTGCTAATATACACTATGTATGTGAAAATAATGTATTTTAAGTGTTTGTGAAAATGACTGAATGATATAGAATTCTCATTCGTGCTCGCCATGACTAATTGTCATGGATATATGATTGTTGTATTGGCGATACCCCTTTGGCAAAAGGATTTGCCTTAAGTCATGCCACGGCCAACATGTTGAATTGTGTAGCCCAAGTGTTTGTGAAAATGTTCAAATGAATATGGAACTTGAATTCATGCTTGCCATGATTATCCGTTGTGGGTGCACATAAGTAATAATTGGGGCAACTCCCTAGTGAAAGGATTTGGCCTAATGCCTATGTGATCAACATATGTTAAATATGTTGATGTATGTAGTTTAAAGGGTTTGTTGAAATGTCTGAATGAGTAGTAGTTAGTAAATTGTAATGTATAAGGGTGTTGAGATATGATTCTCAACTTCTTTAACTATATGTATGATTTCTTTAGATATTGTGTGATTAGGAATTGAATATGTACAAACTCATGCTTATGTTGTACTTCATAACATGCTCAACTGATTGTATGATTTTATCTGTGTAATGCATATGTTTAAATTCATGTTTATGTTGTATTCCATAAGAGCCGTGAAGGGTGATGGGGGAGTGGTGTAACGAGTGCTTGCAACAGCCCTGACAGCCCTAAGCGGATATTATCAGACTTTGATTGTATGATTTGAATCTTGATCCATTACTGCTTTAACTATTTGCAATTGAATGTGATTGGGGCTATGGTATAGTCCAGGCAATCGGCAATGAAACTGAGTTCGTGGTTGAGATTCAGTCGCCACAAGAGATGTGTTCGTCGAACCCGAGTCGTACTTCGATTGGTGATAGTGGCTGGCCACACGAAGTGCTTATGCGCTTCATATCGTTCAACTCATTATGCGCTCGAGCTAGCTGAGCTCGTCAAGTAACCCGATCTGTCTTATGTATGTTCACCATGTTTGGACACTACTGCTTGAACCTAGGGTACCAAACTTACCAGTGAAATTCCGTTAACCATGGTACCTCGATCCGCTAAGACTCATGAGCCGGGCATGGTGGTATAGGACACCGTGGTCGAGCTGTCGACCTAGACTGGGGTCATGTGCCTCCCTGTAGTGACCAGTGAGCAACCAGACTCATGAGCCGATTATGGTGGTATGGGACACTATATTCGTGCTGTTGGCCTACATTGATAAGGTGATGGGGGAGTGGTGTAACGAATGCGTGTAATGTACTCGACATGACCCTTTGTAGTGACCTCGAGTATACTCTGAATTTGCGGTGAGGCGACGAGTTTTGCCGTAGTGTATAGAGTATGAACTAGGCCTGTATCAGCTTAGTGATGAACCGTTAAAGAGGTGATGGGGGAGTGGTGTAACCATTGTGCGTAACAGCCCTGGCAGCCTTTGCAGCGACCTAGAAACACATCATCGTATGAGATTAACTAGGACTGACGACCCTAGAATGGATCATGTTTGGGAATGGTACAAGGGAGGTACCTTAGTTTCCTAATCTTGCTGTTTGAAATGGACTAATAACTACTTGGTAATCATGCTCATCATCGCACTGCATGTGCCTGGTAAATGTGGAGTACTAAGGGATGAACGCATATCGCGAACGTAAGATTGTGTCGCATGAGGGTGGTTTGGCAAGGGCATTCATCATGTCATTTCATACTTGCATTAAATAAGAGTAGTTAGGATTGTTTGATTGTACTACTTTATCATTACTGCTTGACTGAATTGATAACATGTTAACCTATGCTTTATTGTTCCACTGAGTTGATCACTTACTCCCACGTTACAGGATGGTGTTGTACACACCAACCAGACTTGTTTGAGTTTCCGATGATGGCGATGCTGTGAAGCGGAGCTGGACTTTATGAGGATGAGGAGGATTCCTCCTTTATGCTGTTCAGGCAGGTTCCTATGAGCCGTGTCCTGATCGACGGGGCTTTCTGGGATATTGACTAGAGGACTTTACACATTTGGTATATTTTAAGATTGTAATTATTTAACCTGGTAACGTTATCACACTCTGGAGACTCACCACAGTTTATATATTTTATTTATCTATCACAGTCTTCCGCTTGTAAATTTAACTGTGTCTGGAGTATGATATGCTGTTTTGGCTTAATCTCACTCATGTTCACTACTCTAATACAGTCAACATTCAATCATCATTCATTTTATTGCATAAGTGATGCGTTGGAACTCGGGAGTTGAGTTTATGCTTGACCCCCGATTTTCAGGGCGTTACATAGGGTTCACGTGGTTTGGTTGGCCATGGGGTCCATTGGATAGATGGTCTAAATATCACATACACTCATCATGTGGGCCACAAAATAAAGGAAGGAGAGAGAGAGACGTATAATGGAGGGACCTCGACACTAAGGGCCCTCCCTTTTCATGCATTCAATCATACATCAAGTGGGTCCTAGTGCATGTGGGCCCACTAAATCAAAAATCAATGGTGGAGATTACTCCTCCACCAAAGTGGAAGGTCTAGATGACCCTTTTCAAAATAGAAAGTAAACATCATGATGGCGTCATGGAGAATGGCCCCATCATGGAATGATCATGTGAATCATAGTAGGTCATTGGCCACAACTAGGGCCCAAAGTGAGATCCATACCATCAATCGGTAGGCCCCACTTGGCCCATCATCAAAAGAATGAAATTTAAGCCTATAAAAATACCCATCGTATGATCTTCTTGTTCCCTTGGCTTCCTTTGCTCCTTAGCTTCGATTCCAACGGAAGATGATGAAGAATGAAGGGTTGAGATGGGAGATGAGAGGGTTAGGAAGTGAGCCACACACAAAATTCTCTCATGGAGATTTGAGAGAGCTTGGATGTATGGTATTTTGGGTTGCTTGGAAAAGAAGGGAGAAATAAGAGAGAGGAGAAATAGAGAGAGAGAGAGAGAGAGAGAGAGAGAGGAGATGGGAAGGACTGATGGATGGGTGTGTAAGAACTTTGTTGACTTTTGAGAAAATTTGTGTAAGAAGGGTATGGGTTGTGTAAGGGTTTGTTGACTTATGGGGTTGCTTAGGGATGGGTGTGAGGTGATGTGTACTTGACATGTACTTGACCCTGATGGGATTGATTGAGGTGACATGATGTAGAGGTTCTCTTGGGTTTTATAATGCGTGGTGTTTTTCTTGAACTGAACGTGGGTCCACATCTCTTGGCCTAGGTATCGCCTTGGCACATGAGACGTGGCATCGGAATCGTGGGGATGGCGCGGTCGCTAGGGTGTAAGTCTTGGGTCGCACAGACTTTGATATACGGGACACGACTAAGGATCGCGCGCAAATGCCGGTAACAGATCGCGGGCCGCCAGAATTCGACCGGGAGGACCGCGGAAGCCTACAGAATGGTACGGTCTAGGATACGGGCCTTACATGATCGACATCACAATATCAGCCAATGAAGTAGCCAAGGATGGCATGGAGTAAAAGATTTAAAACAAGCTCCATAAAAGCTTAATGATTCTCAAGTTTAAGTCCAGGATCCTTTAATTAAGGTAAATCTAGGGACATAGCAAAATCCTAAGCCCACTTTCATTAGTGGATTGTTGGAGCCACAAGTTGAGGTTGAACTTACTAATTTACCCAAAGAGTTTGCAGACTATTTCATATGCGATTACCATGAGATACCTGTGTTAGACCGACATTTGGTCGAGCACATGTTACCAATAAAAGAAGGATATTGATTGCATAAGCAACTGCCTAAACTAATGACGGCCGAGGTTACTTATAAAATAAAAGAAAAGATCAAACGGCTATTAAAGGAAGGATTTATTAGACCCATCAAATATATTGAATGGATGTCCAATGCACTGTCGATCATCAAGGAAAACGGTAAGCTCCGAGTCTATATTAAATTCAGGAACTTAAAATGAGCCACTCCTAATGATGAATACCCAATTCCGATGGCCGATTAATTGATCAAATAAACAACTTAACATAAGATGGTTTTCTTTATGGACGACCATTTAGAGTATAACCAAATAAGCATTACACTCAAAGATGTATAAAAAATAGCCTTCAGATGTCCAGGATAGTTGGAAACTTTCTGTTGTGTAGTAATGCCATTTGGACTTAAGAATGGAAGGGCTACTTACCAGTGGGTCATGAGAGTAATTTTCCATAATATGCTTGGCCACTTCATGGAAGTATACATCGATGATGTGGTAGTCAAGTCAGCCAATGTGGTGGAGCATCTTATTCATTTACATAAATTATTTGACCGAATGACGATCCACAAGTTGAAGATGAATCCCCTTAAATGTACATTTGGAGTTTCAGTTAAAAATTTATTGGGATTTTTGGTACATTAGGGAGGAATTGAAATAGACCAAAATAAGGCTCGGGCGATAATTGACTCTTAGCCGCCAAGAAATAAAATAGAGTTGTAATGCTTTTTCGGCTAGATTAATTTTACGCACAAATTTATTTCTAATTATGCAGGAAAAACTAATGCATTTTCTCCACTAGTGAAGCTAAAACAAGGAGATGAATTCAAATGGAGACCAGAACATTAGTAAGCTTTCAAGTAAATCAAGGAATACTTGATGAAGCCATCAGAGTTAATGTCGTTGGTTAAAGGTCGACTGCTCAAGCTTTATGTTATGGCTACTATAGAGTCGATTGGAGCCTTACCAACTTAGGACGATGATGATAGGGAGGAACGAGCTACTTATTATCTCAGTTGAACATTGGTAGATACTGAAAGACGGTTTCTACGAAAGAAAAAATATGTTTGTCATTGTACTTTGCGGCCACTAAATTACGTCATTATTTATTGACAGAATAAGTTAATGTAATTGTAATCACTGATTTAATCAAATATATGTTGAATCAACTCATTTTGAATGGCTGAATTGGAAAATGGGTATTAGCATTATCTTAGTATGATCTTAAGTATTGATTCAATGAGTAGTGAAAGGCTAAGCCATAGCAAATTTCCTAGTTGATCATCCATTAAACATTGAGAAATAATTTCCTACATCTTCTAAAGCGTTGCATGAGTTCGAGGTTAACACATATGATTTTGACATCGAGCCGGACTTCGAACTCGTGAGTTTGGAAGAAGTACAAGGTGGGGAAGATGATGATTTGACTCCCGAACTTAAGGGTCTCCTCGAAAAGTTCAAAACCAAAGCCAGTGTCGTAGCTGATGACTTCGAGATAGTAAACTTAGGAACTCCCAAAGTCCATAGGGAAGTACGCATAGGGAAGTCCTTGCCACCAGAATTCAAGCAAAGAATGATAAAATTCCTGATTCCAAGACTGTCCAACTTCGCATTCTCATATGAGGACATGTTAGGGCTTGATGAAGAACTAGTTGTATACCATCTGTCGATGAAACCAGAGATGAAGCCAGTAAAGTATAAGCTTGGAAGAATAAAGCCATAATGGGTCTTGAAAATTTGTCACGAAGTCATCAAACAATACAATGCAAATTCTTGGTAATCTCTAACTACCCTTAATGGCTCGCTAATATTGTGCCAGTGCTAAAGAAGGATGGAAAATTCCGGATGTACATCAACTTTTGAGACCTCAACAAGGCCAGTCCTAAAGATGACTTCTCCCTACCACACATCAACATTTTAGTCAACAACACTGCAAGGTACGGGATCTCCAACTACCCTTAATGGCTCGCTAATATTGTGCCAGTGCTAAAGAAGGATGGAAAATTCCAGATGTACATCAACTTTCGAGACCTCAACAAGGCCAGTCCTAAAGATGACTTCTCCCTGCCACACATCAACATTTTGGTTGACAACACTGCAAGGTACGGGATCTTCTCGTTCATAGACGGTTTCTCGGGCTATAATCAAATTAATATGGAGGTCGAAGACCGTGAGAAGACTTCATTTATCATGCAATGGGGAACATTCTCTTACAGGGTTATGCACTTTGGTTTGAAGAACGCATGAGCTACATACCAATGAGCAATGATAGCCTTGTTCCACGACATGATGAATAAGGAGATGAAAGTATACATAGATGACATGATTGTCAAATCCACATGATTGAACGACACTTTGAAGACCTGAAAAAGATTTTCAACAAGTTAAAGAAGTAAAAGCTCCATCTTAACCCTCAGAAATGCGTATTTGGTGCAACCAGAAACAAACTTCTCGGCTTCGTACTTAGTGGGGAAGGCATTAGACTTGATGAAACATAGACAAGAGACATCATTGAAATGCCAACTCCAAGGACAGAAAAGGAAATCATTGGCTTCCTTGGCAAAATTCAATACATCGGCCACTTCATTGCACAACTCACTCCCATTTGTGAGCCAATATTCAAGCTCCTTTAAAAAAATTTACATAAGGAATGGAATGAAAATTGCCAAACTGCCTTTGACCACATTAGGATATATCTCATGAATCCACTAGTTCTAGTGCTACCAACTCTCGGACGACCTCTACTATTATATATATATATATATATATATATATAGGGAAATGGTACTATAAGGTCGAGTACATAGAACCATAACATACGGTCGAGTCGTGTCTAAGTGTGAGCCGTTGGATGATAAACATTCAAAATGTGCGAGAAGATACGACAACTTCTCGGGGAAGCTTAATGTGATAGGAAGTTAGTTAGGGCCCACCATCATGTTATGAGAAATCCACACTGTCCATCTATTTTTTTTATTTCACGTTAGGGCATGAGATAAAAAGTGGGGCAGATCCGAAAATCACATAGGCTTCACGACAGGAAATAGTGAGGAATGGATGTCTGCTGGTGAACATTGGTGGGTTACGTACAGAAGTTTTGGATTGAGCTAATATTTTTGTATTTTCAGTTCATCCTAGTAAGAATGACCCTGTGAATAGTATAAATGGCATATAAGAATAATGGTAGACTTAGGAAGGTTTCAACAGTAGGCATTTAACTTCTCACAATTTCTTGTTGTGCGGCCCAGTTGAATTATAGATATACCTCATTATTTTTCCAACGTCCTAACATGACCAGAAAAAATGAATGAATGTGGTGGATTTCTCATAAACATTATAATGGGCCCACCTATCTGTGTAGATAAAAATTCCTTCCCACACAATCTAGAGGACAGGCGGTCTGCGAGGTGATTATTTAATCACCACTGTTTCCGATAGTATGGTTCACCTTAGAATTGGATCTTCTTTATTTTTGGAATCAGGACCTAAAATTGTCTTTCAAAATAGATGGGCCATGTGGGTACACAATATGTAGATCAAGTTAGGCCCCACGATGAGGGATGCACTGTCCTAGGTTAGGTGGAGGCCTCACCTAATCTGCTCCCTTCCGCAAGGCGCGGATTAGCTACTGACAGGCTGAGTAGCGAGACTAGCTACCGAAGTGACGTCACTAAGCTCCATGGGCTCCAGCATGATGTATGTTTTCTATCCACACCTTACATCCATCTGGGGAGATCATTTTAGGGCAATATCCAAAGAACGAGTTAAATCCAAAGCTCTAGTGGATCCCAGCACAGAAAACAGTGGGACAGTGATGCCCACCATTAAAAACTTTTAAAGGCCACAAAAGTTTTAGATCAAGCTAATATTTGTGTTTTCTCTTATTTCATGTCTTTTTTTAAACTTTTGAACAGGTTGGATTTCAAATAAACATTATGGTGGGCCTTAGGATATTTTCAACGGTGAGAATCACTCTCCCCACTGTTTTCTGTGGTGGGGTCCACTACAACTTTTTAATTGCTTCATTCTTTTGCCCATGCCCTAAAATGATATCTAAAAATGGATGGATGGTATGGATATAACACATACATCACGTAACTTGGTGATGTCACTTTAGTAGTCGACTCGCTATTTGACATGTCAGTATCTAATCCGTGTCCCCTTCCGCGTGGGAAGCTGAAAGGCTGGTGTGCCACATGCCATCAACCGTGTTGCTGTCCTTAAGTTCCGTGGTCCCACCATGATATAAGTATTATATTTACACCGTCCATCCATTTGAAAAAATCATTTTAGGTCATTAGCACAAAAATTAAGCAGATCCAAAGCTCAAGTGGACCATAACATAGAAAGTAGTAGGGATTAAAGGCCTACCATTGAAAACTTCTTGAGGCCACAAAAGTTTTGGATCAAGATGATATTTGTTTGGTCCCTTCATCCAGTTCTGTGTGACGTTATGGACAGGTTGGATGTAAAATAAACATTATGATGGGCTGTAGAAAGGTTTTAACAGTGGGCATCATTGTCCCCACTTTATGTGCCATGGTCCACTTCAGGTTTGGATCTGCCTGAGTTTTACAGTAAAGCCTTAAAATGATATCTCAAAATGGATAGACGGTATGGATATAACACATATATCATGGAGGACCCCACACAATTGGTGACGACAACGCACCCTAAGATTGTATAACTCCGATTTATCTGGTTTTGCACCTTTTTTTTTTCCCGGGATGGCATCTCCACTGTATATTTTGAATGTTTATCATCCAACGGCTCACACTAAGACACGACTCGACCGTATGTTATGGTTCTATGCGCTCGACCTTATAGTACCATTTCCCATATATATATATATATATATATATATATATATATATATATATATATATATATATATATAAGCGGACGTCATTGGTTGTGTATATGGCCAACACGACAAAACAAGGAATAAGCAATAAATTATCTAAGTCGCAAGTTCACAGACTATGAGACTAGATATTCAATACTTGAGAAGACATGATTGGCCCTTGTCTGGGCAACTTAGCGACTTCGACAATACATGATCGCATAGCCTATCATTTTCCTTACTCTCATGGATCCGCTCAAATACCTATTCGAGAAGCTGGCACTTACTGGAAGGATAGCCAAATGATAGTTACTTCCATTTGATTTTGACATCGCCTATGTCACTCAAAAGGCAATTAAGGGGTAAGCCTTAGCCGATCATCTCGTTGCCCACTCACTGCCCGATTATCAGCCATTGAAGACCTTCTCCCCCGATGAAGATATCTTACTCATTGAGGAAGAAGAAGAAAAGAAGGTAGATGAGTGGATGTTATTCTTTAATGGCACAATAAACTCCAATTGAAGCGGAATCGGAGCTATCCTTTACTTTCCCAACGATGTCCCAATTCCTATCTCCAACCGAATAACATTCGAGTGTACTAACAACATGTAGAGTACAACGCTTGGATTATCGATCTAAAAGAAGCCATCATCTTACGCGTAAAGAAGTTACGAGTATCCAAAGACTCATACTTATCATCAACCAGACCAATGGCGATTGAAAGACTAAAGATGAGAAGTCGATACCATACCACATATACCTCAAGAATTTAATCAAAGAATTTAAAGAAGTCACCTTCTCATATAAGCCGCGAGCAAAGAATCATTTCACAGATGCTTTCACCACCTTAGCATCGATGTTAAAAATTCTAAGAGGAGCTTCAAAATGGGAGCTCACAGTTGAACTTCAAGATGAACCTACCTTCTGCTTTCAAATTGAAGAGGCTAAAGCCACCCCTATCAGCAAACCTTGGTATACCGATATCAAATGGTATCTAGCAAGCTAGGAGTACCCGTAAAAATATACAACAACCAACCGCCAAACCATCCAACATTTGTTGGGACAATTTATGATCAACGGTAAAATTATCTACAAGTGGTCGTATAATCAAGTTCTCCTTCGATGTGTTGATGAATATGAAGCTACAAAGATTATAAAAGAAATCCACGACGGAGTTTGTGGCCCATGAATAGACACATGATGACAATGAAGATTTTACGACTCAACTACTACTGGATGACTATGAAGATATACTACTACCTGTATGTCAGGAAGTGTTTTAAATGTCAAGAGCATGCAAATCAAATACATGCCCTAGCTTCAGAGCTATATAAATTGGCTACACCATCATGTTTCTCTATGTGGGGTATCAACATAATTGGAAAGGTAAACCTGAAAGCTTCAAACGGTCACGAGTATGTACCCATGGCAATCGACTACTTCACGAAGTGGGTAAAAGCAGCATCCTACACCATCATAACAACGTCTCAAGTAATCAATTTTATGAAGAACAATATCATCAAATGATATGGGATTCTGCACACAATTATCACCGACAATGGTTCACCTTTCGTCAAACAAAAGATGGACGACTTGAAAAGTTCAAGATTCAACACCAATGGTTGACCTCCTACCGACCCTAGATGAATGGAGTGGAAGCTGCCAACAAAACGCTTATCAAGATACTTGAGAAGATGGTTAAGACAAACAAAGATTTGTCTGAGATGCTCTCATACGCACTCTAGGCCTATCGGACATATGTATGGTTTGTTACAGGTGCGACTCCTTTCGAGCTTACATATGGAATGAGTGTAGTTCTACTAGTTGAAGTAGAAGTACCATCTCTTCAAGTGGTACTTAAGAGTGAAGTCAATGAAGGGGAATGGCTCAAAGCCAGATATGATCAATTGTATATTGCAAATGAAAAGTGCAGGGTGCGCTAAGTCATTCCTAATGCTATTAAAAAAGGATCGTTCCGGCCTACAACAAAAGAGTCTGAAAGAGAAGCTTTAAGGTGGGTGACATCCTCATGAAGCGCATTTTACCGTCGTACCTCCCAGATCCCCAAGGAAAATTCAAACCCTTGTGGGAAGGATCATCAAAGTACTTCCGGGAGTTGCCCTTTGACTCACCAACATGAATGGAGAGGATCTTACGGAGCCAATTAATGTCGGAATGTGAAAATCTTTCATGGGCAAGCTTATTTAATCTCATTTACAATTACATAGTAAAGCCGAAGTAAAAAAGACAAGGGCTAGTTATCCTGAAAATTACTCCTCCCGTCCATAAATAAGTGTTTTAAGTAAAGGGTTAAAAAACAGAAAGAAAGAAGAGTGAAAATACCAAAAAAAAAAGAGAGAGAGAAAGGAAATAAGGGAAAATAAAGAGCACATACTCCAAAAGGAAAAAAAATAGAAAAGAAAATCTACCCCAAAACACAAACAACTACCCCTTCACATAAGGATAAGCCTGGCTAAGGTTAACAAATTTACCATTATAACTCAAGATAAAGTTGAAATAGCTGCTAGTCGTCTGACAACAATGAAATCTTACCCCTCAGTCACTGTGGAAAAGAAAAAGAAAAAGAAAAAAGAAACGTGCCTAAACAAAAAGGGTGGAATGAAAACTTGAAAGGGCGCTCCAAGTAAAAATAATAAGCACATAGTGAACTTGGTGAAAACCTGAAAGGGCGCCAAGGGTAAAAATAGCATAGCTGCCAAGGGGCAAGTAAGATCAAATACCCGGGATGTGGGAAAACTTGAAAGGATGTCAAGGGCAAAAATGATGAAAAAGGTGGGTATAGTGAAAACTTAAAAGGGCGCTATAGGCAAAAAATTGCTCAAGAAAATAAATAAATAAAGTAGTTACCAGAAGACAAGTCCAAGACAACTTAGCGAGCAACCTTAGTTAAGAACAAGAGGGAATATAGTCGAAGATAAGGATTCTACAACATCTAACCGATTTTGGAATTCTTCTAAGGCATTACCCTAAGTCACAAGTCAAAACACTGGCTAAGTCACAATTTTGATTCCTGCACCCCAACATAAAATGCAAACATACGCACGCACGGATGATATAAGGCCCAAATTTTTTCAAAATATCCTTTTCATTTCATTAAATTTAATTTACTTACATGCATATGTCTCTCTCTTAAAAAATAAAATATAAGATCAATTTTTAAACACCGTTCATGTACTAGACAAAAAGAACATACAGACAGCTCAAATCAGAAAATAAACTCTCAGCTCTCATACTCGTCAGGTAATTTCTACTCCCTAGCCCCATACTCAGCTAACCTCTCTCTCAGCCTGCTAATCTCCATATATAGGTAGTACAGCTCCTCTCTCTCTCAGATCGTCGAGCAACTCTCTCCTCATCATCCTCCTGATGGGAAGTCGAAAGCTGCTGAGGCATCTCGGTACACAAGTAGCATAGTGAGGAGATCTCGGATAAAAAATGACCATGGGTAGAAACCTGGAACTCAGGATCAATGAACGGTCGCTCCTCAAATGGCTCATAGAAACCAACAACTAATCTGACATCAGGAAAATTAAGCTCCTCAATCTTGTCAGTCAGAAGCCAACCTGGAACGCATTGGTAAAGGGACTACTCTACCACCCATTGAAGATATGGAACGGTCGCTAAAGGTGGCCCTCAAGATTCCAATCTAAGCATATCAATTGTTAAACAGTCATCTTAGAGTACTCAAACTCATGATGCAAGACCCCAGGTCAATCGTGGAAGAGGGCAACGACCAAAGCCCAAGATTGCAAAAGCTAGAATCTCCTGCTAATATCCGAGCTAGCACAAAAATATGATAGGGTGATATAAAAAATACGACTGCAACCCGACGATGATCAAAGGTTCCCTACGGGCACTACAGATGACTGGGGGGGACACACAAGCCAGGAAGACTCCTAGTGGACTTCCCAACTCTGTAGCCATACAAACATTCGGTGATATAAAGACTCACTCATACTTGTAGTACGAGAAAGCCTCGTCGTGATACAACAAGGAATGTCGGCCCGAGAAATGGATCGAGAAAGAGGAGCTGCCATCACTTGTCGCTCCCAAAGCCATAACTATCAAAATCCAAATTAGGAAAAATCAACAAGGATGACTAGAGTAAAAAGAACAGATGCGAAGGAATATTGATGCAAGGAAAGTAAAATAATTGGAGGAAGGTGCAACAACCTCACAGGATGCGCGTGCGACCCCAGGCACAATTAGTCTGCCCCTCGAACACTTCAGCAAGAACCAACAATACAATACTCTTCTCGAAGTACACACTACTCAGCAACTCATAAAGCAACAGAAAAGTATATATATGCCCCCCCCAAGAGAAAAAGGAGCTTGACAATCAAACAAAACATAAGGTTGTACAACACTCAGATGACCGTGTAGACCCCAGAAAGCCCCGATCCATCGAGAAGGCATCATACAGAGCATCTAAGGAGAAAATGACAACATCCTGACTGTCAGTTGTGAAATTATATGGAATATGATATCACGACTACATGGAAGCTTTATAGAGCTATAGAATGAAGGCTATGTCTTAGAGGGGGTGATTAGGAACAAATAAAATTTATGCATATTTAAATACAATTACTTACTTTAAACTAATATGTAAATTAAACTAAGGCAATTAACTGCTTCCAAGCCACTAAAGGGTCCAATCACATAGACTACAATAGATATAACATGCTAATGAACTAATCTATAAACATGATATTATACATGTGTGTGAGGAATGTGCTAACTATCAAATCCTAACATTCATCTAATATTTAGGACTAGATATATGTTCTAGTCTTAGACCATTTAGGGCTAGATATATGTTCTAGTCTTAGATATGGTCATTGGGTGTGATCCCACATCTGATTCTGGCATCTAGTGGTAACAACGCGATATAAATCATTATATCACTGGATCTTAGATTTTGTAATTGACATTGGGATTGAAGATTTGTTGTAATTCGGTGTTTAGGGCTGTAAGAATTTTTCCTTCGATATAAATTACAGGTTATGGGTCTTCCAAACCCTAGGTGTAGAGAGATTCTTTGTTTCCAGGTCATGCGATGACAGTCATTGGTGACGGCTTATAGGGATTTTTGAACCCATTAATAGGGAAAAAAATCAACCCTGGGGCTTTCATGGCTGGATGATAGTGTTCATATTTCGACTAGCAACAGGGGAAGAAACCACTTTAAGATTACCTTTGCCAGGGCTACCCCTATAGTTGGGGAAGACGGTGTGGCGACAGCTGCTATTGTTGCAACCATAGAGGGTTTCCAAAACCGATACAAAACACAAAAATAGATAAATCTCTGTCAGTAGCCATAGAATAGGCATCGACCCATTCACCCCTTGCATCTTTCCTGTTTCAGTCTTCTCTTTAAGATTCGGGTTGTAGCCAACCTTCATCATATGCCCCAAAAATCCTTTTTGTTGCTGGAGAGGATAAGGGCTTTAAAATCTTTACATGCTGTTATGCAGACCGACAACCATTAGTGTGTGTCATTGATGCTCGAACATATTGTGGTAGCCATGGAAACCTATTCCTTTATTCAGCACTACCTTTGGTGGTTGCTGGCATTCAACATGTGGCGTCCTCCATGGCCATCATAGTAGAGCCACTGAACCCTTAAGCCACTCTCCTTGATTGAAAATCTCTGGCGGCGGTTGACGATCGAGCTTGGGATGAAGGGTTAGGGTTATAATGATCCTTTTCCCTTTTATTTCCTTTTATTTGTCCTTTTATCTGGAGGTTGCCTCTTTAGTCGACCAGCAAACCATATGGTTTGATCTTTTTGGGGTGGGCCCTACTTCACATACGTGGGCCATGGGTAATTTTAGAGCCAATCATTGGCCTTACCTGTTGGTTGTGTATTAGATGCTAGATTGGATCTATCCCTTTGAGTCTTGTGAGCGTGCCACCTAAATCATCCTATGGACAGGTAACTTAAAATCCTAATCCATTATAATGTGGACCTTTAGTATTGGATCCTGGTCGTCCATTAACATGGGTCATAATGTAAGATCTGTTTGTCCACTTATGTCGGACTAAATGTTTTATCTAGACCACCCATCTTGTGAATCTTATACTTATACTTTGAATGCTTTGTAACACCCCAAACTTTTCAATACCTGAGTATTGAAAGTTCTTGAGTGTTACCATGAAATTTAACTTATTATGTACATGTGTACGATACCAATCTAGCTATCCTAACCTTACATCTATTCCCCAACACGAATCTGACCATTGGGAATAATCTCCATTCATAGATCAAGCTATATGATTATTGATTTTAAGATAGTATTATCATATACCTAAATATTCTTACTTGTCCATCATAACCAACCACTCAGTCAAATATGCACTGCTAAATAGAGACATCTAACCGCCCACTTTGATTTTAGACCACCCGATCGTAATAAACTAGCTTCTTGATCTCTACATCCACTAGTACACACATTAAATTGATATTCTAATCTGTTCATCTTGCTCATCACCTGCGAATATGCTCAACACACTATTAGAACTACAATATGAGAAACTTACACATGTGAACAAGACACTCGAATCTAACAATACATATGTTCTACCCCTAATCACTCTAGAAACCCACCTTGCGTTCTTCCTTTTACAAAACAGGTTATATATATATACCTACATACACTATTAGAGTACCAACCATCAAGTTTTTCTATTTTAAACATGTCATCTGACCATCCATTGTGTGGTTTGATATATGTACATTTCCTAATTAATTTGGTGAATAACTCTTTATTCATAACGATTTAGATATAAGTCCTTTTGTAAGAATTACTTAGAAACGTGCATATAACCATGTAAAACTATTAGATTTTCCAAAACTCTCATGTCAGTAATAATTATGAAAATGTCATTAACCTATACCCCTGAATTCTAAATCATAGGGTTTCCACGATTCGTTTGATGTGAAATTTTATATCATGCTTATGTATCATAAATTAACCATACATGTCAAAATTTGGCCCTTAAATCAATGTAAAAGTGACCCAATTAATAAATCAACCCCTTAACCATTGATTTTAGTGTCCATCGATTGAAGAAATCTCGTGAGTAGTCGTAGTAGGATATTTCCCTTCATATGAATGACTTGGATTGCCATAATATGGACCAAGTGCGAAATATGAAGACCTTACTTTGGTAGGCTTTTCCTTAGGCGTGAAGTTATTCTTTCAAGGCCTATCAACTCCTTATAAATCTGGATCTTCTGATTTAACCACTTCCTTCCATCTCATATAACTACGGGGTTATACAAAATTTAGACCCCAATCTATGATCCCACTCCGTTGAACGCTGAAGCCAGTTCCTTCCTTTTGATGCAAAATGTGATATTTTATATCTAGGCCTTTTCCACCATCGATCAACCACCAAATTTTGCCTAACCGTTTGCCTATCCCGACTACTCATTTCCTCTAAAATTAGGCCCTGATCATTAAGTGTGGATCGTTAATTGAGATCAAGTTCGTTTTGACACCCGTTAGGAGAATTTTCAAGATTGACCAATTCAAATTTTGAATCACCAAGAAAATTATATACCCTAGCTCTATTCGATGACCCTGACACAATTAACGAATAAGATTTAAAGAAAGATCATCAGATAAGGGAAAATTGGAGAAACTCAACCTAAGTGTGATGTGAAACACGCCCACTCCCTTTAAAAAAGGGGGCGTGTGTTCCCCTCTCCATTCATATGCCCACCTCTCAAACATCCAAGGAGAGAAAGAGAAAGAGAAAGAAAGAGAATGAAAGAGAAACAGAAAGAAAAGAGAAAGAAAGAGAATGAAAGAGAAAGAGAAAGAAAAGAAAAGAGAAAGAAAAGAGAATGAAAGAGAATGAAAGAGAAAGAGAAAGAAAAGAAAAGAGAAAGAAAAGAGAAAGAAAGAGAAAGAAAAGAAAAGAGAAAGAAAGAGAAAGAAAAGAAAAGAAAAGAAAAGGAAAAAGAGAGAAAAGAAAAGAAAGGAAAAAGAAAGAGAAAGAAAAGAAAAGAAAGGAAAAAGAAAGAAAGAAAAGAAAAGAAAAGAAAGAGAGAGAGAGAGAGAGAGAGAGAGAGAGAAAGAAAAAAAAAGAAAGAGAGAGAAAGAGAAGAACAAAACGTGAAGGCCAGGATAGTTGCACGGGGAGCTATCACCGAGGCCTGGTTCGACTCCTAACCTTCTTTTCTTTCTATCCTCCTCTTCCCTTTTCAAATTTAATCTATCCCTCAAAAATGGAATTCCATTTTCAAGTCAATGATAAGAAGGGCGTAAACACGATAAGCTGAAAACTTATCAGCTTAGGCAACATGTAAACCTGTCTAAGGAATGATTTAGGTCGAGTTTTCCTCAACTCTAATCTAACATCTAAATCAATTCGAACCAGGAGGATTATAGTAGAACCTGATCATACGCCTCTGATCATTTAACTTAGTAAGAGACTACGCCACCACCCGAGGTGAGGGTTTTATCCTTTAAGCTTACTTTGATTTAAGTTGATGTGATTTATTCCGCCTTTTATATGCCCTATTATCATCCTATTATGATTCTCTTCTTAAGATTGTTTTATTTACCACCAATGGTTATTATCTTTTGGGAATGATGGATAAGGCCTGAGTTAATTATGCATATCTTTATTTATGTGGGGTGATGGATACAAGCTTGCCCTTGCCTTTACCAATTTGTTGAGTTAGCCCTTGCTACTCTTCTCTTTATTGAGTTGGCCATTGCCACTTTCCTTATTATCGAGTTAACCATTGCCACTCTCCTCTTGTTGAGCTAGCCATTTCTACTCTCCTCCTTATTTGTTAGCCTTGTGCTATCTACCTTTAAGGCTTGGGTATGTGCCTTAAATTTCCAAAACCCCCATGATTCAGATTTTATTATCTTTATTGCAAGTGATGTGTTAAAAGTATTACAATTAGTGAATCAAATATTTATCGTGGACGTAATGCCTTATGGGTAGCGGCCCTCTTGGTTGGCACGTAATTCCATGGGTTAGTTGGCATGGTGCACAATCGATGTAAGTAAAGAGTCATGTTTGTTACATCACTTCTCGAGATTGGATGTCGTAAATAGTTGCTTCATGAACATATCGTGTTATGTAAATCCCCCAATCGTGTTGTTGTGTCACCTTAAGATGCTTGCATAAATCCATGTTAACATTGGACACGCTGGCGAATATCCGTAGTGTGAGAATGTGGGTCGAGTCAGATATTATGAACTATTTTCCACATTGTGACAGCGATCATTATATATGATGAGCTGCACACACTTTGCTAGGCATACATTCACGTAGATTGTTTGCGCATACTGATATCTCTCGTAGTGGTGGAGTACGTGACATATCAGAACCCTTACGTTACTTTTATGAATCTCTTGAATTATTGTTAATCTTAAAGGTTAACCATGACTATGAGTAGGGCGTTGACCTTCTCCAGCCATATAGATGATGTAGGTGGTGTACAGATTGAAGACCTAGAGGACCATCTCCCTATTGAAGACTATACTGAAAGAATAAGAAGATAGTTTTATGATTTAGTTTTATACTTCCGATGTAAACTCGATAAATGTAATAATCTCCCATTTAAGAGGGCATTTGATCATTTACCAAATTCTTTTACTTTAGTGAAATAATCAATATAGTTGATTTTGTTCTCGTGAATGTTACCTTTATGAATGTATCTGGATGTGATCTAAATGGAAAAAAATAAGGTGCAATTTTTAAAGCATCCAAGTTTTACATTATTAACTGTTGAGGGTCAAATATTGCATATTAGACCCCATTTATTATCTGATTTTACAAACATGATACTGTTTCACGACCAATTTTAATCGTGTTTGTCAGCCCCAAACCCGGAAATCGGATTCACAGGAATCTAGGTTACCGAATCTGGTGCTGACAGCCTCCATAGTGCCCCATTCTCGGCTCCCAGCGCCCATATACCAGGTTCCGATCCTGGGATCCTATAAGGAGAATTTTCCAATGTTCATTTATCTCATAAGAGGCATAACGACAACTTTACCCAAATCAAAAAGGTAACATCATCATCACATATCCACTAATATAAACATTTGAATGCAATGCTGAAAGGGAAATGCATATGTCGAAATCAAAGCCCCAAAAATCAGCTACATGCTTCAAGCTCCACGCTGCTGCAACCTAACATCACCTGCACGCATCTATCATGCATAAGCTTATAGAAAGCTTAGAGGGTGGTGTAAGTGTGTGCACAAGGTAAGTGTCAAGTATTCAATACAATGTCATAATCATACAACATCAGAAATACTGGTAAAATTATGAATCATACAATATCAAAGTAAGCAAAAATACCGACAAGTCTAGGAGTCAATTAATATTAGAATACGTAATACAAATCAGCTACGCAAATGAGGAGTCATAAGAGCCAAAATATTATATGCCGAAGATGCAATGCAATATACAAATTCCTGATGAGTTTACGAATAAAGTCAGTCGTATTTAGATCGTATAAAAGTAGAAACACAGTAACCCAAAATGTCATATGTCGCGGATGTAATGCAAGATGCAGTGCGAATGGAATGACCATGCTAGAGTGTGAAGTCGGGATGATAGTACGTAGTATCGCAGACTATGGGGTCCATCATAAGGGACTTCAATCCAAACTAGTCTCATACCTAATTTGGATAGTCAGACTTAATGTGGTAAACTCCTAATCTCAGGTTAGTTGCACCCTAACCAAAATTCTAGCCATTATAAAGGCACACGTAACATATAGTTACGCACCACCATCCTGAGTGAATAGTGAATAAATGAATGAATGAGTATGTAACTCTTGCTCAATAAGTTCACATATCAGCATAGTTCATATCTAGGATCATCACCGGGGCCTAGTACACTCTACACCAGCTTGCCGCCCCATCAAGCACACAACTGGGTAAGTGGAAGAGAACTCACTATCTACCTGGCTAGTAGTCAGCCAATATCTACTCGACACGTCGATAGCAGACCCATTCACGAACTGGTCAAACTCAGCCTAGCTATGCCTACTCCCTCAGGCGGGTAAGGCTACACCCCCTCCCAATCGACCACGACACAGTGGGAGATGCAACCTACTGTATACGGCCCTCATGCGCTCATATATATCCACTCGGTCTCAATGTTGGGGCATCCTCTGGTACCAAAAGGGTTTAGGGATTTTCACCCAGGGCCATCTATGGAAGCCTGATGCTAATAACAGATTTCTGGTGTCCCATCTGGCCATCCACGATATGCCTGTGGAGGTTACGACCATGATGTCAATAGGGTGTATAGTAATCACAATGCAAGATGCATGAGTCATACAGTCCAGTCATGCATCAATCCTGCATATACCGTGCACTCATATGAGTTAACCTCCGCCTATCAGGGAGTCTCATAACAATCTATTCAATGATATATGCAATAGTCAACCACATCTAATATCAAACATGTAGATGATGTGTATAGGCATGTATCATGATGCTATGCTGTCACATACTCATAATCAGTATCGGTAACAACATCGATAATCAACATCAATAATTGGCCTAACAAAGGGCCTAAGGAAAGGTCACAATGAGGACTTTCAACCATCATCGCCCATCAATGTGGACATTTAACCAACATTGCTCCCAAGGAGTGGCCCATACAAGGGATTCATACACAACATAACGGGTTGTATATACATCGCATTGGGCCTCAACCATGGGCCTTAAATACATCACAATGGGCCTCATCATATGGGCCAGAAATACATCACAATGAGCCGTTTATATACATCACCATACACATCGCAATGGGCCACATACATGGGTCGGAAACACATCACAATAAGCCTTGCCCATGGGCCTCAAATACACAATAGGTGGGCCCTACACATGGGTCTAATATACATAATAGGTGGGCCCTGCACACATGTCAAATGGGCCCCAACAGATGGACAGTGTGCCTGCTATACACTCATCAAGGTGGGCTACATAAGTGGATGGCATGAATGAAATACGTACAACATGGTGGGCCCCATCCGCTGCCAAAATAGACGGATGGTAAGGATAAAAACCACATGCATCATAGTGGTGGGGTCCACGTCCTAGCTGGACAGGACAACGTGGCTAAAACACACGCATCAAAGTGGGTCATATGTCCATCAAAATGGACAGACGATGTGGCTATAGAATACATGTAATCAAGATGAGCCCGTCTTAAAATAATCATGGAAAACTGGATGGACGGCATAGATATACGATACATACATCACAGCAGGTCTCGCAGATGGATGCAAAATAGGTGGATGGCGTGGAATACACCACATAATTCAAGTGGGCCCCACGGAACTTACTAACATCAATACCTCAGCTATCAAGTTGGTGTGAGGTGCTCCAGTCAATTCGCATCCACTGTCCATGGATTGGACGGTGTGGATGCAATACATTAAATCAAGGTGGGCCCCACATGTTACCATGGTGGGGCCACGTCCAATGAATGGACGGGGTGGAGAAATGCATACATCATGGTGGAATCCCACTGTCCTTGCATTGGATGGTGAGGATACAACACTTACATCATGGTGTGTGGTCCACGAATGACGTGGACAAAACATTTACATCAGCGTGGGGTCCACACACGTGGCCCACTAGAGAATTGAATCTGCTTCGTTTTGTTTAAAGCCTAAAGAAGAGTTCGCCAATGGATGATTAGCTTGGATTAAAACACATCAAAGGTGGTTCCATCACATAAATTGTCCAGATGCATGGCTAAACACATAAATCAAGGTGGGACCTCACACGTGTGGATGTAAGCATCAATCAACGGGCCATAAATACATTAAGATGGGCCTCAATGGACGGGCTACAAATACATCAAATGGGCCCTCATATGGTAAGTGGCCCACATTACATGGGCCACGTTATATGGGCCACACCAATGGGCCTCACCAACCACACCATTCACCTATATGCTTAAGATCAATTTAGAGCATAAAGAAAATAAATCATATTAAAAGGTCATCTAGACTGCATTCCAAATATAAGTGGTGATAATGATCTCCACCATTAAAATCCCCAAGGACCACCATAACATCTATTTTTCATCTAATCTGATCATAAGGTAACACAAACCTGTATAAAGAAAACAAATTTCATGTTGATCCAAATTTTCTGTGATACCAAGAGGATTTCAATGGTAAATGTTCAATGCTCCACTATTTTTAGTGAGTGGCCCACCTGATAAGTAGATCTAACTCATTTTTTACCACAAGCCATAAAATGAGCTTGCCAAAAGGATGGATGGTTTGGATGCAACACATGCATCATGTTGGGTCCCATAGATGGATGACGTGGATGATGTAGATGGGACCACAGAACTTGGTGGCACCACTACGGCAGCTGCCATGCAGCTGGAGTGAGGTACACCAGCCGTCTCACTCCCATGGACGTGTGGGTACAAAACTTACATCAGTGGGTCCCACGTGGAGCCCACTATAATGTTTATCTGTCGTCCAAACATTGATAAGGTCACACAGACCCTGGATGAAGAGGAAAAACAAATTTTATAATGATCCAAAACTCCAGTGACACCCAAAAGGATTTCAATGATAGACGTTCAATCCAACTGTTCCTGTGACGTGGGCCACCTGAGTGTTGTATATGACTTATTTTTTTGGAGGGGGCCCACTGCCCTAAAGGGGCCACCAATGCATGGTGTTGATGTCCAATACATATCATGGTGGGGCCCATGACTGGGACCCTTGTTCCCTACCTCATTTACGTCCATGACAACGGCGTCTATCTTTCAGTTGACGTGCTAGTTGACGAAAGGCACGTGCATTCTTTATATATATATATATTTGAAAATATGAATTTTTGTGGATTTTCCCAGGTGGGGCCCGCCTCAGGAAAATCCAACCCAGCCATTGGTTTCCATGGCTCAATACAAACCCATCAAGCTCAATATTCGATGGGTTTTGGTGTACAGAAACATCATGGTGTATTTCAACGGTAAAAATACTATTCTCTATGCTATGGCCCGCCAAAAGGTCGGATTAACTTCATTTTTTGGCTCAACGCCTAAAATGGGCTGAGAAATGGAATGGACGGCGTGGATTATTTACATACATCAGGTTGGGGCCTGCATGAGTGGTGCACTCAAAAGTTTTGAACCAAGCTGATATTTGGTGGTTTGCACATCAATACACCACCCCGTCATTTCACACTTTCAGCCAGGCCATGTTCAGCGTCTCTGGATGCTGGACGGTATACAACATAGGCCTCATGGTGGGTCCCACATGGACGTGGCCCACCATGCATGTATATATATAATATAATATTAATATAAAATAAATATAATATAAATATCATTTAGTCAGCGTGGGGATCGGATCTCCACCGTCCCAACAATGGATGGTGTGGACCTCCACTTGCAATAGCATGGGCCACACCGTCAGATGGACTGTTATATATAACACATATTTGTGGGGCCCACTCCAATCATGATAGATAGAGAGAGAGAGAGAGACGTGAAAGGGGATGGCCCCCTCCACTAATGGGCCCTCCCTTATACAATGCATACATCATGTGGGTCCTACAACAAGTGGGCCCTTAAAATAAAAAACAACGGTAGATCACCCACTTGTTGGCCTTCTTCTTGGTCCCTTAGCCTCCTTAGCTCCTATGTCCAACCTTCGACGGTAGATGATGGAGTTTTGATGGTGGGGATGAGAGATGAGAGGGTGGGCCACACTTATTGATTTGGGAGAGTTAGGAAGGCTTGGACATGGGGTGTTGCTTAGGAGGTTTGAGAATTGAGAGAAAGAGAAAAATAAAGGATAAAAGGGGTGGGTGGAATGGTGGTTGTAAGGAAAGAGGATGGGGAGGCATGGGTGAGTTTGAATTTTTGTAAAAAGAGGGATGGTTAGGGGAGAGAGAGGGTTGACTTATGGAAAAAGAGGGAGTGGTCATTTGTACTTGTTGTAGGATGAGGTGGCATTAAGGTAAGATGGTGTACTTGACTTGATTTTATAGGACATGTTATAGAGATTCCCTCAAAATTCGTAACGTGCGGCGTTTCTTCGGAATGAACGCAGACCAACATCTCCTGGCTTGGGTATCAGTTCGGTGCACGAATCGAGGTGTTAGAACTACGGTGATGGCGTGGTCGCTAGGGTATAAATTTCAGATCGAACTAACTTCGGTATGCAGGACTCGGCTTAGGATCATGCACAAACGTTGGATACAGGTCGAAGGTTGCTGAAATTCGACCAGGAGGACCGCCGAATCCTACGGAATGGTACGGACTAGGATATGGGTCTTACAGTGTTTGTGTTGCAAGGTGAATTTAGGAGCCTGGACTGAAAAAGGATACTAAAAGTATGGATTTAACGCTTATAAATCACTAAGGCAGGGGACGGACCCCAAGGGACCGAGATCGAAGAATTTACACGCCAAAGATCCTAGAAAATTAAGCCATTCACGTTAAAGAGGCCTGAAAATCGTCTAAAATGCAAGATCACAGGGTTCCTACCATCTGTTCGGCTCGAAACTTTATATCTGGCCTGAGGACCATAATTAACTATACATGTTGAATTTCAGCGATTGGATCCCTGCGGAAGTGGTCCAATGGACAGATCAACCACCAAAATCCTAATTTGAGGCCCGCCTGTTATTTGGAGATGCTTCAAATTTGGTCTCAACCCCTTAAATAGGGTGACAAAATGGATAGACGGAGCAGATTCCTCATTTGCATCACAATGGACCCCACTTAAGGGAGCGCACGTGCACAGTGTGCAGCTCCAGCCAAGCACCAAAATTCAAGAAATCAGTCAGCGTGCGCTGACCGATACTTCTTTTGAAAAAATTCAAATCCTCCAGCGTCTTTGCACTGATTGGCCAGTTTTGGCCAGTGGATCGCACCAAAACTCGACCAAAACCACTCCTTCAGACTAGTTTTTTGTCAGAAATCCAATGAACGGGATGGATTTATCAGAAAACATCACTGTGGGGCCCACCGAGCTTCTCAGCACAAGAAATTCGCATTTAACGTACTTCCGAGAAAATCGGGACTTCCGGGGCGTTGTACATGCATGATCACGGTCGGATCTTTGATCCA
Source organism: Magnolia changhungtana (assembly GCA_030180095.1). NCBI lineage: Eukaryota > Viridiplantae > Streptophyta > Magnoliopsida > Magnoliales > Magnoliaceae > Magnolia > Magnolia changhungtana. The sequence continues at coordinate 176,354 of JASAUF010000042.1, forward strand.
GACCATCCAGAGGAGAGAAAGGATGGCCACGACCTTAATCATGATGTCAGAACAGGTTCTTTGATGCCCTTTTGCCAAAAGTTTCATCCAAACGCAAGAAGTTTCCGTTCTTCTTGCACATGCGGCGGTGCTGCGCAAAGAAAGCTTCCCCACAACTTCCACACTGACTCCAGCTACAAACTGAGTTGATCTTGGCTATAAAGAGAGAGGGAAAAGGCGTGTGGAAGGATATCTGGGAACGTGAAGAGAGAGAAGGAGAGAGAAAGAGTGGAGTACAGCCAGCTTCAAGGAGTTCTTTTTTTTTTTTTTTTTTCTTACTTGCTGTTTATTTATGTTTATTTAAGATTTAGCTTAATCATGATCATGTCAGGCTAAACCTCTTAGTTAGGGCTAAGAGGTGAAGCTTGTAGCGTGATGTGAGACTTTTTATTTATGCCTTTTGATTCATTTTAAACTGAACTGATTTGATTCTAGTTTGATTATAAGGAATGCCTTTAGTTTTTAATGGTTTGTTGTGACTTAAATTACAATGGATCTACGATAGCTCTGAGCATATCCTTTTCATTATTGTGATTTTGAAGTTAGGAAGCCCTGTTGTTCACCATCATCTCATGGGCATGGTTGGATGATGGAACCCTTCCTAACGTTCATAATTCTTTTAGATTGTTTGTGAATTGGTTAAATTCTGTTGTTTGATTTGTCTCATAGGCATGGTTTTATGATGGAATCAATTCTAATCCTCATACCTCTCGTCTTATAAAAACTAGATCAAAGGAAGTTCAGATTTGATTTTTAAGGTTATATCAAGCATAGATCTCCCTGATTTTTACAAGTGGATCCTTGGCACCCTAGTTTCCCACCTTTGAATTTTATAGTTTTAGTTTAATCATTCACCATTATTCTTTCATATTCACCTGATTTAGGTTACATCTTTGCCTAGTTCTAGTTTAAGTTACTTCCAGATTACATATAAGGTTTAGTCCCTGTGGATTCGATCTCGATCTAACCGAGATTATTACTACATCACAACCCTATACTTGGGGTGTGAACATTAACACTCGATTTTCTCGGGCACGAGTATAAACTTTGGCTGTAAAAATTCAGGATGTTATATGCTTAATAGATGATGTGTAGATCATATGGGTGTAACCCTGATTAGGACCAATTTGGGCCCATTGCCAATTTTTTAGAGTTGGCATCGATCCTTGGAATAAGGAAAGAGAAAAATATTTGTTTCTCTTTTAAAGTTCCGTGTTTCCAACAATCAATGCCAACCGACTTCTGGGCCAAACCAAATTACTTTTTAAAGATAATCCATTAAAGGTAGGATTATAATCACAATCCATAGTCAAAATTCGTGGGATTGGATCCGGTTGTGTTAACCACCACGGTGACTTCAATTGGTAAAGATCTTCATGAGTTAAGACTTATGATATTGGAATTTAGAAAAGGATTGCATATAGTTGCATTCGTGCTCCATACAAACGATGACAAAAATGCTGACGTTCATCGTCTGGTAAGGACATGAACGGTGTAGAGTAAATGGTGCTCATAATGTAAAGCTGAGACTCATGTCACCCTTATGTGTTAAGTATCTCAGATTTACATGATTTGCATCACTTAGCTTCATGTTCAGGAGAGTCATTTGCAAGTCATGACTACCTCCTACAGGATAAGTAACGACGATGTGACTAATTCTCACCATGACTAATTGGTTGGGCCCATCTTCTTCCTAGGAAATTCAATCGCAGGCCCCAATCGATTGAATTAATAGTAATTTTGTCTGATAGTTAGTTTTTTTTCATGAACTAGTTAAAGTAAATAACTGTGCTAATGTGAGTATATTTTGTAATTAGTTACAATTCCAACTCAAATGCATCATGTGCATACCTTAATAAGGTCTAATTACGTTAAATGGAAAGTGTCCAGAGAGATAGTCATGGAGTGCTTGTAGCTACATCTTCCCTTGATAAAACCAAAACCTTCAAAACCATCTAAAAATGCTACTAAATCAAGGGTTAATCATTATGAGGCATGGTTCAGATCTAACAGTGTCTCAAAATCATAAAGCATTTAATTTTTGAGACAATGAAGGTCACCATGCCTAATGTGGATAAGGCCAAAGTTTTCTTGACCAAAATGGGAAAGCGATTTAAGAAATCAGATAAGGCAGAAGTGGGTTTCTTATTGAATAAATTGACTCACTCATCCTATGACCGAAAAGGAAACATTCAGGAATATATTGTAGAGCATATCAAAGTGGTATCTAAGACACACTCTTTAGGCCTGAAAATACAAGATGACCAATTGGTTCACTTGGTCATGAATAATTCACCTCCTTAATACAATACATTTCTAGTGAACTATAACACACTAAAAGATAAATGGACGTTAGACGAACTGATTTATCAGTGATTACAAGAGGAGGAAAGACTTAAGGTACTAGACAAGGCACAAAATGTTAATCTTGTAACTTCAAGGCATGGACATGAACATAATGGAAAGAGAAAAAGAAAATAAGGTTTTAATAAGCGTAACGTCCTAGATTTTCGCTATTTTGGATTTTCAAAAAAAACCCCTAAATTTTTTAATATAATTAACTTGTGTTGTCACTTACTAACCATTAACACTTGATGTTAGCATATGCGTGTGTGGTACCAGTAAAGAAGCACACAAATCTGATTAATCAGTCATAAGAAGCCAATAAATCTGTTCGATCACATAAACCTCAAGTCCCCATGATTTGTTCATCTAGGGCCCAAATCTAGCTGACCAACTACTGACTAATCAAGACAACCACAACTAAATAAAGACCCACCAAAAGCCAAGGCAACTAAGGGTTGGATCTTAATTAACAAACTAAACTGATCAAATTATCCTTTTAGCCTGAGAACCAACGATTTAGGGTGATTATGATCAAATCGCCATTTTCTCTAGTTGCGAATAGGCCACACTATGAACTTAGCTAATCCAAACCCTAATAATCGCGTATAAGAAATTTTGATACCCAATTCATTCCAGGAATACCCTGATTATCTAAACAAACTCTATACCACTCGTTAGTGGGCCACTAAACCCGAGACTATAGAAAGACATTTGTCTTATTGGGCTTGACATCCATCGCGGAACATCGAGTCGAGATCATGCCTCAAATTACTCAACTTGGACTTGTAAGGTTACTGCATGAGATGTACGAATATTACAGAAATTAATCAAGAACTTAAGTTAATTGTCTACGTCTGTTCTTTGTCTAAGTTGTGGCTTTTAGATTATTAGATCATGACTAAATTTAAGGAAACAACCTAAGTTAATACCCTCCATATATCCGTATAACCGCGACCTCGATCGACCATCAATGACAGTCAAACTGATTTCTGAACATACTCATAGATCAGCACATCCAAATGGCAAGTCGATCACATACGTAGATCACATCCATACGTAGATCACCTATAGGGCCAACTATCCTATAGTGTATATTGACCTGTACACCCCATAGTGGACCCCAGAGGTTAGAAACACCCTCTCATAGGGCTAGTATAATGAAAACCTAGCCCTTAGGGCTACTTGCGCCACTTTTGGAACTATATAAGGCCTTCATTTGGGCGGTCCCTCTTCCCATACGAATTTTCCTTAGAAATTGGGGAGAAAGAGAGAAAGGAAGGGAGAAAGGGAGAGATAGAGAGAGAGTGAGATCATCAGTATTTGTTTGCACCGGAATTCATTCGATAAAACCTAAGTTATTACCGTTTTCCTCTATCGAATCCACCCCTACGCACGATCGGAGGTAAGAAATGCTTCCTACCTCCTAGTTAAACTATCTCATGTTAGATTATATAAATCTTACCAAAGTTTCCTTTGATTTGATTAGGAATTAGTATTTTTTCCCTAAAACCCCAACCTTATTGGACGAATCATTGCAAAGGTGCGGACCATTATTCCCAAGTTGCTTTTTATTGACCCTTGATGCTCTCAATTAATGATTTGTTGGTGTAGATGACTTAGGGTATGTTAATATATCCACCTTTAAATTTGATTTCAACATATGTTATTGGATGTTTATGGATGCTCACATGTTTGATGAAATGTCTAAGTGCTTGAGTTGTATTGTTGTTGATCACATGTTTGATGAAATGCCTAAGTAAATGTATTTCTCTATTGATGTTCATATGTTTGATAGAATGCCTAGTTGAATGTATGGTTTTATTAATGCTTACATGTTCGATGAAATGCTTAAGTGATGGTGTTATGTTAATAATGCTCACATGTTCAATGAAATGCTTAGGTGGTTGTATTACTAAATTTTGGTTTCATATGAAATCTTGTCATGATTGCCTAATGAATTATTGGTCCTTAGCAATGTTTAGAATTGCTTACAATGTTGGGTTAGTTGGTAAATCGTCCAAACCAAGGGGTGACCTGAGTTAGATCGGCCACCCTAGGCTTGTTTGATCGACCGAGGTTGAACACGGACAACTAACAATAGCTGGACTACATAAGATTCTTGCACCCAATGCCGGTTACGTCGGGGTTATCCTAGGTTAATCAAATTAGTCCACTAGCCGCCTGATCATGTATGTTCACAATGTATGACACGACCAAATTGAATCTAAGATACCCTATTCCTAATTGATGAGTCCATTTATAATTGTTAGTGCAATACGATCTCAATAAGACTCATGAGTTGGACATGGTGGTATGAGACACCGTGTTCGAGCTGTCGACCTGTGCCGAGGTGACGAGCCTCCCCGTAGTGACCAGTGAGTACTAACGGAGGTGATAAATCATTGTTTGAATGCCCCCCTTCAAATTACCCGGGTCGATGGTTTTGTGTTAGAGTACCGTTCAAATGACCCAGACGTGAATGGAATTGGATGACTATTCCTTTCCTTTGTTGGATTTAGTTTTATGTGATAAGCCCACACCTTAGAACTAAGTGATCATACTTGGTGTTTGGGTGAAGACCCATACTGGGTCGATCCTCATACCTTTGGGTATCATGTTGTAATTTTGGAATTGTCGATTTGTGAGATAAACAGATGATACCTGAATTTAGATCAAGCGACATAGGTGAGAAGCCGCAACGTGCCGCAATGAGCCACATGATTGGGATAAGGACTCGTGATATAATGTCGATATCCTAGCTTCGCCAATCTATTGTATGAATTGGAATTAATAATCGCTTGACTAATCATGCACACCCTAGGATATGTTGCGATTTGGCATTGGAGTTGCTTGTGAGGGAGTGTTGGCATTTACGAAATAAGCATTGAAGTCGCTTGTGAGGGAGTATAGATTGTAATGCATATGCATCATTCCATAATATTATTTGTGCATTTAACAAGAGTATTTAGGAAATTTTTTTTTTTTTCACCCACGCACCCGACACCCACACCCATGCACGTCCTAGTGAGATTTCACCACCTATGGGTCTCGAACCCAAGACCTTGTGTTGAAACTCTTCAGAGTTTACCACTGAGGTAAGGACTAGAACCCAATATTTAGGAAATGCTTGATTTCTTGTTTATCATTAACTGTGTTGATTGAGTCGATAACATGTGTAGCGTAAAATTAATGGAACCACTGAGTTAGCTACTTACTCTCACCTGGGATGGTATTTTAAAACACCAACTAGGCATTGTTGTTGATGCAGGTTCTATCGAGGTCTCCAACAGGTTGGCTTGGGTCAGCTTGTATTTTCACTATGATGCCTTGAGAGCGTTGGGCGAAACTGGAAGACATTATTTTTATTTTAGTTTTGTGCATGTATATGTTAGAGTCCTCGATCGGGTGTACTTTATGTGTAAATTTTATTGTATGTTCATTGTGGCTTGTATAATCTCCATTTGGACAATCACCATTATTAGAATTGTATTTTTAACTCTTATTCATATATTTATCGATTTTAGTTATTTCTAACTCGCTTTGATTCTACTAAGTTGAATTACTCTACTCTTATTATTCGTGTGTAAAATGAATACGAATATAAATGATGACACATGTGTTTATTAAATTAACACCTGAGAACTCAGGATCAAAGTTTATATAGTCGGGTGCCCATTTTCGGGGCGTTACAATAAGGGATCCTCAGGTCCTCCGATTGAAAATTAACCTAGAAATGGATTGAGAAACAAGTGGGTTAAAAAGAATAATTTCATATTATGTAAGAATGTGGGCTATCAAAAGAAAGACTGTATAAAGTAAAAAGCAGTGGATCATAAGGAATGATAATAATTATATCTTATTCTGTTTTGAATTTAATCTAATTGATGCATCGGTAAATTCTTGGTGGATAGATTTGGGAATAACTATTCACATCTGTACTTCTGTGCAGGACTTGCTACAGAGCTGGCCACCAACTGATGCAGAACGCTCAGTATACATAAGCAATGGCATTAAACTTGACGTGTAGGTAGTCATAGTCTATAGGATTAGGTTAGAGTCTGGTCATTTATTGAATCTAGTATATACATTTTATGTGTTTTCTATAAGGCATAATTTGGTTTTTATTTCTCATTTGGACAAATTAGGTTATTCATTTAAATTTGAGAATAAAAAATTGAGTATTTACTTTGATTTAATTATTGTCGACACTTGATCTATGGTAAACAACCTATATTAATTAAACTTGAATGCATCACACATATATAGTGTAAATGCCCTATATGAAAATAAAGTAAGATCTAAGTGAAGACTAGACTATGAAAATTCTTCCATGTTGTGGCACAGAAGATTAGGCTACATCTCTCGTGAGAGACTAGAAAGACTAGTACAGGAATGAGTTCTTTATTTTCTAAACTTCTCCGACTATAAAACATGTGTTGATTTTATTATGGGTAAATAAACCAGAATCATTAAAAAAAAGTGTAACTAGGATTGTAGGACTCTTATAAGTGATACATATGAACATTTGTAGTCCATTCCCTATAGCATCTCTGAGTCGACACAAATATTTTATCACGTTTATAGATGACTATTCTTATTTTAAGTACCTTTATCTCATAAATGAAAAATCAGATGACCTAAATGCTTTTAAAATCTATAAGGTTGAAGTTGAAAATCAACTCTTTAGGAAGATTTAAGCTGTCAAGTCCTATCGTGGTGGTGAATAATATGGCGGATATGATGAATCATGATACAATCTAGGACCCTTCGCTATATATTTACAAGATTATGGCATTGTCACCTAATATAACATGTCTGAGACTCCAGAGTAGAACGGTGTAACCGAAAGGCACAACTGCACTCTTATGGATATGGTGCGTAGCATGATAAGCAATTCAACATTGGTAGAATCTTTGTGGGGTGATGCAATCAAAACTACAGTTCATATCCTTAACAAAGTCCCTAGCAATGTTGTGAGCAAAACCTCTTTTGAGGTTTGGAATAGGAGAAAAGCAAGTCTTCATTATTTCCGCGTTTGGGGATGTCCTATTGTAAGACCCGTATCCTAGTCCGTACTATTCCGTTGACTCCTGTGATTCTTTCCGTCGAATTCCGGTAACCTGCGACGTATAATCAACGTTTGCAATTGACCTTAAGTTGTATCCTGTAGGATTGAGTCTGCTTAATCCGAGACTTGTACCATTGCGATCGCACCGTCGCTGCAGTTCCGACGCCGAGACTCTTGCACCGATCCAATACCCTGACCAGAAGATGTGGGCTGACGTTTATTTAGAAGAAAATGCCAAGCGATTACAATCCCAAGAGAATCTCTACAACATGTCCCATCGATCAATCACCCAAATCAATCAATCAATCACTTCATGTCAAGTACATATCACCTTTCACCCCATCCCCAAGCAACCACCAAGTCAACTCTTTCTCACCCTCTCTCTTACACAACCATACATGCCAAGTACACATCACACATCACTCACCCTTTCACCCATCACACCCATCCCTCACTTCTCTTACAACCCCCCCCCCCCTCTCTCTCTCTCTCTCTCTCTCTCTCTCTCTCTCTCTCTTTCTCTCCACACTTTCCAAGCAACACCAAAGAGAGAAAAAAATGTGGACGTCCATGGCTTTCCCAAGTGAGAAAAAATGTGATGTATGTGGCCCATTCCCTATTCTAAAACCCATCATCCTAGCCATTCAAACCTCATCTTCCACCATCAAAGTGAAGCACAAGGAAACCGGCATTCCAACGGACCGAAAGATCGAACAGTGGGTGCTCCTATAGGTTAGTTTTTATATTTTTATGATGGGCCAAGTGAGACCTACCGATCAATGGTGTGGATGTCACTTTAGACCCTAAGATGTGGCCGATGGCCCACCTTGATCTTCATGATCATTCTATGATGGGGCCATTCTCCATGGACCTCATCATGATGTTTATTATCTAGCTTTAAAATGGGTCATCTAGACCTTACATCTTGGTGGAGAAGGGATCTCCACCGTTGATCTTTGATTTGGTGGGCCCACATGCAATAGGACCCACTTGATGTAGGATTGCATGCTTGAAACGGAGGGCCCATAGTGCCGGGGTCCCTCCATCATGTGTGTCCCTCTATCTCTTTCTCTCCCTCTCTTTTTATTTATTTATTTATTTATGTGATGATGATGTGATTGTGTGGCCCACTCGGATGGACCCCACCATGAAGTATGTATTTTATCCAAGCAATCTATAAGTGGGGCCCATCTTATATGTGTTGTACCCACACCATCAAAGCATTTGGTGGCCCACCTGAGCGGGGCCCACCTCAAATGCATGTGTTATGCTGGACGTGAACTGGAACTGGGAAAAACACAAATATTAGCTTGTTTCTAAGCTTATGGGGTGGCCCACTCATATAAGTCCCACCTTGATATATGTATTCAATCCACACCGTCCATCCTTTTCCTCAGACCATTTTAGGCATTGAGCCGGAAAATGGGGCCAATCTGACCTTCTGGCGGGCTATAACATAGAAAATGGTGGTTTTTACTATTAAAAAATCTACATGATGTGTCCACACACCAAAAGATATTGAATATTGGGCTTGTTGGGCTTGTCTTGAGATATGAGAACCAATAGGCGGGGTGGATTCTTTCGATGCAGGCCCCACACACAAAAACCTCAGAAAATGATATTTCAAAAAAAAAAAAAAAAAAAAAAAAAAAAAAGAAGCGATGCTTGTTATTCTTTGCCGAGAGAGTGCGCAGTAGTGCCTGCCGCGTGGAGGTGGGCGGACGGCTAGGCAGGGACCCACGTCCCAGCCGTGGGCCCCACCATGATGTGTTTATGTCATCTAACCCGTTATTAGGTGGGCCACTCCTAGCAGCGGGCCCCCTCCAAAGATCCGCCTCATCCAAAGCTCAAGTGGCCCACATCACAGGAAATAGTGGGGCTGACTCTCTGCCATTGAAACCCTTTTTGGGTCCACAGAAGTTTTGGATCAAGATGAAATTTGTTTTTTCCCTTCATCTAGGTCTGCGTGACCTTATAGACGGTTTGGATTACTGATAAACATTATGGTGGGCCCCACATGGGACCCACAATGATATGTGTGTTTTATTTTCACCGTCCAGGCGGACGGTGGAGCCCATGGTGATTTATGTGTTCTATCCACCGTCCAGGGGACGGTGGCTGTGTGTGTGTGGGTGTGTGTGTGTATATATATATATATTTATTTATATATATATATATATATATTAATATTCTATATATTATATATACTATATATAGATGATATATTATATTATGTATGATATACATGATGGTGGGCCCTCATGTGGACCCCCACCATGATGCATGTGTTGCCTCTAATCTGTCCAACCACTTGGCGAGCTTGTCTTAGCAGGCTTGAGACTAAAAATAAGTCAGATCTATAGTTCAAGTGGACCCCACCTTGGTATATACATAAGGCCCATGTAATGTGGGCCCATCTTTGTGGCCCATTGTTGAGGCCCACCTTGATGTACGTAAGGCCCATGTGATTAAGCTCATTTGATATATTCGTGGACCGTTGTCGAGGCCCACTTTGATATATATGAGACCCATGTTACGAGGCCCATTGTGATGTTTTCAAAGGCCCATGGGATATGACCCATTACAATGTACATAAGGCCCATGGGATATGGCCCATTGCAATGTACATAAGGCCCATTGATGTAGCCCACTTGATGTATATAAGGCCCATATGAGGCAGCCCATTTGATGTATCTAAGGACTATGAGTCGAGGCCCAAAGAAATGTATATAGGTCCATTGCAATGTGTGATTTTCCATGGTTTATGTAATGATATTTTATGGTGGGCTATGCCTTGGGAAGAATGTTAGTTTGGCGTCCACATTGTAAGTACAATGTTGGTTAAATGTCCGCATTGTAACTCTCCTTAGGGTCCATTAATAGGCCCATGCTTGTTGATAATTCATTACTTTATAACATGCTTAGTATAGCTCCATGATCCATGCCTATACGTATCATATGTATGCTTGATATGAGGAATGTTTGATCATAGTACAAGTCGTTGGGCTGAGACATTTACGAGACTCCATATGAGACGAAGTGCCCGACATGAGCGCGTGTACTCGCGAGATTCCTGCATGACTGACGGTGTGACTCATGCATTTCACATTGTGTGTCGTAATCACTGCACGCCCTAGCGACATCAGGGCCGTGACCTCCACAGGCACATCTTGGATGGTTGTATCGGATACCAGAAATATTGGCTCTAGTATTGTGGGCACTTAGGATGTCCTTGGGTGAAAATCCTAGAACCTTTTTGGTACCAGGGGATGCTCTAACGTCTAGACCGAGTGGATACACGAGCGCCCTAGTGTCGAATACCAGTAGGTCACGTCTCACACTGTGTCGTGGTCGGTTGGAAGGGGGTGTGGCCTTATCCACCTAAGCGAGGGGGTTTAAGCTAGGCTGAGTTGGACCAGCTCGCAAATGAGTCCGTTATCGACGAGCCGAGTAAGTATTGGTAGACTACTGGTCAGGCGGATAGTGAGGTCTCATCCACTTACTTGACTGTGCAACTAGGGAGGAGGCAATCAGTGTGAGGTGTATTAGACCCCGGTGATATCCAGAGAGGAACTATACTGATATGTGTACTTTATGAGTATTGGCGCGCTTGTTTTACATCTCGTATATGACATTTGGCTACATAGGCCTCGCATCGCATAGCCTTGGTATGGCCGATAGCATTCATGCCTTGCATTACATAATTTTGGCATAACTGATAGCATTCATGGACTTACCCGCATACTCCGCATTACTCTGATATTATATACTTGACACTTACCTTACACAAACTTTCACCACCCTCTAAGCTTTTGTAAGCTTATGCACAATAGATGCGTGCAGGTGACGTTAAGTTGCAACAGCGTTGAACTTGGAGTGTGCAGCTGAGCCTATGGAGATTCTGTTACTTTCATTATATTGTATTTCCCTTTCATACGTATTGTACTAAGTTTTTGATATAGTGGATATGTGATGTTGTTATTTTGTGACTTAGTTATGCTTGTGGTTATACTCCATTACAAAAAAAAATTTCATACTGAAAATCCTCCTTGTAGGATCCTAGGATCGGAATCTGGCGTATGGGCGTCGCGAGCCAAGAATGGGGTACTACGGAGGCTGTCGACACCAGATTCGGTGATCGAAAATTTTTTGAGCCCGTTTTCCAAGTTTGGGGCGTGACACCTATTGAGGCCAAAGTTTATAACCCACATGAAAGAAAGCTTAATCTCATAACCGTAAATTGTTTCTTTATAGGATATCCGGAAATGTTAAAAGGCTATCAATTCTACCGCCCTTCCCACTCCATCAGGATTATTGAGATGTGGAATGCTAGATTCATTAAGGATACTGAAAATAGTGGGAGCACGAACATTATAAATTTTGTATTTGAAGAAGAGCGGATTATGACTTACGTCATGACCACTTTCGGCCACGTGGGGACAAATCCTGCAGTTCAGCTTGTAATCACAACAAATCACTACAATGAACCTCATATAAAATCCACTGAGGAAGGAAATTAAAATCACACTCAAGAGTGTGATCCATTAAGAAGATCTGAAAGAGAGGGGAAACTCGCGATTCCAAACGATTACATCGTATACCTACAAAAGCACTAGTTTGACATAGGTGGAAAAGAATCTTGACTCTTTTTCACAAGCCAAACAAAGTGTTAACTCCTCTCAATGGATTGATGCCATGAAGGATGGGTTAAAATCTATGAAGGATAATAAAGTATGGGATCTTGTTGAATTACCTCAAGGAATAAAGTCGATTAGTTGTAAATGGGTATTTATAAAACCAAATAGGACTCCAAGGATAATATCGGAAGATATAAAGCCAAACTCGTTGCTAAGGGTTTTAACCAACATAAGGGCATTGATTTTATGGAGTCTTTCTCACCAGTATCTAAGAAAGACTTGTTCAGGATCATAATGGCTCTTGTGGCTCATATGAATTTGGAGCTACACTAGATGGATGTACCAGATAGATGTAAAGACTGTGTTTCTCAATAAAGATCTGGATGGGGATGTATATATGTTGCAACCTGAAAGTTTAACAGTCGAAGGCTCAAAAATATAGTTTGTAAACTCAAGAAATCCATCTATGGGTTGAAACAAGTATCACGACAGTGGTACTTAAAATTTCATGAGGTGATTTCTTCATATGATTTTGTAGAAAATACTACAAATGAGTATATTTACGTCAAGATCAATGGAGTAAGTTCGTCATATCGTTTTTGTTTGTTGATGATATTTTATTGGCTAGCGGTGACATTAGGATGATGAGTGATATTAAGAAAATACTGTCTCAAAGGTTTGAAATGAAGGATCTTGGTAATGTCTTTTATATCATTAACATTGAGATATAACGTGACGATCACGTGAACTGCTTAGCCTGTCATAAATAGCTTATATTGATAGAGTACTTGAAAGGTATGACATGCAAAATTGTGCTCCTAGATAATTGTCCATTGTAGATGATGATAAATTCGGCTAGTTTCAGTGTCCTAAAAATGATTTGGAAAAGAATCGAATAAAGAATTTTTTGTACACATCAGTAATAAGGAGCATCATGTTTGCTTAAGTCTGTACGCGACCTAATTTTTTCCTTATAGTTGGAATGTTGGATATGTATTTATCTAATTTAGGAATGCAACATTGAATAGTTATAAAGAAGGTGTTGCACTACCTGCAAAGGACAAAGGACTTCAGACTCACATATAAAAGGTTTGACTAATTGGAGTTTGTTCGATATTCAGACGCAGATTATGTCGGTTGTGTTGATACTAAGAAGTCTACCTCAGGTTACATCTTCATGATGGTTGGTGGGGCTGTGTCACAACAGAGAGTGAAACAATCGATGACCTACTCATCCACTATGGAAGCCGAGTTTATTGTTTATCATGAAGTATCAAATTAGGTATTATGGTTACAACAGTTTTTCTCATGTTTGCAAGTATTGGATCATATCCCGAAACCATTGAGATTTTTTATTTTTATTTTGTGATAACTCAGTTGTGGTTTCCTTCTCAAGCAACAATGAGCACTCATCAAGGTCAAAGCATATCGACATCAAGTACCTTATTGTGAAGGAAAAGTTCAAAATTGTCTTACTTCTATGGAGTTCATCGGCACTAAGAAGATGATTGTGGATCCGTTCACTAAAGGGCTCCATATCACGTGATTTTAGGAGCATGTTACATTCATGGGAGTCATTGATCCCACGGATGTATTTAGTCAGTGGGAGTTGAGAGTGCTTTACTTTCATGGACATTAAAGAGGTCTCATCTATAAAGTTTTGATAAAGTTAATTTATGCTTATTTTCATACATGCATAATATATGATGAGTAAGCGAAATTAAAGTCATGTTTCATTGGATACATGTGAAAGCTCATGGGCCTCATAAGGATAGGCACATATGATAATATTGTGTGTGTAATACTTATACTATACTTACTAATTCCTGATCTATACATTAAGACTAGTGGTTTTTGTGACCGTATTTAGTCTCACTTCACTTAAATTAAATGTTGTAAAGGCTACAACTATCCAATATTAGTAGTCTTGATGGATCATATCATAAAAGTATCGCTCGTAATATCCAATAATTACATTGGTGAACCATTTAGATATTTTCTTCAAAATTAAAACATGTTTTGAAATGTTTTAAAAATTGATCCTTGACATTGATCAATATGGCCCAAGTGGGAGAATGTAAGAATTTTATAAGGTGGGCCTTATTGATCAATGGTCTGGATCTCCCTAAGGATTGGATAATGTGATCACTCGTACCGGTGGATCCCACTTAGTTGTGATTGGTCTAAAATCGTGTAAGGGGTGGTGCGCTATAACTATATATGTTACACGTACAATATTTTAAATGGACTAAGAATCCAAAATTCGTATGGAGCCTAAAGGGGAGGTGTTTCAATGAGTTACAAATTCCTCACCCTCAGTAAATATAAAATCAAGGCGGGGTCCTCAAGCCTACACATGATTGAAGTCATGTCCCATCCCGATGCTTCTCTTAAGGTGTAAGGTGTGTATTACTGCGGCAATCGAATTACAACAATGTCATCCCAACTAGCTACGAATTCATTTCAATTATTTAGATCCCCATCTTCGATGCACTGCCTAGTCTTTTATAGTTATTTTTAAAAAAAAAAAAATTGCAATTCTAGTTTCACACGACTTTCCTCCACGCCGAGTCAATTATATTTTCAACACTATGGGTGACCACCCTTTAGTAAGTTCATGGCCACACCTTCTTACGAGGAAGAAATTTTGAATTTTTGCTTCATTAGCATTTCATAGCCGCACCTCCCTTCGCTTGAGGTGAATATGGGTCGTGCCATTCTCATACTTTGAATTTTTTTGCAACCTCGATTATTTTATATTCTCTATCTTTTTAAGTTGATGAAAAACCAGTAATCTGATTCAACATCCAGGTGTACACACCTTATGATTGGATCATCTGATTTTCAACGAGTGTGATCTTCATGCAGGGGCATGTTGTTTTCATGGTAGTGATGTCCTGTTCAAGTGGCAAGTTGGTAGGAAAGATGACATGGTACCATAGGAAACAAGGATGTCGTCATGTGCCGAAACCGGTTGGACCGGTTTGAACGGGCCCACCATTAAATCTGGGTATCAAAACATTGTGGAGTTCAATCCAAACAGTCAAATTTGGGCCCTACCATAATGTATGTGTTGTATCCACACCATCCATCCATTTGGAGATATCATTTTAGGGCATTATATAAAGAATGAGGCAGATCCAAAGTTCGAGTGGACCCCACCACAGAAAATAGTGGGGACAGTGATGCCTACCATTGAAAACTTCCTAGGGCCCACCATGATTTTTATTTGAGATCCAACCTGTTTATAAGTTAACACGGACATGTAACAAGGGAAAACACAAATAAAAGCTTGATCGAAAACTTCTGTCGCCCAGAGAAGTTTTTAATGGTAGGCATTCAATCCTAACTTTTTCTGTGGTGGGGTCCACTTAAGCTTTGGACCTGTCTTATTTTTTGGATCATGCCCTAAAGTGATCTCTCCATTTGTATGGACGGTGTGGATACAACAAATACTTCATGGTGGAGCCCATAGAACGTGGTGATGTCACTTCAGTAGCGACTCGCTACTATCAAGTTCAGTAGCTAATCCGCCTCCCTTACAAATAGCTAGAGTTAGGCATGTCTGACCCGATCCGGTAGATCCGGCCCGATCCAACCCGATCCGAACCGAACCGACGGCCTAGATCGGTGCGTATCGAGTAGGGCCATCCAGATCCAACAGTTTTTTGGATCGTGGTCAATTCGGACCGATCTGATCCGAAACCCGATCCGAATGGATCTGATTCGACCCGATCCGAATATATACATGCACAACACGCAAGTCAGATGGCACCGAGGATTTGGTTGCTTTGGAGAGGATGCTCTACTTTGCAATGGAATCTGTTGCAACAGAAGCTGTTTTGGCTGCTACTGAGAAATCTCTAGTTTGGTTGCTCTTAGCGATGGGCTTGCTGTCAAAGCAAATGGTTGTTTTACCAAGAGCAGCTGACTTAAACGAGAAGGATGTTCTAGTTGTCATCGGCAGAAGCAAACCCATGGTTGCTACTCCTGAAAACAAGGATGATGATGAGGATGACGAAGGAGAGGAACATGATGATGATGGAGGAGAGGATGAGTGTAGGAGGGGTGGCAAAAAATGCGGTAACTTTCAAGGATTTCATTCCTCTAATGGGAGAAAATGTTTGGGGAAGAAGGTCTTATGGACCGATCCAAATCGTGCACAACCCGATCCGACTCGGTTTTCCTGACTAAGTCGAACTCAGATCGGATCAGGCCATTTAGTGACATAGTCTACGGCAAGCAAAATATATAAATTCCCAAAGGATTGGGGGAATGGCCCCATGAAATCGATGCCCCAGCAATCAAATGCCTCTATGATAAGAATGGGATTCAAGGGCATTATATTTCGACGGGACAATGTTCCCAATTTCTGACAACGCTCACAAGCTTTGCAAAACTCATGAGTGTCCCTGAACATAGTGGGCCAATAGAAGCCACACTGCAGAATCTTGGCTGTGGTCTTTTTTGCAGAAAAGTGACCACCACAGACCTGTGAGTGACAGAAGGAGCTGACACTCTGATGCTCATCGTCTGGCACACATCTCCTCAAAATTTGGTCTGGGCAATATTTAAACAAGTATGGATCGTCCCAGAAGAATTTGCGTACCTCGGTGAAAAATTTCCTCTTATCTTGCACAGTTCAATGTGTTGGTATGGAACCTGTAGCAAGATAATTAGCAATATCAGCGAACCAAGGTGAATGGGAGACTCTGAACAGTTGTTCATCAGGGAACATGTCATTGATATGGGTCGCCTCAAGGGAATCAGAGGTATTAAGGCGAGAAAGGTGATCGGCCACTACGTTTTCTACTCCCTTTTTATCTTTAATTTCTAAATCAAATTCTTGGAGTAGAAGGATCCATCGTATCAGGCGGGGCTTAGAATCATTCTTGGAAAGAAGATACTTCAGTGCCGCATGATCTGTATAGATAATAATCTTGGATCCGATCAGGTAAGATCTAAATTTGTCCAAGGCGAACACTACGGCTAAGAGTTCCTTTTCTGTAGTCGAGTAGTTTACTTGGGCAGGATTTAAAGTCCTACTCGCGTAATGGATGACGTAGGGCCTCTTATCTTTTCTCTGGCCTAGAACCACTCCAAGAGCATAATCAGAGGCGTCTCACATAAGCTCAAAAGGAAGGTTCCAGTCGGGTGGCTGCATGATGGGTGCAGTGGTTTACATGCCTTTAAGCTTGGTGAAAGCTTCCTGGCATTGCTCAGTCCACTCGTATGGAACATCCTTTTGAAGAAGATTACATAAAGGACGAGAGAGGAGACTAAAGTCCTTTATGAATCGCCTGTAAAATCCTGCGTGTCCTAAGAAGGATCGCACGTCTCTGATGTTCTTGGATAGAGGTAGGTTAGAGATAAGATCGATTTTTGCCTTATCTACCTCAATTCTCTTGGACGAGATGATATGTCCAATGACAATCCCTTTATGAACCATGAAATGGCACTTCTCCCAATTAAGTACCAGATTCTTTTCTTCACATCTTTTCAGCACACATTTAAGACTTTCCAAGCACTTGCTGAAAGATGAACCATAAACAGAGAAATCGTACATGAAGACCTCAAGATATTGCCCCACCATATCAGAAAAGATACTCAACATACATCGCTGAAAGGTGGCAGGGGCATTACATAATCCAAATGGCATCCTTCGATAAGCAAAGGTGCCATAGGGACATGTAAATGTGGTCTTTTCCTGGTCCTCAGGGGCAATTTCAATCTGATTGTAGCCCGAATACCCGTCAAGAAAATAGTAATAGGAATGACCAGCTAGCCTTTCCAAGATTTGATCGATGAAGGGCAGAGGAAAGTGATCCTTCCTTGTGACGGTATTCAACTTTCTGTAGTCAATACACATTCTCCAACCAGTAGTGACTCTAGTTGGCACGAGTTCATTATTAGCATTGGCTACGATGGTGATTCCGGACTTCTTAGGAACCACCTGAGTTGGACTCACCCATTGACTATCAGATATAGGGTATATGATACCCACATCCAATAGTTTGAGAACCTCGGCCTTAACCACTTTCTTCATGTTTGGATTTAGCCTACGTTGTGGTTGCCGAGCGGTCTTCGCATTTTCCTCAAGATATATGTGGTGAGTACAAATCGAGGGATCGATTCCCTTGAGGTCCGCTATCGTCCATCCTAGGGCTCCTTTATGCTCAATGAGAGTAGATATGAGCATACTCTCCTGTTCTTTCTCCAGGTGGGCAGAGATCACCACCGGGTATGTCTCATCTTGACCTAAATAGGCATATTTTAAATTAGAGGGCAAAGGTTTTAGGTCAAGCTTCGGTGCCTTGAGGTTAGACGGTAGAGGCACTACATCAGTTTGTGGCAATTCTTCAAATTGTGGCCTCCACCGGTTAACTTCAAGTACCGGTGCAGTATCAAGCAAGGCACACGTCTCCCTAATCATATCATCATCAAACTCATGGGAGTGGGCCAAGCACGTCTCTAGAGGATCAGAGGATAAGGTAAGGGGTGTCCTATCTTCCACGAAAGTATCGATCATGTTAATGTCGTGGACATCGTCATCATCCTCTGCGTTGCTGCCGTTATTGAAAAAGATGTTTGACTCTAATGTCAAATTTCCAAAAGACAGTCATGACACCATTCCTGCAATTGATGATTGCATTTGACGTGGCAAGGAATGGGCGACCAAGAATGATGGGAATCTGAGTGCTCATGTTGTTGATGGGTTCAGTGTTCAGGATGATAAAATCTACAGGGTAGTAAAATCTATCGACTTGGACTAACACATCCTCAATAATCCCTCTTGGTACACGAACAGTTCGATTGGCAAGTTGTAGTGTAGTTAGGGTAGGTTTTAACTCACCCAATCCTAACTGTTTGTATACCGAGTAGGGGATCAGATTGACGCTCGCTCCCAAGTCAAGAAGTGCATGATCAATTCGATGGTTCCCGATTACACATGATATGGTTGGGCTCTAAGGGATCCTTGAATTTCTGCAAAGACGTCTTGCTTCAGGATGGTACTCACTTTCTCAGTCAAGAAGATCTTCTTTTGAATGCTTTGCCGTCTTTTGGTCGTGCATAGGTCTTTCAGAAATTTTGCATATAGAGGAACCTGTTTTACGACATCAAGTAGAGGAATGTTGACTTTCACTTGTTTCAACACCTCGAGAATATCCACGAGAGTTAGAAAGACGTTTTGGTGCAACCAACCGTTGGGGAACGAACAACCGGCTTCTCTAGAAGTTAGGTTCTAAATTTTGTGGGACATCACGAGATCCATCATAATTGTCCTCTTCTGGTTCTTGAGGCTTTTCGGGCCTAACCGGAAGGGTTTTATCAATGATCTTCCCACTCCTAAGAGTGGTGATGGATTTAGCGTGTCCCATTTGATTTGAAGAGCTGGGATCATTTATCTCGTATTGCGGTTTAGGACTGGGGAGTGGTTGTGCAGGAAGCATCCCCTTTTCTATAACCGTCATATGTGAATCTATTTTCTGCATAAAGTCTGTAAGTCCACGCACTGCCTGAGTCAGCTCTTGTATGGGATTTTGAACCGGTTCTTCTTGAGGTTTCCCCTGATTTGGATTTTGATTGAAGAAACTTTGAGGGGTAGCAGTTTGTCCATTC
This sequence comes from Magnolia changhungtana, assembly GCA_030180095.1. Classification (NCBI taxonomy): domain Eukaryota; kingdom Viridiplantae; phylum Streptophyta; class Magnoliopsida; order Magnoliales; family Magnoliaceae; genus Magnolia; species Magnolia changhungtana. The sequence continues at coordinate 196,064 of JASAUF010000042.1, forward strand.
CTCCAACTAAAATTTGGATGATTTCTCCAACTAGGATTGTATGTATTGGAGGTAGATCCATTGAAAGGTCTTTGATAGTTATTTACGGCACTGGCTTGCTCATTCAACACTCCTCGAAAGGCAGATATGGTAGGACAATTTTCAGTTGTGTGAATGTTGCAATCACAGATGCCGCAAACAATTTCATTAACCTTATCCTTCTTTCCTTCCATGGCCTCGACTCTTCGAGTGAGATTAGTCACTTTAAAATTTACATCGTCCTCTTCTTTCAGGAGATATACTCCACCTTTCTCCTTAGATTGAGTTGGCCTAGGCGTGGTGTTTGATTTTGGGTAATGGTCCCATGATTGTGCATTCTCGGTAAGTCTATCGAGGTAATCCCATACCTCATCGACTTCTTTATTCATGAATTCTCCATTACACATTGTCTCGACCAGTTGGCGCATGGAAGATGTCAGTCCATCATAGAAAAAATTTGTAATGCGCCACATTTCAAAACCGTGTTGTGGGCATGAACTGACAAGATCCTTGAACCTTTCCCAACATTGGTAGAATGTTTCATCTTCCTTTTGGGCGAAGTTCATAATTGCTTTTCTGAGGGTAATCGTTTTATGGTGTGGGAAAAATTTCTTTATGAATTCCCTCTGCAAATCATTCCATGTGCCAATGGATCTAGGACGCAGTGAATGTAACCACGTCTTAGCCTTTTCTTTCAAGGAAAAAGGAAAGAGTTTCAGCCTGATTGTATCCTCGGATACATTGGGAAGGTATAAGGTGGCTATAATCTCATCGAACTCTTTCAAATGTAAGTATGGACTTTCTGATTTAAGCCCATTAAATTTAGGAAGGAGTTAGATAACTCCTGGCTTGATGTCCATATGTCCTGTGTTTTCAGGAAAAATCATGCATGAGGGCGTACTCACCCCCGCCGGTTGTAAATAATCTCGTAAGGTACGAGGCGGGGGTGTGAAGCACCTCATTCTCATCATGTACTTCCTCATCCATCTGTTGAGGTAGTGCTTGAGGTTGATTTGCAGCCATAACCTCAATTAACTCGGGGAATTCGAGCGGTGTCTAGTCTGCGATGGACGGATCAACCCCTCAACTAATCCTCCTTCAGTCAAGAGACGTCGAGTGTCGTCACGGGCCCACTTGGGCATGAAACACTCACAGCCCTCAATCAAATCCTAAATCTAATCCTAAAAAAGAAAATATGAATCTAGAAAGAAAAGAGGGTTGGAAGGAGATTACCAAATTGGAGTCTTTAAGCTAAAGACCTGCAAAATAAAACAAAATAAGTTAGTTTCTAAATAGAAGAAATTTCTAAAGCAAATCAAATCTAAAGAGTTAGAAAATCTAGAAAATCAGAAAGAGTTTACCAAATTAGAAGTTCTATCTTAACAACCTACAGAATAGAAAATAAGTTAGTTCTATGAATCAAAATAGAAAACAAAATTAAAAATTAAATTAGTAAAATCCTAATCTTAAACTAACTCTAAATCCAATTAATTTCAGAAAATCGTAGCCGTCAGTCCCCGGCAACGGCGCCAAAAACTTGTTCACTCCCCAAGTATAGGGTTGTGATGTAGTAATAACTCGGTAAGACCGAGGTCGAATCCCAAGGGACTAGAACTTGTACGTAATCTGACAATTAACTAGATGTAGAACTAGAATGAGATGAAATCTAAATTAATTTGTAATTCGAGGAATAATGGTGAAATATTTAATCTAAAACTTAGGAAAAATCAGAGAAGGAAAACTAGGGATTCAGAGGATCCACTTGTAGAGATCAGGGAGATCTTATGCCTGTATTATAAATCAGGAAAATTAACTGAACTGCCATTGATATAGGTTTCAAGAGATGAGAGGTGTATGAATTAGAATGGATTTCATCACCAAACCATGCCCAGGAGACAAAGCAAACAACAGAATTAAACTAATTACCAACCAATCAACATGCCATGAAGGTTAGGAAAGGGTACCGTCATCCGACCATGCCCAGGAGACGATGGTGAATAACAGAGCTTCCTGACGTCATACACATAGAAAGGAAAAGAACATGCTCAAAGCCATTGCAGACCCATTGTAATTTCAGTCACAACAGACCATTAAAGACTGAAAACATTCCCTTAATTAAACCCAAATCAATATCAGATCAGTCTAAACAAAGGCACAAGCAAAGAGGCATCCCCATCACGCTACAAGCTTCACCTCTTATCCCTAGCTAAGAGGTTTAGCCACACATGAGTGGACTAGATCTCTCAAAACAAAATAGAGAAAAGAAAGAAGAAGAATACAATTAAAAACCCAAACTCAACTCCCTGTGTTTCTCTCTCTCTCCTCACGTCTCCACCAAATTCCAGCTGTGAGATTCCTCCCTCCTCTCTCTCTCTAAGCTCTTGCTTTTATAGTCGCTGGAGTTACCAAGGAGTGTGTTGTGTCATAGTTAGAAACTGCCTGCAAAGGCCTCTACGCAGCCTCGTATGCCTAAGAGCTTACGCATACACAGTTTGCATAGAAATAGAGCCTCTTTCAGGCTAAGATCTCGTCCACCTCTAAGTTCGTCTCTACGTTCAACCGATCAAGTTTAGGATAGTTTTGTTCAGGCTTCCTGATGGACGGTGTGGATCGGAGAGATGGCGCATGATGTGGCTCCACAGCCATTCGCAAAATACAGACAGTTTCGGTTTCCGCGAACAGAGCCGTAAGAAACGGAAATCTCCGTTTTTGTGGCTGAGGTCGGTGGAATCCACTTTGCAACTTCACATATCATTAGAGCCCTCCATTGGTTCTATGGGATTGATTTAACTCATCGTTCCAATTTTGAAGAGAATCTAAAGTTTTGGTGGGCCACCGCGTGAATCGATGTCCGGCGAAAGCTCTATCACTGGCGATGTTATCTGTATGCATGGTTGCAAGGAAGGTAGAGGTTTTGGTCAGAATTCTTTTCTGGACACGATGGACGGTTCAGATTGGCCGACTGATCACGATTGAGAATGCCGTATGGCCAACGGCGGTCAGTCCTTGTTACGCACGTACATGCGTAAGGATTTACGCTGGAAAGCTTGGATGGCCCCTATTCATCTCTGGAGAAGAGATCCACTCCGTCCAATGGATCGACGTCAAAAAACCATCTGAGAAGGACCATTTTGGTTCGAATTTTATTGGCCTATTGGTTGATTTTGTCGCTGTCGTTTATCTTCCGTTTAGACGATCGGAAACCATTCTTTGCTGTCTTCTAAAATTCTGCCACCTAGACGATGGTTGCAGGGCCCTTTGGAGTCCACTGGACGGTCCAGATCGTACTGATTCAAACCGACGATGGCACACTTTAAGATCTCAGCCACCCGTTTCCAAAACAGAGTCTTCTCTCTCTCATTGGGTGGGAAATTGCGGTCAAAAGTAGTTTGACCGCATGTCTTAGTTCAGTGCACCGAGTGTGCACAATCGGTGGTGCACTCTGACATGTAAAATCATCCTTTTGTTGATGCATATGTGAAATCAACACCGTCCATCTTGTTCAACTTCTCATGTAAGGGTTTGAGACCAAAATTGAAACATATCTAAAGATCAGGCGGGCCCCAAATCAAGATTTAAGGGGCTGATCTGTCCGTTAGGCCACTTCCAGGGGGATCCGACAGCTGAAATTTGACGTGTACGGTTAATATAGGGCGTTCAGGCCATGTATGAAGTTTTGAGCTGAACGGATGGTGAAAACCCTGTGATCCTGCATTCTGGCTGACTTTCAGGCCACTTGAGCTTCAGTTTCTCGATTTTTGCGGATCTCCGGTGTGTAAATTCGATGATCTTGGTCCCCTGGGGTCCGTCCCTTGCTCTGGTGACTTTAGAGCATTAGATTTATGCTTTAAGCACCCTTTTTCAGTTCATGCTCGTAAATACACTCTGCACCACAAACACAATTAAAGCCGGGCGTTAAACAATATTATGCTCATAAATCCAAGCAGTAACTAGGGTCTGATATGCAATATTTGACCCTCAACACCGTGCATCGGATCGGTTCGAGTCAGATGTCCCGGACTTGGTCCCGAATCGGATCGAGTTCGAGTTAGGCCATGTAGATTTCGAACCAAGTCGAGTTGGGCCCAATCCGATCTGACTCGGTACGATGCCTACAAATGGCTCAGGTTCGAACCTCATGGGTTCAAGTACTCATGAGGCATATGTTTTAACTAATAAAAAAGTTTAAATGGGCTGGTTTTGGGCTAGCCTCGGTTAGCTCAGGCCTGACCCAACACTTTAAGGTCCCTAGCCTCATAATGGAATAAGTCAAGCATAGTAGGCCCAAGTCCGACTCATAAATATTTGGTTGGGCCCAACACAATTATATATTTATAGAATACAACGCATTACCTATGAAGTTGGACGCGGATTGGCTACTGACAGGTTGAGTAATGAGACTGCTACTAAAGTGACCTAACTAAGTTCTGTGGGCCCACCATGATGTATGTTTTGTATCCACGTCGTCCATCATCTGGAGAGATCATTTTAGGGTAAGATCCAAGGAATGAGTCACATCCAAAGCTCCAGTGGACCCACCACAAAAAACATTGGGGAGAGTAACGCCACAATTAAAAACTTTTAAAAGGCCAAAAAAGTTTTCGATCAAGCTTATATTCGTGTTTTCCCTTTTTTAACGCCTTTAACTTTTGGACATGTTGGATTTGGAAAAAAACATCACGAGACTTTTTAAAAGACTGGATTTCGAAAAAACATCACGAGGCCTTAGGAAGGTTTCAACTTTCAACCGTGGGCATCAATATTGTTGGGGGGAAAATATGACAAGTCAATAAGTCGGCTTATGGAATGGACCAACTCTACTAACATGGCCCGGATTTACCAGGCGTCGAGCTTTTCCGAGGCTCACATGTCCTGAGCCACAAGGCGAGACCTCTAGGGAGGCCGATACACCTTCAAGGACACTCAAAGGGTCCTTCATACCAACCCAATTCATGGGTCTGCTATTGATCAAGCACAGGTCGACCAGACCTTGGCTCAACCTTAGTCCGACCTATCCTCTTGGTCGACCATGGGTCGGCCATCAGTCAGCGATAGGTCGATTATGGATCGACCATACCTGGGCTGATAACTGATCGAAGGCCAGTCATCCACAGTCAACCACAGTTCAGCGGAGAGAGAGTCGACGAGTGTAAGCCATCCAAACATACCAATACTCCGAGATCAGTTGACGATCGGTTGAGCTTCATCAATCATTTCCATTTAGGCGCTTAGAGCCGAGTCAAGGAGTTGACACGATATCAAGATCCTCTTCCGAGATCCTCGGAAGATAACGTCTGATTCTGGAAACCTAGGAGATTGAAGAACTCGGGATCGTCATAGATAACGATCAATCCCCTTCAGGGAAAGTTCTATATGCCACGGGATTGTGTTGCCTCTATTAATAGAGGTAAGAGACACATCCACTTTTCATCCCTAAATCTTTTTCGTTAGACCCAGATTCCAAGCCTGACTTAGGCATCAAAGAGTCCCTAAACTAACCAGGGTCTCTTTTGTTCTCTTCTTATGCAGGCACTTGATACTCAAGTGTTAAAAGGGGGGTAAGACAAAAGCAGTATCAACAAATATTCCCACTGTTTTCTTTGGTGGGGTCCACTAAAGCTTTGGATATGCTCGTTTCTTTGGCTCATCCCTTAAAATGATATTTCTAAATGTAGGGACGATGTGGATACAACACCTCCATCACAGTTGGGTCCATAAAACACAGTGACGTTACTTCGGTAGTGACTCTCTCTGCTCAATCTGTCAGTGTCTAATCCACGTCAAGTCTGTCCGGCTGAAAAAAAAAAAAAAAGTCTGTCAGGGCTGAGCTGGGTCTCGTCAGTTCACACTACGTGACCTGAGCCTAGCCAAAAATTGATCAGGCCATGCCCGTGAAGCCGGCTACCAAGCCCATTGCCACCCTTATCAATTAAAGAGACATGGATCCAAATTCAACAAAATATATCCAATCTCCCATATAAGGTGTGACCCATTATTTGATTGTTTGGATTGAACTCCACATATTTGACTTGTAGGGCTGTCAACGGTGATGCGGCTTTGGTGGATCCCTACCTGTGGGGCCCACTCTGATGTATGTGCCTCACATCCACGCCGTCCATCCATTTTGACAGTTCATTTTACGTCATGATCCCAAAAATGATTCAAATATAAATATACCATACCAGAGGAAAACAGTGGTGATTAACAAATAAAATGTGGTCCCTTCATCCGGGTCTTTGTGATGTTCTCAACAGGATGAATGGAAAATAAACATATCAGATGTTTGAATCTGCTTCATTTTTGGGAACATGCCATAAAATGAGCTATCAAAATGGTGGACGGTGTGGATGTGAGGCACATACATCACGGTGGGCCCCACATTCAGGTTGTGGTTTACCTTAGATTTGAATCTGCTTCATTTTTAAGATCTTGCCTTAAAATGAGCTGTCAAAACGGATGGACAGCATGGATGTGAGCCACATACATCATAGTGGGCCCCACGTTCAGGAATTCACCGAAGCTGCGCCATATCAATGGGTGGTCCATGCCACAAGTACTCAATGGACCGGAACCATTTTTTTTCTAGGTCAGGTCCAACTTCCTGTAACCATTTAGTAACAGTGTCGGGTCCAGTTCACAATTTTGGACCCGGTTCATTTGGTCCACTGTACTGGACCTGGTTGAAATTAGTTTCGGTCCAATTAATTTTATTACTAATATTAAATATATTAAATACATATTAATTAATGAGATTTGGTAAGCCAAAAAGTCAAGGGACTGACTGGAGATGGTTTCGAAATAAAAAATTAAATCTGGTTGCCATCGTATGGACAGAAGGATCAATGGGCCAGAATCAACGAGCAGAGTATGACCATCCATACATATTGGTACACCGTTGCTACACGCTTGCACACTTGTTCCTCAATCCAAACCGTCCAAATCTTCAGTATTATTGTTAAGGGGGATAATCCAAAAAATTACGCTAGATGGATGATCCTAATTGCCTGATTCATGGCCAACAAATGGACGGTTAAATTACAACTAATCGGCGGTTTACACTTAATAAACAAATGACCATTAATCTGAGTTTAGGATCGTCTAATCAATCTGATCTCATGACTTTCATTAAAATGGGCCCCACAAGTTGAACGTTATAGATTGAGTTAGATGCATAAGAAAATTACCATTGTAGACCCATGCAAGGTCTAAGTTGGGAAGGTAAGTTTTGGATCCTTCATAAAAGATGCTGGATAAAAGCTGGGGTCTACAGTGGTAATTTTCTCTAGATGCATGCTAGGTGTACAACGGCTGTATGTGCTGTACACGGCAACGGGAGATAACTCATTGGATGTGGGGCCCACCATTATGTATGCATATTATATCCATGCAGTTGTAAACACCCCACCAGGCTAACATCTTGAAAAGGCAAGGACAAACTGGACCATGATCAATAAACCAAACCCTAAACCCTGATCCAAACCCTAACCTGAACTCAAAGGCCAAATCCGAACCCTTAGAACCTCACAAACCAACCCAAAATTTCAAACCTAAAACCCATTAGAGCTAGGTCGACACTGGAATGTACCCGTCTGAGCCGAAAACATAAAAAAAGACTATCGGAAGAACTAGCGCGCCACACGAAGCCCACACGCTCGAGCCCGGCCCGAGTCCGACCCACGCGGTAGTTTGACTACCGCCGCTCGCGAGGAGCGTGCGTCCTCCGAGCAACAACTGGCCCAACGTTTGAAAATCACCTTTAACCCCCTATCCGACCTTATTTACTGTTTTGCCAACCCCAAGAGCCAATGAGAGTGCGCCATGTGGCATTCCTCTCCCCTTAACCACTCACAACTTACCACATCAGCTTTTACCCCTCTTAAACCCCACATTTACCACATCAGCGTTTGAAAATCACCTTTTAGCCCTCTCCTCTTCACATTTTAACAACAACACATCCACATCTAAGAAGGGGGGGGGGCGAGGAAAGGAAAGGGCAAGAGCTCCTAAACCTCCAAGTTCTGATCTTTTAACCCCACCTCTTAACCTTTTCAAGCCCTAAACCTAGTCCAGATTAGTCATGGTTCGTTCCATGTTTTAGCCTATTCAAGTTCAAGCCAAAGATCAAATCATATCATATAAGCATTCATCATCATAACATCTATTCCCTTCTCAACCTCCTTGCTTCTCTAGATCTCTAGTGAACATATGCTCTGTGAATTGCCGTATTACGAATCCTATCACATCAGAAATTTCTAGTGACCTAGTCCACTTTTCTTTACCATTTTTTTGCATAAGCATCATTTCATCCACTTTCTAGACACGTTGTTGGACATATGCTCTGTGGCTTGTCGAAATCTCGAATCTTGCCGCATCAGAAATCTGCGTGTGTGTTTAGTCCTATCTCGCCCCTAGCATTCAGCATCCCTTGAGATTGTTTTACCACACTAAGTAGAGACCGTACATTTATACGGGCGGAGAGGGTGCCTAACACCTTCCCTCTTTATGGTCCCTTACCCGGAATCACCGATCGCAGATTAGGAGTTAATCTAAGGTAAGAGAGTCTTTGGATTCCTCCAACCTTACGCATTCCGCGGGTTCTAGCTGACTGCAAGATTCTGAGATTTATTGGCTAGTGGCGACTCCAATATCCACGAATCAACCTAATTACCCTCACATAATCAAACCCAAAACACGTCAATCAGTGTGGGTGCCGATTTCCAGAGTTCACAGAATGACGACTTCACTGGGGACTTTTGCTAGCTTCCAATAGACGAGACCTGACTCAAAAGTGTGTGGTATTTTAATCTGGAGAATCTGACCGAGGAGTTTGAAAAGATTACGTTCTCTTACATGCCCCGAGCCAAGAACCAATTTTCGGACGCTTTGGCTACCCTCGCCTCAATGCTAGAAATCCCAAAAGGAGTTACTGAATGGGAACTCATCGTTAAACTCCAAGAAGAACCTGCGTTCTGCCTACAAATCGACGAAGCCGAAACCTCTCCGAACGATCAGCTGTGGTACACAGATATTAAGGAATTTCTCGAGCATCAAAAGTACACAAAATGTCACGCCACAAACCCAAAAATCGGACTCACAAGAATCCCGATCACCGAATCCGGTGTCGACAACCTCCGTAGTACCCCATTCTCGGCTCTCAGTGCTCATACGCTAGGTTCCGATCCTGGGATGCTACAAGGAAGATTTTTCAACGTAAATTTGTCTCATAAGAAGTATAACCACAAGTTCACCCAAATCACAAGGTCAACATCACCATCACATATCCACTAATATAAATAGTTGAATACAATGCTGAAAGGGAAACACATATATCGATAATCAAGCTCCAGAGGTCAGCTGCACGCTCCAATGCTCAACGCTGTTGCAACCTAACACCACTTGCACGCATCTATTGTACAGAAGCTTATAGAAAGCTTAGAGGGTGGTGAAAGTGTGTGTGCAAGATAAGTGTCAAGCATATAAATATCAGAGTAAGTAGAATACTGGCAAGTCCATAAATCATACAATTATCAGAGTAAGAGGAAACATACCAGTAAGTCTATGAATCATACGATATCAAAGTACGGAATGCAGATCATAATGAGCCAAATTTCAGATGTTGAAGATGTAATACAATATGTAAATCCTGACAAGCTACAAATACCATCAACCTCATCTAAGCCATATAAATGCAGAAACATAGCAACTAAAAATGCTAAATGTCGCGAATGCAATGCGATATGCGGTGCGAATGAAATGACTAAGCTTGAGTGAAGTCAAGATAATAGTACGTAGTATCGTAGGCTATAGGGTCCATCACAAGGGACTTCTATCCAAACTAGTCCCATACCTAAATTTGGATAGCCGGACTCAATATGGTAAACCCATGACCTCAGGTTAGTCACGCGCTCCAACCGAAATCCTTGTCATTGTGAAGGTACACAATAATTAGTTGTGCACCACCAGCTTGAGTGGATAGTAAATGAATGAATGAATGAGTATACAATTCCTGCTCAATAAGTCCACGTATCAGTACTGTACATCTTTAGGATCATCACCGGGGTCTAGTACACTCCAAACCAGATTGCCGCCCCATCGGGCACAACCAGGTGAGTAGAAGAGCCAATACCTACCCAGCACGTACCCGGCACGTCGATAACGGACCCATTTAAAAGCTGGTCAAACTCAGCCTAGTTTTGCCCACTACGAATGTAACACCCTGTACTTTACAATACTCGAGTGATACCGTGTAGATTAATTTAATATAAATATACAAATAATGTAACCTAAATATATAAACTATAAAGTGTATGTACTTGGTAAAGATTGGAAATTTTCATGCTAAAATGATATGTACGTATTTAATGTATATAAATATTATGAAAATAATATTATATTAAAGAAACACAAGGAATAATAATTTCACAACATTATTAAATACAAATAAAATTTTAATTAAAATATGATATCATACAATCTTCAATTCATTCAAATGTATAATTTATAATTTAATATTATGAATTATGTATGTGATTAATAGCATGTATGTAGGAGCATGTTAATATTAAGAATTTTATTTATATACATGTATAAAGTAGTATATTAATATTAAAATTAAATTTATATGAGACTTTAATTATAAGCAATAGGCAATAGCAACAAAATTGGTTAGCAATGCATGACGTGAGCCTTGCAAACGGCCCATTAGGTTTTTTTAACCATCGATGATCAAACCCGGGACGGTCCGACCATCAGATCGGCAAAAAATCAAAACAAAGGACCCTAAGATGACGCATAAAGTAGAATGGATGATGTAGATTTCTCCCAAATAGCACAGTGGACCCCACGTAAGGTGCGAGTGCACCTAGTGCACCCGTGCCCGTCGTGCACCGGGCGCGCCAACTCGATCAGCAGCAGCTAACCCACATTTTCTTAAAAGAGAGAAAAACTCTCTCTCCCTTCGTGTTGCACCAGCCGATGGACAACGTCCGTTTGGGGACGTCTGTGGCCCACCTTGATCACCCAATTGGGAGATCTGAACCGTACATTTGAAAGGGGGTCCACATATGAATAAACCTTAGGTGATTTCACCTGATGGCGGGCACCCATATGCACATAGGAACCGGCGCAAACAGGGCCAAAAGCACATTGTTTCCAAAAATGGAAACTGCCCTTGTTGTCACCAGCTTAGCAATCCGCGTGAGGGGCGTCTAGCACGATCTCTGACGTCCATCCAAAGTAATCCCAGCCGTCCATTTTAGCTGAACGGTTTAGGGCTCCCTCAACAAAGAAAACCACAAACAGCTTCCGTTTCTACCCACCAGATTTGAAGACGGTTTTAGCCAGAGTGATCTGGGCCATTTAGTTCAGATCGTAGGGCTGTTAGGAAGCTAGAGTTGCAATAAGAATAGGAGAGAACCAAGCAAATGCATCTCATCTCCCATCTTTAAGAAAACCAGCCGTTTCTCCTAATATCTGAACCCACCGTGTAACGTCTCAGAAAAATCCGTACAAAGACCCGAGTACCACCTCAGGCAGAAATCACTCAAGACCAAATCCTTTAGAAATTAGACAAAATTAACTAGGTGTTAAACTTGTTTACCTGTGAAATTAGCACTAATCACTTTAAATACGAACTGCAAGACTTAAAACTTGCAGAATCATCGACACTACATTACCCTATAAACTAGGATCAATCTCATTACCCTGTTGCTCTCGGGAGCACATTGAAACTTCGTATCGGACAGGGATCACGCGTCGAAAGTCCGATTACTGTGAAACCAAACGGTTAGGACCACCTTACTGGGCTTGACAACCATCTCAAAATTCAAGTCTAAATTGTGTCTAGAAATGCACAACTTGAACCCAAAGCGAAGTGAGTGAGAAACGTTGATATCTTTATAAATAAAAATCTAAATTTAAGTAATCTGAGACTTGTCGCTTGTGGGCTAAATATAAGGATTCTGATCGTCAGAATCTGACCCAAATACACCCTCGGATCAGGAGAAATTTCCCATACATGGCAGTGTACTTGTGGTCCTGATCGAGTTTCAGTGACCATTGAACGGAAACTGGTCCGCCGCGGTCGATCTATAAATCCGATCAGACTGAAAAACTTAACTCGACCTAGATCCATGGTTAATGAGCTTAAGTCTGAGCGCATATAGAAAGGGGGCCTCCAGAAGTGCTCCGTTGGATCGGAACAAGCCTCCTTTGGCTATAACCTAAGTATACATTGGCCTTGGGGCCATTTCCATCAGTTTTTGGCCTATATAAGGACCTTAAACCTTCTCTCATTTCCTCCATACGAATTTGAGAAAAAACCTAGGAGAGAGAAGAGAGTAAAGAGAGAGAAAGTTGAGTGCAGTTGGTGAAAATTCCTGGTATTCTACCCTGCCTCTTCCCGTGCTTATTCATCGCTACCGGATCGCTATTCCGGCGATTTCAATTCCACTATTGGGTAAGAAATCCTAACCCTAATCTGTTCTAGGTTTCTAATTAGTTAAAGTAATGAAATAGCTAACTTGTTGAAAAGGCCTAGCTATATGTCCTAAAGGGGGGGGTGAATAGGACTATGCCAAATAAAACTTATAACAGCGGAATTAAAAAGAATATGATAGCCAAAATAAATCACAATGCAGGAAAGTAAAACAACTTCAAAATTTAGATCTTGAGAGGTTGATGCAAATGTTGTTCTAAGGACAACCTTACACCAAAAACCAGAGTTTATGGTAGGATAACCTTATTTCTAGAAAGATCTTTGTATCAAATCTCAAACCAAAAAGGAATACAGAAATAAACACAAACTGAACTGAAATAAATTGTAATCACAAATATATTGTTCTAGGGACAGCCATACACCATAAAAATGGCAGGGCAACCTTGCTGGAACAACTTTAAAGGAAATTGAATATCAAGCTGATAAAGGAATAGCAGAAAATAAATTTTAAACTATTACAAAATTCCCACAATGCTTGAATTAAATGATTACAGCATTCACCACCATACATACATCCCACAAATAAATAATTAAAGATTAAAAGTATAAATCATTCAACCATAACACAAGGGATTATAGTGGTCCTATGTGTTCACCAACTATTAAACAACAGCCACACAGAATGCTACTCCACTCCTAATATCCTCATATAGGGGATATTAGCGTTCACTAACAAAATAGGTTTTCACAGGTTCACCTAAAATCTTTACAATTGTGTCTTTATCTGTGGGCTTACACAATTAAAAAACCCCACTTCTGAGTTTTCCTGGCTCTCCTCAGATAACCAATACAACAAGATTTTTCTGGCAAATCTTGAAAGAAACCAAAACAGAAAGGAATTTACAATTAAATGTAAAATACCTGATTATCTCCTTCGTTGTAGCAGCCCGGTAGAACCAAATCAGAGTAGATGATTGAATGTCCAAGTTCAATGTCCAGTACTCAATTACAATGGTTCTAGTTCTAATAGATTTTAAATTAAATCAAATAGGGCTTGCCTTAATTGATTTTGATTCCAAAGAAAGGGAATAACAATTCCTCTTATCAAATTAGATTGGAATAGTAGAAACAAAATCAATTAAATAAAGCTATAGAAAGAGAATATTAAATAAGCACACTTAGCTTAGATGGAGCACAGAATTATCTCTCAGAAGTTTGACGAAGATTGGCTTGAATGGATTAATTAATTCCGTTCATTCTTCTGAGATTCGTTCGTACTCTATTTATAGGTGAGCAGATCGTGTCTTCGACTGGTCTAGGGAGCTCTTCGACTAGTCGAAGAATTAACGGATTTAAAAAAATCGGGCGCGATAAGGTTTGATCATTCTACGACTGGTCGAAGGTCTCCTTCGACTAGTCGTAGGTCACCTTCGACTAGTCGAAGAACCTGAATTTCATCGCTGGACTTTGAGTCGAAGACTTTTGACTGGTCAAAGATGCAGTCGACACTGTTCCTTCGACTGGTCGAACAGATTCTTGGACTAGTCAAAGCCTAATAGAAAATATCTGAATTTTGTAACAAACTCACGACTGATCAAGGAATTTCTTAGACTGGTCGAAGCAAAGCTAAGACTAGTCGAAGAAAGCCTAGGACAAGTCTTAGAACTGCCCAAACTCATGTAACTTAAACATATGACTTATGTATCCAAAATGGCCTATTCCTAAGGTCAACTTAAGGTCAATCAAACCTCAACATGAAGTAAGGACATTGAAACATTAGGAACAAGTGACCTTGAAGCTTAAGCCTTGAAGTCTTGATGTAGTTCAATCTTGAAATCTTGATGTATCTCAACCTTGAAAGTGTCTTAAGTTCTTTACGAACTGCCTTGTACTCTTCTTGAAGTCTTGCATTCTTGAGTCATGTCTTATTAGCAATACTTGCAGTCAAGGTTGATTTTTGAGTGAATCTTTGTACTTGTGAGCTTTGCTTGTTGTGACCTTTGCTTGTTCATGAATGTTGATCTTTGAGAGAGCTTCACTTATGCAAGTTATATAATAGTGATTTTGGCATCACAAATTTGACAACAAACAGGGATATAAACTATAGCACTTACAATCTCTCCCTTTGTCAAATTAGTGACAAAACATATAACCAAGATAAACATAAAGTAAAACAACTGGTTAAAGAATCATGAACTAGTTAATATCAACTGGCTTACCTGCAAATCAATATTCAATATTCAACATTCAACATTCAACATTCAACCAATTCATTCAACTAGTTCAAACATACTCCCCTTGAGTAACATAACCAATGTTACTCCCCTCACAATCACATCGTTAAGAACAAACCATTCTCCTCCTTTTGTCACAATGTGACAAAGGAAACAACAATAAAGGAGAACTAAATAAAGGGATATATGAGAGTAAACATGAGGAGTTATGAGATTATAGCAAAAACCAGAATAGAGATACTCAGCATAGTTTCACATAGAACAAATACCCAGCATAAAACAAAGATAGTATCTAACTCCAAATGAGTCAACCTAGTGCTAAGTTATAAAGTTATTACAGACCAGAAAATCCCATATAAACTAATCAGAATCAGAACCAGATGACGGAGCAGGAATAGAGGGATCAAGTTGGTGCATGCCTTTGTTCAATCACCTAAGATATTTGCGCATGTACTTGAATTGTAAATCATGAGCAACAGACATGTTTTCCATCTTTACATTTATATTCTCAACTTTATCCTCCAATGCACTTAGACGTGCATCAACATCAGATGGTTTAAAATTTAGATCATTTGTTGAATCAGAATCCAGTTCCTTAAAAATGTCATCCATATTAATGTCATCACCAGCTTCTTCATGACCACCATCACCACCACCTTATTCAGGAAGTAATTCCAGCTTCATCTTATTAATATTAGTATTGTTGAAAATCAGATGATGAATAGGTGCCTCATCAACCGGCATATCGGCTAACATATGTGTAGCCAATACAGTCATTAAATAGGCAA
Source organism: Magnolia changhungtana (assembly GCA_030180095.1). Lineage (NCBI taxonomy): Eukaryota > Viridiplantae > Streptophyta > Magnoliopsida > Magnoliales > Magnoliaceae > Magnolia > Magnolia changhungtana. The sequence continues at coordinate 211,540 of JASAUF010000042.1, forward strand.
AATGAATGTCACTATGACCAAGATGGAGTTTAAACTGAAGAATGAAATGACAGATTAAGGATGGTAAACAAATCTGAGTACCACTGGCAATAGCATGGATAACACGAACCATAAACGAGGTCAAGTCAGTTTTATTACCCGAACGAGGATACAGATTAGACACAAAGATTTTGTAGAGAACTCTGTATTTGGGTAACAAATACCTTGCAGGAAGCGCATTCCCTTTTTGTGTCTAGTGAACATCCATGTTGCACAAGTCTCTAGTGAGCATACGTTTTTCAGAAACTGAGGGTTTATCAGTTAGGTTATGGATAGGAATACCCTCATCATTCACATGAATGTCCATAAGGGCTGAAATTAAATGACGATCAATGTCAAAAGGCCCTTCTCTGGTAGATATTTTAAAAGTTAAATTATCCTGTGAGAAGTCATTAATACATGCAAACATGGATTGGGCAATGGACCGGTATGCTAGCCCACCCCAATGTAATAAATTAACCTAACCTACAGCTTCAAGCATAGGAAGGATGTTAAAAGGTGCAATATGATTAACATTAACAGGATGTTCAACAATAACTTTACGTAATCTAATATCCCTAACATAAGATAGATCGTCATTGGGAACAAGAAGATAACACTTAGTGATAATGGTCGATCTGGAGGAAGAAGAAGGACCATGGGAAGTAGTTTTTCTACCTCTAGAAGCCATTTGCAACAACGATAATAAGGAAATAAGAAGTTGCAAAGGATTGAGAAGTGAGTTTACTCAAAACAGATTTTTTAAAATCCAAACCCCAAATCTCAATGAAATCTAAAATAGAAAGCTTCAAGCTAGAAAAGGAAATAATCTAGACACAAATCTGCAAGAAAAACGTATATGGAACACTAACCTTAAAGAACAAGAACAGTAGGTTCGACAAGTCGAAGCTCGGATCCTTAAAGAGAAAAAATGGAATGAGGAAGAAAGTAAAATCCCCAAATTTTAAGTGATTCCCGAGATCTACGACTGGTCATGGATATCTGCGACCGGTCGAAGTTCGACTGGTCGAGTATACTCACGACTGGTTGAAGAATGTCCAAAAATTCATATTTCTTGTAAATTATTCAAAAATTGGAATTCAACCTAGCAAATATATACACAATGATACAAGTAGGCATAAATAATCATTTTAAAATGCACATGCCGAGATCAAATTTCATCTTTTTGAACCTGCTTTTATCGAGAGGTTTTGCGAAAATGTCAGCTCGTTGATCTTCGGTAGGAATATATTCCAGAGATATAACTTTTTCTTCTACTAATTTCTAAATATAATGAAATCTAATGTCAATGTGCCTAGTACGAGAATGCTGAATAGGATTTTTTGAAATATTTATCACACTGGAATTATCACAATGTAATAACATAGAATCCTGTTTAATTTCATAATCACTTAGCATTCGTTGCATCCAAACAAGCTGTGTACATGCATTACCAGCTGCGATATACTCAGCTTCAGCTGTTGAAAGTGATATATAATTTTATTTCTTGCAAACTAGACAATTTCCAATGTAAAAGCAACGACCACTGGTTGATTTTCTATCATCTAGATTACCAGCCCAGTTAGCATCCGAGTACCCAGCTAATTGTACACTAGTCTCATGAGGATACCAGAGACCGAGATTTACAGTACTTGCGACATATCTAATAATCCGCTTGACAGCAATCAAGTGAGATTCTTTTAGATCAGATTGATATCTTGCGCGAATACCAACACTTAGAGAAATATCAGGTCTACTAGCAGTTAAATATAACAAACTACCAATCATACTCCGATAAAGTTTTGTATCAACATTTTTACCATTAGAGTCTTTTGAGAGTTTCAGGGTAGTACTCATAGGAGTATCGAAATTCTTGCCATTCTCAAATCCAAATCTCTTGATTAGATTCAAAGCATACTTAGATTGAGAAATGAATATTCCTTTAGATTGTTGCTTTACTTGCAATCCAAGAAAATAAGTCAATTCCCCAACCATGCTCATTTCGAACTGTGATTTCATCAAATTTGCAAACTCAGTAGTCAAGTCAGTACAAGTTGATCCATAAATGATATCATCAACATAAATCTGTACCATTAAGATATGATCATTATGTTTTTTAACAAACAGAGTTTTATCAACAGATCCCATTTGAAAATTATGACTTAAAAGAAATTTTGTTAGTTTCTCATACCATGCCCTAGGTGCTTGTTTTAATCGATAAAGTGCCAGCCGATACACATGATCAGTATTTTTGGGATCTTCAAAACCCATTGGTTGTTCAACATAGACTTCTTCATGTAAATCACCATTTAGAAAAGTACTTTTCACATCCATTTGATAGATCTTTATCTTTCTAAAACATGCAATGGATATAAATAGTCTGATAGATTCAAGACGTGCTACTGGTGCAAAAGTTTCATCAAAATCAATTCCTTCAATTTGAGTATAACCTTATACCACTAGTCTAGCCTTGTTTCTAATTATGTTTCCACGCTCATCAGACTTATTTTTGAAAATCCATTTTGTTCCAATGATGTGTTTATCTTTAGGTCTTGGTACGAGATGTCAAACATAATTTCTTATGAATTGGTTAAGTTCTTCTTGCATCGCAACAATCCAGTTCTCATCAGCAAGAGCTTCTTTTACGTTAGATGGTTCTATTTGGGATGTAAAGCATACATAATTACATATATCCTCAAGTTGTCTACGGGTGCGAATGTGAAAATGTGAAAATGAAAGCGTGAGAGAGCGAATAGAGGAACACATATTCACATATACACATATACACATAATCACTACTCAGATTTTTTCATTTTCACATTCTCACATTCACTACTCAGATTATATGTAATTTTCACATTTTCACATTCACTACTCAGATTTTCTTTACTTGTTGAGTCATTATCTGAAAATGTGAATTTGGCTAGAGTCATAAGAGCTTTAGCTTCATTGCCCGACTTAGTTTCAGAATCTTCTGATTCAGAAGAAGCTTCAGAATCAGATGATTCATCCCATGTAGCCAACATACCCTTCTTCTTGGGTTTATCCTTTTTAGGACATCTATTTGCTAAGTGTCCATATTCTTGACAGTTGTAACATTGACTATCTTTCAAAGATTTTCGAGATTTGGGTCTAAACTTCTTTTTATCATTCGATTTTTGAAAATCAACCATTTTCTTGCTTTTGAAAATCTTGTAAAATTTCTTAGCTAAAAGAGTCATATCATCTTCTGAATCACAATTTTCTTCTGAATTATATTTAGAGGATTTTAGTGCGATAGATTTACCTTTAGGAGCTTTAAAGTTTAACTCGTAGGTTTGTAAAGAACTAACTAGTTCTTTTACCCTCATATTATCCGTATCACGAAGTTCCTGGATCGCGGTTACTTTAGAATTGAACTGTTCAGGAAGTGAGCGTAATATCTTTGCACACACTTTACTTTGTGGGATTTTATCGCCAAGACCCCACATTGAGTTTACAATGTCATTCAATTTAGTGTAAAAGTCCATAAACATTTCATTTTCCTCCATATGAATTTCTTCAAATCTGGTTGTGAGGAGTTGGACTTTAGATTTTTTGATAATTGTAGTACCCTCGTGTGTCAGTTCTAATATATCCCAAGCTTGCTTTGCAGTATCACAGGAAATGATTCTTTTGAGCTCATCTGATGATAGTGCCCAAGTAATTGCATTTAGTGCTTTAGCATTTGCACTACTCTCACTTTTTTGAAGTGTGGTCCATTGGTAATATGGTGTGACTTTCATAGATTTTGAACCGTCAACCCCAGTAACTTCCATGATAGGAGGATTCCATTCAGTCACTGTGGCTTGCCACACACTCTCATCCATTGATTTGAGGAAGATCCTCATTCTAGCTTTCCAATAGGCATAGTTGGAGCCATCAAAGGGTGGAGGCCTAGTGACTGAAAGGCTATCAAAATTTGACATCTAAAATAGCTTAAATCGTTAGCTCAGGAATTAAATCCAAGAATTAAAATAGAGCTATTAGGCTTTGATACCAGTTGAAAAGGCCTAGCTATATGTCTTAGAGGGGGAGTGAATAGGACTATGCCAAGTAAAACTTATAACAACGGAATTAAAAAGAATATGATAGCCAAAATAAATCACAATGCAGGAAAGTAAAACAACCTCAAAATTTAGATCTTGAGAGGTTGATACAAATGTTGTTCTAAGGACAACCTTATACAAAAAACCAGAGTTTATGGTAGGACAACCTTATTTCTAGAAAGATCTTTGTATCAAATCTCAAACCAAAGAAGAATATAAAAATAAACACAAACTGAACTGAAATAAATTGTAATCATAAATGTATTGTTCTAGGGATAGCCATACACCATAAAAATGGCAGGGCAACCTTGCTGGAACAACTTTAAAGGAAATTGAATATCAAGCTGATAAAGAAATAGTAGAAAATAAGTTCTAAATTATTACAAAATTCTCACAATGCTTGAATTAAATGATTACAATATTCACCACCATACATACATCCCACCAATAAATAATTAAAGATTAGAAGTATAAATCATTCAACCATAACACAAGGGATTATAGTGGTTTGCCTGTGTGTTCACCAACTGTTAAACAACAGCCACACAGAATACTACTCCACTCCTAATATCCTCACACAAGGGATATTAGCGTTCACTAACAAAATAAGGTTTCACAGGTTCACCCAAAACCTCTACAATTGTGTCTTTGTCTGTGGGCTTACACAATTAAAAAACCCTACTTCTGAGTTTTCCTGGCTCTCCTCAGATAACCAATACAACAAGATTTTTCTGGCAAATCTTGAAAGAAACCAAAACAGAAAGGAATTTACAATTAAATGTAAAATACCTGATTATCTCCTTCATTGAAGCAGCCCGGTAGAACCAAATCAAAGTAGATGATTGAATGTCCAAGTTCAATGTCTAGTACTCAATTACAATAGTTCTAGTTCTAATATATTTTAAATTAAACCAAATAGGGCTTGACTTAATTGATTTTGATTCCAAAGAAAGGGAATAACAATTCCTCTTATCAAATTAGATTGGAATAGCAGAAACAAAATCAATTAAATAAAGCTAAAGAAAGAGAATATTAAATAAGCACACTTAGCTTAGATGAAGCACAGAATTATCTCTCAGAAGTTTGACGAAGATTGGCTTGAATGGATTAATTAATTCCGTTCATTCTTCTGAGATTCATGCTCTATTTATAGGTGAGTAGATCGCGTCTTCGACTGGTCTAGGGAGCTCTTCGACTAGTCAAAGAATTAACGGATTTGAAAAAAATCAGGCACGATCAGCTTTGACCGTTCTACGACTGGTCGTAGGTCACCTTCGACTGGTCGAAGGTCTCCTTCGACTGGTCAAAGAACCTGAATTTCATCGCTAGACTTTGAGTCTGTTGAGGGTCAAATATTGCATATTAGACCCCAGTAATTGTCTAGACTTTCGAGCATGATACTATTTAAATAACTCGATTTAATCATGTTTGTGTTGTAGAATGTATTTATGAGCATGGATCGAAATAAGGTGCTAAAAGCATGGAGTTAACGCACAGAATTCACCAAGGCCATGGACGGACTCAAGGGGACCAAGATTGATGAATTTGCACGCTAGAGATCCGTGAAAATCAAGAAATTAAAGCTCAAGTGGCCCGGAAGACGTCCAGAATGAAAGATCACAGAGTTCCCACCATCCATTCGGCTCAAGACTTCATGAATGGCGTGAGGACCATAAATTAACCGTACACGTCGATTTTCGGCCATTGGATCATTGTAGAAGTGGCCCAATGGACATATCAACCCATAAAATCTCGAATTGGGGCCCGCCTAAGATCTGGATATGCTCAAGTCTTGGTATCAACGCTCTAAATGATCTGACAAAATGGATGGACGGAGAGGATTTCTCGAAAACAGCATAGTGGACCCCACTTGAGCATGAGTGTGCATAGTGCACAAGTGCACTAGCCGTGCACAGCAACGAAGAGTCGGTCAAACCAACTCTTGACCGACTTCTTCTTCCAAATTCAAAAAAAATGCAACAGCGCTTACACCGTTCGACGCTGATCTGCGTTGTGGGTTCCACTCATCATCTGGTTCGATGATCTGAACCGTCCATTGCATCAAGGAGGTAGCTAGAAACCTGGCCAAGGTCGCCTTTTCGCCCCATGAACGCAATCACAGGATTTACATCGTTGAACGCAGGATGGACGGCTGGATTATAATTCCTATGGTCCGCACTGATTCAAACCAGAAACCTTTCATCTCACTAAATTTTCAAGAGAAAACCAATGGACGGAATGGATTTTTCATGCATCACTGATCATGGGTCCCACCTTCATCACAGCGTAATGATTACGCGGGCTCTGTTCGCAGACAGATCTGCGGCTGATCGAGATGGGCCACGTTGCAGTTTTCGGGACAAAGATTTGAACCATCCAACGTAATCAGGGGGAGAAATCGACCAAACCCTGACCCTTTCTATCTGTCCATGTACAACAACAGGAGTGCACAATCCAGATCTTTCTCGTACGTTGATCAATGCCATGGCTCACCAAAAGCTTAGATCCTCTTCAATTTTGGCACGATATCCTAAATCAACCTCACAGAGCCAATGAACGACTTGATGAGGCGTGAAGTCACTACAAGTGGGCCCCATAGTCACCACCGATTCTAATACCCCACGTGTGTGATTTTCTGCTTTCCTTGCTGCGAAAGGAATAGTACTGCATAACGCAAGGAGTTCCACCGCCCAACCAATTCCCCTGGTTCTATAAAAGGGAGCAGATCTGAAGATTTTTGGGGGAGGAGGCAGCGGCTGAGAGCTGGACAGCTAGGACGGGGGGCAGCCGTGGAGGCCAACAGAGAGAGAGAGAGACGGAGAGAGTTTATAATTGTTATTTTTTTATTTATTTGTTTTTTTTTCCTTCTTCTAATTTCATGAGATCTAGTCCACTCATGTGTGGCTAAACCTCTTAGCTAAGGCTAAGAGGTGAAGCTTGTAGTGAGATGGGAGTTTTCATTATGTTTTTTTTATTTTAAACTGAACTGAATTTGATGGTGGTTTGATTATTATGGGAATATTTTTAGTTTTTTTAATGGTCAGTTGTGACTGAAATTACAATATGTCTGCGATGGCTTTGAGTATTCCTATTTCCTTTTTATGTTTATGACGTCAGGAAGCCCTGTTGTTCACCATCGTCTCCTGGGCATGGTTGGATGTCGGTACCCTTCCTAACCTTCATACATTATTGATTGGTTGGTAATTAGTTTAATTCTGTTGTTTGCTTTGTCTCATGGGCATGGTTTTGTGATGGAATCCATTCTAATTCATATACCTTTCATCTCTTGAAAACTACATCAAGTAAGTTCAGTTTAATATCCATGAAGCAAGCATAAGATCTCCCTGATCTCTACAAGTGGATCCTCTGAATCCCTAGTTTCCCACCTCTGAATTTCTTAAGTTTTAAATTATTATTTCACCATTATTCCTAAAAAATTATTTGATTTAGATTTCATCTTATTCTAGTTTTAGTTCTAGTTACTTTCAGATTACGTACAGGTTTCAGTCCCTGTGGATTCGACCTCGGTCTTACCGAGTTTATTACTACATCACAACCCTGCACTTGAGAAGTGAACAAGTTTTTGGCGCCGTTGCCGGGGACTGACGGTTGCGTTTTTCTGAAATTGACTAGTTTTAAAATTAGGTTAAGATTAGGGTTTTCTAACTTTAGGTTTAGGTTTTTTTTATTTTTAGGAACTAACCTAACTTTCCTGTTTTGTAGGATTCTGAGATAGAAACTTCTAATTTGGTGATATCTTCCTAATTTCTTTACTTTTTCTATTTTTAGAATTAGGATTTTATTTTTAGAAATTTTCTAACCTTAGACTTACTATTCTTAGAAACTAAGTTGTTTTATTTTGTTTTGCAGGTTTTTAACATAGGAACTTCTAGTCTGGTAACATCTTTCTAACTTCTCCTTTACTTTCTGTATTGCTGTAGGATTTTGCTTTCTTCTAGGATTAGATTTAGAGTTAAGGTTTCACCATGTATATGAATGAGTAGGCACGTCGGTATGTTGAGATAGCTTATGGAAAACAGCCTATGCCTCAAAATTTTTCTAATAATATCTTCGAGAACCAATCGGAATATGATGCTCGACCGATTAAGAAGTCTTTCGGTGATTATCTGCGGGAGAATAATTGCGCTCCACGAGTTAAGAAAACAGTACGTGATTATTAGAATGATGACGCGTATCAACTCCCGACCGATGGCCCGTATGATTTTGATCAGTGGAAATAGGAATATTTCAAAGTCGAGTCAATAAAACATCATGATAATAACCGGATCAACCACTGTTGAATATTCACCAGAAATGATCTAAGAGGAGTCATATTCGAGTTACACAGACTATATTACTGGCATGAAGAAATTAGTAGAAGCACTTGAATCATGCCTTGATAGGCTAATGGAGGCTAGTTCATCTCAACCACAGCTCAATCCAGAAATATAATGCGAGGAAAGTGATCCTCACTCGCTTTTGACAAAATCTGGAATTTAGAATGAGGAGTTGGATTCCATTAATGAGCATATGGTTCAATTCCCCGATGAGTCAATCTCAATGACTATTCAAAAGAATGATGGAGATACATGGGTGTCTTTCAAATACAGTAATGATGACACACTTTCCTTACATGATACACAGGATCTCAATGATGAGGTAGAGGATAGTTTATTCGAACCTCAACCAAATTTAGAATATGAGGAAAGCAATCCCATCCCAAGTGTGCACTGCACAGAATTAGACGATGATGCGTATTGGGATGATGATCATGAATGTTCAGCCCCAGTTCCCCTGGAATTAATCTCAAGTTTGGTCCAGGTCAATGATCAAGAAGTGCACGAAGTGAGCGGTCATAATGAGCTACTCCACTCACCTGACATATCTGATTTAAAAGTGGATGAGCTCCTTACAACCAACCCTTCTATCTCTTGTGAGACATGTTTGGACCACTCCCCTGACTTTCATGATGATATGATTCAGGAGATGAACGAGTTACTTGATACGACTCTGGAATTTGAAACTACCCAGTCGAGGCCACCATCTGAATTGTTGAATTTTGACGAGTCCAGGACTCTTCTGAGTAGTATCAATGAACAGAGTCCGTACTTCAATACTTCATCTACTGACCCTCTATTTGTCTGTGCAGGGCTGAAGCAAGAGAGCGTACCTACGGTTAATTTTAAAGATGATGGATTCCTTGGGCAGATCAGCACACACTTCAATGTGGAAAATGAGTCACTCTCAGCTGAATGTCCTAACTCTTTGGATGATTGCTTGGCACACTTTGTAGATTCAAACGATCCCATGATAAAAGATATAGTGAATGCCTTGCAAGACGACAGCTCGGTAATCATCACTGACTGAAAGAACCCCTACTCTGAAGCCCCTTCTTCCACAGATCCTGAATGTTTACCGTTAAGGGAGAAGGAGCAGAAAATTAAACCGAAGTCTGCTACTTCGGAATGTGTTGAAACTACATCACTTTCTGAAGATTTTTCTGAAATTCATCTATGTGTAGTCTCTGATTCACCATGGGATACTAACGTTGAAACTTCTTCTGTTACAGGTGAATCATATATACTATGGATACCTCAAACACTTCAACGAAAAATTTCTTATGAGGTACATAAGTTTCTCTGGAAAGTCATGCTCCAGGGCATCCAAGCCTATTGCAAAAATGGCTTTTGGATGATCCTGTTGAGGAACTTATTGAGAAACTTATCAAGATACTGGCCGGAAGAGGAACCTTGCAATATGATCGAGTAGTTTTTCCCTGCTTTCTTAGGACTAAGGTAGCTTCCTTTATGTTGTTTTAGGATATACGGTAAACTTAGCGCTCCTGGGAGGTAACCTAGTTTTTCATTCCATTTCATTTTCCTAGTTAGTTAGTTCAATGTTTGTGGGTAACATTGCTGCAAACCCTCACGAGACTACAACTCGTCTACTAGGGGCAACTTAGGGGTTTAAAGGCCTGTTGCATATGCTAAATGCAATCGAAAGCACCTGCGAAAGTGGTATAGGTAGGATTTTATTTTGTTATTTTTGTTGGTTTCACTCTTGTACTAACCTGCTCTCTCCCCAGCAATCTCTTGAAAAATCTCTCTCGATTCGTTATCCAGGTATTATCTTCCCATCACTTTTTCTTTATTGTCGTTGTCCCATGTGCATTGCATGTTTATATCTTTTACATTGAGGACAATGTAGATTTTAGGTTGGGGGTGGGAGATTAGGTAACCTAATCAGTGTTTTCTTGGTCTTGAGCAAAAATTTGTGAAATTTTTTTTTAATTTTTTTTAGAATTTCTGTGAATTCGAAGTGATTTGACGACCATCTTTGATTTAGAATTACAGGATATGGAATGTTGGTGATTTACTACTCTTGGATTCAGTTGCTCGTTAGATTTCACAGTTAAGTTTGAATTATTAATCCATGATTAGAAGTTGTAAACATTCATTGAGTCATGATTTCACATGTCACATCTCGCTTACACATTAAGATGTTTGAAACTGAAGGGTTAATTTGGTAATCACTGAGCATGAAAGGAACCAGCCTGAAAAATAAAAATTTCAGCATCAGTTTATAAAGAAGAATTGAAAGAGTAAGTCGCATAATCGTCATCATAGGTTTGCTCCCTATAGATGAAGATTCGATTCCTCATGGTTGACATGAGAAAAGAGTTAGGCAACAAGTTTTCACCATAGGTTTGCTCCCTATAGGTGAGGATTTGATTCCCCTCCTTGGCGCTACTGTTTATAAAGGAAATCAAAGGCTGATAGAACGAAAAGATGATCTAAAAGGCAAGTGTTGGTTTCAGTTTTGGTTGTCATGAATTTTGTTACCAATGATACCAGGGAAAGTGACGATTGGATCTCTTAATGATGGTAAGTGAGATTATACTACACATGGAACTCAATGTTTAGAATTATTCTGGTTAATGGATTAATATTTGAACTTGATTATGAAGTTATTGTGAGCTTGATTCCAGGAAAAATTTATGCCTACCATTTATGAATCGCAGACTTCTAGTATCTGGATTGTTTTCAAAATCACTCGAGTTCTTAGAAATTGTTTGGTAATTCTCAACTTATTTTTCGCATATTTTGCTTAGGACTAGCAAAATGCTGGTTGGGGGTTGTGTTGAGGGTCAAATATTACATATTAGACCCCAGTAATTGTCTAGACTTTCGAGCATGATACTGTTTAAATAACTCGATTTAATCATGTTTGTGTTGCAGAATGTATTTACGAGCATGGATCGAAATAAGGTGCTAAAAGCATGGAGTTAACGCACAGAATTCACCAAGGCCATGGCCGGACTCAAGGGGACCAAGATTGATGAATTTACACGCTAGAGATCCGTGAAAATCAAGAAACTAAAGCTCAAGTGGCCTGGAAGACGTCCAGAATGAAAGATCACAAGGTTCTCACCATCTGTTCGGCTCAAGACTTCATGAATGGCGTGAGGACCATAAATTAACCGTACACGTCGATTTTCGGCCATTGGATCATTGTAGAAGTGGCCCAATGGACATATTAACCCATTAAATCTTGAATTGGGGCCCGCCTGAGATCTGGATATGCTCAAGTCTTGGTATCAACGCTCTAAATGATCTAACAAAATGGATGGACGGAGAGGATTTCTCGAAAACAGCATAGTGGACCCCACTTGAGCATGAGTGTGCATAGTGCACAAGTGCACTAGCCGTGCACAGCAACGAAGAGTCGGTCAAACCGACTCTTGACCGACTTCTTCTTCCAAATTCAAAAAAATGCAACAGCGCTTACGCCGTTCGACGCTGATCTGCGTTGTGGGTTCCACTCATCATCTGGTTCGATGATCTGAACCGTCCATTGCATCAAGGAGGTAGCTAGAGACCTGGCTAAGGTCGCCTTTTCGCCCCATGAACACAATCACAGGATTTACATCGTTGAACGCAGGATGGACGGCCGGATTATAATTCCTATCGTCCGCACTGATTCAAACCAGAAACCTTTCATCTCACTAAATTTTCAAGAGAAAACCAATGGATGGAATGGATTTTTCATGCATCACTGATCATGGGTCCCACCTTCATCACAGCGTAATGATTACGTGGGCTCTGTTCGCAGACAGATCTGCGGCTGATCGAGATGGGTCATGTTGCAGTCTTCCGGACAAAGATCTAAACCATTTAACGTAATCAGGGGGAGAAATCGACCAAACCCTGACCCTTTCTATCTGTCCATGTACAACAACAGGAGTGCACAATCCAGATCTTTCCCGTACGTTGATCAATGCCATGGCTCACCAAAAGCTCAGATCCTCTTCAATTTTGGCACAATATCCTAAATCAACCTCACAGAGCCAATGAACGACTCTGATGAGGCATGAAGTCACTACAAGTGGGCCCCATAGTCACCACCAATTCTAATACCCCACGTGTGTGATTTTCTGCTTTCCTTGCTGCGAAAGGAATAGTACTGCATAACGCAAGGAGTTCCACCGCCCAACCAATTCCCCTGGTTCTATAAAAGGGAGCAGATCTGAAGATTTTTGGGGGAGGAGGCAGCGGCTGAGAGCTGGACAGCTAGGACGGGGGGCAGCCGTGGAGGCCAACAGAGAGAGAGAGAGACGGAGAGAGTTTATAATTGTTATTTATTTATTTATTTATTTATTTTTCCTTCTTCTAATTTCATGAGATCTAGTCCACTCATGTGTGGCTAAACCTCTTAGCTAGGGCTAAGAGGTGAAGCTTGCAGTGAGATGGGAGTTTTCATTATGTTTTTTTTAAATGTTAAACTGAACTAAATTTGATGGTGGTTTGATTATTATGGGAATATTTTTAGTTTTTTTAATGGTCAGTTGTGACTGAAATTACAATGGGTCTGCGATGGCTTTGAGTATTCCTATTTCCTTTTTATGTTTATGACGTCAGGAAGCCCTGTTGTTCACCATCGTCTCCTGGGTATGGTTGGATGTCGGTACCCTTCCTAACCTTCATACATTATTGATTGGTTGGTAATTAGTTTAATTCTGTTGTTTGCTTTGTCTCATGGGCATGGTTTTGTGATGGAATCTATTCTAATTCATATACCTTTCATCTCTTGAAAACTACATCAAGTACGTTCAGTTAATATCTATGAAGCAGGCATAAGATCTCCCTGATCTCTACAAGTGGATCCTTTGAATCCCTAGTTTCCCACCTCTGAATTTCTTAAGTTTTAGATTATTATTTCACCATTATTCCTCAAAAATTATTTGATTTAGATTTCATCTTATTCTAGTTCTAGTTCTAGTTACTTTCAGATTACGTACAGGTTTCAGTCCCTGTAGATTCGACCTCGGTCTTACCGAGTTTATTACTACATCACAACCCTGCACTTGGGAAGTGAACAGAGTCGAAGACTTTCGACTGGTCGAAGATGCAGTCGACACTGTTCCTTCGACTGGTCGAACATATTCCTGGACTAGTCGAAGCCTAACAGAAAATGTCCGAATTTTGTAACAAACTCACGACTGATCGAGGAATTTCTTAGATTGGTCGAAGTAAAGCTAAGACTAGTCGAAGAAAGCCTAGGACAAGTCTTAGAACTGCCCAAACTCATGTAACTTAAACATATGACTTATGTATCCAAAATGGCCTACTCCTAAGGTCAACCTAAGGTCAATCAAACCTCAACATGAAGTAAGGACATTGAAACATTAGAAACAAGTGACCTTGAAGTTTAAGCCTTGAAGTCTTGATGTAGTTCAATCTTGAAATCTTGATGTAGCTCAACCTTGAAAGTGTCTTGAGTTCTTTACGAACTGCCTTGTACTCTTCTTGAAGTCTTGCATTCTTAAGTCATGTCTTGTGAGCAATACTTGCAGTCAAGGTTGATTTTTAAGTGAATCTTTGTACTTGTGAGCTTTGCTTGTTGTGACCTTTGCTTGTTCGTGAATGTTGATCTTTGAGAGAGCTTCACTTATGCAAGTTATATTACAATGATTTTGGCATCACAAATTTGACAATAGACAGGGATATAAACTATAGCACTTACACCTATTTCATGAAATAGGTTGCCGTTGGGCCGTAGATGGAGCTTAACTGAACGAACTGAGTTCAATACGCGTTTACCGGCGTAAGGTGCGGACTATAGACATATAAGTTATGTTTTTTAAAGCTTTCAATGTCGGTTAATGATAGATTCCTGACGTGGATGCTATTTCACATGCAAAATGTGATGTCTGTCTTGCGTTTCAGTTATATATGAACTATGTGGAGTTTAGCATATTCTTTGTATTTGTAGAAAGTACCGTATACGTATGAAATTTGAAAGTGTATTTGCCATGATTAATTGCCGTGTATATATACTAGTTATGCGTGTAACAACTCCTTGGCGAAAGGATTTATCCTAATATGTGTTGGGCCAACTTACATTATGTAGGCTAATAAGTTAGTCTAGGTGTTTGTGAAAATGCTTGTATAAGTGAGTACTTAGGAGAAAGTGCTTTAGGTGGGTGTTAAGATAGGATTCTCAACTACCTTAGGGATGTGTATGATTTCCTCCATGCAAGTTGTTTAGTTTTCTCGCTTTACTTGTGAAAGGCATGTGTATGGATTCTTGTTTATGTTGCATCTTATAATATACATGATATTATGATTGGACTACTTGGTTACTCCTGTTCTGACTACTTCACATGCTTATTGGTTAAGGTTGAATGTGTATGGGGCTATGCTATGGTCCAGATAATCGGTAACAGGCTTGAGTTCGTGGCTGACATTTATTCGCCAGGTAGGACGTGTTTGACGAACCCGAGCCATACTAGAGTTGTCGGCGGTGGTTAGGCTATACGGAGAGTTTATGCACTTCATGTCGATCAACTTAAGGTGCACTTGAAATAATCTAGCTCGTCAAGTAACCCAATTGACCCGATGTATGTTCACCATGTATGGACGCTCTTGCTTGAACCTAAGGTACCAAACTCACCATTGGAAAACCCTAGTAACCATGGTATCTCGATCTGCTAAGACTCATGAGCTCGATATGGTGGTATGGGATACCGTGGTCGAGCTGTCGGCCTACGCTGGGGCGATGAGCCTCCCCGTAGTGACCAGTGAGCAACCCTATACTCGTGAGCCGAATACGGTGGTATGGGACACTGTATTCGAGCTGTCGGCCTACACTAATCAGGTGACGAGCCCTTTGTAGTGACCTCGAACGTACTCTGAGTCTACGTGAAGGCGGCGAGCCTTTTCGTAGCAACTAGAGTATAAACTAGGCTTGCACTGATCAGGTGACAAGCCCTTTGCAGTGACCTAGAACCGTAACATCGTATGAGATTTATTAGGACTGACGACCCTAGAATGGATCATTATTTGAGAAATGATATAAGGGAGGTACCTTAGTTTCCCAATCCTGCTGTATGAATAAACTTAAGTAAGAACCTGACTAATCACATGCATGCACCGCATTGCATGTGCTTTGGCGTAGAAGAGCACTTTCGGGTGATTGCCATGCACGCCGTAAGATGAAGACACTGAGGGAGTGTAGGTGAGGGCATGCATCATTCTCACATATCATTTTGCATTAATGAAGAGTATTTAGGACATGATTGCTATACTGCTTTATCATTACTGCTTGATTGAATTGATAACATGTTAACCTTTGCTTTATTGTTCCACTGAGTTAATCACTCACTCCCACGTTACGGGACAGTGTTTTAAATACCAACCAGACTCTGTCTTGATTGCAGATGGCGACGCGACTCCTGAGGCGGAGCCTGACTTTTATGACAACGAGGAGGCATTCTCGTATATACAGTATTCAGGCAGGTTCATGTGAGCTGTTCTGAATTGATGGGGCTTCAGGGTTATACTTGTAGTGGACTATCACATTCTTTTGATATTTTGTATTTTGAAACAATACTTGTACTTGTTGACCTGACAACACATACATACTTTGGGGACCTATACTAGTTTATACTGTTATACAATTTGTTTCAGTCTTCTGCTTGTGCATTACAACTGTCCCTGGATTATGTGTTGTTGTTTGGCTTAATCTCACTCATGTTTAGTGCACTAACACAGACAACATTTAATCATCATTATTTATGTTGCATATGTGATGCGTTGAAACTTGGGAGTTAAGTCTATACTCAACCCCCGATTTTCAGGGCGTTACAAGTTGGTATCAAAGCATGATTTGGATTAAACCGGACCTAGGTTATGGTCACACGACGTACGCTGACATTTTTTGATATAGGGGGTGCAAGAAAAATGTAGAAACAAGCTTAGGTTTCTCCGATTTCACCAATTGGTGAAGTTCACCGAAATCGATCGCTTATTCGAGTTTGTACACATCTGTGATCGCATGAGATGATCCCAGATCACTCCTAAACCATCAATTGATGGGATTAGACCATGGTTGACCCCATCCCAAACCTTCAAAAATCTCTGTGTAGTTGTACATCAAAAACATACCCAAAGGGACCCAAAACGAATCAAAACGGAGTCGAGGGCCAAACGGGGCACTTCCAGGGGGACCCAGAGTGGGCCCCAGATATTTTTAGAGTCCAGGGGGTAGGAGGACCTCACTCAAAGGGCGAACCCTCGCCGGACTGTCCAGAGACCAGCGAGGACCTCGCCGGTTCGGCGAGGCCTCGCCGCCAGAAGGGCTCGGCCAGGCGGGCCGGCTCGTGCCGACGAGTTTTGGGGGTTGTGTGGCCCAATGATGTGAGGTGGGTCGGTTTAAACCCCTTCCAACAGTCCTTCTCTTCACAACTTACCCCTCCAAGCTTTCTTTTTCTTAAGAAAACACCCAAATCTCCACTAAAATCCCCCCTTCAAGCCCTTCTTCTTTTATTTTCATGCACTCTTCCACTACCCTGCCGAAAACCCTCCCCCATTGTTGCCTAACCTCTCTATTCTTTCTCATTTGAGCTCTTAAACCCCCCCCCCCCCCATTTGAGTCTCAAATTCGTGTAAACCCACTAACCCATCATGTTTCTTCATTTTCCCTCTTTATCCCCTTTCATTTGAGCCTTTACACCCTTCTTTGAGGCTCAAATCCGTGGAGACCCAAAGATCCCATCTATTTCCTCCTTTTTCTTTACTCTCTATGGTTCTATTCGAGCTTATTACGGCTATTTTCTTGATTTTCACCATTCTTTCTCTCATGGGAAAGAAAAGGGCTCCCATGGAAAAAGCTAGGCCTAGTCTCCCTACTCGTTCGAGGAGACCGAGAGGTGCCGCTGCGATCATAAGCATTAATCGGGATTTTCAGACTAAGCGGGATCTCGATTCCTAGGCTCCCGTCGGAAGGGCTCTGTTGGCAGAGCTGTCGCATGGAGTTTATGAGGGTCATAAGGTCCTTTTTTATGCTTACGTGGATGGGCCACTATTTGGGGAATACCTGTTGTTCAAACGCTTGGAAGAGGCCAGGTGGGGTCCGCTATTCGAGGGTGAGTACCTTGCAAATGTGGGCACTGTCTGAGCCTTCTATGCCCACATTCGAGAGCCTACGCTGGAGCCCTTGTAGTTTAAGATCTCATTCGGAAGAGATCGGGAGGCCACAATTGACGTTGGTTTAATATCTCAGCTTGTGAATGTGCTCCTTTGTGAGGTACATACAAGTGAGCAGAATCTGAAGAGTGCACGTGAAAGGGATCACCGCACGCGGTTCCTTTGTGGTCGACTGGTTCAGTGGCAGTTAAACAATAGTCTTTTAGTGACCAATATGACTGACGACTTCCGTCTACTTCACATTTGCACGTTCAACGTTTACCCCAGGTGGAGCAATCGCAGCGAGTGTACGTGCCTGATGGTAGATTTTCTGTATCAAGTAGGGCAGGGAAAGAAGTTGTGCGTGCCTACGTATGTTCTGCGACAGATAGTTCTTACCGCACGCTCTAATAGAAGGACTGATTCGCTCCCATTCGGCCGACTCATATGCAAGATTGCACGTGAGTTTGGCTACAGACTTAGGGCGGAAAGGTCGGTGCCGATCCATAATATCAATGAAACTACTCTAAATCAAATGGACATCGGGCCACA
The DNA here is from genome assembly GCA_030180095.1 of Magnolia changhungtana. Classification (NCBI taxonomy): domain Eukaryota; kingdom Viridiplantae; phylum Streptophyta; class Magnoliopsida; order Magnoliales; family Magnoliaceae; genus Magnolia; species Magnolia changhungtana. The sequence goes on from JASAUF010000042.1 coordinate 229,643, forward strand.
ACAACGACAAGCCTGACTTAATGAGAGTGAGGAAGAGATGGAGAGCGAAGAGGAAGAGAGTAAGGAAGAAGGTGGAGCTGAAAAAGGAGAAGAGCAAGGCAAGGAAGAAGAGGAGGCTTAGGACACGGATGAGAGTTCTCCTCCTACGACACTGGAGCAGGACACTGATCGGGCTGCTAGGGATGCCCGTTTAGTCTGCCTTGAGGAGGGTCAGGCTGTCCTACGACAGGATATGATCGATCTTCTGGCCCTCGTGAAACACAAGTTTAATAAAGTGATTCGCACTTTGAAGTCCATCCTGTGCTGTTGCAGGATAAGGGTGCCCCTCCTCCGTTGCCAGACTCGGATGCCTAGTCATCCATGCTGTCGCCCTGTGGCTTGTTTTGTTGTTGTGTTAGGATCTTTGTGTTTTCATGTTGATAGGCCTAGTAGTGTAGTAGTTGGTAGAATGTTTTAAATGTTTGAAGTCTTGGTTGTATTAGCTCACATGCATCTTCTGTCATGATTCATGTAATACTATGTCTCATGTATTATGACAATTTTGGTAAATGAAATGCATAAAGTTGCTTTAATCTGTGTGTGAATGCTGCATAAATGAGATTGTAAGTATGCTGAATCTGACCTGGGTTGCACCCTATGTTGTATATAGGGAATGCCACCTAAGACTGCACGGGTTGCGACGCGTCTCACTTTTGGCGATCCGACTGACGGGGCATCTTCCCTGAGTGATTGTCAGATGGACCCTAATTTGGGCCTGACCCACACTGCTATGCCGGATTCTGAGCCGGCCACTGGGCTGACACCTATGACACCGCTTGTGGTGCCACCTTTTACATCATTGATTCCTGAGCAGAACCGTGCGTCTACGTCGACGCCACCCATGCCTCAGCCGACTCCCCCTACTGATAGGTTGGAGCAGAGATGCTGCTGATGTAGCAGCAGCAGGCACAGCAGCAGCAGCAGCAGGCACAGTATCAGCAGCAGCAGTAGGTTTTGACATCCATGGCTGGTATTTTTGCCAAAGTATGGGGGTGACTCCACCTGCATCACCTATGCACTCTGCTGGGACCTCTAGTGCCAGTGGCACCTTTGAGTGATTCCAACGCTTATGGCCTCCCACTTTCGCGGGTACTCATAAACCTGAAGAGGCTGAATATTGGCTTGACCGCATCTCTAAGATGTTGAAGCCGCTGCACTGCACCGAGGCAGAGCAGGTGGAGTTGGTCACCTTCATATTGGAAAAGGAGGCTAGCTTGTGGTGGGACAATATTCTCCACACTGTTGCGAAAGGCTACGTATGGACGTGGAAGGCCTTCGAGGCGCGCTTTCACGAGAAGTATTTCCCTCTCACGTACTGCCATGAGAAGGAGAGTGAGTTCCTTCACCTTCGACAGGGAGGTATGATAGTGGCGGAGTATGAGAACAGATTGACAGAGTTGGGCAAGTATATTCTCCTGATATTGGGGGATAAGGATATGCGGATGCAACGATTTGCTGAGGGTCTGCGACCCGAAATCCGCTTGAAGACGTGCTGCGCTAGCATATCTACCTATACTGAGCTAGTGGGCATGTCCATGCGAGCTAAGCAGGATGGGGATAGGCAGTCCCGTATGCGAGCACCTGTGGCCCTTAAGCCCCAATCAGATTTCACGGCCAGGCCATTTCTTGGCAAGAGACCACAGGCAGACTCTCCTCTCAGGCTTGCGGCACCACTGACTCAGATGGGACGAGCGGGTTTGCAATACACTTACTGTGGAAAGGCAAGGCATACAAACTGATATTATTTTAGCAGGATGAGGGACAGTAGATTCTCGCCACTTCAGAGGATCAACCACCAGCTTCCTCAAACCATATCAGCACCACCTCTACGGTCAGCACCAGCACATCCATCTTTCAGGCCACCTACACCTTACTTCAGGCCACCTCAATGGCCAATGGTTCCGCAGCCGAACCATCAGCAGCAGGCTCGTGTGCACTCACTCACAGCTAAGGCATCCGAGACAGTAGATGCAGCGCCGATGGCTTTTGAGGTCATGGTACAAATCTAAGGTACTTCAATCTTCTTGCTGGTAGACACTGGGTCCACTACCTCTATGATATCATGGACGACAGTCAAGCGACTGGGATTGAACACTACTCCTACGAAGGGAGTGAGGGTCATCACCGCCACAGGGACCTTCTCTGACGTAACCAGGATGTGCGAGGTCTGCTCGATAGACTTAGGGGGCAGGACGATACTAGTCGACTTGATCATCGTCCCCCTATTTCATTACGACGTTATTTTTGGTATGGACTGGCTCACTGGGATACGAGCATAGATCGATTGCGAGACTAGGGTGGTGACAACCCATGGACCTGAGGGCACAGCTTTTACTTTCCCTGTTCAGGTTAGTCACACTTCCCGGTTGAGGTGTTACGCTTCTTCGTTGAAGGGTATTGATAGTCTGACGCTTGTAAACACGCCTGTAGTTCAGAATTTTGTGGATGTGTTTGAGATGATTCCTGGATTGTCTCCTCAGCGCAAGATCGACTTTACCATTAATCTTACGCCTGATGCGACACCCATTTCATTGCCGACTTATCGCATGCCTCCATGTGAGATGGCGGAGCTGAGGAAGCAAATCGATGGCTTGTTAGAGGTTGGGTTCATATGACCTAGTGTGTCCCCTTGGGGAGCACTAGTGTTATTCGTAAAGAAGAAGGACGGGTCTCTGCGATTATGTATCGATTATTACAGACTGAACTAGGTGACAGTGAAGAACAAGTATCCCTTGCCCAGGATTGATGACCTGTTTGATCAGTTGAAGGGGGCACGATACTTTTTGAAGATCGATCTACAGTCAAGGTATCATCAGTTGCGCGTCAGGGATGAGGACGTGCAGAAGACGGCTTTCAGGACCTGTTTTGGGCACTATGAGTTTCTTGTGATGTCGTTCAGCCTTACGAACGCACCGGCCGTGTTCATGGACCTGATGAACAGGGTATTTCGACCGTTTCTTTTCCGATTCATCATCGTGTTTATAGATGACATCGTGATATACTCCACGAGTCGGGAAGATCACGAGGAGCACCTGAGAGCGGTCTTTGATACTCTTAGGAAGAACCAGCTGTTTGCGCAGTACAAGAAGTGCGACTTCTGGAAGGAAGAAGTCAAGTTCCTGGGACATGTGGTGTCCAAGGAAGGGATAGTGGTGGATTTGGCTAAGGTAGCCGCAATACAGGACTAGGGGTAGCCCGGTTCGGTTACTGAGGTGAAGAGTTTTCTGGGACTCGCTAGCTACTATCGACGTTTCATTCGAGACTTCTCCAAAATAGCCAGACCTTTGTCTCAGTTGACTCGGAAGGATCTTAAGTTCGCTTGGACTGAGAAAGCAGAAACAGTTTTTCAGGGCTAAAGGACAGGTTGACGTTCGCCCCTGTGCTAGTATTGTCAGAGGAAGGGGTTAAGTATACTATATATACCGACGCTTCTTGCGTTAGTCTGGGTTATGTATACCGACGCCTCTTGCGTTAGTCTGGGTTATGTATACCGACGCTTCTTGCGTTAGTCTGGGTTATGTCCTTATGCAGAAGGACGGGGTGATAGCCCATGCATCGCGACAGTTGAGGAAACATGAGGAGAATTACCCTACGCACTACTTGCAGTTGGCAGCTGTCATCTTTGTACTGAAGCTCTGGAGACATTACCTCTACGGAGAAGAGTTCGAGCTTTTCTGCAACCATAAGAGCCTTTGCTATATATTCACTCAAAGGGACCTGAATATGAGGCAGCGGTGATGGATGGAAACCTTGAAGGACTTTAAGTTCGAGGTTTCGTACCATCCTAGCAAGGCCAACCTTGTGGCAAACGCGTTGAGCCGCAAGAAGGCTAGCATTTGCGGCTCCGCTGATGATAGCAGAGTGGGATATGGTAGAGTTCGTGTGAGACTTCAAACAGAAACTCACCGTGGATGAGCCATTTAAGAGTGTCGACCACTTATTGATGACAGGATTATCGAGGCCCAGAAGGGTGATGAGCGGTTGTCTGAGCTTCGAGAGCACGCTAGCGATGATGAGGATGCCAAGTGGAGAATTGGTACGAATGGAGGCTTGCGTTACCGCGGCCGCCTGTGCGTCCCGAATCTTCATGACTTAAGACAGGAGGTTCTAGAGGCTGCATATAATTCAAAGCTTGCGATGCATCCTGATAGCACGAAAATGTATCGAGACATGAAGAGATCATATTGGTGGGACAACATGAAGGCCCATATAGCAGACTATGTGTCTGTTGTCTCACGTGCCAGTAGGTCAAGGCTGAACATTACCAACCTCCTGGACTACTTCAGCCCCTGCCCATAGCTGAATGGAAATGGGATTTCATCTTTATGAATTTTATATCGGGGCTGCCGAAGACAAGGAAGGGACATGATTCCATCTGGGTGATCATCGACCGGTTGACAAAATCGACTCATTTCCTTCCGATCAAAGTTTCGAACTCTACAGACGAGTTGGTCAGGCTGTACATTAAAGAGATAATACGTCTGCATGGAGTTCCCTTGGAGATCATGTCGGACCGAGATACGCGATTCACATCTATCTTCTGGACTTGTATCCAGGAAGCGATGGGTGTGAAGTTGAAGTTCAGTACCGCGTTCCACCCACAGACTGACGGGCAGACGGAGCGGGTGAATCATATTTTGGAGGATATGCTACGGGCTTGTGTTTTGGACTTTAAGGACAGTTGGGATGACTGTCTCCCGTATGCAGATTTCGCCTACAATAACAGTTTTTAGGCGAGTATTGGCATGACTCCTTACGAGGCCTTATATGGGCGCCCTTGCCGAGCACCACATTACTGGGCAGAGGTTGGCGAGCGCAGTTTGATTGGCCCAGAGTTAGTACAGGCGACCTCAGAGAAGATTGACATTATTAGGCGTCGACTTCTTACAACGCAGAGTAGACAGAAGAGCTACACCGATACGAGGCGGCGACCGCTGGAGTTCGAGGTTGGAGATCATGTGTTTCTCAGAGTTTTTCCTATGAAAGGAGTCCTTCGGTTTGGCAAGAAGGGAAAACTTACGCCATGGTTCATTGGCCCATTCCAAATATTAGATCGAGTGGGTGTGGTGGCTTATCGTTTGGCTTTTCCCACACCACTTGCTGGCGTGCACAATGTATTTCATGTATTTATGCTGAAGAAATACGTTCTTGATCCTTCACACATTATCCGATGGGAGCAGGTACAGTTGAGCGAGGATGCTACATATATACTGTGACTGACACGTATCTTAGACAGAAAGGAGCAGGTATTGCGTAGCAAGGTTAACCAACTGGTGAAGGTACTATGGACACATCATACTAAGGAGGAGGCTACTTGGGAGACAGAAGTCGAAGTTTGAAAGAACTACCCTCAGATTCTCGAGGAGTACGAAAAGGTACTAATTTCGAGGACGAAATTTTTCTTTAAGGGGGGTAGATTGTAACGTCTCGGAAAAATTCGTACAAAGACCCGAGTACCACCTCAAACAGAAATCACTCAGGACCAAATCCTTTAGAAATTAGACGAAATTAACTAAGTGCTAAACTAGTTTACCTACGAAATTAGCACTAATTACCTTAAATACGAACTGCAAGACCTAAAACTTACAGAATCATTGATGCTACATTACCCAATAATCTAGGATCAATCTCATTACCCTATTGCTCTCGGGAGAACATTGAAACTTCGTATCGGACCGGGACCGCGCGTCGAAAGTCCGATTACTGCGAAACTAAATGGTTAGGACTGCCTTACTGGGCTTGACAACCATCTCAGAAATCAAGTCCAAATTGTGTCTAGAAACGTAAAACTTGAACCTGAAGTGAAGTGTGTGAGAAACGTGAATATCTTTATAAATAAAAATCTAAATTTAAGTAATCTGAGACTTGTTGCTTGTGGGCCAAATATAAGGATTCTGACCGTTAGAATCTGACCCAAATACACCCTCGGATCAGGAGAAATTTCCTATACATGGCAGTGTACTTGTGGCCTTGATCAAGTTTCGGTGACCATTGAATGGAAACTGGTCTGCCACAGTCGATCTGTAAATTCGATCAGACTGAAAAACTTAACTCGACCTAGATCCATGGTCAGGAAGCTTAAGTCTGACCGCACATAGAAAGGGGGCCTCCAGAAGTGCTCCGTTGGATCGGAACAAGCCTCCTTTGGCTATAACCTAAGTATACCTTAGCCTTAGGGCCATTTCCATCAGTTTTAGGCTTATATAAGGACCTTAAACCCTCTCTCATTCCCTCCATACGAATTTGAAAAAAAACCTAGGAGAGAGAAGAGAGTAAAGAGAGAGAAAGTGTGAGTGCAGTTGGTGAAGATTCCTGGTATTCTACCCTGCCTCTTCCCGTGCTTATTCATCGCTACCAGATCGCTATTCCGGCGATTTCGATTCCACTATTAGGTAAGAAATCCTAACCCTAATCCGTTCTGGGGTTTCAATTAGTTAAAGTAATGAAATAGCTAACCTATTTCATGAAATAGGTTGCCGTTAGGCCGTAGACGGAATGTGAGTGAATGAACTGAGTTCAATACGCATTTACCGGCGTAAGGTGCAGACTATAGACGTATAAGTTATGGTTTTCAAAGCTTTCAATGTTAGTTAATGATAGATTCCTGACATGGATGTTATTTTACATGCAAAATGCGATGTCTGTCTTGCATTTCAGTTATATATGAACTATGTGGAGTTTAGCGTATTCTTCGTATTTGTAGAAAGTACCGTATACGTATGAAATTTGAAAGTATGTTTGTTATGATTAATTGTTGTATGTATATACTAGTTATGCATGTAACAACTCCTTGGCGAAAGGATTCGCCCTAATATATGTTGGGCCAACTTACGTTATGTAGGCTAATAAGTGTAGTCTAGGTGTTTGTGAAAATGCTTGTATAAGTAAGTACTTAGGAGAAAGTGCTTTAGGTGGGTGTTAAGATAGGATTCTAAACTACCTTAAGGATGTGTATGATTTCCTCCAGCAAGTTATTTAGTTTCCTCGCTTTACTTGTGAAACGCATGTATATGGATTCTTGTTTATGTTGCATCTTATGATATGCATGATATTATGATTGGACTACTTGATTACTCCTGTTTTGACTACGTCACATGCTTATTAGTTAAGGTTGAATGTGTATGGGGCTATGTTATGGTCCAGGCAATCGGTAACAGGCTTGAGTTCGTGGCTGACATTTATTCGCCATGTAGGACGTGTTTGACGAACCCAAGCCGTACTAGAGTTGTTGGCAGTGGTTAGGCCACACAGAGTGTTTACGCACTTCATGTCGATCAACTTAAGGTGCGGTCGAAATAGTCTAGCTCGTCAAGTTACCCGATTGACCCGATGTATGTTCACCATGAATGGACGCTCTTGCTTGAACCTAAGGTACTAAAATCACCATTGGAAAACCCTAGTAACCATGGTACCTCGATCCGCTAAGACTCATGAGCCGAACATGGTGGTATGGGACACCGTGGTCGAGCTGTGGCTTACGCTAGGGCGATGAGCCTCCCCGTAGTGACCAGTGAGCAACCCAGACTCGTGAGCCGAATACGGTAGTATGGGACACTGTATTTGAGCTGTCGGCCTACATTGATCAGGTGACGAGCCCTTTATAGTGACCTCGAGCGTACTCTGAGTCTACGTGAAGGCAGCGAGCCTTTTTATAGCAACTAGAGTATAAACTAGGCTTGCACTGATCAGGCAACGAGCCCTTTGCAGTAACCTAGAACCGTAACATTGTATGAGATTTACTAAGACTAACGACCCTAGAATGGATCATTGTTTGGAAAATGATATAAGAAAGGTACCTTAGTTTCCTAATCCTGTTGTATGAATAAACCTAAGTAAGAACCTGATTAATCATGTGCATGCACCGCATTGCATGTGCTTTGGCATGAAAAACCACTTTCGGGTGGTTGCCATGCGCACCTTAAGATGAAGACGCTGAGGGAGTGTAAGCGAGGGCATGCATCATTCTCACTTATCATTTTGCATTAATCAAGAGTATTTAGGACATGATTGCTGTACTGCTTTATCATTACTGCTTGATTGAATTGATAACATGTTAACCTTTGCTTTATTGTTCCACTGAGTTTATCACTCACTCCCACGTTATGGGACGGTGTTTTAAACACCAACCAGACTCTATCTTGATTGCAGATGGTGACACGACTCCTAAGGCGGAGCCTGACTTTTGTGACAACGAGGAGGCATTTTTGTACATGCAATATTTAGGCGGGTTCATGTGAGCCATTCTGAATCGACGGGGCTTTAGGATTATACTTGTAGTGGACTATCACATTCTTTTGACATTTTGTATTTTGAAACAATACTTGTACTTGTTGGCCTAGCGACGCATACATACTTTGGGGACCTATACTGGTTTATACTGTTATACAATTCGTTTCAGTCTTCCGCTTGTGCATTATAACTGTCCCTGGATTATGTATTGCTGTTTGGCTTAATCTCACTCATGTTTAATGCACTAACACAGACAACATTTAATCATTATTATCTATGTGGCATAAGTGATGCGTTGAAACTCGGGAGTTAAGTCTATACTCGACCCCCAATTTTTAGGGCATTACACACCATCCAAACTCCATTGAAGCTTCGATTCGTTGATTTCCCAAGCTCCATTACACCCCTAGAAACCATTCCATGTTACCGGAATGAAGGAAGAATCCCCCATTAAGAAGATGCCATGAACGGCCGGTCAACCCAACTGTTTAGCCAGTTGTGGGGTTGTTGAGAAAGATAGAAGGGGAGGAAGGGAAGGAAATGGAAGAGAGAGAGGACGGAAAGAAAAGAGAAAAAGAAGAAGGGGAAATGGAGGTGGAGAGGTGCGGCTGTTGCACTGCACCATCTCAACTTGCCGGCCACTGCACGAGCCCTATCCGCGGCTAACGTCGCTGGACAGCCAGTAGAGAAGAAAGAAAAAGAAAGAGAAAAAACAAAGAGAGGAGGAGGAGAATCAGTTCAAGCTGGACCGTACTACACCCTTGCATCAGGCGGACCAAACTGAGCTAAGTCGGGACCAAGTAGGGACTGAGTTAGGCCAGTTCCAATCAGGTGGGGCCTAGTTCAAGTATTGCTAGGATTTTCCAGCGGCAGAAGAAAAGAGATGAAAGAAGAAAAGGAAAGGAAAGAAAGAAATGGAGGAAAGAGAGATATAGTGGGAGAGAGAGGGCCACCAATGAGTCGACTTAGCTCGACCAAGGCCGAGTTAGGCCGGGTTGCCGGCTATTATCGAATGCCTCTAGCAGTGGACGTAGAAGAAAAGAAAAGGAAGAAAAGAAAAGAAAAAAAGGGAAGAAAAAAACGAGAGAGACAGAAGTTGGTTGAGCCATGGGTGCTGCCGAGTCAACTCGATTCAGAACCGAGTCAACATCGGTGAGACTTTCCATCTCTTTTCATCAATCAGATTCATCATTTAATATTTTGATAACATTGTTATTATTCCTATCTGTTATAGCAATTAAGGTTATCTTAATGTTATTAACTAGAAATTTAAATTAATAGTATAATGTAATAAATAGTGTTGTTGTTATTTAGCCATTATTAGATCATTATTTTAGTTAGTAATATCATTAATGTCATTATTACATCAATTAGAAAATAAATCCAAAAATCTAAACCTAAACCCTAGGCTGACACTTGAAATGTAAATAGTAAGTTAAGTTGGATCTAATAGTACAATTTCATAATTTATGGTGAGATCAAAGTCCGCTATATAACCTAGTATTGAAAAACAAAACTTCAATTATCAAATGATGGTACTTTATTAAATGATAGACCATAACATCTATTATCAAGATTATATCCATTATTTACAATTATAATTATTATTATTATTAGGAAATATTATCATTTTCTTTATGGGATTTGTGTATTTCCTGTAATACGATTATTATCATTAGTCATTTTACTATAAGTAAATATCCTATCTTTATTACCTCTATTATTTAATGAATTATTAGTCATTATAAGAATGCTTGATAATGTCGGTGCATTTAAATATGAACTTAAGAACCGTCATTATTAATATGGATGGATTGATACTCCAATTATGAATATTAATTGGCACATGGTACAGTGATAAAAATAATAATAATATTAATAATTCAAATCCTAGAATCTAAACCCTATAACTAAACCCTAGTGTGAAGCCCTAATTCTATAATAGAACCCTAAAAGTAATCCAAACCCGTAGTTGTGTGAATCTCAGCCATAGACATTTGGTAGAACACTAATCTCATGTGCAAACTTTACAATCTATGGTAGGACTCAACTTTGAGGGTGCATGCACCTCCTAGCAACATCAATTAACGATTCAAGTATAAGGTGATGATTCTTCCCCTTGAGCTTTCCATCTTCTCATTAGCTTAAGTTATACTTTTTATTTAAATTCATAATTGATATCTCCCTTTATAATCACATGTGTTAACTGGTGAAAATTAGATTGATGTATTACATGCTTTATGATTATCCTGTATAATTGTTCATGCTTGTGGATTATTTGTGGATTGCTTACGGAACTTAAACTGGTACATTAGTGGGAAATTACCACATATGAATGTACACCTATACTTGGGATATAACTTGACTAGTTATGATCGTAATGGACCTTCAACTTGGTGGTTATTGAGTGGTGGTTTAGATGAAATATTGATGTGGGCGTACCATCCAGGGTTATTGTGCCCAATGGTTTTTAAGGATGGTCTTTATTGTATGATTTTGATATTCGCCCTATGTAGCCTATTTGGTATCGCCTTATGAGGCTTTGTTCTGGTATTTTCCTTACATGGTTTCGATGTTTTATACTATGCAACCATGTGATGGTAAGCCCCATATACTGTAATATGATTGGCCACTAGTCGATGGGTTTCCATTAAACATCCTAAGATGATAGCCTCATAGGCCGGGGATGGTAGTCATGGGATACTATGCCCAAGCCATCAGCCTACGCTGGGCCATGTGCTCCCCATAGTGACCTTTAAGCTTATTTAAATTGACTAATTATAAATGGACTAATAATGACTTGACTAATCATGCATACATGGCACGTATTGTTCCGACTGGATGATGTTCCCAGGTTCGATGATTCCGACTGGATGATGTTTCCCAGGTTCGATGATTGCATGGGTGACAGCCCACTGTCTGCATGGATGAGTATCCCGAGGCGATGCTTGCATTCACGCATCCATGCATCTAACAAGACCTGCATCATATATTGTTTTGTATGCTTTGTTTTATAACTATGTTTACCGAATGCGGTGGTGTGTAATCTTGAGGGGAATTCACACTAAGTTGGCCACTCATCCATCAAATATATAACCGTACAGGTAGCACAGATGGCTTAAGTGATTTTCAGGTTCGGCCTGATAAGGAGCCGGATTCAGGTGCCCAAGGTTGCATGACTATATCTACTTTGAGGAGCTGAGGGGTCTTAAGGCTCAATTCTACTTGCATTCTACTATTTCTCATGTATTGGATCATGTAATTCTTATATTGTTTATTTTGGAGACATTGGTTTGTATAAGTCATTATGGGCAACCACTTGTATATTCTAAATAAAATTTAAAATTTTCCTTTATGCTTACTTGTCCAATCTACACTCATTCGCTTACTCTGATAGTTGAATATATATATATATATATATATACTCGACTTTGACCATCCTTTAAGGTTAACACTCAGGTTTTTAGGAAACGAGTCATGTACTTGGGTCCTAAAAAGTCAGGGCATTACAATGAATCGGGTTGATAATGCCACATCTCCTTCCAACTGACCACGACATAGTGGGAGACGCGTCCTATTGGTATTCGACACTCGGGCGGTCATGTATATCCACTCGGTCTAGACGTTGGAGCATCCCCTGACCACGAGAGTTTTTGGGACTTTCACCCTATGGACATTCAAAGTGCCATATGCTAGAACCAAACATTTTCGGTGTCCCATCTGGCCATCCACGATATGTCTGTGGAAGCTACGAGCCTGATATCGCTAAGGTGTATAGTAGTCACATCACACAAATGCGAGATGCATGAGTTATATCATCCAGCCATACATCAAACCTGCGCGTACCGCGAGCTCATTTACGGCAACTCCGCCTATCAGAGAGTCCCATAAATAACCTGCCCAATGGCATATACAATGGTCGACCACATCTCATAACAAAACATGCAGATGATGCGTATAGGCATGTATCATGATGTTATGCTGTCACATACTGATAATCGGTATCGATAACCGACACGGATAATCAGCCTCGACAATCGGCCTCGATAATCGGCCCAACAAAGGCCTAAGGGAAGGTTACAATGTGGACGTCTAACCATCCTTGTCCATTGATGTGGACGTTTAACCAACATCGCTCCCAAGGAGTGGCCCACATAAAGTCAAACATATAGTGGATCCATGGCCTCACACAAGGGCCTAATATACATCACAGTGGACCATAAATACATCACATCGGGCCTCATCTGTAACATCCCAAAAATTGGGGGTCGAGCATAAACTCAACTCCCGAGTTCCAGAACATCACTTATACAACAAAATAAATGATGATTGAATGTTGACTGTATTTGTGCATTGAACATGAGTGAGATTAAGCCAAAATAGCATATCATACTCCAGAGATAATTAAATTGCAAGTTTTAAGGCGTGATAGATAAATAACATATAAAACTGTGGTGAGTCTCCAGAGTGTGATAAAGTTACTGTGTTAAATAATTACAAGACATGCTTCTAAAATATACCTAATGTGAGGAAGTGTAATGTCTTCTATCCCAAGTACCATAGCCCCGTCAATACAATACCAGGTCTTCATAGACCTGCCAGAGAGATACAGATAGGAGAACTCCTCCTCATCATCATAGAAGTAGTCCGGCTCTGCTTCATAAGCATCGCCATCACCTGAAACTCAACAAATCTGGTTGGTGTGTATAACACCGTCCCATAACGTGGGAGTGAGTGATCAACTCAGTGGAACAGTAAAGCATAGGTTAACATGTTATCAATTCAGTCAAGCAGTAATGAAAGCAGTAATGATAAAGCAGTAAAATCAAACACTCCTAACTACTCTTATTAATACAAGTATGAATGCTGGCATGATATATGCCCTCACCACACCCTCCCTCGTGCGACACCATCTCACGTTTGTGGCATGCTTTCATCCCTCGGTGCTCCACATCTTCCAGGCGCATGCAATGCATGATAAGTATGATTACCGAATATTTATTAGTCCATTTCAAATAGCAGGATTGGGAAACTAAGGTACCTCCCTTGTATCATTCCCAAACATGATCCATTATAGGGTCGTTAGTCCTAGTTAATCTCAGACGATGGTGTGTTTTTCTAGGTCACTGCAAAGGCTGCCAAGGCTGTTACACACAAAGGTTACACCACTCCCCAATCACCTCTTAAACGATTCATCACTATACAGAAACAGGCCTAGTTCATACTCTCTATACTGCGGCAAAACTCTAAGGCTCACCGCAATTTCAGAGTATGCTCGAGGTCACTACAAAGGGCTGTCAGGGTTGTTGCTCGTATTCATTGCACCACCCTCCCATCACCTTATCAATGTAGGCCGACAGCACAAATATAGTGTCCTATACCACCATAATCGGCTCACGAGTCTGGTTGCTCATTGGTCACTACGGGGAAACACGTGGCCCCAGCGTAGGCCAACAGCTCGACCACGGTGTCCCATACCACCATGCCCGGCTCATGAGTCTTAGCGGATCAAGGTACCATGGTTAAAAGGGATTTCACTGGTAAGTTTGGTACCCTAAGTTCAAGCAGTAGCGACCAAACATGGTGAACATACATTAGATAAATCAGGTTACTTGACGAGCTCGACTAGCTCGAGCGCACAATAAGTTGAACGACATGAAGCGCATAAGCACTTCGCGTGGCCTAACCACTGCCGCCAACCGAAGTACGACTCGGGTTCGTCAGACACATCCTACATGGCAAAAGAATCTCAGCCATGAATTCAATCCCATTACCGATTGCCTGGACTATAATCATAGCCCCAAACGCAATCAACCCTTATTCAAAGTATGAAAAGTAAAGCATAATAAACAAAGTAATTTAAGCAAGGTAATAAGCATATCATAAAACATGTTATAAAGCATTTTATAAAGCATGTTATAAAGCACTACTTAAGTAGGAATACAAACACATATATTGCACAAGCGATTTAAGTAAACAACCTCATGGAGAAAAAGCATACATGTCTCTAAGGTAGTTGAGAATCCTATCTCAACACCCTCCTAAGGCATCAACATCTAAACACTTACTCACACAAGCATTTTCACAAACACTTAACATACACTATTTCAATATACTTAGTGCATGTTAGCAAACATGTATTATGGCGAGTCCTTTCGCCAAACAAATATTTTACGCATATATAGTATATTTATACAAGAAATAATCATGGCAAACACATCTCTAAAATATACATGTATACGGTACTTTCTACAATACAGTATTTCAACATACATAGTGTATATTAGTAAAGCATGTATTTGGGCGAATCCTTTCGCCAAATAAGTATTTTATCCTTACACCATATATTCATACAACAAATATTCATGTCAAATACATTTCCAAAATTTATACGTATACGGTATTTTCTACGAAAACCTAGAATATGTAAAATTCCATAATCTACATCTTTAATCGAAACAGGAAACAGAAAGCACTTTGTACATGTGCAATTGCATGCAGATCATGAATCTATCATTATCTGACATTGAAAGCGTTAAAAACCATAACCTATACACCTAAAGTCCGCACCTTTTGTCGTAGAATCGTAACGGAGTTGATAGGTTTGCTAAGCTTCCGTATTCGGCAGTTTGGCAACCTAGAGAACGAAATAGGTTAGCTATTTCATAACCTACAACCTATACAGCCCCAAAACAGATTAGGGTTAGGGTTTCTTACATAGAAACGTAGCTGGAATCGCTGGGAAAGCGATGAGAATGGAGCGGTTGAGCTTGGATACGGCAGGGAAGAACGACAAGGAAGAATCTCCCACTTCTCTCTCACTTTCTCTCTCTTTTCCTAGGGTTTTTTCAAATTTGGATGGCTGAAATGAGAGAGGGTTTAAGGTCCTTATATAGCCTAAAACGAAATAGACTTGTGGACAAGGTATACTTAGGTTATAACCAAAGCGACTCTGTTTCAGCTCAACGGAGCACTTCTGGCAGGCCTTCTTGAGCCAAAGGTCGGACTTAAGCTCACTAACACTGGATCTACGTTTAGTTAAGATTTTATTTTAGTCGAATTTTCAGATCACACGTGGCGGACCATTTTCAGTTCGACGGTCAGTGGATCTCGATCGGAGATTCCGAGTACATGTAAATGTGTATGAAATTTTTCCTGATCCGAGGGTGTAATTTGGTCAGATTCTGACGGTCTGGTTGCTTAATACTGATCCGCAAGCGACGAGTCTCAGATTACTATTCAAGATATTTATTTTGTAAAGAAACTAGTGTTCTCACACACTCTCGCCCCGGACTCAAGTGAACAGTCGTGGGACAATATTTGGATTTGATTTCCGAGATAGTTGTCAAGCCCAGCGAGGCGGTCCTAAGTCCTTAACCTCATATTATTGGGACTCCCGATGTGTGGTCCAGATCTAATACGGAGTTTTGAGATGCTCCCGAGAGCAGCTGGGTAATGAGATTGATCCTAGATTTTAGGGTAACCTAGCGTCAATGATTCTACAAGTTTTGGATCTTGCAGATCGTATTTAAAGTGATTCTAGCGGATTTCGTGGCTAATCTAGTTTAGCACTCGGTTAACTTTGTCAAATTTCTAAAGGATTTAATCCTAAGTGATTTCTGATCGAGGTGGTACTCAGTCCTTTGTAGTAATGTTTAGCTTAAGTATTGTTCTTCATCACTTAAACTTTAAGATAGTGTCTAGGGTAAAAGTACTTAGGAAAATTGGAAGAACAAGGTGGTGAAGGGTTGGATTTGTGAAAGAAGTGGGTTCAAAAGCAGTTTTAGACTTTGGGATTGAGTTCCGACAGGTTAATAAGGAGTTAGGATCGACCCATTGCCTAAGGACGTTTAATTCCAGGTTGGGAAAAATCCAGGCTATTACATCATCAATGGCCACAATTACATCACAACGGGCCCCATACATTACAATGGGCCACGTACAATCACAATAGGCCACGTACAATCACAATGGGCCACATACAATCTCAATGGGCCTTACACAAGGGTCTCATATATCAAGTGGGCCGCATCACATGGGCCTTATACATCACATTAGGCCTCATCATATGCGCCTCATATACAACACATCGAGCCACATCACATGGGCCTAGTACACATCACTATGGGCAGCTCACATGGACCTAACACACATCACTATGGGGCCGCTCACATGGGCCTAATACACATCACTATGGGCCGTATTACATGGGACTAACACACATCACTATGGGCCGCATCATATGGGCCTAACACACATCACCATGGGCCGCACACACGGGCCTAATACACATCACTATGGGCCACATGACATGGGTCTAATACACCTCACTATGAGCCGCATGACATGGGTCTAATCACATCGCAATGTGCCGCATGACATGGGCCTAATACACAGCAATGGGCCGCATGACATGGGCCTAATACACATCATGATGGGCCTCGAATACATCACAATGGACCATAACCATAAGCCTTAATGCACAACAGGTGGGCCCCATCATATGGGCCTCAAATACACCACATGGGCCATATTTCATGGGCTTTAAATACATCACATCGGGCCTCACCATCTGAGCCACAATTGCATCAAGGTGGGCCTTAACGGATGGGCCACAAATACATCAAGATGAGCCTCATGGATGGGCTGCACCAATGAGCCTAGTGCACATCACAATGGGTCGCATGACGTGGGCCTAATACACATCGCAATGGGCCGCATGACATGGGCCTAATACACATCACAATAGGCCGCATGACATGGGCTTAATACATAATAACGGGCCCCATCACTTAGGCCTGATATACACCACATTGGGCCTCACATATGGACCTCAAATATACATCATAGGTGGGCCTCAAATATACATTATAGGTGGGCCTTAAGTGAGAGCTTGGGTTACACCAAAAATCATTTCAATAGTTGCAGGTGTAACATGTGTATCACTGTACGCTATCATTCTATGGGGCACATGTCTCACTAATGAAGATCAGCACTGCCAAACATTGTCTATGTAAATCTCCACTGTCCAAACATTGGACAACACCGTCCAAACACTGACCATGTAAATCTGCACCGTCCAAACATTGGACAGCACCGTCCTAACACTGTCCATGTAAATCTGCACCATCCAAACATTAGACAGCACTATCCAAACACTATCCATGTAAATCTGCACTGTCCAAATATTGGACAGTACCGTCCAAATGGTCCAGCATCGTCCAGATCATTTGGACGGTGTGGATGAAACAAAAACATCAAGGTGGGGCATGACAACACCGTCCAAACGGTCCAGCACCGTCCAGATCATCTGGACGGTGTGGATGGAACAAATACATCATAGTGGTCCCACGGAACTACTGACGTCAATCACACTAGCTGTACAGCTGGTGAGAGATACACCAGCCAATCCATTACCAGGTGGGTCCACACGTGTGGCCCACCAGAGATTTGAATCTGTCTCATTCCCTGGCCCATGTCTAGGGAGTGGATGAATGACGTGGATACACTCCATCAAGGTGGGGTCCACGATCGCATCCAACACTGTTGGACAATGTGTACATGGTATATGTACGGTGGGTCCCAAGACATGTGGACAGCCTGGATCCACATGATCATCAGGTGGGCTGCAATAAGAAAAAGAGAGACAGAGAGAGAGAGAGAGAGAGAGAAATAGAGAAAAAGAGAGAGATCGGTGGAAATAAGAGGGACCCCGCCACTATGGGCCCCTCTAGCTTACAATCACATACATCAAGATGGGTCCCACCATATGTGGGACCTCTAATAATCAAATCTAAATTAAAAAATCACCCACCTCAAGATCTCCTCTTCCTTCTTCCACCAATGCATCATAGAGCTCCATGGAATGCATTTCAATGGTCTAGATGAAGCTTGTAGGGTGGGATTGAATGGTAGGAAGGTGGGCCACACTAGCTCTCTCTCATGGAAATAGCTTGGACGGTGGGTTGCTTAGGAGAATGAGAGAGAGAGAGAGAGGTTGTAAGAGAGAGAGAGAGAGATGGGTGTACTTGACATGTATGGGTGGAGAGAGAGAGAGAGAGAGAGAGTTGACTTTAGGGCTTGCTTTTGAGGATGGGATATGTACTTGATTGATGGGATTGATGGGACATGATCTCTTGGGTTTTGCAACACGCGGTGTTTTCCTTGAACTGAACGCGGGCCCACATCTTCTGGCCCAGGTATCACCTCAATGCGTGAGACGCAGCGTCGGAACCACGGCAACGGCGCAGTTGCTAGGGTACAAGTCTCGGGTCGAGCCGACTCTGAAATACGGGATACGACTCAGGGTCACATGCAAACACCAGTTACAGATCGCAGGTCACCGTAATTCGGTCCAGCACCGTTCAGAATTCGGTCCAGCACCGTCCAGAAATGGAGTAAAGTGGGGTCCATAAAGGAAGCAAGATAACCACTCAAAACCTTCCTGGGAGCTACAATGGTGTCCCTAGATCAGTTAAGATGAAGATAATATGGGAAAAAGGAGTGCAACACCCAGACCAGCGCCCATCTCAAACCCCTAGGCAAATCGAACAGCCGGTGGTAATCGTACTGTGACAGTTCGACTGCCGCCCCTGACCAGATTCTCATGGGACAACGGGCTTGTCCCATTTGAGTTGATAGGACGACCGAACAAACATTGTGTCCATTAGGTAAAGCTCATAAAATTTGAAAAAAGAGACCTCTCATGAGAAGCTCTCAAAATCTCGCGAGATATTAGAAATCTTGATAATTTGAATGATAAATTACTAGAAAATGAGAAATACCAAAAAAATAATAGATAATAATAAAAAAATACAATAACTCATGATTAAATGCACCATTAATTTATTAGTGGAGGCCATTTGTCAATTTATTGTAAATAAAACCAAACGACGACGCCCACCCGCGAGATCGAGCGAATATTTTCCAAACAAAAAATTATATTTATATATCCCTGAGGAGTCTAGCTCTGAAGAGGATAACTTTCAAACAAATTTTTCAAAAACGCACGCGGCGCGCAGTACACTGAGGAAGCTTCCATATTCTTTAGTTGCGGTTAGTGCAAATAGCTAAATAAGATTCGATCTCTCCCAGTTTTCCTGGGGGGATGATCGAATTCGTACATAATATATGTACGATTGGCCCGATTTCTATATTTGGACGGTCGTACGAATGCTAGTAGAAATGAGTGGATCTATCTCTGGAAAGAATAATCAAACTCAAAGTGCCAACAATCCATTGTAACCAAAGTATCAGAATCAGCAGACTGCATGATAAAAGATTACCAACACATACCTAGTCCGAAATGTTAGCAAAATTTGATCGAGTCCAAGTCGGCGTAGTGAGTTCCCTGTAAGAAAGCACCAATGCGCAGGGCAGCTAACCACTTTGACGATCAAACGGAACGAATACTCTCAGGGTGATTACATAGTAAAGGTAAGGACAATCTAAACCATGATCAATAGACCATACCCCAAACCCTGATTTAAACCCTAACCCAAACCCAAAGGCGAAATCCAAACCCTTAGAACCTCACAAACCAACCCAAAATTTCAAACCTAAAACCCATCAGAGCTAGGTCGGCACAGGAATATACTCGTCTGAGCCAAAAACATAAAAAAAAAAAGACTATCGGACGAACTAGCGCGCCACAAGAAGCCTACATGCTCGAGCTCGGCCTGAGCCCGGCCCAGGCGGTAGTTTAAACCGTCGGCGGTACTTTAGTTACCGCCACTCGAGCAACAGCTAGCCTAACATTTGAAAATCACCTTTAACCCCCCATCCAACCTTATTTACTATTTTACCAACCTCAAGAGTCAATGGGAGTGCGCCATGTGGCGTTCCTCTCCCTTCAACCACTCA
Source organism: Magnolia changhungtana (assembly GCA_030180095.1). Lineage (NCBI taxonomy): Eukaryota > Viridiplantae > Streptophyta > Magnoliopsida > Magnoliales > Magnoliaceae > Magnolia > Magnolia changhungtana. The sequence continues at coordinate 249,773 of JASAUF010000042.1, forward strand.
CAACTTGTCACATCAGCTTTTACCCCTCCTAAACCCCACATTTACCATAAGACCCTCAGAGAATGGACTTATGAATGCAAGGGCTACTTACCAACGGGTCACGAATGTAATTTTCATGATATGCTCGGCCACTTCATGGAAGTATCATCGATGATATGATAGTCAAGTCAGCCGATGTGGTGGATCATCTCGTTTATTTGCATAAATTATTTGAGCGAATAAGGATCCATGAGTTGAAGATGAACCCCTTTAAATGTACCTTTGGGGTTTCAGTTAAAAATTTATTAGGATTTCTGGTACATCGGGGAGAAATTAAAATAGACTAAAACAAGGCTCGGAAGATAATTGACGCTTAGCCACTAAGAAATAAAATAGAGTTGTAATGTTTTCTCGGCCAGATTAATTTTATGCGCAGGTTTATTTCGAATTATCCAGAAAAAAAATAATGTATTTTTTCTACTAGTGAAGCTAAAACAAGGACATGAATTCAAATGGAGAGCAGAACATTAGTCAGCTTTCAAGAAAATCATGGAATACTTGATGAAGCCATCAAAGTTAATGCCATTGGTTAAAGGTCAATCACTCAAGCTATATGTTGTGGCTACTATAGAGTCGATTGGTGCCTTACTAACATAGGACGATGATGATAGGAAGGAATGAGCTACTTATTATCTCAGTTGAACATTGTTAGATACTGAAAGACAGTTTCTACAAAAGAAAAAACATGTTTGTCATTGTACTTTGTAGCCACCACATTACGTCATTATTTATTAACAAAATAAGTTAATGTAATTACAATCACTGATTTAATCAAATATATGTTAAATCAACTCATTTTGAATGACTGAATTGGAAAATGGGTATTAGCATTATCTTAGTATGATCTTAAGTATTGCTTCAATGAGTAGTGAAAGGCCAAGTCATAGCAAATTTCCTAGTTGATCATCCATCAAACATTGAGAAATAATTTCATACATCATCTAAAGCATTACATGAGTTCGAGGTTAACACATATGATTTTGACATCGATTTAGACTTCGAACTCATGGGTTTGGAAGAAGTCTAAGGTGAGGATCTCCTCGAAAAGCTCAAAACCAAAGCCAGTGTCGTAGCTGATGACTTCAAGATAGTAAACTTGGGAACTCCCAAAGTCCATGGGGAAGTACGCATTGGGAATCCTTGCCACCAGAATTTAGGCAAAGAATAATAGAATTCCTGATTCCAAGATGTCTAACTTCGCATTCTCATGTGATGACATGCTAGGTCTCGATGAAGAACTAATTGTATACCATCTACTGATGAAGCCAGAGATGAAGTCAGTAAAGTAGAAGCTTGGAAGAATAAAGCTAGAATGGGTCCCGGAAATTCATGACGAAGTCATCAAACAATACAATATAGATTCTTGGTAACTCTAACTACCCTGAATGGCTCGCTAATATTGTACTAGTGCCAAAGAAAGATGGCAAAGTCCAGATGTACATCAACTTTCGAGATCTCAACAAGGTCAATCCTGAAGACGACTTCCCCCTGCCACACATCAACATTTTGGTTGACAACACTGCAGGGTACAAGATCTTCTCATTCATAAACGGTTTCTGTGGCTATAATCAAATTAAGATGGTCGTTGAAGAGCATGAGAAGACTTTATTTATCACACAATGGGGAACATTCTATTACAGCGTTATGCAATTTGGTCTGAAGAACGCATAAGCTACATACCAACGAGTAATGATAGCCTTGTTCTATGACATGATGAACAAGGAGATGGAAGTATACGTAGATGGCATGATCGTCAAATCTCACATGATTAAAGGACACTTTGAAGACCCGAAGAGGTTTTTCAACAGGTTAAAGAAGTAGAAGCTTTATCTTAAGCCTCAGAAATGCGTATTCGGTACAACAGGAAACAAGCTTCTCTGTTTCATAGTTAGTGGGGAAGGCATCAGGCTCGATGAAATATAAACAAGAGCCATCATCGAAATGCCAACTCCAATGACAGAAAATAAAATCATTGGCTTCCTTGGCAAAATCTAGTACATCGGCCACTTCATTGCACAACTCGCTCCCATCTGTGAGCCAATATTCAAGCTCCTTTGAAAAAATTGCCTAAGGAATGGAATGGCAATTACCAAGTTACCTTTGACCACATTAGGAGACATCTCATAAATCTACCAGTTCTAATGCCACCAACTCCAGGACAACCTCTGTTATATATATATATATATATATATATATATATATATATATATATATATATATATATATATCAAGTAGCAGCGGATGTCATCGGTTACATATATGGCCAACACGACAAAATGGGATGGAAGGAATAAGTAATATATTATATTAGTTGCAAGTTCACAGACTATGATACTAGATATTCAATACTTGAGAAGACATGACTGTCCCTTATCTAGGCAACTTAGCGACTTCGACAATACATGATCGCATATCCTATCATTTTCCTCACTCTCATGGATCCACTCAAATACCTATTCGAGAAGTCGGTACTTACTAGAAGGATAGCCAAATGGTAGTTACTTCCGTCTAAATTTGACATTGCCTTTGTCACTCAGAAGGCAATTAAGGGGTAAGCCCTAGCTAATCATCTCATTGCCCACTCACTACCCGATTATCAGCCATTGAAGACCTTCTTCCATGATGAAGATATCTTACTCATCAAGGAAGAAGAAGAAAAGAAGCGAGATGAATAGATGTTATTCTTCGACGGCACAATAAACTCTAAGGGAAGTGGAATCACAGCTATCCTTTACTTTCCCGATGATGTCCCAATTCTTATCTCCAACCAAATAGCATTCGAGTGCACCAACAACATGAAGAGTACAAAGCTTGCATTGTCGGTCTAAAAAAAGTCATAATCTTATGCGTAAAGAAGCTATGACTATCCAGAGACTCATACTTATCATCAACCAGACCAATGGCGACTGAAAGACTAAAGATAAGAAGTCGATACCATACCACATATACCTTGGGAATTTAATCAAAGAATTTAAAGAAGTCACCTTCCCATACAAGTCGTGAGCAAAGAATCATTTCACAGATGCTTTCACCACCTTAGCATCGATGCCAGAAATTCCAAGAACTTCAAAATGGGAGCTCACGGTTGAACTTCAACATGAACCTGCATTCTGCCTTCAAATTGAAGAGGCAATGCTGGCCCTATCAGTAAATCTTGGTATACTAATATCAAATGGCATTTAGAAAGCCAGGAGTACCTGTAAAAAGCTACAACAACCAACCGTCGAACCATCTAACATTTGTTAGGACAATTTATGATCAGCGATAAAATTATCTATAAGCGATCGTATAATCAAGTTCTCCTTGATGCGTCGATGAATATAAAGCTACAAAGATTATAAAAGAAATTCACAACGGAGTTTGCTGCCTGCACATGAACAAACACATGATGACAATGAAGATTTTACGACTCAACTACTATTGGATGACTATGAAGACATATTACTGCCAATATGTCAGGAAGTGTTTCAAATATCAAGAGCATGCAAATCAAACGCATGCCCTAGCCTTAGAGTTATATAACTTGACTACACCATCGTGTTTCTCTATGTAGGGTATCAACATCGTCAGAAAGGTAAACGCAAAAGCTTCAAACGGTCATGAGTACGTACCCATGTCGGTCGACTACTTCACAAAGTGAGTAAAAGTAGCATCGTACACCATCATAACAAGTTTATTAAGAACAATATCATCAACTGATACAGGATTCTACACACGATTGTCATCGACAGTGGTTCACATTTCGTCAAATAAAAGATGGACGACTTCCTTGGAAAGTTCAAGATTCAACAACAATGGTTGACCTCCTACGACCCCAGATGAATGGAGTGGAAGCTGCCAACAAGATGCTTATCAGGATACTTGAGAAGATGGTCAAGGCATACAAAGATTTGTCTGAGATGCTCTCATACGCACTCTAGCCTATTGGACATATGTATGGTTTGTTACAGGCGTGACTCCTTTCGAGCTTACATATGGAATGAGTATAGTTCTACTAGTTAAAGTAGAAGTACCGTCTCTTCGAGTGGCACTTAAGAGTAAAGTCGATGAAGGGGAATGGCTCAAAGCCAGATATGATCAATTGCATATTGCAAATGAAAAGTGCATGTGTGTGCTAAGTCATTCCTAATGTTATTTAAAAAAGGATCACTTGGGCCTACAACAAAAGAGTCTAAAAGAGAAGCTTCAAGGTGGGCGACATCCTCATGAAGTGCATTCTACCGTCAGACCTCCCAGATCCCCGAGGAAAATTCAAACTCTTGTGGGAAGGATCATCAAGGAAGTACTTTCAAGAGTTACCCTCCAACTCACCAACATGAACAGAGAGGATCTTCCGGAGCCAATTAATGCCGACAACATGAAAACCTTTCATGGGTAAGCCTATTTAATCTCATTTATAGTTACATAGTAAAGCCGAAGTAAAAAAGAGCAGGGCTAGTTATCCTGAAAATTACTCTCCTGTCCATCAATAAGTGTTTCAAGTGAAGGGTCAAAAATAGAAAGAAAGAAGAGTGAAAATACGAAAGAGAGAGAGAGAGAGAGAGAGAGAGAGAGAGAGAGAGAGTCAATAAGGGCAAATAAAGAGCACGTAATCCAAAAGGAAAAAAATAGAAAAGAAAATCGACACCAAAACACAAACAACTGCCCCTTCACATAAGGATAAGCCTAGCTAAGGTCAACAAATTTATCATTATAACTCAAGATAAGGTTGGAATAGCTACCAGTCGGCTGACAATGATAGAATTCTTACCCCTCAGTCGTTCTAGAAAAGAAAAAGAAAAAAGAAAAAGAAAAAAGAAACGTGCCTAAACAAAAAAGGCAGAATGAAATCTCGAAAGGGCACTCTGAGTAGAAATAATAGGCACATAGTGGACTTGGTGAAAACCTAAAAGGGCACTAAGGGTAAAAACAGCATAGCTGCCAAGAGGCAAGTAAGATTAAATACTCGAGATGTGGTGAAAATCCAAAAGGGTGTCAAGGGCAAAAATGATGAAAAAACTGGCTATAGTGAAAACTTGAAAGGATGCTATAGGTAAAAATGGCTCAAGAATTTTTATTTTTTTTAAGCAGGTACTAAAAGACAAGTCCAAGACAACTTAGCAAGCAACCTTAGTTAAGAACAAGAGGGAATATAGTTGAAGATAAGGATTCTACAACATCTAACATATTTAAGAAGTCAACAGTTCCAACTATATACTCTCACAGGGATTCAAGGATTCTTCTAAAGCATTACCCTAAGTCACAAGTTAAAACATTGGCTAAGCCACAATTTTGATTCCTGCACCCCGACACAAAATGCAGACATATGCACGCACAGATGATACAAGGCCCAAAGTTTTTCAAAATATCATTTTCATTTCATTAATTTTAATTTACGTACATGCATACGTCTCTCTCTTTATAAAATAAAAATTAAAAAAAAAAAAAACAAATTATGAGATCAGTTTTCAAACACCATTCATGTACTAGACAAAAATAACGTACAGGCGGCTCAAATCGAAAAATAAACTCTCAGCTCTCATACTCGTCAAGTAATTTCTACTCCCTAGCCCCATACTCAGCTAACCTCTCTCTCAGCCTACTAATCTCCATATATAGGTAGTACAACTCCTCTCTCTCTCAGATCGTCTAGCAACTCTCTCCTCATCATCCTCTTGATGGGAGATCGAAAGTTGCTAAGACATCTCAGTACACAATGTCACACCCCAAACTCGGAAACTGGGCTCACAGAATTTCCAATTGTCGAATCCGGCGCCGACAGCCTCCGTAGTACCCCATTCTCGACTTCCAGCGCTCATATGCCAGATTTCGATCCTGGGATCCTAAAAAGAGGATTTCAATGTGATTTTTTTTTGTAAAAGAGCATAACCACAAGTATACCCAAATCACAAAGGCAACATCATCATCACATGTCCACTAATATGAACATTTGATTACAGTGCTGAAAGGGAAAATACATGAATAACAAAATCTTCACAAGCTCGATGCACTCTCCTGCCTCAATGCTACTACAACCTAACGTCACCTACACACAACGATCGTGCATAAGCTTATAAAGAAACTTAGAGGGTGGTATATGTGTGTGCATAAAGCATGTGTCAAACATATAATATTAGCGTAAGTGGAATACTAGCAAGTCTATAAGTCATACAATATCAGAGTATGCAATGCAGATTGGCTATGCGATGTGGAGTCATAGTGAGTCAAATATCAAATGCTGAGGATGCAATGCAATATGCAATTACTGACGAGCCATAAATACCATTAGCCTCATTTAAGCCATATAAACGCAGAAACATGGTAACTCAAATGCTATATGTCGCGGATGAAATGCAATATGCAGATCCTAGCGAGCCCATAATACCATCAACCTCATTCAAGCTATACAATATAGAAGCATAGTAGACCAAATGTTATGTGCTAAAGATGCAATACAATATGTGGTGCAAAAGAAATTACCAGACTGGAGTGTGAAGTCAGGATGATAGTACATAGTATCGTAAGCTGTGGAGTCCATCACAAGGGACTTCTATCCAAACCAATCCCATACCTAAATTTGGATAGCTAGACTCAATTTGGTAAACTTCTGATCTCAAGTTGGTCGTGTACCCAATCGAAACCATGGTCATTGCAAAGATGCACGTAATGATCTAGTTGCGCACCACCAGCCCGAGTGGATAGTAAATGAATGAATGAATGAGTCAAATGCTGAGTACGCAATTCCTACTCAGTAAGTCCACGTATCAGTATGGCTCATCTCTAGGATATCACCGAGGTCTAGTACACTCCACAATGGCTACCGCCTCCCTAGCCGCACATCCAGTGAGTGAAAAAAAATCACTATTCGCCTATCCAGTAGTCTGTCAATACCTACCCGGCTCATCGATAGCAGACCCATTTATAAGCTGGTCAAACTGAGCTTAGCTTATAGCCCCCTCAATCGGGCGGATAAGGCCACACCCCCTTCCAACTGACCACGACACAGTGGGAGACACCGCCTACTGGTATTCGGCTCCCAGGTGCTCATGTATCCACTCAGTCTAAATGTTGGAGTCTCCTCAGGTACTAAGAGGATTTTGTGACTTTCACCAAACGACATCCAAAGCGCCCATAATACTAGAACAAAATATTTTTGGTATCCCATCTGGCCGTCCACGGAGGCCATAGCCTTGATATCGCTAAGGCGCCAAGTGATCATGTCATTTAAATGCGAGATGCATGAGTCATACCATCCATTCATGTATCGAACCTGCGCATACTGCCCGATCATGTGGGGCAACTCCATCTCTTAAGGAGTCCCCTAAATAACTAGCCCAAAGGCAATGTTATGATCAACCATTCCTCACAAAAGGCATACAAATGATGCGTATGGACATGTAGCATAATGTAATAAAGTACATAGGCATGGTTATCTGATATGGCAGACAACAATACTCCACAATCGGCTATCACCGATATAACACATACTACGAGTACAAACTGGAAGACGTGCTGCTTCTACAACTATAGGAGCCCATGCGGTATGTCTTACATTAGCCTCCCAAAACTCTACATGACCCAAGACGGGGACGATGGCTCTAGTTCATACATCGAGATAAGTTTTACACAATAGATATACTAAATCTGGTACCACATATTCTCCCATTTACGGTAAGAGGTGACGATGTACTAGTGTTAAGGATAGGCCTCACACTTATCCCAAAGAAGTAAATGGATGGTGTGGATGATATATACGTGATACCGAGGTCCTAGCATTAGATACAAGGATAAGATATGTCTCATGGGGTGAATCGAGTGGGTATACAACAAGTGGGTTTTCCTTTCCCTTAGGGCCTAATATGAATAAAAGGCGGGCCTCGGTAGGGTCCATACATCTAGGACTATGTGTCCTTACAAATGGGTCAGTAGTTCACCCATCATCTAAGTGGGCCTTAGTTTGGGTCACTAAGCTTAGGCAAACCCATGCATATACATTTACTATGGAAGGCCTAATACAAATCACAAGGAAGGCTCCAAAGGTATGGTGGAAAGCATTATTATCAATGGGGCCCAATGTTTTGGGGTAGCCCATTAATACATATGATGCACATGAGCAAGAATCATGAGGTTATACTAAGCATGATCTACGGTAATGATGTACTCTTTTATATATATATATATATATAGTGGTGGCGTAAATGCCACACTACATCAAAGATGACCTCATAGGGTGAATCATTTGACAATGGGAGTCGAGATGATGACCCTAAGTATATTAAGTAGGCTTTCTCACCCAATCTATCATATGGTACGTTGGACTCTCCTATGGGGCCTGATACAAACAAGGTGAGTCTGCAAGTTATGGTGGTTCCTACAAGGGTGGTGGAGAGTACTAGCATGAATGGGGGCCCAACGGTTTGGGTTAGCCCTCTAGGGAAAGGGTGGAAGTGGGCTTGGCAACGAGCCATAGGATAGTTTACAACGATGGACGTTTAACCACTATTGCCCTATGGTGCGATCCATTTGGAATTGGAAGTCAGAAATCACTACGGGGCCCTCGGCCCTCTAAATATCTAGAAAGACAGATGGGCCGTGTGAGTATTACATACATCACATTGGGCCTCGCTCATGGGCCTCATACACATCACAATGGGCCTCACATGTATATCACAATGGGTCATATCCCATGGGCCTCAAATACATCATAATGGGCCACATCCCATGGGCCTCAAATACATCATAATGGGCCACTTCCCGTGGGCCTCAAATACCTCACAGTGGGCCTCATACCTGGGCCTCGAATACATCATAATGAGCCACATCCATGGTCCTTAAATACATCACAACGGGCCTCATACTTAGGCCTCATACATACATCATATTGGGCCTCATGGTGCAGCCCATGATCCAGCAAAAATGGATGGGCAGCATGTATAGCATGAGTAGCCTATACAACCAGGTGGGCCTCACTGCCTTGTGAGGTCCACAACCTTGATAAAATATGGACGGGCAGTGAGGATAAAATTCATACATTACAGGTGGATTCCCACCGTCCAACAAACTGGATGGTGGAGATAAAACGTACAAATCACGGTGGGTCACGCACAGATGGATGGTGTGGAGTAAACAGATACATCACCGTTGGGTCCCACACAAATGGACGGTGTGGAGTAAACAAATACATCACTGTTGGGTCCCACACACATCGACGGTGTGTGAATGCCACACGTGTGCATCAGGGCCCCACCGTCCCTACACTGGACGATGATGGATGCAATACATTCATCAAGGTGGGGTCCACATACACGTGGCCCACCAACCACATCAAGGTAGCCCCACGTCCCATGCACGGACAACAGGGATATAAAACATATACATCAAGGTGGGATTCCCACCATCCCAAACAATGGACGGTGTGGATGAATCACATGCACCACGGTGGTCACACGTGGATGGGCCACACGTGGATGGACACTTTGGATATAACATTACCTCATGATCAAACCCACGGAACCTGCTGACGTCAATACAGCAACTATATAGCTGTTGTAAGGTACAAAAGCCAATCCTCTCCCATGGCAGGTGGGTCCCACGTGGGGCCCACCACATATTATATTATTATTATTGTAACAGCTGCTGGTCTAGTGTCTAGCGTCCAGTGGACTAGACGGTGTGGACTACCACACCTCATCAAGTGGGGTCCACAGATGGACAGTGTGGATCTAATCCATTCATCAAGGTGGGCCGTAACAGGGAAAAGGTGAGAGGGAAAGAGATAGAGACGACGATGGAGGGGAGGGGCTCCACCACTATGAGCCCTCCCTAGGTGGGGTATGTAAATACAATACATACATCAAAATGGGTCCTAAATCATGTGGGCCCTAAATCATAAAAATCAACGGTGGAGATCCCTTTCCACTAAAAGATGCAAGGTCAAGATAACATTTTCACAAATGGGAAATAAACATCATGATGGGGTCCATGGAGAATGGCCCCATCATGGGATGATCATGTACATAATGGTGGGCCATCGACCACACCTAGGGTCCAAAGTGAGATTCATACCATCAATCGGTAGGCCCCACTTGCCCCAACATAAAAAACACAATCCAATCCTACAAATCACCCACCGATTGCTAATCTTCTTGGTTCCTCGGCTTCCTTAGCTCCTAAGCTCAACCTTTAATAGTGGAAGATGAGAATTGAAGGGTTGGATTGAGAGTTTTGAGAGTAGGAAGTGGGCCACACCTAGGTTCTCCTTAGTTCTTCTCTCCTTGGATGGTTGCTTCTCTTAGGTTGCTTGGGTAATGGGTAGAGAATGAGAGAGAGAGGGGATGTTGTAAAAGAAGGTGACATGGAGGGTATGGGCTCTCTTGACTTTTGGGGGCATGAGGTGGCATGGGGTATGGGTTGCCTTGACTTGTTGGTAAGAAAGGAATGGCTAGGTATAGGTTCATTTGACTTGGTGAAGAGAGAGGTATGGGTGAATGATGGGTTGTGATGGGATGTACTTGACTTGTGATTGATTGATTAATGTGACGGATTGGGTAGAGATTCTCTTGAGATTCACAATGGGCAGCGTTTTCCTCGAGATAAACATGAGCCCACAACTCCTGGCCTAGGTATAACATCAGTGCACAAGACGTGGCATTGAAACCGCAATGATGGCGCGGTCGTAATGGTACAAATCTCGGGTTGAGTTGACTCAGATCTACATAATGCGGATTAGGGTTGCGGAAAAATGCCGATTATAAGTCGCGGGTCACCGGAATTCGACGGAAATGATCGCAGAAGTCTAAGGAATGGTACGAATTAGGATACGGGCCTTACACACAAGTAGCATAGCGAGGAGATCTCAGATAAAAATGACCATGGGTAGATACCTGGAAGTCAAGATCAATGAACGATCGTTCCTCAAATGGCTCATAGAAACCAACAGCTGATCTGACATCAGGAAAATTAAGCTCCTCAATCTTATTAGTCGGAAGCCAACCTAGAAGGCATTGGTAAAGGGACTACTCTACCACCCATTAAAGATATGGAACAGTCACTAAAGGTGGCCCTCAAGACTCCAATCTGAGCACATCAACTATTAAATAATCGTCCCCGAGTACTCGAACTCGAGATTTATTGATCTCGGGTCAGTCGTGGAAGAGGGCAATGACCAAAGCCTAAGAATGCAAAAGCTAGAATCTCCTGTCAGTATCCTAATTGGCACAAAAATATGATCGGGTGATATAAAAAAGAAGACTGCAACCCGATGATGATCAGAGATTCCCTATGGGCACTACAGATGACTGGGGGGCACACAAACCAGGAAGACTCCCAGTGGACCTCCCAACTCTACAGCCATATAAATATTCGGTGGTATAAAGACTCACTCATACCTGCAGTACGAGAAAGCCTCCTCGTTATACAGCAAGGAATGTCGGCACGAGAAATGGATCGAGAAAGAGGAGCCGCCATCGCTAATCGCTCCCAAAGCCACAACTACCAAAATCCAAATTAGCAAAAATTAATAAGGATGACTAGAGTAAAAAGAATAGATGCGAAGGAATAGTGATGCAAGGAAAGAAAATTAATTAGAGGAAGGTGCAACAGCCTTACAAGATGCGCATGCAGCCCCAGGCACAGTCAGTCAGCCCCTCAAACACTTCGGCAAGAACCAACAATACAATACTCTTCCTAAAGTACGCACGACTCAATACCTCAAAAAGCAACAGAAGAGTATATATATATGCCCCCTAGAGAAAAAGGATCTTAACAATCAAGCAAAAGATAAGGGTTGTGCAACACTCACACAACTGTGTAGACACCGAAAAGCCTCGATCCACTGAGAAGGCATCGTACAAAGCATCTAAGGAGAAACTGACAGCATCCTAACTGTCAATTGTGAAATTGCGTGGAATAGGATATCACGACTAGACGGAAGCTTTGCAGAGCTATAGAATAAAGGCTATGTCCTAGAGGGGGTGATTAGGAACAAATAAAATTTATGCATATTTAAACACAATTACTCACTTTAAACTAATATGTAAATTAAACTAAGTAAGGCAATTAACTCTAAGGCTTCCAAGCCAATAGAGGGTCCAATCACATAAACTATAATAGATATAACATGTTAAGGAACTAGTTTATAAACATGATAGTGTACAACATCCAGTGGTAACAACGCGATATAAATCATTATTGTCACTAGATCTTAGATTTTGTAATTGACATTGGGATTGAAGATTTATCATTATTCAGTGTTTAGGGGCGTAAGAATTTTTCCTTCGATATAAATTATAAGTTATGGGTCTTCCAAACCCTGGGCGTAGAGAGATTCTTTGTTTCAAGGTCATACGATGGCAGCCATTGGTGACGGTTTGTAGGAATTTTAGAACCCATTAATAGGAAAAAAAATCAACCATGGGGCTTTTATGGCCAAATGATAGTGTTCAGATTCCAACCAGCAATAGGGGAAGAAACCAGTTTAGGATTACCTCTGCCGAGGCTGCCCCTATAGCTGAGGAAGAGGGTATGGCAACAACTGCTATTGTTGCAACCATAGAGGGTTTCTAAAATCCATACAAAACACAAAAACAAATAAACCTTTGTCGGTAGCCTTAGAATAGGCATCGACCCATTCACCCCTTGCTTCTTTCCCATTTCAGTCTTCTCTTTAAGATTTGCGTTGTAGCTGACCTTCTACATATGACCTAGAAATCCTTTTTGTCACCGGAGAGGATAAAGGCTTTGAAATCTTTAGATGTTGTTATGCGGGCCAACAACCATTGGTGTGTACCATTGATGCTCGAACATATTGTGGTAGCCATGGAAACCTATTCCTCTATTTGGCACTACCTCTAGTGGTTGCTGGCATTTAGCATGCGGTGTCCTCCATGGCCATCCTAGTAGAGCCACTGAACCCCTAAGCCACTCTCTCTGACCGAAAATCTCTGGCGGCGATTGACGATCGAGCTTAAGACGAAGGGTTAGAGTTACAATGATCCTTTTTTGTTTGTCCTTTTATCTGGAGGCTGCCTCTTCAGTCGACTAGCAAACCATATGGTTTGATCATTTTTAGGGTGGGCCCTGCTTCACAAGCGTGGGTCATGGGTAATTCTAGAGCCAACCATCGGCCTTACCTATTGGTTATGCATTAGATGCTAGATCGGATTTATCCCTTTGAGTCTTGTGAGCATGCCACCTAAATCATCTGGTGGACGGGTGACTTAAAATCCAAATCCATTACAATGTGGACCTTTAGTATTGGATCCTGGTCGTCCATTAACCTGGGTTATAATGTAAGATCTGTTTGTCCACTTGTATCGGACTAAATGTTTTATCTAGACCGCCCATCTTGTGATTCTTATACTTATACTTGGAATGCTCAATAGATGATGTACAGATCATATGGGTGTAACCTTGATTATGACCAATTTGGGCCCATAACCAATTTTTAGGAGTTGGCATCGATCCTTGGAATAAGGAAAGAGAAAAATGTTTGTTTCTCTTTTAAAGTTCCATGTTTCCAACGATTAATGCCAACTGACTTCTGGGCGAAATCAGATTACTTAAAGATAATCCATTAAGGGTAGGATTATAATCGCAATCCATAGTCTAAATTCGTGGGATTGGATCCGGTTGTGTTAGCCACCACAGTGATCTCAATTGGTGAAGATCTTCATGAGTTCAAACTTATGATATTGAAATTTAGAAAAGGATTGCAAACAATTGCATTCGCGCTCCATGCAAATGATGACAAAAATGTTGACGTTCATCGTCTGGCAAGGACATGAATGGTGTGGAGTAAATGGTGCTGATAGTGTAAAGTTGAGACTCATGTCACCCATATGTCTTGAGTATCTCGGATTTACATAATTGGCATCACTTAGCTTCATGTTCAGGAGAGTCATTTGCAAGTCATACTACCTCCCATAGGATGAGCAATGACGATGTGACCGATTCTCACCAGGACTAATTGGTCGGGCCCATCTTCCTCCTAGGAAATTCAATCGAAGGCCCCAATTGATTGAATTAACAATAATTTTGCCCGATAGTTAGTTTTTTTTTTCATGAACTAGCTAAAGTAAATAACTGTAATGTGAGTATATTTTGTAATCAGTTACAATTCCAACTCAAACGCATCATGTTCATACCTTAACATGGTCCAATTACGTTCAATAGAAAGTGTCCATAGAGATAGTCTTGGAGTACTTACAGCTACATCTTGCCTTGATAAAACCAAAACCATCTAAAAATGCTACTAATTCAGAGGTTAATCATTATAAGGCACGGTCCAGATCTAACAACATGTGTCTCAAAATCATAAAGCATTCAATTTCTGAGATAATGAGGGTCGCCATGCCTAATGTGGATAAAGCCAAAGTTTTCTTAACCAAAATGGGAAACCGATTCAAGAAGTCGGATAAGATAAAAGTGGGTTTCTTATTGAACAAATTAACTCACTCATCCTATGACAGAAAAGGAAACATTCAGGAATATATTATAGAGCAGATCAAAGTCGTATATAAGATCCACTCTTTAGGCTTGAAAATACAAGATGACCAATTGGTTCACTTGGTTATGAACAATTTACCTCCTTAATACAATACGTTTCTAATGAAATATAACACACTAAAAGATAAATGGACGTTAGACGAATTAAATTCTCAATGAGTACAAGAGGAGGAAAGTCTAGAGGTACTCGGCAAGGCACAAAACGTTAATATTATAACCTCAAGGCATGGACATGGACATAATGGAAAGAGAAAAAGGGAACAAGGTTCTAATAAGTTGAAAAGAATGAATAAATAAAAGAAATTGTCGATATAAAATAAAAAAAAATTAGAAAAAGAAAGAAAATGTGATAAGTTCGGAATCAGTACTTGATTATTCAATAAAACTTGAGGTGATAAACATGGCTAAAATTATGAAATAGTAGTATGTTATGGAATGTAAATAGAATTCACTAAGCACATTGGAGAATTTTGATATATGGACTTATGCTCTTAAATGATTGATAAAGAAACTTTTTGATTGATTGCTTATGTGATTCAGCTCTAGGTTTTCAAAATTACACTCTCGCTTCTTTAGATTATACTCATTCATACTTGATTGCACAAAAGATTATTTTTTTGAAAGTGATTTGAACATTGAACATTGAAGATCACTTCATGCATGTTTTGCTCGAGACTAGCAAAATGCTGGTTGGGGGGTGTGTTGAGTGTAAAATGTTGCATATTTTTCCTATTTATACCTTGGTTTTATAAACATGATAGTGCTTAATCGATTTAATTATGCATGTTTTCAGGTGCAATGTGATTTCGAGAACTTAAGGTGAAATTAATGTCAAAAGGAAGATTTATGCTCAAAAGATTACTAAATGAAGATTTGGATATTTAGAAGTCATTAATGAAGAATTCACATGCCAAAGATCCAAGAAAACTAAGTGATGAATGAAGAAAATCAAAGATTTAAAGTGAAGAAAATGAATCCTGAAATTGTCATGAAAATAAACATATTCCTGAAATTGTCCTAAAAAAGCATATTCTGAAACTCTAAACATATTTTGGAAAACTACACAGAGTGCGTAAATTTGAGGCTGTTTAAACTCCGAGCCTATTTTGAGAAACTGCGCAGAGTACATAAATTTGAGGCAATTTCTAGAATTTTTCAACTAGGTGCAAAAGTTAGAGTTCCACAACTATAAATAGGACTCCATATGATGCTCTAAAGCATTTTCTAGGGTTTGGAAAGGTCCCAAGGAGCATACACAAGAGTGGAGTAGCCGCCAAAGAGTTTTTCTTCTTCCCTAGTTTATTTTTCATGCTTTGTTTAAGAAATTTGGTTTCAATCATGTCTATGGTTGGCTAAACCTCTTAGCTAGGGTTAAGAGGTAAAGCTTGTAGCGTGTTTGGATGTTTATTTTGCTTTGATTCTTGTTCTTATTGAACATCATTGATTTTTAGTTTGATATTAAGGGAATATTTTCAATTTTTCATGATTTATTGTGATTCAAATTACAATAGATGTTGTGATAGCTTTGGATATCTTCTTTTTTATTTTGAGATAGTAAGATTGGTAAATCTCGTTGTTCACCATTATCTCCTGAGCATGGTAGGGTGATGGAATCCCTTCCAATCATCATAATTATCTTCCATTGAGAATTAGGTCAATGAAAAGTTCAGATTTAATTTAATTGTTTTATCTTCTAATTGGAAGGGATAGGATTCTAATTCCAATTGTGTTCCTTGAATCAAATAAGGTAGCATCTTGATAGCTATAAGTGGATCCTTGACACCCTAGTTCCCACCTTGAAATTCATAAGTTTTAATCAACATTATTCACCATTACTCTCAATTATTTAGATTTCAATTTAGATCTTTTTCTAATTCTAGTTTTAGTCATTTTCAGAATACGTACAAGTTTAGTCCCTGTAGATTCAACCTCAATCTTATCGAATTATTACTACATCGCGACCCTACACTTGGGGTTGTAAACACACACTTAAGAGGGTAAGCCATTATGAAGATCCGAAAGAGAGGGGAAACCTGTAATTCCAAACGATTACCTCGTATACCTGCAAAAGCACGAGTTTGACATAAGTGGAAAGGATCATGAATCTTTTTTACAAGTAAAACAAAATGATAACTCATCTCGATGACTTGATGCGAAGGATGAGTTAAAATCTATGAAGGACAATAAAGTATGGGTTCTTATTGAATTACCTCAAGGAATAAAGTTGATTTGTTGTAAATATGTGTTTAAAACCAAACAGGACTCAAAGGGTAATATCAAAAGATATAAAGCCAGACTTATTATCCAGGGTTTTAACTAACATAAAAGCATTGATTTTAAAGAGTCTTTCTTACCAATATCTAAGAGAGACTCATTCAGGATTATAATGGCTCTTGTGGATCATATGGATTTGGAGCTACACTAGATGGATGTAAAGACTGTGTTTCTTATTAAAGATCTAGATGAAGATGTATACATGTTGCAACCTGAAAGTTTTATAGCTGAAGGCTTAAAATATATGGTTTGTAAACTCAAGAAATCCATCTTTGGGTTGAAACAAACATCACGACAGTGGTACTTAAAATTTCATGAGGTGATTTCTTCATATGATTTTGTAGAAAATACTATAAATTAGTATATTTACGTCAAGATCAACAAAGTAAGTTCGTCATGTTGGTTTTGTTTGTCGATGATATTTTATTGGCTAGCAGTGACATTAGGATGATGAGTAATATTAAGAAAATACTATCTCAAAGGTCTGAGATGAAGGATCTTGGTAATGCCTTTTATGTCATTGACATTAAGATACGACGTGAAGATCACGCAGAATACTTAGCCTGTCATAGATTGCCTATATTAATAGAGTATTCGAAAGGTATGGCATGCAAAATTGTGCTCTCAGACAATTATCCATTATAGATGGTAATAAATTCGGCCAGTTCTAGTGTCCTAAGAATGATTTGAAAAAGAATCGAATAAATGATTTTTTATACCCATCAGTAGTAGGGAGCATCATGTGTACTCAAATCTATACGTAACCTGATTTTGCCCTTATAGTTAAAACGTTGGGTAGAAATTTCTCTAATTTAGGAATGCAACATTAGATAGTTGTAAAGAAGGTGTTGCGCTACCTGCAAAGGACAAAGGACTTCATACTTGCATATAGAAAGTTTGACTAATTAGAGTTTGTTCGATATTCAGGTGCAGATTATACCGGCTGCGTTGATACTAAGAAGTCTACCTCAAGTTACATCTTCGTAATGGTTGGTAGGGCCGTGTCATGGTAGAGAGTGAAACAATTGATGACTTCCTCATCCACCATGGAAGCCGAGTTTATTGTTTGTCATGAAACATCAAATTAGGCATTATGATTACAACAGTTTTTCTCATGTTTGTGGGTATTGGATCATATCTCAAAACCATTAAGATTTTTTTTTTTTTTGATAACTCAATTGCGGTTTCCTTTTCAAGCAACAATGAGCATTCATCAAGGTCAAAGCATATCGACATCAAGTACCTTGTTGTGAAAGAAAGAGTTCATAATCGTCTTACATTTGTGGAGTTCATCGGCACTAGGCAGATGATTGTGGATTTGTTCACTAAAGGGCTCCCTATCACATCATTTTAGGAGCATGTTACATTCATGAGAGTCATTGATCCCACAGATATATTTAGTCAGTGGGAGTTGGGAGTGCTTTACTTTCATAGACATTAAAGAGGTCTCATCTGTAAAGTTTTGATAAAGTTAATTTATGCTTATTTTCATACATGCGTAATTTATGATGAGTAAGCAGAATTAAAGTCATATTTCATTGGAGACATGTGAAAGCTTATGGGCCTCGTAAAGATAGGCACATATAATCATACTGTGTGTAATTCTTA
The DNA here is from genome assembly GCA_030180095.1 of Magnolia changhungtana. Lineage (NCBI taxonomy): Eukaryota > Viridiplantae > Streptophyta > Magnoliopsida > Magnoliales > Magnoliaceae > Magnolia > Magnolia changhungtana. The sequence continues at coordinate 268,178 of JASAUF010000042.1, forward strand.
TACCATATTTTATAGTTCTTGATCTATGCATTAAGACTGGTGGTTTTTGTGACTGTGTTAGTCTCACTTTACTTAAATTAAATGTTGCAAAGTCTACCACGATCCAATACTAGTAGTATTGATGGATCATATTGTAAATGTGTTGCCCTTATTATCCAACAATTACATTGTGAACTATTTAGATACTTTCTTCAAAATTAAAACATATTTTTAAAATGTTTTAAAAATTAATCATTGGCATTGATCAATATGGCCCAAGCGGGATAATGTAAAATTTTTATAAGGTGAGCCTTATTGATCAATGGTCTAAATCTCCCCAAGGGTTGGATAATGTGATTAGGCGTACTGGTGGATCCCACTTAGTTGTGATTAGTCTAAAATCATGTAAGGGGTGGTGTGCTATTACTGTGTTACACGCACAATATTTTAGATGAACTAGGAATCCTAAATTCATGTAGAGCCTAAAGAGAATGTGTTTCGATGAGTTACAAATTCCTCACCCCAAGTGAATAAAAAATCAAGGCTAGGTCCTCAAGCCTGCACATGATTGAAGCCATGTACCTTTCTGATGCTTCTCTCGAGGTGTAAGGTACATAGGACTGCGGCAATCAAATTGCAACAATGTCATCCCAACTAGGTACAAATTTTGTTTCAATTATTTAGATCCCCATCTTCGGTGCACTACATGGTCTTTAAAATATATATATTTGCAATTCTAGTTTCACACGACTTTCCTCGGTCGGGCCAATTATATTTTAAACACTACGAGTAACCACCTTTTAGCAAGTTCATGGCCACACCCTACTTTTTTTTTTTTTGTTAGCTTGTTAGTACACACACTATCAGTTGCCACTTCACTGCTAGCCACCCCCTCACCTTCCTTAGCATTTCTTTTGAATTTTGTTTCATTAGCACTTCATAGCCGCACCTTCCTTCGCTTGAGGTGAATATGGGCCGTCCCAATCTCATACTTTGGGATTTTTTTGCAACCTCCATTATTTTATATTCTGTATCCTTTTTAAGTTGATGAAAAACCAGTAATCTGATTCAACATCCTGGTGTACGCGCCTTATGATTGGATCATCTGATTTTCAACGAGTGTGATCTTCATGCAGGGGCATGTTATTTTCATGGTAGTGATGTCCTGATCAAGTGGCATGTTGGCAGGAAAGATGTCGACGAAACCGGTTGGACCTGTTTGAACGGGCCCACCGCTAAATCTGGGTATCAAAACACTGTGGAGTTCAATCCAAACAGTCAAATTTGGGCCCACCATAATGTATGTGTTGTATCCACACCATCCATCCATTTGGAAAGATCGTTTTAGGGCATTTTTATAAAGAATGAGGCAGATCCAAAGTTCAAGTGGACCCCACCACAGAAAACAGTGGGGACAGTGAGGCCTACCGTTGAAACCTTCCTAGGGCCACCATGATTTTTATTTGAGATCCAACCTGTTTATAAGTTAACACATACATGTAGTAAGGGAAAACACAAATATAAGCTTGATCGAAAACTTCTGTGGCCCAAAGAAATTTTTAATGGTAGGCGTTCAATCCTCACTTTTTCTGTGGTGGGGTTCACTTAAGCTTTGGATCTGTCTCATTCTTTTGATCATGCCGTAAAATGATCTCTCCAAGTGTATGGACGGTGTGGATACAACAGATACTTCATGGTCGAGGCCACAGAACGTGGTGACGTCACTTCAGTAGCAAGACTCGCTACTGTCAAGTTCAGTAGCTAATCTGCCTCCCTTACAAATGGCTCAGGTTCAGAAACGGATTGGCTACTCCCCCTGACACCGGCCCTGTGGGTGGCTGGTGGTCGGTACTCTGTGGGCCCCACCATGATGAATGTGTTTCATCCATTACGTTCATTCATTTTTACAGATCATTTTACCACTTGATGCCAAAAATGAGAGAGATATAAATCTAAGGTGGACCACACCAGAGGAAAACAACAGTGATTGGATATCCACCATTAAAATCCTTCTAAGGCCCTATGTACTGTTTATTTGACATCTAATCTGTTGATTAGGTCATACAGACCCAGATGAAGGGAAGAAACAAAGATAAACTTGATCCAAAACTTTTACGGCGCACAAAAAGTTTTTTAATGGTCTCTGTTCATTCAACCCTGTTTCCTGTAATGTGGTCTACTTGAGATTAAGATATAACTCATTTTTTGTCTCATACCATAAAATGATCTAGAAAAATAGATGGACGGCATGGATGAAGCACATATATCATAGTAGAGCCCACAGAGCACTGACCATCAGCCATTGGGGGAGTAGCCAATCCGTTTCCCTCAAGTTCGGACCTCATGGGTTCAAGTACGAGGCGTATGTATTAGCTAATAAAAAAGTGCCTATGGGCTGCTTTTGAGCTAGCCTTGGTTAGCTCAGGCCTGACCCAACGCTTTAAGGTCCCTAGCCTCCTAATGGAATACGTCAAGCATAATACGCCAAGTCCAACTCAGAAATATTTGGTTGCGCCCAACCCAACCCAATTGATATATTTATAGAATAACACATTACTTATGAAGTTGGACGCGGATTGGCTACTGACAGGTTGAATAGCTAAACTACCACTGAAGTGACCTAACTAAGTTCTATGAACCCACCATGATATATGTTTTATATCCACCCCATTCATCATATGGAGAGATCATTTTAGGATAAGATCTAAAAAATAAGTCACTTCCAAAGCTCCAATGGACCCACCACAGAAAATGATGGGGACAGTAACGCCACCTTAAAAACTTCTAAAGGCTAAAAAAGTTTTTGATCAACCTTATATTTATGTTTTCCCTTGTTTAATGTCTCTGTTAACTTTTGTACGAGTGGATTTCAATAAAACATCACGAGGAGGTGTGGGAAGGTTTCAATTTTCAACCGTGGGCATCAATATCTCCGCTGTTTTTTGTGGTGGGTCCACTAATGCTTTGTATCTACTTATTCCTTGGCTCGTACCTTAAAACCATATCTCCAAATGGTTGGACGTTGTGGACATCGCAATGGGTCTAAGTGACGTCACTTCGGTAGCGAGTCTCCCTGCTAAATCTGTCAGTATCTGAGCTGGGTGTTGTCAGTTCATGGAATTGATCAGGCCATGCCCGTGAAGGAGTGACCCACCATTTGACTGTTTGGATTGAACTCCACATATTTACTTGACTTGTAGGGCTGTCAACGGGTGATGCAGCTTTGGTGGATCCCTACCTGTGGGGCCCACTCTGATGTATATGCCTCACATCCACGCCGTCCATCCATTTTGACAGTTTATTTTATGGCATGATCCCAAAAATCAAGCAGATTCAAATATAAATAAACCACACCAGAGGAAAACAGTGGTGATTCACTAATAAAATGTGGTCCCTTCATCCAGGTTTTTGTGATGTTTTCAACAGGTTGAATGGAAAATAAACATTTCAGAGGTTTGAATCAGATTCATTTTTAGGACCATGCCTAAAAAGAGCTATCAAAATGGTGGACGGCATGGATGTGAGGTACATATATCACGGTGGGCCCCACATTCAGGTTGTGGTCTACCTTAGATTTGAAGCTGATTCATTTTTTGGATGATGCCTTAAAATGAGCTGTCAAAACGGATGGACAGCATGGATGTAAGCCACATACATCACATTGGGCCCCATATTCAGGGATTCACCTAAGCCGCACCCCATCAATGGGTGGTCCATGCCACAAGTACTCAATGGACCGGACTCAATTTTTTTCAAGTCCAGGTCCAACTTCCTGGAACCATTTAGTAACAGTGTCGGGTTCAGTTCACAATTTTGGACCCGGTTCGTTTGGTCCACTGTATTGGACCTGGTTGAAATTAGGTTCGGTCCAATTAATTTTATTACTAATATTAAAAATATTGAATACATATTAATTAATGAGATTTGGTAAGCCAAAAAGTCAAGGGACTGTCTGGAAATGGTTTCCAAAATAAAAAATAAAATCTGGTCGCCATCATATGGACAGAAAGATCAATGGGCCAGATTCAACGAGCAGAGTATGACCATCCAAACATATTGGTACACCGTTACTACACACTTGCACACTTGTTACTCAATCCAAACCATCCAAATTCTTCAGTAATATTGTTAAGGGGGATAATCCAAAAAGTTACCCTAGATGGATGATCCTAATTGCCTGATTCACGGCCAACAAATGAACGGTTAAATTAAAAGTAATCAACGGTTTACACTTAACAACAAATGACCATTAATCTGAGTTTAGGATCCTCTAATCAATCTGATCTGATGATTTTCATTAAAATGGGCCCCACGAGTTGAACGATATAGATTGAGGTAGATGCATGCTAGGTGTACAATGGCTGTGTACAGTACACGAAGATAACTCATTGGATGTGGGGCTACCATTATGTATGCATATTATATCCATGCAGTAAATTTGTTTTGCCAGATCATTTTGGATATGAGCTCAAAAATTCAGCAGATCTAAATCTTAGGCGGACTACACTATATGAATCAGTGGTGATTGACCATTAAAAGCTTTTCAAAGGCCACAAAAGTTTTGGATCAAGCTAATTAATATTTGTGTAGTCCTCTCATCTAGGTTTTTGTAACCTTAATAACAGGTTAGATGAACCATAAACATTCTAGTGGCTCTTTAGAAAGTTTTTAATAGTGGGCCTTCAATTACTATTTCCTCCTATGGTGTGGTCCTTAAGATATGTATTTGCTGCATTTTTTGGCTTATACCTTAAAATGACCTGGCAAAACGGACGGATATAAAACACATGCATCAACGTGGCCCCCACGGTCAAGAATCCACCGACATCAAGGGATCCGGATTCCATCCACCAAAGCCGTGTCCGTATATGCATGCCTCCTGGGCGCGGATTAGGTGAGGTACGGCAAACATCCAACACTAACGAGGCCCACCTTGATGTATTTGTTGTACATCCATGCCGTCTATCAGTTTTTTCAGCTCATTTTGCGGCATGTCCCCAAAATGAAGTATATAAAAATATCAGGTGGAGCACACCACACACTACAGGAAACAATGGTGACTGAACGCCCACCATTAAAAACTTATTAGGGCCCACCATAATTTATATTTTCCATCCAACCTTTTGATAAGGTCAGAAGGACCTGGATGAAGGTAAAACAAAGAAATAAGCTTGATCTAAAACTTTAGTGGCTCTAAAAAAATTTTAACAGTCAATCACTACTGTTTTCTATAGTGTGGTCCACTTGATATTTTCATCATCTTTATTTTATGCTCATTCTTTAAAATGATCTGAAAAAATAGATGGACGGCATGGATATATAACACATAAATCAAGGTGGCTCCACTATAAGGGACTCATCCGGCGAGCACCTCACCTGATCCACTGCCGTGTCTCATTCCCGGATTGGGAAGAGAATCTCGGGAGAGTATCAAAGAATTAAATACGGGTAGTCCGCAGGAGTACGAACTTGGTTGTATATGAGCTGTCCATCTGTTTTAAAAGATCACAATAAGATAATAAGATAGAACTTTAAAAATAAGGTAGATTCAGAAACTTTTATAGATTATTCCATACGAAACAGTGGGGATTGAGTGCAGGGGTGACGGAAGCTTCGCATGAGGATGATATTTTTGCCTACAGTTTATCCAAGTGGTCATAACACTACGAACGATTTAGATGGCATGTAAACATCATGGTCATCTCCAAGAGAGTTTCAACGATGGTGTGGCCCACCTGAGTTTTGTATCTGCCTGATTTTTAGAGTCCGTTGTCTTTCAAAATAGATGGACGGAGTGGCTTTGTCATGGACATCTCTGTGGGCCCACATAGCCCCGGGTACAGGAATATCTCTGTGCCCGGGGTCACATGCAATCCACTTCCAGTTCACCTGTTACTGATGTAGTGGCCCACCTGATATCACCTTGATTTTCGGAGGAGAACGTCTAATAAGTTGGAGCTTCCTGATGGACGGTATCGATATTATAGCATATCTGCCACTCTGGCATATGTGGCCGCGTACGCGGGAAACGGATTGGCTACTCCCCCTGACACCAGCCCGGTGGCTGATGGTCGGTGCTCTTTCGGCCCAGCATGATGTATGTGTTTCATCTGTTCCGTTCATCTATTTTTAAGTATTATTTTAGGGCTTGAGCACAAAAATTAGAGGGATATAAATCTCAGGTGGACCACACCACAGGAAAACAATGGTGATTAGATATCCACCATTAAAATCCTCCTAAGGCCCACTGTGCTGTTTATTTGACATCCAATCTGTTGATTAGGTCATACATACCCAGATGAAGGGAAAAACAAATATCAGCTTGATCCAAAACTTTTATGCCCCCTCGACGTTCATTCAACATTGTTTCCTATAATGTGGTCCACTTGAGATTGTGATATACATAATTTTTGTTCTCGTACTGTAAAATAACCTAGAAAAACAGATGGACGGCATGGATGAAACACATACATCATAGTGGGGCCTACACATCATGGTGGGGACTACAAATTACCAACCATCAGCCATTGGCCGGTGGCAGGAAGTAGCCAATCCGTCTCCGCGCATGCCTTATAAACAGGCGTGCGGGCTTAGCAAACCATTGGTGCGATGAACTGGACAACTGATGATGTTGACCTTACCTTTTCTCTGACAGGAGTAGGTGGTATCTGTGCAACACGTTAGGTGGTGTTGTCCCAACGTTGGGCCCGCCTTGATATATGAGTTGTATATCTGTGTCATTGATTAGTTTTTTCGGCTTATTTTAGGGCATGGTCCTAAAAATGAAGGAGATCCAAACCTTAACGGGACTATACAGTAGAGCTTGAATATCCACTGTTAAAAGCTTCTTGGGCCTACTAAAGTTTTGTATCAAGTTGATATTTATGTTTTGCCCTTCGTCCACGTCTGCATGACTTTATCAAAATATTAGATTGCAAAAAAAAAAAAAAAAAAAAACACATTATGGGGCCCTATGAAGCTTTTAATTGTGCTTCGAATTACCATTATTTCCCATAGTGTGGTCTACTTAAGATTCTGATCTACTGTATTTGTAGGACCATGCTTCAAAATAAAGCAAAAGAGGGAAAAGATATGCAACACATATATCAAGGTGGGCCCCATGGTCAGGGCAACACTCACTAATCCGCTCATTGAAAAGGATCGTAGGGTCGGCAAAAAGGTCTTGGGAGTGATGGTTGTTAGGGGCCTTGCACAAAACCTTTGGATCTAGCCTCCTAAAACAAACCAAAATTATGGAATAATAAAACAATAAAATAAATCAAAGCATAAACCACACCACACGAGATTTTTACATGGAAAACCCTTAAAGAGGTAAAAAACCACGAGACCTCGTCCAGATCAACAATCCACTATGAAGTAGAACGTTACAACCTTCTTCACTCACGCAGGAGTGAATAAACAATAAGATAAACAAAGAAAACGAAGAGATCTCACCAATTACGAGGACGTGGAAGCGCTGAGATATGGTAGATCACCTCTATGAGCATAACATCCCTTCCACAAGCTTCATCTCTCTATTTCTCTTTCTCTCTCATACCTTTGATAGCCCTAAACCATTTAACAAACCCTTACAAAGCTTTAGGAAACCTTCTTGCCTTACCTCTTGAATATCCTAGAAAACCCTAGAGACATCCTATTTATAGTTTAGGAAACTCTCTTTCGCACCCTGGCCAAAGCTGTCTCAAAATTCTAAATCCCACACAAAATCGGACTCAAATCTGCGTAACCAAGATTGGTCGTGCAGGCTGCAGGACTGGTCGAGTACTGTTCACTCGACTGGTCGAGCACCGTTCACAGAGCCCGCTGGACTTTGAGTCGAGTGACCCAGGACTAGTCAAGCACTGTTCACTCGACCGGGCGAGCAGGCTGCAAGACTGGTCGAGCAGCGCGGTGATTTCACTGTTTGTTTCATCCGAACTGCACCTCATCTCCTCTGACCTGAGAAGGTGTAATGCCCTGAAAATCGGGGGTCGAGCAGAAGCTCAGCTCCCGAGTTCTAATGCATCACTTACGCAACATAGATAATGATGATTGAATGTTATTCGTATTAGTGCATTAAACATGAGTCAGATTATACCAAAACAGCATATCGTACTCCAGAGACAGTTAAATAAGCAAGCGGAAGACTATGTTAGATATTTAAAATATATAAACTGTTGTAAGTCTCCAGAGTGTGAACATGTTACCAGGCTAAATATATACATGTATACTCCAAAAATAAACAAAAAAAAATATACATGGGTGCTCCAAAAGTACAAAATAACAAGTGTAATGGCGTCTAATCAACATCCTTGTAACCCCGTCGATCAGAACATGGTCTACATAGACCCGCCTGATAGCTGCATATAGGAAAAACCCTCCTCATCATCATAAAAGTCCGGCTCTGCTTCGCAAGCATCGCCATCATCTGAAACTAAAACAGGGTCTAGTTGGTGTTTAAAATATCGTCCTGTAACGTGGGAGTGAGTGATCAACTCAGTAGAACTATAAAGCAAAGGTTAACATGTTATCAATTCAGTCAAGTAGTAATGATAAAGCAATACAATCACACATCCCTAAGTACTCTGATTAATGCACGAATGGTATGTATAAATGATGCATGCTCTCGCTTGCACTCCCTCTTCGATCTTCATCTAACGGTCACGCATGTCAGTCACTTCCTAAGTGCTCTCTACTCAACGCCAAACGCCACATGCAGTACGGTGCATGAGCGTGATTACCAAGTTCTTATTAGTCCTTTTCATACGGCAGGATTGGGAAGCTAAGGTACCGCCCTTTATATCATTTACCCAAACAATAATCCATCTAGGGTCGTCAATCCTAGTTAATCACATACGATAGGCAAGTTCAGGTCACTACCACCAATGCCCTACCAACTGACGGTCTATTATCAAAGGCTCGTCACCGACCCGACTAGGGACCACAACCAGGCTGCACCGGGGTAGGTCTATTTTATACCAGAGGTCACTACAAAGGGTTCATTACCTTATCAGTGTAGGCCGACAACTCAAATACAGTGTCTCATACCACCGTATTCGGCTCACGAGACTGGGTTGCTCACTGGACACTACGGGGAGGCTCGTCGCCCCAGCGTAGGCCGACAGCTCGACCACGGTGTCCCATACCACCATGTCAGGCTCATGAGTCTTAACGGATCGAGGTACCAAGGTTAACGGGATTTTCACTGGTGAGTTTGGTACCTTAGGTTCAAGCAATAGCATCCATACATGGTGAACATACATCGGGTCAATCAGGTTACTAGACGGACTTGACTGGTACGAGCGCACGTCGAGATAATCGACATGAAATGTATAAGCACTTCGTGTGGCCTAACCACTGTCGACAATCGAATACGGCTTGAATTCATCGAACACGTCCTGCGTGGCGAAACAACCTCAGCCACCTATTCCAGATCTGTTACCGATTGCCTGGACTATACCGTAGTCCCAAACACATCCAATTCTAACAAGTCTTCATATGAAATAGTCAAAGCAGTAATAAACACATAATTCCAATCCTACAACCATTTGAGCATGTTATAAAGTACAACATACACAAGAATTCACACATGCGCATTTCATAAGTAAAACAGACAATATGATATAGGTTACATGGAGAGATTTATACCCATAGAGAAGGTAGTTAAGAATTTTTATCTCAACACCCATATAAAGTACCTGATGCCAAGTACTTGCTCATTCAGACATTTTTACGAACACTTAGACTACACTTTTTAACATACACGACGTATGTTGGCCATAACATGTATTGGGGCAAATTCTTTCGCCAAGGAGTTGTTACACATATAACTAGTATAAAGACACGACAATTAATCATGGCAAACACACTTTCAAATTCCATACGTATACGATCCTTTCTACAAATACATGGAATACACTAAACTCAACATAGTTCATATATATCTGAAACGCGAAACAAATATCGCATTTGCATGTGAAATAGCACCCACGTCAGTAATAAATCATTAACCGACATTGAAAGCCTTGAAAACCATAACCTATACGTTTATAGTCCGCACCTTTCGCCGGTAAACGCGTAACAGATTCATTTTAGACACTTAGTCTTCGTCAACGGCGAATTGGCAACCTATAACATGAATTAGGTTAGCTATTTCATAACACACACTATCGAAAACCCTAAAACAGATTAGAGTTAGGTTTTCTTACCCAAGTACGTTGTCGGAAATGCCGAATTTGTTACAAATAGGGTGACTAAGTGCGTGGAGCAACGAGATCAAATTCCAAGATGAATCTTCAACTCTCTCTCTCTCTTTCTCTCTCTTTCCATTCCTTTTCCTCTCCTCTCTTCTCACCTAGGGTTAGAAATTCATATGTGAAGGGAGTGAGAGGGTTTAAGGCCCTTATATAGGTCCAAAACTGACCGGAATGGCCCCAGGGCCATGGTATACTTAGGTTATGGCCAAATGGCGTTTGTTTCAGTCCAACGGAGCACTTTTGGAGGCCCATTTTCTGTGTGCGGTCGGACTTAAGCTCTCTGACATTGGATCTAGGTCGAGTTAAGTCTTCGGTCCGATCAGATCAGTATATTGGCCGCGGGGGACCTGTTTCAGTTCAACAGTCACCGGTACTAGATTAGGGCCACAAGTATACTGACATGTGTTGAAAATTTTTCCTGATCCGAGGGTGTAATTGGGTCAGATTCTGATGATCTGAAAGCTTAGATTTGACCCGCAAGCAAACGGCCCAAATCACTTAAATCTGAGCTCAATTTCTAAAGATATTCGCGTTTCTCACACACTTCGCTTCAGGCTTAAGCTATGCATTTCTAGGTATCATTAGGACTTGATTTCCGATATGGTTGTCAAGCCTAGTAAGGCGGTCCTCACCGTTTGGTTTCGCAGAAATCGGACTTTCGACGCGCGGTTCAGGTCCGATACGAAGTTTCAAGGTGCTCGTGAGAGCAACTGGGTTTTGAGATTAATCTTAAGTTATAGGGTAATGTAGCGTTAAGGATTCTGTATGTTTTGGGTCTTGCAGTTCGTATTTAAAGTAATTAGTGCTAATTTCGTAGCTAATCTAGTTTAGCACTTAGTTAATTTCGTCCAATTTCTAAAGGATTTAGTCCTGAGTGATTTCTACATGAGGTGACACTTGGGTCTTTTTACGGATTTTTTCAAGACGTTACAGAAGGAAAACCCCATCAAATCTTTCCCTTTCCGACTAAGGAGGAATTCACCTTCTTTAAGCCAGCCAGGTTTCTACAAACCTCAAACTTGCCATTAAGCAAAGCCTTAGTCATCATGTCTGACCCATTGTCGTATGTGTGGACATTCTAAAGCTGTAACACCTTCTGTTCCAAAGTATCCCTGATCCAGTGATACCGAATCTCTGTGTGCTTCGACTTGGAGTGCTGACTTAGATTCTTGCTCAAGTGTATAACACTTTGACTATCACAATAGACCATGTGCTGCTCCTGCTTCAGGCTAAGTTCTTGTAGGAACCTCTTCATCCAAAGCATCTCTTTACATACCTCTGTGACTGCAATGTACTCAGCCTCTTTCTTCGACAATGTTACGACCTTCTGTAGCTTGCTTTTCTAAGAGACCACTCCCCCTGCAAACGTGAACATGAACCCCGATGTAGACTTCCTGAAGTCTATGTCGCCTGCCATATCTGCATTTGTGTAGCCCTCTAACACAGGTTTTCCGTCACCATAACATAGGCGCAACTTGGATGAGCCTCTTAGATACCGCAGTATCCATTTCACTATATCATAGGTGTGGTTCTTATGCAAAGATCTCATCTCCTCTCGCATAGCTCTCAACCACTCCCCCTTATACTCGTCGGCTAGAGCCTCAGAATAATCTTCTGGCTCTCCCCCATCAGTCAGCATAATGTACTCATGCGGCGAGTACCTCTTGGACAGCTATCTGTCCCTAGATGACCTCCTCACATGTGGCACAACAGGTGAATCAAGTGGGGGTTGCTGGTCCATCTTCTGAAGGAACTCCCTCATCCTCTGCACCTTACTGTACTCCCCCATTATCAGGCGCCACGGGAGGAATAATTAGATCCATGTCCTCTAGCTCACCTGAACTAAGCTAGTTCTTCTCTAGCTTACCAGTGTCTTCTATACACTGATCTTCAAAGAAAAACACATCTCTGCTCCTGACGAGCTTCCGCTCGGTCAGATCTTACAATCTGTAACCGAACTTTTCATCATCGTATCCTAAGAACACACATTGCCTGATCTTCATATCGAGCTTGGACCTCTCGTCCTTTGGTACGTGAATGAATGTCCTGCATCCAAACACCCTGAGATGACTGTACGATGGATCCTGTCCAGTCCACACCTTCTCAGGTACTTCTCTATTCAACGAGGCTGGTGGAGACCTGTTTATCAGATACACTGCCGTGTGCATTGCTTCTCCCCGGAATGTCTTGGGCAATTTCACATGGGATAACATGTATCTGATTCTCTTTACAATGGTACGATTCATTCGCTCAACCACACCATTATGCTAGGGGGTCTTGGGAACCGTCTGTTCATGCCGTATACCTTGGGACTTACGATACTCATGAAAGTCGCCAATGTATTCATCACTATTGTCAGTGCGGATGCACTTCAATGATCTACCTGCCTCTCTCTCTCTCGACCATAACATGAAATAATTTAAATACACTAAAGACCTCGTCCTTGGATTTCAAAGTATAAACCCAAACCCTCCTAGACGCATCATCTATAAAAGTGATAAAATACAATACCCCACCCAAGGTTTTTGTCCTCATAGGACCACAAACATCAGAATAAACCAAATCTAATGCATGCACTTTATTAACATGAGAAGCAAATTTAATAAATGAAACTCCATGTTGTTTCCCTGATAAACAATCAAGACAGGTTTTAAGAGGTATACTTGTCACGTCTGGAAGGAGCCACTTCCTTGCTAGTAGCTGCAGCCCTTTTTCACTCATGTGGCCTAGACGCCTGTGCCACATGTCAATAACTGAATCTTCTGCTGCGTTCAACCCACCCTTGCATACACTGACACTTATCTTGTAAAGGGTACAACACTTCTTTCCTCTAGCTGCGATCAACGAACCCTTGATGAGCTTCCAACGCCCACCAACAAACCAACTTTCATAGCCATCATCACCAGCCTTCCCGTCGACATCAGGTCTGGCATATGTCTCACATCCCTGAGAACCAATGTGCAGCCCACATCAGTTTTCACACAAATATCACCGACCCCTACAATCTTTGATACGCCAGAATTTCCCTTCTCCACAGTCCCATAGTCACCTGACTTGTAGCTTGTGAAGAAGTCGTTGCGTGGAGTCGCATGAAAAGAGGCTCTCAAGTCAATCACCCAGTCGGTGTCCTGACTCGTAGCCATGAGACAAACATCATGATCTACTGAAATATTTTACAACGTCGTCATCTAAAGTGACCGCAGTGGAGTCTGATTCATCTTCCTTCTCCTTTTCTCTTCCTTTCTTGTCGTTCTTCTTACCACGACATTCATGCTTGTAGTGGCTCTTCTTGCCACAATTTCAACAATCAACATCCTTTCTGTTACTCAACTTGTCTCTTGATTTATCTCGGGCCTTCCCGCTCTTTCTATTCTTTCCTCTCCCTCGTTCCTGTGTCACAAGAACCTCTTGCTGAGTAGACCCCTGAGACTTCCTCATTGTCTCCTCATTGAAGAGACAACTGGTTACCTGTTCCATGGATATCTTTCCGTCTGATGCGGAGTTACTTAGAGACACCACCAATGTCTCCCAACTGTCAGGCAATGAACTAAACAATAGTAAAGCCTACAATTCATCATCCAGGACCATCTTCATAGAGGAGAGTTGGTTCACTATATTGTTGACCTCATTCATGTGCTCAGCCACAGAACCACCATCTTTGAACTTGAGATTCACAAGTCGCCTTATCAGAAAAATCTTATTACCGACTATCTTCCTCTCATACAGCCCTTCCAATTTCAACCACAGGTTAGCGGCTGAGGTCTCCGTAGACACATGATGGAATACGGAATCGTTCAACCATTGTCTAATAAACCCCACCACCTTCCGGTCCATCTTCTTCCAATCATCATTAGACATATCCTTGGATTTTGCTGATATGCCTAAAATTGGAGAATATAAGTCCTTACAATAAAGCAAGTCCTCTATCTTAGCCTCCCATATGGTCTAGTTAGAATAATTGAGGATGATCATCCTTGATGAGTCACCTTCCATAATTCAAAACCGATCCTACTCGTTCAATGAACTTAGCTCTGATACCACTTTGTTGAGGGCCTTGCACAAAACCTTAGGATCTAGCCTCCCAAAACAAACCAAAATTATGGAATAATAAAGCAATGAAATAAATCAAAGCATAAACCACACCACACAAGAGATTTTTATGTGGAAAACCCTTAAAGAAGTAAAAAACCACGGGACCTCGTCCAGATCAACAATCCACTATGAAGTAGAACGTTACAACCTTTTTCACTCACACATGAGTGGATAAACAATAAGAGAAAGAAAGAAAACGAAGAGATCTCACCAATTACGAGGACGTGGAAGTGCTGAGATATTGTATATCGCCTCTATAAGCATAACCTCCCTTCCACAAGCTTCCTCTCTCTCTTTCTCTCCTCTCTCACACACCTTTGATAGCCCTAAACCCTTTAGTAAACCCTTGCAAAGTTTTAGGAAACCATCTTGTCTTACCACTTGAATACCCTAAAAAACCTTAGGGACCTCTTATTTATAGTTTAGGAAACTCTCTTTCGCAACCTTGCGAAAGCTGCCTCAAAATTTCAAATCCCGCACAAAATCGGACTCAAATCTGTGTAACCAGGACTAGTCGTGCAAGTTGCAGGACTGGTCGAGCACTGTTCACTCGACTGGTTGAGCCAACCTTCGACTGGTCGAGCACTATTCACAGAGTTCGCTGGACTTTGAGTCGAGTAACCCAGGACTGGTCGAGCATTGTTCACTCGACCGGTCGAGCAAGCTGCAGGACTGGTTGAGTAGCGCGGTGATTCCACTGTTTGTGGCATCCGAACTGCACCTCATCTCCTCTGACCCGAGGAGGAAAACCCCATCAATGGCTAGGATCTTGCAATTCTGGAGATAGAGAATGGGATTAGCTAATGACAACTTCAGTAGCTATCTTGTAACTGAGGTGATGTCACCAAGTTCTGTAGGCCCCACATTATGTATGTATTGTATCTACACCGACCATCCATTTAGAGAGATCATTTTAGGACATGAGCCAAAGAATAAGGCAAATCAAAAGGTCAAGTGGATCCCACCACAGAAAATAGTAGGGATTGAATGCTTATCATTAAAAGCTTTCTGGGGTCACAAAAGTTTTCAATCTATTTGTGTTTTTCCAGTCCATACTTATAAACATGTTGGATCTCAAATAAACATCATGGTGGGCCCTAAGAAGGTTTCAACGGTTGGCTTTGGATTGCATCATTTAAAGCTCATGCCCTAAAATGATCTCACCAAATGAATTCATGGTGTAGATACAAGGAAACGGATTGGCTACTCCCCCTGCCACCAGCCCGTGGCTGGTGGTCGATGGTGTGTGAGCCCCACCATGATGTATATGTTTCATCTATTATGTTCATCCATTTTTACAGATCATTTTAGGGCTTGATCCCAAAAACGACATGGATATAAATCTCAGGTAGACCACACCACGGGAAAACAAGAGTGATTGGATATCCACTATTCAAATCCTCCTAAGGCCCACTGTACTGTTTATTTAATATCCAATCTGTTGATTAGGGCAGACCCAGATGAAGGGAAAAAACAAAGATCAGCTTGATCCAAAACTTTCATGGCCCCCAAAAAGTTTTTAATGTTCGACGTTCATTCAATACTGTTTCTGTAATGTGGTTCACTTGAGATTGAGATATACTTCATTTTTGGTCTCATATAATAAAATGATCTAGAAAAATAGATGGACGGCATGGATGAAACACATACATCATAGTAGGGCCCACAGAGCACTGACCACCAGCCTTTGGCTGGTGGCTGGGGGAGTAACCAATCCATTTCCTAGATACAACACATACATCACGATATGGTCCACAGAACTTGATGACATTAGGCTACCCAAGCTGTCACTAGCTAATGCGAGTCCCAAAATAGGCTGGGCCAAGATCAACGGCACATGAAGTGGCATTTAAGTCACTGTGGAGGTCCACTAACTAATTGAGCTTTTGTTTCTGAGATTGAACATGGAGTTACATTGGGCCAATCCAGAGTAGTCAGACTAACTGCTTGCTTAGCTAGCAGTGTCAGATTTTGTTCAAAAAATAAATAAATAAAATAAAATAAGAAAATGCGCGTGCGTCTGTGCAGGAAAATCGTTCTATGATATCGACCTTATAAAAGCTTCCAATGAGGCTGAGTTATATGGCCGCGGATTGCGTCCTACCCCCGCCCGGACAGTTATCTGTCCAGGCAGGGCTCTGTGGGGCCCACCTCGATGTAAGTGTTTTATCCACGCTGTTCATAGTTTTTATCAGACCATTTTAAGTTATGATCCTAAAAGGAGGCAGGTCCAGAGCTCCACTGGACCACACCAGAGGAAGTTGCGGTGATAATGACACCCACCATTGAAGCCTTTCTGAGGACCAATGTGATTTTATTTTTTTTACCATACAACCTATTAATAAGTTCATGTAGACGTGGATGAAGTGAAAACACAAATATAAGCTTGATCTGAAACTTCTCCAGCTCCCGAGAACTTTTTAATGGTGGACGTTCAATCCCAGTTTTGTGGTCCATTGGAGCTGTGGACCTGTCTCATTTTTGGGATCATACCTTATACTGATCCGAGAAAAGATACTAATGACGTGGATAAAACAATTACATCTAAGTGGGCCCCACGGAGCCTTGCCCATACGGTTTACCATCCGGGCGGGGTAGGACGTAATCCGCATCCGAGTTATATGGGCACCGCAGTGATGTCAAATAGACATCACATCATGCATTTGGTAGATCCCTCCTACATTATCTAAGGTCATGGGATGTACCAAATACCTGTCACATTCAGAGCTCTGGTGGACCTCACCATCTAAAACCATGCAAAATAATACCTAAACCATTTAGAGCAGGGTATTACATGTGATTAGGTGGGAAACAATTGCATTTGGTCCAGTGCAATTCCATATAGCATTAGGAGAATTGGAGAGGATGGAAAGATTGGGATTAGGTGGGATGGAATTGCATTTAGTCTCGTGGAATTGCATTTGGTCCCATGCAAGGTTTCTGTGAATTTTGAAATCTACTACACATGTGGGCCCCATATTGATGCATGCATTTATCCATGCCATCCATCCATATACAATGTGTACATGTGACATTCTGGTTATATATGTGTACAAGTGAATGGCATCCGTTGTGAATTTGGTCCGTTGATTACAATTTCATGGTCCACCAAACATGATTTTGCTTTATCCGGTGTTTCCCTGTAACAAATTTTTTTTTCCCAAACATGGGATTGGATGTCTACATTACCATGGTACATGCAATCATTGTGCAATAATGATGTTAATCCCATCTAATACAATTCAATACCATTCAATTCTACAGACCAAACATGTCCACTTGATTTTTAGAATGGCCTCAAATCTGATCTAACCCCTTATCCAAGTGGTACACACATAGTAGATGGGTTGGATGTCTAATCTATATCTTAGTAGGCCCTATATAGAATCATAAAGGTTTCAATGGATGGACATCCACTCTCAGCTGTTGTATGTGGTACGGCCCATGGAAGTCATAGGTTGGCCTAATTTTTATGCCCATGGCTCACCATAAAAAGAGTACATTTGATTAATGGGCTAGATGTCTGTCACACATCATGGTGGGCCCACAACGCTCAACTTCACGGAAAGCTCTACACAACTCCACCACATGAGAAGCTTCCCAAGAGGTAGGGCTCTCTAAGCCACACCGTGGTGTGTGGTGAACATCCATCCCATTAATAAGATGCACCCTCCCATGTTGTGCCATGGGCCTAAAAATCAGGCCAATCTTGATAAAGGTGAGCCACACCACTAACAACAGTCGAGAATGGATGCCTGTCCATTGAAAATTTTGCGATTATATCTAAAGCCTAGTTAGATGTGATTTAGATATTCAGCTTATCCATTATATGTGTCCCACTTGGATGAATGATCATACTAAATTTTAAACCATTCTAAAACTCAAGTGAGCCCCACCAAACACTTTTAAATGTTTTAAGAACAATTTCTTATGATTTTAGTCTAACCCACCTAAATTTTGAATGCCGCTGATTTTTGACACATCCTATAATCTAGAGAGAATCTACTAAATGCATGGGGGTGAATATCTATCACATATCATAGTGAGTCCCAAGTAGAGGTGGGCAGATCTGACCCGATCCGGCGAATCCGACCCGTTCGGACCAAATCCGACCCGTTCCGACCAAATTTCGAACGGAGCCGATGCCCTAGACTCAAGTGCATCATACAGATCCGATCGTTTTTCAGATCAGGTTCGGATAGAGTTTAATCCGGCCAGAACCGATCCGAAAACTCGAATCGAAATGGTCCGACCCGGGATGTAAATATATCTCTAACTACAAGTTTCGCTCATTCGTCGCCTAGGCTTTTCATTCGGCGCCAAAAAATCCCGCCCAACTCTATATCTCTATATCTCTCTATCTCTCTATTATATCTTCTATCTCTCTATATATCTGTCTCTCTATTTCTGTTGAAGAAGAAGGTAAGAAGAAGGCTAGCTAGATGTACTATGATGTATCCATTAGCGGCATTTGTATGGACTTAGATGATCCGATCATTGATCCGATGGTAACCCTCATGATAGCGGAGATGATCCGATCGTTGAACGGAGTCAGGAGGACACGATTAGTCTGGAGATGTCCGTTGGAGAGAAATAAATCTGAGAAATGATCAGGTATAGGTGTGTACGAAAGAGAGGGGGAAAGGGAGATGCTTGGTGAAGAATAGTCGGCGTCTGACTCACTGTTTGTTGTCAAGTTGAAGGAAGCATATTGCCGGTGTACGAAGCGGTATCGGCTGGTGTAACGGGTCTGATCACGAGGTAAGTGTTATATCCAAACCGTCCATCCATTTGGCGAGCTCATTATAAGGCTTGAGACGAAAAATAAGACAGATCTAACCATCAACTGGACCACACTGCAAGAACTGGAGGGAGATTCTACCATTGAAACCCTTTTTAGGGTCATAGGAATACGAAATTTGTTTTTCCTCTTCAATCATGTACATGAAATATGTTTTTTAAGGTACTTGGGACCTTATGAAAAGATTGGATGTAAAATAAACGTTATGGTGGGCCTTACAAATTTTTTAACGGTGAAAATTATGATCTCCGCTGCTATTTATGGTGTGGTCCAGATGATCTTTGGATATAATTCATTTTTATAGATAATGCTTTAAAATGATCTCTAAAAATAGATGAACGGTGTAGATATAGTAAACACGTCACTGTGGGGCCATGTAACGTGGATCTCCTTTGAACCGTTCGTACAACTCGGAGCTCGAGGAGCGTCAGTGCTCGTCTTCGCACGACACATGCCTAGATTAGCTAGGTAGGCTAGCTGGTGCTACGGAGCAAGTACACCGCTTGTGGCTGATGGTCGGTGCTCTGTGGGCCCCACCATGATGTATGTGTTTCATCCATTCCGTTCATCCATTTTTACATATCATTTCAGGGCTTGATAAAAAAAAATTATATGGATATAAATCTTACGTGGGCCACACCACAGAAAAACAGTAATGAATGGATATTCACCATTAAAATCCTCCTAAGGCCCACTGTACTTGTTTATTTGAAATCCAATCGGTTGATTTGGTCAGAAAGACCCAGATGAAGGGAAACAATAAATATAAACTTGATCCAAAACTTTTATTGCCCCTAAAAAGTTTTTAATGGTCAAAATTCATTCAACACTGTTTCCTGTAATGCGGTCCACTTAAGATTGAGATATAGTTCATTTTTTTTTTCTCATATCATAAAATGATATATAAAAATAGATGGACGGCATGGATGGCACACATACATCATGGTGGGTCCCACAGAACACCGAACACAATTGGGAGTTACGAAGCTTCTCCAAGAAGCCTCTGTAAAGGCGTAAAGCTTCTTCAAGAAGTATCTCTAGTGTAAAGGCGTAAAGCTTCTTCAAGAAGCTAACCGCCTAACCGTCCGTTTTTTCCTACTTAGTTAATTATGTGGGGTCCATCTTGAACGTTTTTTGGTTTATCCACCGTCTATCAATTTTTTATCCGAACGTTATTCAATCCGATTGAGTGAGTCGGATCGATTCATCAAGAAGAGTTAGGATGTTCGAGTTAAATGACTCGGATCCAGGTAATCGATCGGATTCGGGTAAGGACCTACCAATTTCGAACCTGATCGGGTTGGATCAAATCCGATCTGACTCGGTCTGATGCCTAGCTCTAGTCCCAAGGACCTCATGGGAAGCTCCCATGGAGTTAACCTTGTAATACCATTTCTTGACACAGACCCACACACACGAACAAGGCTAGGAGTTTGGGGGTGTACACAAATCGAACCGAGTCGAGCTTGGCACAGTTAGACTTTAGCCACTAGTTGACCCCAGCTTAAACTCGGCTCGGCTTGGCTCGGCTCGGTTCGGTCAGTAGCTCGGGCCAGTTCGAGTTGAGTTCAAGCCAAAATCGAGCCTTTGCGGCATTTTCTCAAATACATGGAGTGCACCTTCAATTTCTCACGGAATGTAAAAGCAGCAACATCGATGTACATGTATTTCATCAAATACTCAGCGACACCATAAAAATCAAGATATGAGGGTATTTGTTTCATATCCATACCTTTCTCGCCACTAGCCGACACTTCGTTGAGTCATTTCATCAAATACTTGCTAAGCAACATTAATATCAAAATAACTAAGTCACCGAACTGGTTCGATCCGAGTTCGATTTGAGTTGGGGTTTTGATTAGAGTCGAGTCGAGATCGGACAAGCTCAAACTCGGCTTGAAATTTTTTTGAGCTCAAAATAATTAGCTCGACTCGGCTCTGGCTCATTTTCAAATCAAGTCGAATCGAACCTTTTCGAGTCAAGTCAAGCGAGCTAACCGAGCTAACTCATTTAATGTACACCCCTAGTTTAGACCTCCTAACGTATATGGGAATCAGTTGGCCTTGAGATTATAATGATAACTTATTAACCTCCATGTGTATGCATATATAATTTATCCAATAGAATAAAATAACCTTTTAAACAACTCATCAACATACACTTGATTATATATTGTTTTATATTTTAGAATTTATGGATGATTATATATTGTTTTATTTTGTGGCCTACTTGATGAATGGATAAGACAATCTTCTGCACTTGACAATCTTTATGGTGGGCCAAACCCATTGGAAGGGTTTGATGTCACATGCACTTGATAGCTTGAAAAATACTATTAGGTGGACTAAAACCTTTGGTCCAACCGGTTGGACTTGATTCATATGGAAAAAATGGACTATTACTTTGTCCAAGCGTTTAGTCTATCGTTATTATTACTTGTAAAGATAGGGGAGTTTTGCTAACTAGGAGTCTAAGAGTTATTATTATTTATAAAGATGGGGGAGTTTTGCCAACTAGGAATCTAGAGTGTAACCCTGAGGAGTACTGAAATGAGTACTCCCACTGAACACATTGCATTCAACGGCTACATGCAGTATGCCGCGTGAGTGCTTTTTATTGCCTTCCTTTCCCTCTCTCCTCTCTACCTCTCTCCAACCATGTCTCTCCCTTTCCTCAACAATCCCTGTCTTCTCCCGAAATCCAAAAGCTGCTGGAGTCCTTCTCAAACAGGTTCTCTCTCTCTCTCTCTCTCTGTCTGTCTGTCTGTCTGTTAAATTCTGGTATCGGTACCACCGGTTGTACTGGGTATATGTGGGGCCCACGTAATATAAATTACATCCGTACATCAGCTGCGTCCCCTTAATAGCCGCTCAGGGACCAAAAATCAGGTCGATCCAAAACTCAAGTGGGCCACGGGAACAAGGAGGGATTGCACTCTCACCCTTGATTTCCTTTATCGAGGCCAGATTAAGGATCTGAACGTCATGGATTCCATACATATAACACGGTGGGCCTTCCGCGCTAATCAAGGGCGGGCGTACCCTCCCAGATTGTTCCCTTTGCTGCGGCCTACATGAGTTCTGGATTTTCCTGATTTTTGGTACGAAAGGGTATTTTGGGGTGACGCATCTGATGGACGGGTTGGATGTCGTGAATATATCGCGTGGGCCCGGCATATGCTAGGAGTTTTTCTATCTGTAGTACTGGTATGCCATCTCTCTCTCTCTCTCTCTCTCTCTCTCTCTCTTTAAATAAAATAATGGTGTTTTTTTGTTTTTTTGTTTATTTTGGATTTTATGTCTGGCTGAGTATCAGTATTTCTCATTTGTTTTTGTGCTGTTTCTTTTTTTTTTTATTTTTTATTTTATTTCTTTTTCCTTTTTTACTTTCATTTTGCATTTGTATTGTTTTATGGGCTTTTGCCTTCATTAGTACTTTATAGGAATTACAGAATATTAAGCAAGATTATGCATGCCTGGGGTGGGCGGTGGGCCTGTCGTTCGGTGATCCAGATGGTTGATCTGATGGGGCCTACTTTCTCATTTGTTTTTGTGCGTTTTTTTTTTTTTTAAAAAATTATTTATTTATTCTTTTTAGTTTTTTGATTAGTAATTTTTTTTTTCAAACTTACATTTTGCATTTGTGTGGTGTCTGGATTTTTGCCTTCATTACTAGGACCTGTTTGTTTTGGTGTAAATACTAGTAAATATGTGGTAAAAGCATATAATTACTTATGTCATCTCTTGGGAAAGAGTGGGATTGCTCCTTAAAATGGGTTAAAACTCAACCTTGTTTCGTTGCCATTGCCAAAACTTGGTGGGCCCCACCATGATTTATGTATTATATCCGCATTGTCCATTCATTTTTTCAGATCATTTTAGGGCATGAGCCCAGAAATGGGGTAGATCCAAAGCTCAAGTGGATCACACCATAGAAAACAACGAGTTCAACGATGGTGTCATTATTCCCACTAGCGTGAGTGTGTTGGGTGTGTGTGCATGTGTAAAAAATAAAAAATAAAAAAGAAGAAAAAAAGAAAAAAAAAGGTAGATTCAAAGCTCAAGTGGACTTATGAAAAAGGTGCAAATGTCAACATCGTAATATGATAGCTTTTGGAATTTACGTATGTATTTAATAAATGCTCAATGTAGTGAAATTACATGTAAAGACAACATACCAAACAAGGTTGTATTTACCCGTAATTTCACTGCATTAAGCATTTATTAAATACATACATAAATTCCAAGAGCTATCATATTATGATGTTGACATTTACACCATTTGGTAAGTCCTGACACATAAAATGAGGCAGACTCTGTAGGTCCCCCCATGATGTATGTATTTTATCCACACCATCCACTCATTTTTCCAGGTCATTTTAAAGCATAAGCCCCAAAATGGGGTAGATCCAAAGCTCAAGTGGACCACACCACAAGAAGCAATGGGATATAATGACACCATCGTTGAACCGACGTTTTTTAATGGGCTCATGCCTTAAAATGACTTGGAAAAATGAATGGATGGTGTGGATAAAATACGTACATCATGGTGGGGCCCACCGAGTTTTGGCAACGAAATAAGGTTGAGTTTCAACCCATTTTTGAGGAGCATTTCCACTCTTTCCAAATAGATGACATAAGTAATTATAAATGCTTTTACCACATATTTACACCAAAACAAACAGGCCCTAAAGGAATTACAAAGAATATTAAACAAGATTATGCATAAGTGGGGTGGGCGGTGGGCGCGGTGGGCTCGTCGTTTGGTGATTTAGTTGGCTCATCTGATGGGCCTTGTTTCAACAAGAAACGAATGTGGTTTGATAGGGTAAATCTCATTCAATAATTAACAAAGAAAATAGAAGAACATTCATCATCATAAATTTCATCAATTCTGAGTTTCAATTCCTTGTGTTTCCCTTGATTTTGAAACAAAGTACAATAAATTTATAAAATGAAAGAAATGATAATCAATTTAATAGCGATTTCGGCAGCATTTCGATGTATTTGATGTCCGTTAAAGTGACAGAGGGGTTGTGTAGGTCCAAGATCCTTTGCTTCAAGTCGACACTTGAGAGGCATATGTATTGAAAATCGAATTGCGAAGGGAACCCTCAAAACTACGCATAGGGCTGTGGAGGCCTTTTATTGCGCGACCACTCAACAGACCCATCAAATCCCTGCAACACTATTCACCGTGCAACACTATTCATGTGCGACACTATTCATGCGCCCCATACCTGATCTTTTCCTCTCTGGAACTTCTGATGATGCAAATGAGAGGGGGATGAGGTATTTATAGGCTTTCACATGTGTGAGGCATCGATTTACGTGCCATGGGCCTCGCTCTGCGCAACACTATTCACGCGTAACTATTCACCGCGCAACACTATTCACGCGCAACTATTCACTGCAATAGATTTTCCAGAGAGGGATGATAGAGAGAGGGTCGCACAAATAGGAGAATGCTGTGCAATGGGAGATCTGTGGAGAGGGAGGGCTCCGAAATGGGTAGGTTTGCTTATCTTGGATCCTTGATGTGCAACAAACCAAACTCCTATTGACTCGTGCATTTTTTGTGCCCCAATAGGCATACTTTCTCATATATATATATATATATATAAACTTCCATTTTGCATTTATATTGGTGTTTGGGATTTTGCCTTCATTTCTACTTCACTTTGGAGGAATTATAGGATATTGAGCAAGATTATACATATGTGGAGTGGGCCAGTCGATTGGTGATCTGGACGGTTCATCTGATGGGGCCTACACTCTATAGGAGACGCTTGAAAATTGCTGCAGATTGCAACCTTTTGACCCTTTCAGTGTTTAACTTCTTTTCAACTGAAAGTGGATTGTCACTGTAATTTTTCTTAACTGTCTATTTGGGTTGAGTGATCCTCCTTTGATGGTGGGGCTAGTAGGATCAACAATTAAGATCATTGAACCATGGGCCCACTTGTAGAAAATCATGCCCGTCAACGAAGCATATGTTTGTGGAGGCTGGTCTTCTTATACTGCTTCTTTGCTCTGGAATACCCTCCCTTTGTTTTTTTTTTTTCTTTTTCCCTGTCTCAAGCAGTAATATACTATGATTTACAATTCAATAGATGTTTGGGTCCTTTTTTGTTTTCTGATGCATTTCAGTGATATTTATATGATCCTTGGTGGGTACAAATGGCCCTATTTGGTCAGTCTGTATAGGTGCAATAGTCCAAACCATTGATTTGGTGGGCTCACCATGGAAGGTCTTTTTTTTGAAAAAATTTTAAATTTTTTATTTATACTTCCAATTTGTGGGGTACTAGATGAAGGGTTAGGATCATCCAATTGAGGATACCTTTTGGCTATGGTCACTACCATGGGGCACCCGTTTGGTCAACTGCAGATTAGTGAACCATAGACCCTATTTTCATAGACGACAATAGATACTTGCATATCTTGTTTGGGAATTGTAATTCCTTTTAGTTGTGATTCTTCATTCCTTTGGAATTTGCATTTGCTCTCTACAGTGTTTATTGCCTATTTCCATTCATTGTAACCATTGTTTGAAGTATCCCCGGTATTGTTGAAATATCCCTGTATCATCTGTGTGATGAGGACATTACGCGCACGCGCATGCACACCACCCCCCTACGCATGTACGCACGGAGGAGGGCCCCATCTTCGATCTGGCTCGATGATGAAGTCCAGGGAGGGCCTCCTGGTTAGAAGGTGGAGTTTTGGTTCAAAAGAGTGGGCCCGATAGTCAAGAAAAGCCCATCATGGGATCTCATGATAGTGGCCCACTAGTCGGATTAAGTTCATACTTTAGGTTTTGCTTATTTATATTATTTAGAACATCATAAACGCTTTAGATTTCTTGGATTGGTTTTTATTTTAGTTTACTTCATTGCCAAGTAATAGATTGCGCGCATGGCGCGAGTTTTGGGGTATAGGGTTTTTTTAATAAATAGGCACCCCTTAGTTCTTTTGATTCATTGAAGTTGAATAAAAAATTTCTGCATTTTTTCTACTCTGAGTTCCCGAGTTGTGAAAAAATTCAATTGGGTGCGAAGCCCTCCTTTCATCGAAGGGCTAACTACCGTGGTGTGAAGCCACACTTATTCAAATCCGCCTCTATCATCTATAATCCATCCTTCTCACCTTATACAACCATCCTCGCCTCGAATCCATCAGTTTTTGCAGCAGATCTTCTCCCTACAGCCAGTTTCCAGAATCTGGCCTTGCAGAAGGGTTGAAACTTCGGCGGATCACCATGCACAGACCGCAGCTCAGATCAACGTGAAACTTGGGTTTGAAGCCCAGGCCTGGCCGACCAGCCCCGAGAGGGCGAGTTTTGGGTTCATGGGCCCCACACACGTGCGGCCAGCCAACGGCGCACATGCGTCAGGCTCAATTTACGGTCCGCACGCGGAAGCTATCTTCTGGATCAAGTTTTCTCCTTCTTTTATCCTCTCATACTTGTTTTTCATAAACCCTAACCCTAGATTGCATTATCCTTAATTTATTTGCCCATTTTCTCACCCTAGGGTTCCCTGAATTGAAATTGGTGAATCCTTTGGATTAGGGACTGATTGTTGTGCATGTGTGGATGGTTACTAC
The DNA here is from genome assembly GCA_030180095.1 of Magnolia changhungtana. Taxonomy (NCBI): domain Eukaryota; kingdom Viridiplantae; phylum Streptophyta; class Magnoliopsida; order Magnoliales; family Magnoliaceae; genus Magnolia; species Magnolia changhungtana. Next base: position 294,914 of record JASAUF010000042.1, read on the forward strand.
TTATCTTTGAGTATCGTTTGGTATATAATTTTAACAGATCCAGCCCTAGCCTGTGTAGGCTTGGATCCGTGCAGATTCCCCTGGTTTGAATGTTTGAGCTTTTGTGTGGGATGTGGATTTATTATGTGATTGTTCTGAATTAGTATGATCCAAGCCTGAGATCTTGCATATCATATTTAATTTTCATGTCCTGCATCACCGTATCTCCAGCTTGACGATACCGATAACACTGGCAATATCAGAATTCCAAGTACCGACCATGTATCGTTAAGTATTACCAATGTGTCTATATCGCCAATATTTTCGATTGTGTAAATTTTCAAGGTGTCAGTTGTATTTCCAATGCATCGATATCACCTATGTATTGCCAATAGTTTCGACTGTGTAAATTTTATGTGTTGCTTGTATTGACGATATTTCGGCTATCGCCAAAAATCTTTTTTTTTTTAATTATTTTATTATTTTTTTATAAAATCCATTTTATTTTATTTTATTTATTATTATTATTATTTATGGGCACATGGTTATATGCAATTTTCAATTGTCAACAATGATATCAATAATATTGCAATATTATTGTTATCGCAACATGGGTGATATCGAGACCACAATCTTTCGTTTCCTTTATAGTTGTTGACGATTTCTTGGCAAAATATTGTGTTATCAATATTTTGAAATATCGATAAATGTTTGGATGGTTGAATAGATGGTTGGATGGATGGATAGATGGATAGATGGGATGATTGGACTGATTTCTTAAGACCAGTGTTCGAAATATTAGTATTGCATTGCGTATCGCAATCTTGGGAGACAGATACATATCGGTTATGGCACGGGATATATCGTTCGTATCGGCTAATTTATCGCACTTTTTGGGAAATAATCATTGGGAAAATCGTTGAATTTTTCAATGAACTTTCAGAGATTTTTTTTTTTTTATTTATTTTAAATTTTTAAAAATTTTTATTTTTAAAAGACCTTAATATGCACTTTTAAATCATAACATCTAGAAAAAAAAAAAAGGAGCACATAATAGGTTTCCTTTGTATAGGGTCCTAAGTTACGCACTCTCAGACTGAACTAATGCAACTATATTAAAATTGAATGCATAACATATAGAGTGTATGTGATGATCATTTCATCAAACATTCCTAAATACTTCGAAATTAGTCTTAATTGATAGCTGTTTGAATGGAAAATTTGAAAATTTTTTAAATATTTTAATAATTTTAAAATTAAAAAAATGATTTTTATTTTTCAAAAATTGACAAGGACTTAACAAATCAGTGGATTAGCCCTCATACTTGCTTGATTTCATGTTTGGAGTGCAACATTGTAAGCAATTTGGGAAAAATGAGGAAATTTTGAATTTTCCTCAAATTGGACCACATACACTCGAATTTCGAAATTAGAGTGTATGTGATGATTATTTCATCAAATACTCCTAAATAATTCGAGATTAGTTTCAATTAACAACTAGTTGAAATGGAGAACGTGAAGAAAACTAATGCAGAGGCATTTTCACACCAGGCTCGAGTGGGGTAGTCTATGGGATGCGGGGACACAGTTGGGGTGGGCGGCCCGTATGAGGCGGGTGACTCGTGAGAGGCGGGCCCATGTGAAGTGTGGCCCACGAGGAGGGTTCAGTCGATGTCCTAACCCCCATGCGATGTGGAGCCTCGTCTATGAGATAAAGGGATTGATTTGCTACTCTCTATTAATGGTTAATTGTCCTGCATCAAAGTGGTATCAGAGCCGGAGGTCTCGTGTTCGAGACTCCTTACCGAGGGTGATAAATGCAGAGGCATTTTTGTTCACAACCCCAAGTGTAGGGTCGTGATGTAGTAATAATCTCGGTAAGACCGAGGTCGAATCCACAGGGACTAAACCTTGTATGTTATATGAAAGTAACTAGAACTAGAACTAGAAGAAGATGTAATCTAAATCAGGTGAATATGAGAGAATAATGGTGAATGATTGAAATAAAAACTATAAATTTAAAGGTGGTAACTAGGGTGCCAAGGATCCACTTGTGGCAATCGAGAAGTTACCTTGCATGATTCAAGGACACGACTGGAATCAGTCCTATCTTATCTAATTGGTAAGAAGAGATTTGTCAGATCTCTGAACTTCTAATGGATCTAATCATCAATAGATAAAAGTGGTGAAGATTTGAAAGTGATTTCATCACCCTACCATGCCCAAGGGACGATGGTGAACAACAGGTCTTACTAATTTCACAATCCCAATTCAGGAAAGAGAAGATATCTTAAGTCATCGCAGATCTATTGTAATTTGAGTCACAACAAACCATTAAAAACTAGAAATATTCCTTCATAATCAAACTAGAATCCAAGAGAGATCAACGTAATATGAATCAAAACAAAGCAAACATCTCAATCACGCTACAAGCTTCACCTCGTAGCTCTAGCTAAGAGGTTTAGCCAACCATAGACATGATTGAACTAAAGACTCTTAAAGAAAAAAAAAACAAAAAAGGAAAAAGAAGGGAACTCTTGATGCCGGCCCGCTGCACGCTCTCCCTCTCTCTGCCTTTCTCTGCTCCACGTCTAGGTGATGCCTCCACGGCTGCCTACGTCCAATGGATGATCTTTTCTCTCTCTCTCCCTTCTCTCTTTTATAGCCAAGGAGGGTCGGTGGCTGGGTTTTATGCACAAGAGGCTGGAGTCGGCGGAGTTTACGCGACAAACAACTGCATGCGCAGCAAAATCGACTGACGCATCCGATTTTCAATAAAATAGAGACCTATTGCAGAATTCGTTCCATTCAAGCTCCTTGGCCTTGGTCGGTTGTCCCATGGGGTGAGTTTGGATGGTTCGGATTACCCATCCGACCAAGATCATGATCATCAATGGCCTACAGCATCCGGACGTCGAACATGCGTAATCAACGCAAGGGAGCTGCGCTGTGATGCTCGGTGGGCCCCACAGTGATGTTTTTGGTGAAATCCACCTCGTCCATTGGATTCCTGGAGAAAAACCAGTCGGGAAGGGGTGGTTTTGTTCGAGTTTGGTGCGGCCCACTGTATCAAATCTTCCTGCCGTTCATCCTACGTTTGACGGAGATCTGCATGTGTACACGTGCATGGTAGTACTTGGACTCTATGGGTACGGTCGAAATTCTCTCTTGGATGCAATGGACGATTCAGATTGCTTGTCTGGATCATGATGGTGGGCCAACAATCTTCCTAGCAGACGTTTCTTGCGGACGTCGTGTAAACGGCGAGATGGGATCGGGTCAAAGACCCTTGACCGGATTTCTCGGTCCGGTGTGGTGCGTGTGCACCCGCTGTGCACACACGCGTCCCCAGGTGGAGTCCACTGTGATGTTTATGAGAAATCCACTCCGTTCATCTGTTTTGCCATCTGATTTAAGGGGTTGAGACCAAAATTGAAGGATATCCAGACACCAGGTGGGCCCCAGATCAGTGATTTATGGGCTGATTTATCCGTTGGGCCACTTCTACAAGGATCTAAGCGTTGAATTTTGATGTGTACGGTTAATTTAGGGTCCTCAGGCCAGATAGAAAGTTTCGAGCCAAACAGATTGTGGGAACCCCGTGATCTTGCATTTAGGACGACTTTCAGGCCCCTTTAATTTCAATCACTTGATTTTCTCGGATCATTGGCGTGTGAATTCTTCGATCTCTGTCCCTTAAGATCCGTCCCTTCTCTTGGTGATTCTTGAGCATCAAATCTATGCTTTTAATACCCTTTTCAGCCCAAGCTCTTAAATTCACCCTGCAACAAAAACATGATTAAAATAGGACATTAAGCATTATCATGTACATAAAACCAAGTAATAACTGGGGTCTAATATGCAATATTTGACCCTCAACACAATCCCCAACCAGTATTTTGCTAGTCCTGAGCAAAGTATGTAAAAAATATTTTAAGAATTACGGGACAAAAACTCGAGTGATTTTTGAAAAACAATCCAGATACTAGAATTCCAAAATACATCAATATTGAGTATTTCCTTCTCCTAAAATCAAGCGTACAGTAAACTTCATAGTGAAGTTCAAAGTATTAATCCATCAATTAGAACAATTCTAAACATTGAGTTTCATGGGTGTATAGTGAAACCTCGGCGTATCATCATTAAGAGTCTAATCATCAATTTTCATGATAACATTGATAATCAAACAAAGCATTCCTGCATAACCCGACCCAAACTGAAACTTGCCTTACAGTTTAGCCTTTTTATTCTTCTAGCTTTTGATTTTTCTATTAATGGCTTCACGCTGTGTCAACTTTTTAAAGATCTTTAACAGGTAGTCGTTTTCGATGACAACTGATTTTTTAGCTGGATATTCTTTTTTTTTTTTTTTTTTTTTTTTTTCTTATTGAACATGATGGACAAATTCCCCAGGTTGGTTCCTTCCATGCTTAATGATCACCAGGTTAACAATTCAATATCAAATTAAAACCTTAATGTATAAGCGAGATGTGACATGTGAAATCATGACTCAATCAATGTTTAAAACTTCGAATCATGAGTTAATAATTTGAACTTAATTGTGAAATCTAATAGATAACTGAATCCAAGAGTTATAAATTACCAACATTACGTATCTTATACTTCTAAATCAAAAGATGACATTCAAAATCACTTCGAATTCACAAGAATTACCAGAAAAAATTTAAAAAAAATTTCGCAAAATTTTTGCTCAAGACTAAGAAAATACTGATTAGGTAACTTAATCCCCATCCCTAACCTAAAATCTACATTGTCCTCACTGTAAAAGATATACGCATCTAATGCACGTGAGACAACGAAATTGAAGGAGAAGTGATGGAAAGATAGTACCTGATGAGGGGATAATACGGCTTTTTCCAAAGATATCTCAGCGTGAAGGTGGCTCGGCACAAGAGTTTAAACCAACAAAAAGCAAACTATCCTATAACAACTGGAAAACAAATTATCCCAACGGCATAAAGCCGACTATCCTAGAACGATAATAAGCAAACTACCCCAGTCCCATGGAAGCAGGGGAAAAGCTACTCAGTCATGCCACAAGGTTCCTCTTTCGGCCAATATTTTGATAAATTTCTTAGTAGGTTTCTCAAAAGGATTATCCAAAAGCCCTTTTCGCAATAGGCTTGGATGCCCTGGAGCATGAATTCCCAGAGAAATTTATGGACCTCAGCATAAGCTTTCCTTTTAATCTCATGAGGTGTCCAAAGTATATATGATTCACCTGTGACAAAAAAAGATTTAGAGTTAGTACAACATGGTGAATCAGAGACTACACGTAAATAAAATTTAGAAAAATTCGCAAAAAGTGATGTAGTCTTGACACATTCCAAAGTTTCAGACTCCAGTTCAATTTTCAGCTCCTCCTTTAATGGTAAACATTCAAGATCTGGGGAAGGAGAGGCTTCAGAATAAGGGTTCTATCGGTTGGTGACAACTGTTGAGGTGTTGTCTTGCAAGGCATACACTATTTCTTTTATCATAGGATCGTTTAAATTTGCAAAGTGTGCCAAGCAATCGTTCAAAGAGTTGGGAAATTCTGCTGAGAGTGACTTATTTTCCTCATCGAAGTTTGTGATGATCTGCCCAAGGATTCCATTGTCTTTGGAAGTGGATGGAGGCATGCTCTCTTGCTCTTGCCCTGCACAGACAGATTGAAAATTAATAGGGGAAGCATTGATGTGAACACTCTGTTCATTGAAGCTACCCAGTAGAGGCATTGACTCGTCTAAAGTGTACAGCTCAGATGGTGGCCTCAACTGGGTGGTTTCAAATTCCAGAGTCATATCGAGCAACTCGTCCCTCTCCCGAATCATATCATCATTCGCTTTAGGGGAGTGGTCCAAACATGTCTCACAAGAGTTAGAAGGGTCGATCATAAAGGGCTCATCCTCCATATTTAAATTGGCCATGTCAGATAGGTGGAGTAGATTACTTTGGTCGACAACCTCTTAAACCTCTTGATCCTTGACCTGGACCAAACTTGAGATTGATTCTAGAGGAATTTGGGCTGCACATTTATGATCGTCATCCCAATACTCATCATATTCCAATTCAGTGCAGTATACACTTGGGATGGGATTGCTTCCCTCACATTCTACTCCTAAATTGAGTTGAGGTTCGAATAAACTAACCTCTACCTCATCATTGAAATCATGTGTGTCATGTGAGTGAAGCGTGTTAATGTCATTATATTTGAAAGACACCCACGTCTCTTGATCATTCTTTTGAACCGTCATCGAGATTGACTCATTGGGAAATTGAACCATATGCTCATTAACACAATCCAACTCGTCATTCCAAATTCCAGAGTTTTCCAAAAGCGAGTTAGGATCACTTTCCTCACATTGTGTTTCTGGGTTGAGTTGTGGCTGGGACGAACGAGCCTCCACTATCTTATCAATGTGCAAATTAAGCGCTTCTAATGTTTTTCTAATTTCTGCAAGACAGTCCATGTAACTCTGATATGAATCCTCTTGGATCGTTTTTGGTTGGATCTCAAAGGTAGGGGGATCCAAGAGAATAATCATTATAACCTGTTGTTGGTTCATCTTCCCAATGTTGATGTGTCCACTGATCATAGTCATACGGATCATAGGTGGGAGATTATCAGTCATAATATAATCTCTCATTGTTTTCTTCTTGTTTGATGGTTGATTATAATTCTCACTCCCTTAAGTCTGACAACCCTAACATTCACACACTGTTCTCTTAATCCATGGGGTGTAATTATTCTCCCGCATATGGTCACGTAAGGACTTCTTAATAGGTGGAATCCAGTCGGTTCTCGATGATGGTTTTAGAAAGTTTTAAAACATAGGTTGATTTCTATCATAATTATCATACATCCCTTCACACCTTTTCGCATTCTCAAAAGCTATCTTAGCATATTGACGTTCCCACTCGTGCATATACATGGTGAAACCCTAATCCTGAACCTAATCCTAAAAAAATCCTACAGCAAATATGGAAAGTAAAAAGTTAGAGGGAGGTTACCAAATTAGAAGTTCTATGTTAAAAACCTGCAAAACAAAACAAAAAAAAGTCAGTTTCTAAAAATAGAAAGTCTAAAAATAGAAAGTTCCTAAAATAGAAAGTAAACTAGTTTTTAAAAAGGGAAAACTTCAAAAAATAGAAAATAAAACCTAATCTAAAAATAGAAGATAGAAAAACTAGAAAATTGGAAAGAGATTACCAATTTAGAAAGTCTATATCAGGATCCTAAAAAACAGGAAAGGTTAGTTTCTAAAATTCAAACAGAAAAACCTAAACCTAAAATTAGAAATTAGAAAAACCCTAATTTTAACCTAATTCTAAAACTAGTTAATCTCAGAAAAACGCAACTGTCAATCCCTGACAACGGCGCCAAAAACTTGTTCACAACCTCAAATGTAGGGCCGCGATGTAGTAATAATCTCGGTAAGACCGAGGTCGAATCCACAGGGACTGAACCTTGTACGTAATCTGAAAGTAACTAGAACTAGAACTGGAAGAAGATGTAATCTAAATCAGGTGAATATGAGAGAATAATGGTGAATGATTGAACTAAAAACTATAAATTTAAAGGTGGTAACTATGGTGCCAAGGATTCACTTGTAGCAATCGAGCAGTTACCTTGCATGATTCAAGGACACAATTGGAATCAGAGTCCTATCTTATCCAATTGGTAAGAAGAGATTTGTCAGATCTCTGAACTTCTCGTGGATCTAATCATCAATAGATAAAAGTGGTGAGGATTTGGGAGTGATTCCGTTACCCAACTATGCCCAGGAGACGATAGCAGACAACAATAATTTACCAATCTCACAGCCAATCATAAGATAATTGTGAAAGTTAGGAAGGATTCCGTCACCCTACCATGCCCAAGGGACGATGATGAACAATAGGTCTTACTAATTTCACAATCCCAATTCAGGAAAGAGAAGATATCTCAAGCCATCGCAGATCTATTGTAATTTGAGTCACAACAAACCATTAAAAACTAGAAATATTCCTTCATAATCAAACTAGAATCCAAGAGAGATCAACATAATATGAATCAAAATAAAGTAAACATCCCAATCACGCTACAAGCTTCATCTTGTAGCCCTAGTTAAGAGGTTTAGCCAACCATAGACATGATTGAACTAAAGACTCTTAAAGGAAGAAAAAACAGATAAGGAAGAAGGAAAGAACTCTTGATGCCGGCCCGCTCCACGCTCTCCCTCTCTCTGCCTTTCTCTGCTCCACTTCTAGGTGATGCCTTCACGACTGCTCACGTCCAATGGATGATCTTTTCTCTCTCTCCTTTCTCTCTTTTATAGCTAAGGAGGGTCGGTGGCTAGGTTTTACGCACAAGAGGCTGGAGTCGAGTTTATGCAGCAAACAACTGCATGCGCAGCAAAACTGACTGACGCAACCGATTTTCAGCAAAACAGAGACCTGTTGCGGAATCCATTCCATTTAGGCTCCTTGCCCTTGGTCAGTTGTCCCATGGGGTGAGTTTGGATGGTCCAGATTACCCATCCGACCAAGATCATGATCATCAACGGCTTGCAGCATTCGGACATCGGACGTGCGTAATCGTCGCAAGGGAGCTGCGTTGTGGTGCTCGGTGGGCCCCACAGTGATGTTTTTGGTGAAATCCACCCCGTCCATTGGATTCCTGGTGAAAAACCAGTCGGGAAGGGGTGGTTTTGGTTGAGTTTGGTGCGGCCCACTGTATCAAATCTTCCCGCCGTTCATCCTGTGTTTGACGGAGATCTGCGTGTGTACACGTGCATGGTAGTACTTGGACTCCATGGGTACGGTCAAAATTCTCTCTTAGACGCAATGGACGGTTCGGATTGCTTGTCCGGATTGTGATGGTGGGCCAGCAATCGTCCTAGCGGACGTTTCTTGCGGACGTCGTGTAAACAGCGAGATGGGGTCGGGTCAAAGACCCTTGACCGGATTTCTCAGTCCGGTGTGGTGCGTGTGCACCTGCTGTGCACACATGTCCCCAGGTGGGGTCCACTGTGATGTTTATGAGAAATCCGCTCTGTTCATTCGTTTTGCCATCTGATTTAAGGGGTTGAGACCAAAATTGAAGCATATCCAGACACCAGGTGGGCCCCAGATCAGTGATTTATGGGCTGATCTGTCCATTGGGCGATCCAAGGGCTGAATTTTGACGTGTACGAATAATTTACGGTCATCAGGCCAAATATAAAGTTTCGAGCCAAACGGATGGTGGGAACCCCGTGATCTTGCATTCAGGAGGACTTTCAGGCCTCTTTAACTTCAATCACTTGATTTTCTCGGATCTTTGGTGTGTGAATTCTTTGATCTCGGTCCCCTAAGAAGCGTCCCTTGCCTTGGTGATTCTTGAGCATCAAATCTATGCTTTGAAAACCCTTTTCAGTCCAGGCTCTTAAATTCACCTTGCAACAAAAACATGATTAAAATAGGACGTTAAGTATTATCATGTACGTAAAACCAAGTAATAACTGGGGTCTAATATGCAATATTCGAACTTCAACAATTTTTACACCGGGCTTGAGTGGGGTAGCCTATGGGATGTGGGGACACACTCGGGGTGGGCGACTCGTGTGAGGCGGGCCCATGTGAAGTGGGGCCCACGAGGAGGGTTTGGCCAACGTCCTAACCCATGTGATGTGGCACCTGGTCTAGGAGATAAAGGGATTGATTCGCCACTCTCTATCAGTTTGAGCTTTTAGAGAAAGTGGTTAATTGTCCTGCATAAAAAATTCTATGATTTTTCATACAAAACATGAAGAACCAATGGATTTGTAACTGTTTGACACTGATTTAATATAATTTCAATTAAAAAAAAAAAGGATCGGAAATTGAAAATGCTCACCAAACGAATGTGGGATATATCGACACTACTTGTGTTTCGTATCGCACAAGTGGGATACAAGATATATCATGGGATATATTGGCCAATATCATCGATATTTAAAACATTGCTTACGACAACACATGCTTTTAGGCCCCCATTAAATGGGAACTTATTATGTTTGCATTTTTTTTAAAAATTCATAAATGCGTAAATGTGTATTTTAGCATTTCCTGAAGTTTCACTGAAAAATTCCACCGTTTTCCCTATGTTCCTAATGTTTCCCCACATTTTCCGTTATCAACGATATTATTGGCAATATCGATATTGTTTCCATATCCCCAACCAGCGAAACTTGTAGCGATATCAATACTTTGAACGCTAATTGTTACTTGGTATCTTCGAGAAAAATTCTAGGAAGCTCTGGCATTGTGGTGGATTGTGCTTTTGTGCACATCCACCATACATATGGAAGATATTTATGGTCATTTTAATTGTGGATTCTAAAAGGTCGTCTTCTTGCCAAAAATCACATTGGTTTGATGATCCTAAACTTTCTACCTACCTGTCAGAAAGGGAAAGGGTACAAATTCAACAAAAAAATGACCATTAATTTGATGGTTAAGATCTTCCGATACAATGTAATGCTTGGGCTATGTCCCTTCTCCACTGGGACTTACAATTTGAATGGTTGGGATTGATGGACGTGTATCCATGGGTAATGGATGTGTGGGTTAGAAAGAAGGATCCACCTTTCTCTACCAAACAATCATTCGATTCCTTTTTTTCCCTAAGCATATTACTGTGCTTCATCATCCTTCTGATTGTTGGTTTTTGGTCTCCGTATTCAGTTACGAAAATTCACCATTCTTTTAATTCTTAAAAAAAAAAATCACCATTCTTTGGGTGGTTCTATTCATCTTCTTCTTGTATTTTCTATTTTGCTTAATTAGGTATTTTACTTTGATTTTTTGCTTAGTAGTTCATTGCATTTCACATTTCTTTTAGTTTTGGTCCCTTTTTTTTTTTTTTTTCCTTTTTTGTTTTGCGTATAGATGCATAAATGAATTGGGTTGTGAATGTAGATGACTTATTCACAATGAGGAAGTCGCCCTCAAATTGCACTTGTGTTCCTTTTTAGGTTGGACCTGAAAGGAACCTTATTGCAATTTGGAATCCTTCCTGACTCTTGATGTGAATGCTTAGGAAGGAGGCTGCAATTTAGCTATTTCCACTTAATTCTAATTGATATAGTGTCGTAAAGCATCCTAAAAAAATTTCCATGCTTTGACAATATATCAATATTGGGTACTTGTTTGATCCTTTTCTATGATTTACCATTCGCTGACTTCTTGTTTTATTAAGTAGTGACAACGGGACCCACATCATCGATGGTTGGAAGAGCCAGCAATGTCGCAGTGGTATACCGACTCTCTTTCACTGTCTTATATTTGTCTATTAGATGATGATGAATGTATGTATGAATGAGAATGAGTGGGTTTCCGATGCAGTACACCCATGGGCTCGAGGAAAGAATAAGGGAGACGTTATTCAGGGTCGACCTTTCTGTTTCTTCCTACGACACTGCTTGGGTAGCCATGGTTCCTTCTCTGGATTCTCCTCAATTCCCCTGCTTCCCGGGGTGCTTGAATTGGTTATTGGAGAATCAGTGGCCCGATGGCTCATGGGGCCTTCCTGATCGTCATCCCTTGTTGTGTAAAGATGCTCTTTCGTCCACATTGGCATGTGTTCTCGCACTCAGTAGGTGGAATGTTGGCAGGGAACATGTAAAGAGAGGTAATTTTATCATATTCCTTGCTCATGTTCCTCTTTTCTATTTTTGTTATTTCAAAGGGAATATGGTTTCTATCTCTTGCAGGGCTCCACTTTATTGGTTCTAATTTTGATTCGGCCACTGATGAGAAGCAACACTCTCCAATAGGATTCGATATTATATTCCCTGGTATGATTGAATATGCGGAAGACTTGGGTTTGGATCTTCCCTTGGGTCCGACTACTATCAATTCTATGCTTCACAAGCGAGATTTGGAATTAAAAAGGTGTATGCTATTTACTGTTTCGTTCTTCAATCTTCTCTCTTTTTTACACTTTCATTTTTGACAGATTTCTTTTAGTGAAATTTATTGTCTTGCATCTATTCCTTTGTGTCTCAAAATTTCTCATCTTAGACCTTCAATCAATTGTCATGCTTTTGTATATATACAGTTGTATAAGCACATCTTAGACTTGATTATGATAGATTCTATGTTATCTCCTAAGGCATGTTAAGGGTGCATATATGTGAGCTTATTATCAATGGAATATACGACACAAAAGTTCTCCAGAATTTAGTCTTCGATGTTTACATGGTATTAGAGCTACAATTCTGATCTACCAATTTCATTCTCTGATTACAACCGTTTGTTCCCATCCAACCATGCTCAACTCATCAGTGATCCTGCACCACGGACTTTCTGCGATTCCTCCGGTCTGGCCTTGATCCACGGCCCTAAAACCATCTTCGTCAGATCCGGTATCACCTACTGCTCCAGTCACTTTCTCATGAACCCACTGCGGACCATGGCTGCCTTGCTACCCCTGATCTTTAAACCTTCCACTATCTCTGTTGTCTCTGCTCTCCTCTCTGTCGTCCAATCTTGATTGGATTTGATGTCTGGTTTTTCGTTAGCTCACTGGATTTGCAAATGCGAACTGATATGCACTCACATCAATGTGCACCTGAACTTGCAATTGCTGGCATCTATATTCTGACATGATATCTGGTTGTCATTGGAGCACCAGATCTGAGAGACCAAACCCTTGTGCTTGCGCACCTGAACTGTTGTGCACTCGTACCTTATGCGCGTAAAGTAGTAAGCTAGCTGCTACCTGTAAACCTGTTTGTACACACCTGTCCCTGCCAACCGAATTGCTTTTCAACGACATCTGAATTTGGATTTGTTGTTGCAACTGAATTACTTGTCAATCATGCTGCTCGTCTTCGTCACCATTGAAGTTCTTCTTTTAATTTTGAAAAGACATGTTCATGCCTTTCAAACTCAATTCGTCCTCTGTATAGTAGATCTTATAATTGATTCTGATCATCTATTAAAGTGTCAACACTCAATGACTCTCACAGCGTGATTCTTGGGATGATGAGATATGGGATTGCAAAAATTAGGATGGAACTTGGACCTTTAATAGTAACTATAGTAGATCATTATGTACTAGTGCACTTTGGAATGCAAATGAGTTGTGGACTACAAGTATTAATGGCGTATTTTTTTCTTCGTCATGCATAATGTTGTCAAACTTATTAATATGGGCAGTAGCAAGATCATATTTGTTTACACACACTTTTGAGGATAATCCCGTAATGTACTTTGATCTACATGTATTCTTCCACCGTTCTCTTAACTTTTTTTTTTTTTTGCCTTTTGTTTTGAAGAAAGTTCTCGGAACTTTTTGTTCTCAACTTCTATGCTTTTGAATTCACATATCCACTGTATGCATTTCTTCCAAAGTAAACATGTCTGGAGTTTCTAATAACACCACATTTTATTTAAATTGGAAAATTGGTTGAGCTCAGGTCGAATTTCAATTTTCCCTATCTAGGGACTCTTAGGGCTCGTTTGGGAGCTTGTAAATGGAAGTAAATGGGAAACATAATTGGCGGTAAATGAATTGAGAGTAAATGGTATACTCAGTTGTGTTTGGACGAGAGTAAATGAAATGCATTTGAAATCCAAATATTCTAATTGGATGGGAGCAAATGGGAGGAATTGGAATGCATTAGGATTTTCCAATGTATTCACAGAAACATATGCAATATCCCAAATCAGCTTCGATATCCTAAATTAGTCTACACGTGATATTTAATAGAATGATTGTAACAAGCCCGTTGAAATATATACTTTAGCAAAAAATGAGGAAATTTCGAACCTCGGGTGGGTCACAAATGTAAGGATCACAAACAAGCAACTTGCCAATGTTTTTTTAACCATCCATTTAGATGGCCAACTTGATGCAGGACATGAAAATTAAATATGATATGCAAGATTTCAGGCTTTAGATCATACTAATTTAGAAACAATCACAATAATTCCACATCCCACATAAGATCAAACATTCAACAAGGGGAATCTACGAGGGTCCAAGCCTACACATGTTAGGGCTGGATCAATTAAAAATTATAGACCAAACAATGCTCAAAGGTGAGTAGATTCATCTACACATGCAAAGGATTATTCCTCAATCTAAGGGATTCACATGTTTCAATTCGGGAAAACCTAGGGTTGCAAAAGTGGAATAAAATTTGGGATTTAGGATTATCTAGGGTTAGGGTTATGGAAATAAGACGAGAGGAGTGAAATAGAGGAGAGAGACAAACCCGAGATGATGCTGATGTTTTATTTAAACCAACCTGATTTAAATGATTTTAAACTCCCAAGTATATAAATCAGGTGTAGATACAGTACGTATTACGAAATCGTTCCCACGAGGACTGGTTGTCACAATTCAAATTTTCAGATTCCTCTTAACTAATCCAACAAATATTTTAGCTAGTGATTAAGTAAACTAACAAAAATCAATGAAAAATAACTGAGAACAAGAAGGAAAATTCACTCAAGGAGAACACTAGGACTTTTGAATCCACCCCTAATTATCCTAACCCTTGCTTTACTTGTTGATTCACCCTAATTTAGATTGATGTAAATTTAATAAATAAAGCACAATCTGTGTCCTTGGTCAGGCACACGGGATGTATAATTCTCTTGAAGCACAAGGATCACATCTTTCCATCCTTGTTTAGGCATGAATAGATGTAAATTCCTATTTCTTTCTCTGTAGGAAAACCTGTTCATGGTCAGACACAAGCACACCTAGAATAAGATTCCAAACAACATCCACTTCTAGACTTTGGTTAAGCTCATAGATTGGAGAGGTATGGAGTTTTCATTTAAGCATAATAAAGAAAGAAATAAATTAATTAATTCCAGATGAAATCAACAAATAACAAGAATTATTCAAATTAGAGGTTTCATCTCAGCCCTAGCTAAGAAGTTTAGCTTGACCTAAACATAATTAAGCTAAAAAAACATAAGACAAAAGGAAGAAAAAACTCAATTAGGAAAGCTGCTCCACGTTCCAGCTCCATAGCTGCCCCAAGGATCTGATGCCCCTTCTCTTTCTCTTTCTCTTTCCTTTTTATAGTTGTGAAGGTCGGTGGGAGTTTTACGCACAAGAGTCGGTCGTGCAGCAACAGCGGAAGATCTTTTGCAACAGCGTGCGAAACTGTATGCAGGGTAGCTGCGCCGATGCTTGGTGAGGTCCACTTAGTCTTTCTTTAGAGGAATCCACGCCGTTCACCAGATTCCTCTCGAAATTTCAATCAAAATGGTATATATTTTTTTTTATTGTCCGTTGATGTGGTCCACAGGCTCTTTCTTTCTGTCGTCCGTCGTTTGTCAAAGGGTTGAAAATCACCTTACTGTCTTCATTTGGAAATCTTCCACCTAGGCCGTGATCAGTGGGCCCCTTCAAGCCTGATGGACGGTCCCGATCTTCTTCTTGGGTCGTGATGATGGCCCACAGTGGAAAATCGCAACCCCTGTTGTGAAACAGAGGCTACGACGCAGTTCTGTGATGGTCGGTGGACCATTGATCGATGCTAGGTGTAAAATTTACTCCGTCTATTGGCTTCAGGACGAAAAACCATTTGGATATGGTCACTTTTGGATTGAATTCGCGTGGCCCATAGGATTTTTCTCACTGCTGTCCGTCCTGTGTTGTACAACAATCCATTTGCGTACACATGCATGGGGCCTAAAGAAAAGCTTGGAAAGGGGCGCGGAGAGCGAAAACGCTGTTGCGTTTTTAAAATTTGGAAGAAGTCGGTTAGCGTGCGCTGACCGACTTTGGCTGTAATAATGTACGTCCAGTGCATGTGTGCTATGCACATGTACCATGCAAAGTGATTTCCATCTTGCTGTATATGAGACATCCATTCCGTCCATCCATTTTGTCAGCTTATTTAATGAGTTGAGACCAAAATTAAAGCATATCGAGCTTGCAAGTGGGCCCCAGATAAATGAATTGTGGGCTGATTTGTCCGTTGAGCCGCTTCCACAGAGATCCCGGAGCTGAAATTCGATGTGTACAGTTCATTTGTGGTCCTCAGGCCATATATACAGTTTCAAGCTAATCAGATGGCGGAAACCCTGTGATCTTGCATCTTGGACAACTTTCAGGCCCGTTTAACGTGAATGGCCTGATTTTCTTGAATCTCTGGCATGTAATTTCTTCAATATAGGTCCCCTGGGGTCCGTCCCTTGCCTTGGTGATTCTGGAGTGCTAAATCCATGCTTTTTGCATCCTTTCCCGTCCACACTCCTAGATTCACCTTGCATCACGAACACGATTAAAATGGGGCATTAAATAGTATCATGTTTGTAAAAGCAAGTAGTAACTGGGGTCTAATATGCAATATTCGACCCTCAACAGATGCACACGTGTGGACAGAGGGAGGGTCCCGACGCCCGTGCGTGGGATTCTGCCCGCACGCCCACGAACCCAAAAAGGGCAAGCTTGGGTCTGGTCGGCCAGGGGTGGGCCACCCACACCAAATTTCAGGCTGATCCGATGCCCGATCTATGCACGGTGCTCCGCCGAAGTTTCAACCCGCCTACAGGGCTTGATTTTGCAAATTTGCTGTAAAGGAAAGATTAACTACAAATGGGGGTGGATTTGGAGAGTGGATGGCTGTGGGAGATGATGAATATAGAGGGTAAGAGGTGGGGGTGATTTGGGATGGGTGTGGCTTCGCACCACGGTAGTTAGCCCTTCGAAGAAGGGAGAGTTTCTCACCCAATTGGATTCCTCAACTCAGAGAATTAGAGAAGCAGGAAAACACAGAATTTTATTCATAATATTCAATGAAGAAAAACCTACAAGGGGTTGCCTATTTATAAGAAAACCCTATACCCCAAAAGTAGCGCCATGTGCGTACACTATTACTTAGAGACGGAGTAACAAAAATAACAACTAATCAAAACAATCTAAACCGTTCATGATGTTCCTAATAATGATAATAAGCAAAACTCAAAGTCCTAGATCATCTAGGGTAGTGGGCCACGATCATGAGATCCAATAGTGGGGTTCACATGATGATTAGGTTCACTCCAAGGAATCATAACACAACCCTTTAACTAGGAGGCCCTCCATGGATGTTGTCATCGATTCCAGATCGATGGTGGGGTCCTCCTTGCATACGTGCGTAGGAGCGTGCGTGTGTGCGAGATGTCCCCATCAACTCTCACCGGTTGCGAAAATTTCGCCACTGGTGAAACAAAACTCCTAAATTGCTTCAAGATGTCAGGATCAACTCGTTGAAGCTCCTCCTCAATGAGCCACATACTATCTGAAGCCGGGCGTGACTTCCACTTAACCAGGTACTTTTGAAACCTGCCGTCCAACGTTGATACTATCTGATGGTCCAGAATATCCTCTATCTCCTCTCTGGGTGTGAGAAGGATAGGTATGAGAGGTAGAGGCTGGAAAGAATGGTTAGGAAGAGGCTATGGATCAAGAAAAAGGTCTGAGGAATCAGGATGGTTAGGTGAGAGGCTGGACAATGTATCAGAGGTCCCCTGAAATGCAACTAGATCCTCCACGTTGAATGTGGAACTAATTCCCATGGAAGGTGGAAGATCTACCACATACGCATTGAGATCGTTTTGTTTTATAATTTTGAATGGTCTAGTACTAGCACGTGTAATTTACGAACAGCTCCTTGAGGGTACCGCTCTGGCCTAATGCGGACCATGACAGAGTCCCCTACATTGAATTCCTTGAAACGTTTATGTTGGTCTACAGAAAGTTTGTAATGTTCATTACTAGTAGTGATCTTTCGCCTGATTTCTTGATGCAATGAATGAATGTGATGCGCAAAGGACTATGCAAACTCTGATGGCCTATGGGACAATGACATAGGGACCAGATCAATAGGCTTCCTTGGTTTATAACCAGTAACGATTTCAAAAGGACTTAAACCTGTGGACCTATTGACAGAACTATTAAATGCAAACTCGGCTATAGGTAGTGCGGTATCCCATGTCCTGGTGTGCTCCCCCACTAAACATCTGAGCAAATTTCCTAGGCTCTTATTGACCACCTCAGTCTGACTATCAGTTTGAGGGTGGTGGGCAGAAGAAAATTGGAGCCTAGTATTCATCATATGTTATAGTGTCTTCCAAAAATAACTCATGAATCGTACGTCACAATCAGACACTATGATTTTTGGTAACCCATGAAGTTTGACGACCTCACTAAAGAATAGCTTGGCAACATGAGATGCGTCAAAGGTCTTGGAATAAGGAATGAAGTGGGCCTTTTAGAAAAAATGGTCCACAACAACAAATATGGAATCGTATTTCCGAATAATCTTAGGGAGCTCAAGCACGAAGTCTATACTGATGTCCTGCCAAAGGATGAAAGGAACTGGCAAAGGTGTGTATAGTCTCGTATTTTGCTTTTTCTGCTTTGCCAGTTGACAAGTACGACATTGCCCCTATAATTTTAGCCACGTCTCGCTTGAGGCTTGGCTAATAGAACTTATCCTCCACCAGGGAAATGGTCTTGTTTCGACCAAAATGACCTGTGACCCCTCCTGAATATAACTCCTAGACAAGAAAATCGTGGAGGGAGGTGCGCGGTATGCATAAGCAATCACTCCTAAATAAATATCCGTCTAAAATCAAGTACTCACTGCTAGCTCCTGATGGACTCTCTAACTACGGCATGTACACAACTCTAAAATCTGGGCACTCAGAATAATCCTCTCTGATACGCTCGAGGCCCGTGACTTCGAACTAATGGAATTGAGTAACGCGACTCGACGACTCAATGCGTTGGCAGGCTTATTCTATACACCGGCCTTGTGCTTAAGCACAAAAGTGTACTCTTGAAGGAATTGAACCCACTTGGTGTGCCTAGGGTTTAATTTATTGTGAGAGTTCAGATATCTCAAGGCCTCGTGATCTGAGACCAAGACGAATTCTTGCGGCAATAGATAATGACGCCAGTGGAGTAGTGATTACACTGTCACATAAAATTCTTTGTTATAGGTGGAGTATTTTTGCTTCGCCTCATATTCAGTTTCTCACTAAACAAGGCAATAGGGTGCCCTTCCTGACTAAGTGCTCCTCCTATGCCGACTCCTAACGCATCACATGCGACTTCAAAAGCTTTCGAAAAATCCGGAAGTCACGTGACTGGGGCTTCGGTTATCTTGACCTTTATCTCCTTGAAGGCTTTTGAGGCTGCCTTCGTCCATTGAAACTCTGCTTTTTTTATGCAATCTGTGATGGGAGCCATAATGGAACTAAAACCTCGAATGAACTGCCTATAGAAGGTGGCCAAGCCGTGCGGTGTACCTCGTAAATATTGCGTAGTTCAGACCAGTTGACAATGACTTTGACCTTCTCGGGATCCGCCGACACACCCTCAACTGACACAACAAAATCTAAGAAGATAACACTACTAGACATAAACGCACACTTCTTTAGGTTGGCGTATAATTTCTCGGCTCTAAGGATCACACAAACTTGCCTCAAATGGTTGAGGTGTTGTTCCTGGGTTATGCTATAAATCAAGATATCGTCAAAGTAGACGACCTAGAACTTCCCCATGAAGGGCCTCAACACTTAGGTCATCACACGCATGAACGTACTTGGGGCATTAGTCAACCCAAAAGGCATGACTAGCCACTCGTATAGCCTATCATTCGTCTTGAAGCCTGTCTTCCACTCATCACCAGGGCGTACACGGATTTGGTGATAAGCACTTTTGAGGTCAATTTTTGAGAAGATAGTAGTGCTGGCCATCATATCCAACATGTCATCAAGATGTGGTATGCGAAACCCGATACTTGACTGTGATTTTGTTGATGGCCCTACTATCAACACACATCCTCCATGTGCTATCCTTCTTAGGTGTAAGAAGGACAGGCACGACACACGAACTCATGCTCTCTCAAATGAAACCTTTTTCTAGGAGCTCATCAATCTGTCTTTTCAACTCTGCATGCTCCTTTGGGTTCATTCTGTAATGAGGGAGGTTTGGTAGAGTCACCCTAGGGACTAAATCAATGGCATGCTGTATATCCCTTATAGGGAGAAGCTCATTTGGTAAATCCTCAGGAAAGACATCATGAAACTCATCCACTACTGAAATGGCTTCAGCGAGTAACTCTACACTAGCCTCTGGTGCACTCTCCCTAGCCACAAGGGCGTACACCACCGAGTCCGACTCAGTCTCTCGCTCAAAGTCTTTAGCATTTAGAATATGGAGAGGCTTAGACTTGGACTTCGACTCTTTTAATTCCTTCGAGCCGCTTACACCACTCTTTGTGGTGAACTCCTTTCCAGTCGTGTTCTTGGGTGGAAGTGGATTTAGTTTGACTTTTTTACCCTCAAACCAGAATGTACACACATTTGAACGACCAAATATAGTGACATCTTTGTCATAGAGCCAGGGCCTACCCAAAATAATATGGCCAACATCCATGGGAACAACATCACACCAAAGTGTGTCTTTATATGATCCAAACTGAATAGGGACAAGACAACGGTGCGAAACTGGAATGAAAGTCTCATCAACCCAAGTCACTCTATAGGGTTGAGGATGGGTTTCGAGCTTCAAGCCCAAACGGCTCACAGTGCCAGTTGATGCTACATTGGCACAACTACTACTATCTACGCTCATCTTGCAATTCTTATCACTATATTTTGCATAGGTATAGAAGATCGTGTTGCGGCGCCAATCGTCGGTATTATTTGCTTGGGCAAAGGCGCAACGCACAACTGTCAGGGTCGCAGACTCTTGCACTCCCTCTTCCTCATCACTAGGGGTCTCTACTGGTTCATACTCTTCCTCCTCACCATCAATTTCTAGGGGCGCTACTTCTACTTGCCCATCAATAAGGAGCACCTTGGTGCCCTCGTTCGTGCCACACGGGTGGGCAAAGTGACTAAACCCCTGACATCTAGAACACCTAGTTGCATCACTTCTGCGCGAGGTAGACCTGACAATTCCTTTACCCTTATCATTCTTGGGCCTATATTGAGAACTACTGGAATGTTTGTTTTGGTATCTATTGCTAAGCTTAGCCCCAGAAGGGTTGGTCTTAGCGCTAGAATCGCGAAGCTCAAACCGCCTTCCCATAGATGCTTTGAGGTATTGCTCAACCTCCAACACTACTTGATACAACTGTTCAAGAGTGTTTATGTCCTTGGCGAGCAACTCTCTCCTAATGTCAGAACGGAGGCCCGTCTTAAATCGAGCAAGAGTGAGTACGAGATACTCATCAACTTCACACCTGGTCAAGTACTCTTCGAACTTTTCAATGTATTTCGCCACACTCATGGAACCTTGTCAAAGAGATTGCCATTCCTCAACTAACTTCAAGTGATAAGAGAAAGGGAGGTACTTCTCCTTAAGAGTTTCTTTCATTTCTCTCCAATGGACTATTGGGGGCTCCTTCGACTTTTCTTTCTTTCGCTCAACAGTAGCCCAAAACTTTTTTGCTTGGCCCACAACCTTCATCTTGGCGAATCGGACCCGACGAGCATCCGATATGTCATACCACTCAAAATAGTGGTCCATATCTGCCAGTCAATCTAAAAAAGCTTTAGGGTCCAAGTGGCCATCAAACGTAAGGGCATCTATTCTAACTCCCTCGAGGAGTTGCGCATCTGGGTCATAATGATCCTGATGTCCCTCGCGGGGTGGGTGCACGGGTGTGCACCCATGACCATTTCTTTGGCCACATCCATTCCTTGGTTTATCCCCTTGACCATCTTCTTGTGATTGGGCATCTACCTCAATGGTGGTTTCTAGTTGGGTAACGCGTACATTAAGTTGATCCAAACGTTGGTCAATACGTTGTTCTAAGCGTCTATCCAAAGACTCAAACTGCCGAGTTAGGTCACTCACGGATTCTTGCAATTGCTCTATGTTTAGTGTTGCAAACCAAAACCATGACCAGTACGTGTGGGCATACAACCACTCACTCAAAGATCCTCTAATGCAACTATATGCGCCTAAATGAGACTAAATGATCCTATATGACTCTATATGAGGGAAACTACACAACACTTCTAAAATTCCAGCAACATAACGGCCCAAATAGCTTATTAACAGAAAATTCAGCAGTCCATGTTGTGAATGATGGGTCCTAAACAACCCTATATGATGAGATTTAATGCAAATTAAATGTGAGTAGACTAAACCCTAAACATGCAATGCAATCCCCTATGGAAAAAAACCTAGGCTTTTATACCAAATTTGATGCAGGACATGAAAATTAAATATGATATGCAAGATTTCAGGATTTAGATCATACTAATTTAGAAACAATCACAATAATTCTACATTCCACATAAGATCAAACATTCAACAAAGGGAATCTACGAGGGTCCAAGCCTATACATGTTAAGGCTGGATCAATTAAAAATTATAGACCAAACAATGCTCAAAGGTGAGTAAATTCATCCACACATGCAAAGGATTATTCTCCAATCCAAGGGATTCACATGTTTCAATTCGGGAAAACCAAGGGTTGCAAAAGTGGAATAGAATTTGGGATTTAGGATTATCTAGGGTTAGGGTTATGGAAATAAGGCGAGAGAGGAGTGAAATAGAGGAGAGAGACAAACCCGAGATGATCCACACGTGCGGACAGCGGCAGGGTCCAGATGCACATGCATGGGATCCTGCCTGCATTTGTGTGGGGCCCACGAACCCAAAAAGGGCAAGCTTGGGTCTAGTTCACTGGGGGTGGGCCACCTATACACCAAATTTCAGGCTATTGTTGTAATTTTAGTGATGTAGCTGATAATTGGAATATTTCAGACTATCATCAATGTGCCACGTAACGCCTCCAAAACCCAGCACTCGAGTACGAAGACTCAGATTCCGAATTCAAGGGTGTTAACTAAATAATGAGTGAATGTCTCTGATATCAATTCTATAACGCCTCGATTTTCGCTGCTCAAGTATGGTGCTCTTGCAATGGAAACCTGAGAGTTGCGCTTAGGCAACAGTCCACATGGATATGCTTCCCACGATACATATAGTTAGAATCTCATTCGACCACAATAACGATATTACATTTAGGAATGTAATCACACGTGGAGGTGCTTCCAATATCTACACATGGTTAGGTTTTTTTTTTAAAAAAAAAGGAAACAAAGATTATATTAATAAAACAAAGTACAAGAGAAAGAGGATTCTCCCATTTAGCGAGAGAGACAACCTCCGATGCCTTACATACTACATTCCTATAGATTGGGTAAAATATAACCCCATTCTGCTAAGAATTGCTGAACCCTCTGAATTGTTGAACCCGATGTTTTAGAAATCCTGATGAAACATCTCCCATTTCTTTCTTCCCAAACCGACCACCAAACTGCCAACAGACACATTCTCCACATCATAGTTCTATGTTTCCCTAATTTTGGCCCAAGCCAAGCTTTTATCAAACCATCTGATGAGGGAGGGAGGCACCACGAAATATTGAAAGAGCTGAGAATTGCTGACCACACTTGAACAGTGTAGGGGCAATGAACGAAAAGATGATCCACCGATTCCTCATCTGCCATACAGCAAAGGCGTATGTTGGTGATTATCATACCCCTCTTCCTTAAGTTGTCGACGGTCAGAACTTTCTTCTTCCCTACTAGCCATCTGAAAACCGAGATCTTTCGAAGAACTTTGAATTTCCAGACTTTTCCCATCATAGTATTATCCACCCCTGAAGAGTTTGATGCTATGGATATATAGAGAGATTTGACCGAAAACAGTTTAGAACTATTGCACCTCCATACATATACATGGTTAGTTTAATATCCAATCGCAGACAATCATCATTCATTCAAAATCAGAGTAGTATTTGATCAATGGGTATCAAAAGATAAGTGAAGATAACTAAACCAAGAAGTAGTAGGGCTAAAAATCAAAGTATAGGATGAACGTCCAACACAAAAAGGGAAGAGCTGGAAATCTATTGGTTGAGCTCCTACATCTTAGCCACATTAGCGACAGCTCCACATCGCCAAGGTCCTCATCCACCTCTACCTTGATACCCTTAGACTCCACGCCTCCACCTAACTAATTGGTGCATTTGCATATAACAACGTGAGTGGCCAACTCGAGAAATCCCTCTAAGATTACACAATGACATATTAATCAAGTATAGTTTTAGATAGGAAAGCATACAACACAGTAACAATCATAATGCAATCTTGTTTTAATGCATGGATTCATGAATGCACATTAACCTGGGAATGCACATCTAGCTGGCTTTAGGGTTACCCACCTGCGAAAATACCTCTAGGTATGTGCATCAACAATGACTACCTACCATTCAACATAAATGTGGCTAGCCACCAGTGAAAATACTAAAAGGTATGTGCATCAACAATGGCTAGCACACCCACAAATAACAGTGGCTAGCCGCCAACGAAAATACCCGAATGTACATGCATCAACAACGGTGAGCACACAAAAGGGGTCGTTCGTACAATGGACATCAATGAAAATACTCAAAGGTACATGCTACCACAATATCTAGCCACTTGATAACGCCCACGTGTTATAGATGCATGATTAATCCAACCTTTAGTAGTCCGATTTGCAAACAACCCATTTTAACAAAACCTCTACAACTAGTGGCCAACCTTGATCTGACAAGTAGACCTTACCATCACTAATTCATATATAATCTCAACAAAAATGGGGTTCCTCCCAATAAAGGCAACTAGGTACCAAGTCCATTTAAGGACACAATGAAAGGGATTCCACCCAACAAGGCCAAACTAGGGCACACTAATTTTCATGGAGAAAATTCTCTCCTCCCTTCTATCACACGTTTACGCATGTGGGGTCCACCTTGTGGACGATTGTCAGGTGCATGCGCATAGCCTTACACTATGCGTGCATGCGCACAACCTTACTCAGTGCATGCATGGTGTCTCTCTGCTCTCCTCTTTGTTGGGAGATCGGGGTAAGACTTTTACGTTGAAAGATTGCATTGGACTTCTGCAATGATCATACGACACAAAGTTGAGGTAACATCTCAGCCATTGGTTTGTATATATTCTAGTTGATTATATCTAGATGGGGATCCTTAATTAATTTCTAAAATCGGTTTGAAATTTTTTACACTTTCATGTCTTTCAAAAAATCACTAACATGAATGGTGTTAATGTGGTGTATACATCCATGTATACATCCATGAATGGTGTTAATGTGGTGTATACATCCATGAATGTGTTAATGTGGTGTATACATCCATGTATCTTTTATGGTGGATATATGTATGCATTTTTGTGACAGATACATTTAATCAACTTTGTGGTGGGGATATATGTATACCACCTTTAATTTGAGTACAATATACATGTATCGTATGATACTAAAAATTTGAAATATGTCCAACATTTGCTAGAAATATTGAGGGCTATTTATAGATATACTAAGGTCCAAATTGCAATTACATTACTCAGTTGGATTTGCTAAGAATTGTAACTGCATATTGAGGTTGGTTAATATTATGAATACTATGGAAGGTGATTGCAATTTGGTCAGTTCCACTTGATCTGGTTATTTCAGTTCAGTTGAATAATGAATCTAAAGACAGTTGTAAATAGTTGCCTTTTGTTAGCATTTTATGCAACACTTGTACGCACTATTCCTATTTTTTATTAGTAGGGAATCTCTTACCTGCAGCTAATTGTAGATGAGAAAACTGTGCAATTTGATGCGTGTGGGGCCCACCGTTGTATGTGTATGTGTATGGCATATAATCCATTCAACAGTCCACCATGAAAATGGCATGCCCCGAACTCAGGCTGATCCTGCCATAAGGTGGGGCACCACCTGAATTTGGACATTTTTGGGCCATCATTTTCTTTGGTCTGGCCCACCTGATGATTGGATCAGCCTGATTTTAGGGGTTTCCTATTTTCATGGTGGGAAAAACCTGCTGGACAGGTTGGATTCCATAAACATGCCACGGTTGTCCCCCAACCAGTTAGTTCAATGGGTCTCTCGTCTACAACCAGTTGAGGGTGAGATGTGCCCGCACAAGTTGAAGGCTCCAAAAGTGCAAGGTTAAGGACCAAGAGGACGTGGATGGAGGTAGTAAGAGAAGACTTGATGACCTATGGTCTCTGAACGAAGGCATGGCCCTCGATAGAGTGGAATGGTGGAATAGGATTCATGTAGCCAACCCCAATTAATTGGGATGAGGCTTAGATGATGATGATGGAGCTATCTACAGTTGGTCCTACATTTCGGACGGTTTAATTTGAGTTAAGTGTATGCCATGTATACAATTTCTGAGTACTTGCATATCAACTATATGCTCTCCCCGGATTATCAAATAACTCTCCAACGGTAGACTCTTATGTTGGTTTGGCACCATTTTTGAGATTGGAGCAGTGACTTATCCTTGCATGTTGGCACTCATTTACCCCATCCACACCATCCAACTATGGGCACATCGTGGATGGAGCAAGTTTCTAAAATCACACCAATCAAGCAATCTTAACCATCCAAATGATGGTTATCAAGTTGACAATTAAATGCAAAACAGTGTTTGATCTAAATTCCAAGGGCAAAATCATATGGTTGCTGTCATCTGCAACTTGTAATGTTTGGGTTATGCTCTATCTACAAATGTTTGGTCATGTGGAAGGTTTGATTTGTACATGTAAGGTCCAAGAGTCACCACCATTTTAATGGTATGTATGAGTCACTGCCATTTCGTCTTGCCATAAAACTGTCATAAAACTATGACTTGTGTAGGGTGGAAGAGTCACCACCATTTTGCACTGGGCCATCATGAGGACCCCTCGTATTAATGGTATGGATGACACTAGTCATCATGTCAATGTTATGAATCACTCTCCAATTCTAAGAAACACGACTCATCTGAGTCACCGCGTTGACTCGCTCGGGGTCAAATTTTATAGGTCGACCAAGTCGAGTCCAAGTCACGAGTTTACCAACCTTGATCACTATAGATTATGTCAGATACTTGTAGGATATTCTTTCTCTAAACCGTGTGTGAAATTCATGACTTCAAATCCCAGTCCAGTGACTTGGTTGATTTTCAATCCAAGCTGTATTGCCAAAATAAATGTGACTTGGACAAGTTGATCCAAGCCTTTAGGACCTGTTTGGATTGAGGGAAAAGAGGAACCAAAAAAGTTTTCCTTTGATGTGACATTTCATTTGTTTGGGAAACCAAAAAAGAAAAAGAAAAAAAAAAGGAAATCGATTTCATTTCCTCAACAAATGCTTTCCTTCACAGTTTCTCTAGCAAAACAAACGGGGGTAGGGTATTTGCATTCCTCCTTGCTTTTGTCAACTTCACACTCGCTCATGTCATCAATTATGTTTTACTTACCCTTGTTTTTATTTCACCCAATCCAAACACGCCCTTAATATATGCGATTCTCGTTTGACTGAGCTGATATGGATGACTCATGAATTTTCACAATCTTGTCAGAACAAGTCCCCAACTCCCAAGGGCTCTCCCCATCTTGGTCATATCCATTCTAATTCTAAAATCTTTTATTTTGGTATTGTTGTCTCTAAGAAGCTTTTCTCTTTCATTTAATTGGATTCTCATTACATTATTCTTTGCAGTTGCTAACATATGTTGTCTTTGTACATGCGTTTAGAGTCTGTGGAGCTAACTCTGAAGGAAGCAAAGCGTATCTGGCATATGTTGCAGAAGGGTTGGGTAAATCCCAGAATTGGGAAGATGTCATGAAATTTCAGAGAAAGAACGGGTCTTTGTTTAATTCGCCATCCACCACTGCAGCTGCTCTAACCCACCTTCGGGATGCTAAATGCCTTGAATACTTGCAGTCACTCTCAAACATGTTTGGCAATGCAGGTAACCTCCCAAACCAATTTCTCCTTGTATTTTTTGTAAATTCAAAACTTGGTGCATGCGATCTTCTAGGAGTTGACTATGATGTGCCCATCAACTGTACACGTGACATACGTGTCAGTTGATCTAGACCTTCTAATTGTGGGTCCTCTTGTGTGTGGGGAGTAGCATGAAACTCTTGCTGATAAGACAATTCTATTCATGTCATTGGATGCCATCAAAAGGATGATTCACAAGAAAATGTTTGGTGTCCAAATTTGACATGTGAAATTATATAGTTAAGATTGTCCCACATTTTGGATGGCATGGATTACATGCATTCCATGACTGCGACGCACAGGTTGACACTGTTCTGTTCAATATACAGTGGTGAATACACGACATAGTGCACCCCATTCTTCTAATGCTGTTTGATGGTAATGTTGTTGTCTGTTTCAGTTCCCACTGCTTATCCGCTAGATATATATACCCGCCTTCGTATGGTTAACAATCTTGAAAGGTTAGGAGTCGCTCGACATTTTAGGAATGAAATAAAAACCGTGTTGGATGAAACATACAGGTAATAGTTGAAGCTTAGATCTGAATATTGCTTTCAATTTGCCAACCTATAAAAATATAACATTGCCCACCATACAGATCTTGGCTGCAGAGTGATGAAGAGATATATTTAGACATATCCACTTGTGCAATGGCATTTCGGCTTTTACGTATGAATGGATATGACGTTTCTTCAGGTATTTGATCAAATAATTATTAACTTTTGACTTCCTGGACGTGTTATGAATGTTTGTTAAATCAATGTAATTTGTGGTTTAGATGCATTAATTCAATTTTCTGAAGAAGATGCGTTCTCTAATTCGATTGGAGGACATGTAAAGAATACGGGTACAGTTCTAGAGCTATATAAGGCTTCACAAATTATGACATTCCCAAATGAACTGGTCTTGGAGAAACTACATTCGTGGTCAAGTCAATTCCTGAAACAAGAATTATCCAAGGGTGTAATGCATATAGATGGATTCCATAAGGATATTAGTACTGAAGAGGTAATGTTTCCATGCTATTTATTCTCATTTCTATGTTTCCGTATCATATTATGCTCAACATGCAATGGCATATGCTATTTGGCATAAGAGTTGTTTAGGCAGGGTCCACCTTTTGGTGATCTAGATGTAAGGTGATCCCCGTTATAATCATATGTGGGAATGGAAAATGTCTCAACAATCTCTTTTGTGGGATAATCATAGTTGTCCAATTAATGGTCCACTTGGATAGTTTAGTCAGTGGTCTACGATCAACAATTAAGATCTAATGTGTAGTGGTGTGGGTAACATTTCCGATAGTTTTAGCATGACATGTCTAGGACCATGATTTAAGTATCAATATCACTTGTGGGATAATCATAGTTGTCCAATTAATGGTCCACTTGGATAGTTTAGTCAGTGGTCTATGATCAACAATTAAGATCTAATGTGTAGTGGTGTGGGTAACATTTCCGATAGTTTTAGCATGACATGTCTAGGACCATGATTTAAGTATCAATATCACTTGTGGGATAATCATAGTTGTCCAATTAATGGTCCACTTGGATAGTTTAGTCAGTGGTCTACGATCAACAATTAAGATCTAATGTGTAGTGGTGTGGGTAACATTTTCCGATAGTTTTAGCATGACATGTCTAGGACCATGATTTAAGTATCAATATCACTTGGCATCACGCCTCAGTGATCCAAAACAAGGAGGTGGGTATCAAATCTTGTAGTACGCTGTTTCGCAAAATATAGCCTTCATAAACTTCCTGATATCGTTGATGCGTGTGATACATGTTGACGATATCACAGTTTCGTTAGTCCCTAGTGAAAAAATTCAAAATTTTGATAAAAATAAAAAATGATTTTCTTTGAAATTTTTTGTTGTGATCTTGTTCCTAAAGGAGATTATGACAATTGCTTTTCATATGTTTGGAGAGAAAATGGAATTTAAGTGCTTTACGTTATGCACGTGGTTTGTGGGTGATTGTGTGCATCCTCAAGGAATAGTCTCGACTTAATAAGGGGTGGGGAGACACCCCATCGTCATAAAAAAAAAAAGGATTTAAGTGTGAAAAACTTGAGATTGTAGAGCATGCAGTATTGAAAACCTAATTGGTGAGTTTTTGCTAATTCAAATTGTTTTCTGTTGTTTAAATTGTTTGGAATCAGCGGAGATGTTAGTAATCCATGATTTTGCATGTTTTGCATCCTCAATCATTGATTGACCTTAGATTTTCGAATTTAGGAAAAATGGGAGAAATTGGGGAAAATCCAAAAATTTCAAGTTCACCCATTTAAGTTGCAATTAGAGTGTGGAAAAATCACATTAGAGTGCTTGAAGGTGATATACAGATTGACGGTACTTCTTGAATTTTTGAAAAAAGTTATTTTTTTAATTAAAAATATTGAAAATAAATTAAAAACGATTTTAAAAAATAAATTGATAAGATGTTATTTGTGCCTAATATTTATGTTGATCTTAACATCAACTACACATATGAAGGAATCAATGTTGGACTTATTTGATCCTTAGCTATTCATGCAAAGATCGGTCATTGGAGAGGTCTATAGAGAGTCTGTTTTATGAAATATCTGAGAGATCCAAAGAAGACTGAGCCGGTTGCGGAGAACCTTCAAGAGAAGATCAACATACACTCTTTTATTTCTTTTCAAAATTTAAAATATAAAAAATAATAACAAAATATATTTTTTAACTAAATGCACCATACATTGTAGGACAGGTTTAGTGCAAGTATTTGGATAAATTTGGTGCAAGTAGGACTGATTTTGAATATAGTCGCATCACTTCTGTCAGGCTGTGCATAGTTTAAGATCCTATATAAAGGAAACTTATCATGTGTACTTGTTTTTTGTGGATATTTTAAGTCCTAAGTACGTAATGGTATCTTTCTTGATATTCTTGAAGTTTCATTGAAAATTTTGACCAATTTCCCAATGTTTCCCAAAAACAACGATACATTATGTGATACATGTGATACGGATATGTTTCCATATTCCAAGGGTGTGCGATACATGTGTCGATACCAATACTTAAATTAGTGGTCTAGGATAGGTCCTCCTAGATGGATGGCTAGATTATAGAATGAGGGGCCCGCCTATTATGAAGCTGGCCGAACAAGGCAAGTGGTTTAATTTGGTTGAGCATTGCATATTTCTTCTGGAACTTTTTTTTTTTTTTTTTTTTGCTGTTGTTATTTTTATTTTTCATAGAGGCAGCAACTGGTTGGGAAAAGTCATGGAAATTTTAAGTTTTTATATGGGCCCTTTTCAGGTAGAGTACGAACTAAAATTTCCCTACTATGCCAATTTGGACCGCTTATACAACAGGAGAAATATGGAGCACTATAATGCACGTGATTTTCAAATTTTGAAAACATCATACAGGCAAGTTTTCATTAAACTGTTTGGAAAGAAGAAAAGAAAATCCAAAGCTCTACAAGAATGTTTAGCTTGCGATATTTATTATACATTGAACTTGTGATTTGACTTCCCATGTATCAGGTCCTGCAGTATCAACAACAAGGATATCTTGGAATTTGCAGTGGAAGATTTTAATCTATGTCAATCCATTCAACGTCAAGAACTCGAACATCTCCAAAGGTACATGTATATCATTTAGGATGATCATAGATGGAATATTGAATTGGAGAGAATGCTCCAATGCTCTCCAAGCACTATAAGTTACAGTGCTCCTAGTTGCATCCATTCAATTGGATAGTCCAATCGATTGATCTGAATTGTCTATTCACTCCAGAGCACATTTTATGGACCACCATGCAAAACCAGCACTGGTCAGATGATCTAATCCATCCTTGATTTGTCCTCATTTTCTCTAGCATCCCTTTTCTAAGTCATGGATGGGATGGTTACGACTGCCAAACAAAAGTGATTCTTCAAAGTCATTAGCCATTGTGGATGGGATGGTTACAACTGCCAAACAAAAGTGATTCTTTAAAGTCATAAGCCATCCATGGTGGGTCCTTACAAATAGATGGATCAAATTGTTGATTGGATCTGTTTTTATGTAAACGAGCTTGACTGTCCATATTAAAGTCCCTCAGCCAAATGGTTATTATTTGTCAGATTGTTGTAATGTTTGCATGGATATAATTGAAGGTCTGGGTCAATGTATTGGACTAAGTGTCCCAACACAACTAGGAATTCTATGGCTTATATTGCTCTGAAAGTATTGGGGCATTTCTCTGAATTGAAGGCAATAGTTTAGTTCGTAAAGATGAAATAATCATGTAGACAGCAGGAAATGAGGGAAAGGAAAAGTATAGACATAAACCACATTATATACATTAAGACTGAGAATAAGAGGGTCTTGGTAAAAGAGAGTAAGGCTAAGGAGACGTGGAGAGATTACTTTTAGAGATGGTTGAATGAAGATTTGGGCACATGGATAGGCTAGGTAGAGAGACTAAGATCCTAGGTATTGTGACAGAGTGGGTATTAGCATAGAGTTTGGGTTGGGGAAGTAAAAGTAGCTCTATTTGGATGAAAAGAAGAAGAAGAAGAAGAAGAGGGGGGGGGGGGTGTGATGTGCCAGGTCATGGAGTTAAGTAGCGGTATTAGAATGCGACTCTCCTGGGGACTGAAGCTGATATGACTCATCCCAGCTCCGTCACATATTAGTGTGGTGGCTTGTTTCATTTTGGACTGAAACCAATACAACTCAAATGCTATCGAGTTGTATTGGATGAACTTTCAAACCTTGTATAGAGGTGATAATTGAGATGTCGTAGATGATGAGTGAAATAGGCTACTACTCCAGCAAGTAGTCTTTTCAACGACATTTTGCAGAGAAATAGCTAGTTGGGTGGAGGAGAAGCTTTGCAATGACTATTTACAAGGCCAAAGAGGTGTATGAAGTTGCATCAATTATTAGGAAATCAAACTTACGAGTCTCACTATGAAGCTCCTGTAGAGCCTGGCAGAGGAAGGACTAAGGCAGGAAACAAGGATGTAATGATGCAACTGCAGACCATCTCAGTCAGGATGGAAGAAGAAAGAAGAAAGAGAAGGAAAGGAAAAAAGGGAAGATGAAAGGAGAAAAGAGGGGAAATATTTCCAAACCCAAGATTTAGGTTTTGCAATGATGGCATCATTCCACCATGCGAGCATCATCCCAGTTCCCCAGAGGCTCATAACATGAGCATTTTGCAAGAGATAAGGAACAGAAAGGTGAAAACATAAAGAGTTTAAGGTTTATTTAGGAACGTGGCATAGTTAGGATTTGAATTCTCATTTCGATGATTTTTTTTTTTCTATTATTAAGTTTTATTGTTTATTCCATCATTTAGTTTGTACTTTTACTAATTAAAGGACACTTTCCTGGTTATCATAGTTATGCAGTGATTAGGATTAGAGAGTGAAATTCACGAAGACAGGGCATGCATGGAATATAAAACCCACATGTGATATTTTGATGCTAATACAATAGCATTTTGTTTTCTAATTGTTCTTGGAGTGATTCTCAGCAATTTAAGTGATTTCTCAAGGCCTGGCTAGTTTGTTGCTAATAGTAAATAGTCATTGGATGGTCTGACGGTAGCCAATATGTAAGTTATGATCTAAATTTGCAATTGTAAGTCTTTCTTTTCTTCTCTTTTCCTTTTTTTTTTTTTTCCTTTTTTTTTCTTTCAAAATTGCTATAGTTATCTGTTATTAAAGGTTTAAAATTTAAGGTGTTCATTGATTGCAACCATGCAATAGTCATAATCCTGCACATCATATAAGAGAATTAGTTTGGCTTCACGCCGGGGTGATCGCCTGATCGGTATGGAGGATATATTCTTACTTAGACAACTGATGGGAAAGAGTAGAAGAAGGGGAAGAACCTATGCAAGTTTTTGAAGAGTTGGAGAAAGCACACATTAGAGTATGTGGGAAGGTTATGCAGTGAGTGCTCAGGAGGAAAAGTGTCCTTGGAAAAAAATATTGACATCATTAGAGACATGTGGGAGGATTTTGTTACAAGAGTGAGAACTACTTGTGGTTGAGACTAGTGAGCTCCTTTGTTTGTGGCTTTTTCATCAAGCATTGGCTTTAGGCTGTTACCTTTCTCGACTTGTTATAGATGAGCTAGTATTTCACAATATCCAGCAACAGAACTAGAGGGGTGAATTCTAAATTGGATGTTTGGAAGAAGGCTCTACTGTCAAAGGTCTAGAAATTAGCGAAATGAGTATTTGAAGTGCAACTTTAGTGAGGATTGTCACATAGATGAGCCTTTGACTAAAATTGATGGTTATGAGCTTCTCAGAGTGACACATTTCATTACCTTGGCGCTATAATTAAATAGGATGGAGAGACCAACGTGGATATTTGCAATATAATTTCTGACAGGTGGATGATGCAGAGATTTACCCCTGGAGTGTTTTAGGATTGCTGCATGTTCAATGGGAAAATTTTATAAAATAGCTATTTGATTGGCTATGTTATATGTAGTGTTGGGCAATTGAGATGGTTCGGCTATGTGCTATGAAAGACAGAGGAGGTCATGAGAGGAAGGCCCAAAAAGGACTTGCCTCAAGGTGGTGGGAAAAGATATGGATGCTTGTGCACTTACTGTGGACACGGATTTGGGAATATTTGGCAAAACGGGATTCATAAAGAGGATCCAAATAGCTGGAAGAGGCTATGATGATGTGATGGTGAAAGAGACAATGATCATGTTATAATACCTTCTTTCTTATTTATAATGTGGGATAATGCTCTAGTTGTGGTTACATTACTTCTCAAGTAGGACATGGAAGGAATACAACTACAATTTGAGGGATATGTCCTCTCTGAATATGAGATTTGCTAGGCCCACACTTATGTGCAACAAAGTTCATGTACACGCCACACATGTGCCAGCATCACACGATAGGTCCAAGATCGGATCACCCATCAGAAAGGCACCATGATATTGATGGATGGATTGGATCTCACGTGTGCTATGCTAGTATGAATTAGTGTATACTGATATCTTTCCATGTGAACAGGTGGGTCAAAGAAAACAGACTGGATCAGCTAAAATTTGCTAGGCAGAAGCTGAGCTACTGTTATTTCTCAGTTGCCGCCACCCTGTTTTCTCCCGAACTATCTGATGCTCGCATGTCTTGGGCCAAAAATAGCATACTCACCACTGTTATTGATGACTTCTATGATATTGGTGGTTCTAGAGAAGAACTAGTAAACCTCATTAAATTGGTCGAGCGGTATGTTTTCTTTTCTATCCTTTTTTTTTTTTTGGCATTTTATTCTGAAACCCCAATTGAGTTTGAGGGCTTATAGAATGCGTTTTCTTTTTTTATTTTTTATGTGATACTCATTTTTATTAGAAAGGGCTTATAGAATGTTGAGCCCCAGGCAACATATAATTTGCAACGTACAACTCGAGACTGTACAGTTTGCTTGGATTTTCATTTTCCACAAATGGGTTTCTTGGTTCAGCACTCCAAACTGTTGATATGGCAGCCTGAGCATCAAAATTCTCTTAGCGGGGAAGATCCTGCCTGTTAATTGGTGACCGAAAAATAGATGGTTCAGAAAGACATGCAGCTTATGTACGCATTCAACCAAAAAAGCCAAAAGATATAACGGTTAGGATCTTCTGATCTGGGGGTTTTTTTTTTGGTGCACGGGGTGTCCTGAATGGGGCCCATGATCAATTGTAGATCATTGAACCATGGCCCCACCTGCACTAAGTACAAAACTAAGCAAAGCGTACATTTTATTGGGTCAAGCATTGTACAAACCTCATAGTTTGAACTTTGAAGCACAAGATTTTGTACCTGGTGGGTCCCATGGTCTGATGATCAAGACCATTGATGTGATGGCCCCACTGATAATAGGGATGCCTCAAAAGCCTCCTAGATTGGAAGATCCTAACAATTTTACCTTTTGAATATAAACAGAGGGCTCAGAAAAAAATATGTGCAGCAGTGGTCCACAGTCATGGAAAATAGCCTGAAAGGGCTAGGATCTTCTGCACGTGAGATATTTTGGGCATCTCTCAGCCATGGTGGAGTCCATCTGATCAACAGTTTGGATTGAAGCATGGGCCTGCATGTACATGTTTGCTTTCGCTCAATACCCTATAATTCCTCAATGAGACCACCATTTCCTCTGATCTCTTGATTCTGCTTCCCAGTTGAAATAAATGTAATGAACTGACCCTCAGGTGGGACGGGAATTCAGCAGCTGATTGTTGCTCCGAACAGGTCGAGATCATATTTTTCGCACTTCGCGACACAATCAATGAGATTGGAGCCAAGGCATTCGCATATCAAGGGTGTTGTGTCACACACCACGTGATTGAGATAGTAAGATCTCTTCTCTGATTTCTCCTAAATGTTCTGTTAGATAGGAGGTGACATGTACTGCTGTGTTTTCTGCAACAGTGGCTGACCTTGCTCAAGTCTATGATGAGAGAGGCAGAATGGCTGCTTGACAAATCTCTGCCCACTTTGGATGAATATATGACCAATGGGTATGTATCGTTTGCCTTGGGGCCCATCGTTCTCCCAGCGCTCTATCTTGCGGGGCCAAAGCTTTCTGAGGTGGTCGTTAGAGATTCAGAGTACCATAATCTATTCAAGCTAACGAGCACATGCGGGCGTCTTCTCAATGACCTGCAAGGCTTCAAGGTAGAAATTCTCATTCATCCCATTGCGTTATAGGCTTACAATTTTAATAAAGGTGTGCTTGGACCAAGAGTCTGTACAGCAGCTTGGGTTTTAGTTGTACAAGTGAGCCCCATGGTTCAATTGTATAACCCGTTGTATCAATGGGCCTCTCTATGGATGGCGCAGGAACCCCGGACTGGAAGATCCTGGCTATGGAAGATTTGGCCTTCTTTTGGTTGAATGTGAACTGTTGCTTGGCTGAGAGTTTGTACCTATGCTCTGGTTATAATTTGTGCTAGTGGGGCCCATGGTTTGGAAATATAAGCTTCATGGAACTCGAATGTGAATGGCCCAGGCGCCTAAACTTCCCCAGATTGAAGATCCTAGTTATAGATTATTTGGCCTATCTGTCCATTTATTGGTCATCTATTGGAGTAGGAATTTTCCATCTGGGACTTGGGACTGGTAATATCAATGTTAGGTTCCCCAATTGCACGACTGAACATCTTGTAGAAGGGTTGAGATCTACCTAGAGCTGGGCAAGGGACGACTCGACTCATCTGACTCGTTCTGACCCGACTCGACCTGAACCGAGTGGTTGAGTCGATCTGAACCGAGTAAACTTCATCCAATCTGAACTCAAACCAAGTTGAGCTCGAGTCACCCAGTAACTCGACTCGATTCAACCTGAAATCCGACTCAGTACTGACTCGACTTGATCTGAAACCCGACTCGTGTATATATATATATATATATATATATATATATATATATATATATATATATATATATATATATATATATATATATATATATATATATGGAAAACGGTACGTAGTACGCACGAACTTTTTTTGATGACCCATCATACGTGATGAATCTTGCAAATCCGAACGGTTCACATGAAGCAGAATCTCATGAAACCCCATGGTATGAATTTTTACTTTGATCCGAAACTTTGGTGGACCGTGAAAAATGTAAACAACTTCTTTTCTTGATTTGAATTTCTCTTTGCTATGGACGGTATGGATAAAAGTTTTAGATAAAAGTAAAACTTGGTCTTGGGGGGTTTCACTAGGTCTTTGCTTCACATGAAGCGGTTAGATTTTGGATCAACATCACGTATGATGGGTCATCAAAAAGTTCGTACGTATTACGTACGAACCAGTCCAGTGAGCGCTTCTCTATATATATATATATATATATATATAGGGAAAAGGTACTATGCGCTCGAGCAAGCCGTCTGTGAGGTCGGTGGGGCCCCACCGTGATGCCTTTCGAACATCAACACTGGCCCACCGATGTACCATTCCATGGTGGGCCTAGACGCCCAAAATCAAGTCAATCCGTGACTTTAGTGGGCCACACCACGTACGTAAGTGCGAGAGGGGCCGTGCGCACCATTAAAACATTCATAACCATTTTTAGGGCCCACCGAGATGTTTTTTGCAAATCCAGACCATCCATTATGTGTGTCCAACTTGAATGAGGGTTCAGAACAAGTTTCAGGTGCATGGAAAACTCATGTGGGTCCCACAGTGCTTTTATATGTTTTTGGCATGTATACTTATGGTTTTAGATGGTGTGGTCCACCTGAGTCATGGATTGACCTGATTTTGGGCGTCTGTGCCCACCATGGAATGGTGCATCTGGTGGACGGTGTTGATGTTCGAAAGGCATCACGGTGGGGCCCACCCAGCTCGACCTCATGGACGACCGCTTTATGCTCGAGCGCATAGTACCTTTTCCCATATATATATATATATATATAAACCCAGATTTGACGTTTCAGATTTAAGATGCTATGTAGCTAATGGAGAGGCTACAATTTCGTTGGGTGCACCTAGGTTCTGAGTTGTGATTTCAACCCGCGGATACCCGCCACACCCAACCTGACTCGGTGCTGACTCAACCCGACTTGGTACTTGTGACCGAGTCGGACTCGATCCGGGTTAGTCCAGGCCAGACCTAGACTTGGATCAGTTTAGGCATGCTGGACTCGGTACTAAGTCAGGTCAAGTTTGGCTCAAGTCTATTTCAAAACAGGGTCGAGTTGGGTCAGCCCTAACTCGGTTCGACTCGACTCGATGCCCAGCTCTAGATCTGCCCACATGGAATGTTTCCGGTACAGCCCTCATTTGCAGTGGGACCATCAAACCAATGGTTTGGAACACCAAACCATTGGACCCACATGGAGCAAATTCCTTTGCATTCACAAACTACATGTATGCTGATGCGCTGGACTGTATATTGCAAGTATTCGTGTGGTATCCCTATCCATATTGGCATTGACACTGTGGGGCCATTTGGATGTAATCAAACTTGTGTGGGCTCAAGCTATTTAGATCATTTTCTTGGATAAAACACCCTGAAGCAGGGTTTAAAGATGGATTGTGGCACTAGGGAGTGTAATATGGATGGATTCATATGCAACATTTATGGCGCATGTGCACATTGACACATATTCAACACTCGAAGATTTATGATGGCACATGCCCACATGTGGGACACTTGAACTTGGATGGCCTCACATGTGGCACATTTGGTGCATGTGCACTAGATAGCATTTCCACATACACGCTAGGGATAAGCTATCCCCATTGTTATTTCACATTCTTTTTGCAAAGATATGTTATCCTTGTTATTGCACTGGATAAGTCTGCCCTGGTGATGCATGACATGAGATTTAAATATGATATGTAAGATTTCAGGCTTAGATCATACCAATTCAGAAACAATTACACAAATTCCGCATCCCACATGAAAATCCAAACATTTAATCAAAGGGGAATTTATGCGGGTCCAAGCCTACATAAGCTAGGACTGGACCAATAAAAATTATAAGCCAAACGATCTCAAAGGGAAATAGAAATTAACCACTCATGCATAGCAAACAGTCCCTAGTCCAAGGGATTCCCCAATCTCAATTCAAGGAACCCAAGGGTGAAAAAAGGACATAAATTAGGGCTAATGCAAACTAAGGCTAGGGTTTAGGAAATAGGAATGAAAAGAGGAAAACCTGACCCGGAGAAAGCTCCTGCTCGCAGATGGTGACCCGGGGTTGACGCACGTGCGCGGGTGGGCCGGCTGCACGTGTGATGGAAGCCCGCCTCCCCAAAGTGACACCTACGCCTTTGTCGGCTAGGGGAGACCTCCAATCCCTCCAAGTTTGACGACGATCCGACGTAAGGTCGAGGTGTAGTACTCCGCCGAAGTTTCAACCCTACTAAAGGTCCAGATTCTGTAAACTGGCTGTAGGGGAATGAATAGCTGCAAAAGCTGAAAATTCAAAGTAATAATGATGATAGAAGATGAAATATATGGATGAGAGAGGGTAGGGACGGATGGGAATAGATGTGGCTTCACATCATGTAGTTAGCCCTTCGAAAAAGGAGGGCTTCGCACCCACTTTTGAATTCTTCCACAACTCACTAAGAGAGTAGAAAAATAAAGCAGGATTTTTTATTAAGCTTGAATGAATCAAAAGAACTGCAAGGGGTGCCTATTTATAGGGAAAATCCTATAAACTCGCGCCATGTGCACAACCTGTTACTTGGCGATGAAGTAAACTAAAATAAAAATCAAACAAAGAAATCTAAATCGTTCACGATGTTCTAAATAATAACAATAAGCAAAACCTAAAATATAAATTCAATCCGACGAGTGGGCCACGATCATGAGATCCCATGATAGGCTTTTCTTGACTAACGGGCTCACTCTTTTAAATCAAAACTTCGTCTTCTACCTAGGAGGCCCTCCTTGGACGTCGTCATTGATCCAGATCGACGATGGGGCCCTCCTGGCGTACGAGCGTGGGGTGGTGGTGTGCGTGTACGTGTGGACGGCGTGCGCGGGATGTCCCCACCAATTCTCCCCGACTGCGAAAATTTTGTCACTGGCGAAATAAAACTCCTGAATCGCTCCGAAATGTAAGGATCAAGTCTCTGAAGCTCCTCAACGAGCCACGTATTGGTTGGAGCTGAACGTGACTTCCACTTGACCAAGAACCTCTGAAACCCACTGTCCGACGTTGAAACTATTTGATGGTCCAGGATATCCTCTATTTGAAACTAAGGATTAAGTCTCTGAAGCTTCTCCTCAATGAGCCACGTATTGGTTGGAGCTGAACGTGACTTCCAATTGAGCAAGAACCCCTGAAACCCACTGTCCGACGTTGAAACTATTTGATGGTACAGGATATCCTCTATTTCTTCTCTGGGTGTGTAAAGGCTAGGTATGGTAGGTAGAGGCTGCGAAGAATGGTCAGAACAAGTAGGTATGGGAGGTAGAGGCTGGGAAAATGGGTTGGGACGGGTAGGTATGGGAGGTAGAGGCTAGGAAAATGAGTTGGGACGGGTAGGTATAGGAGGTAGAAGCCAGGAAAACGGGTAGGAATGGGATGTAAAGGTTGGAAAAATGGGTCTGGAGGGGGCCATGGATCAAGGGAAAGGTTTGGGGAATCAGGATGGTTAGGCAAAAGGCTGGACAATGCATCAATGACCCCTTGAAATGCAACTAGATCCTCCACATTGAATGTGTAACTAATTCGCATGGAGGGTGGAAGATTTGCCACATATGCATTGAGACCGGTTCGTTTTATAATTTTGAATGGTCTAACGCTATACGCGTGTAATTTTCGAACGGCTCCCTGAGGGTACCGCTCTGGCCTGATGCAGATCATCAAAGAGTCTCTTACATCGAATTCCTTGAAACATTTATGTTGGTCTGCAGAAAGTGAGTAATGATCATTACTAGTCATGATCTTCTACCTGATTTCTTGATGCCATGAATAAACGTGATGCGCAAAAGACTCTGCAAGCTCTGACGGCCTATGGGACAGTGACATATGGATAAGATCAATAGGTTTCCCAGGTTTATAACTAGTAACTACTTCATAATGACTGAGACTTGTGGACCTATCAACATAACTATTAAACGCAAACTCGGCTATATGTATTATAGTGTCCCATGTTCTGGTGTGCTCTATATCCTTCCTAGGGGGAGATTCATCCGGTGGATCATCAGGAACGACATCACGAAACTCATCCACTACCTGAATGGCTTCAGTGGGTAACTCTACACTAGCCTCTGGTGCACTCTCTCCAACCACAAGGCCGCACATGTTGTACCCCTCAAAATAATGGTCTTGATGTCCCTTATGGGGTGGGGGTACGAATGCATGTTCATGACTGATTCCTTGGCCACCTCCATTCATTGGCCTATTCTCCTGACCACACCTGCCCGAGATTGGCCATCTTCCCTAATGGTGGGATTTGTCCTGAGGGAGGCCTCTATTTGGTCAAGGCGTTGATTTATGCTTCGTTCCAAGCACGTACCCCAAGACTCGATTTGCTGGGACAGCTTATTTAGTGACTCTAACAGTTGTTCCATGTTTAGTGTAAGGTGCTAGCCAAAACCATGACCTATATGTGTGAGCGTACAACTTGCTAACTCCACCTAAGGACTTTCTAGGACGACTATATGGGACTAAATGATCTTATGAGACTCTATATGAGGGGACTATGCAATGTCATTCCAACAATATAGTTAATAAAATAAGGGACTATGGACTCCTAAAGCTACATGTGATGGACTAGACGCATGACAGACTCAAACAAACTAACCCTAAACAAATAATGTATTCCCCTATAAGAACCCTAGGCTTTAATACCAAATTTGATGCAGGACATGAGATTTAAATATGATATGTAAGATTTCAGGCTTAGATCATACCAATTCAGAAACAATTACACAAATTCCACATTCCACATGAAAATTCAAACATTCAATCAAAGGGGAATCTATGCAGGTCCAGGCCTACACAAGCTAGGACTGGACCAATAAAAATTATAAGCCAAACGATCTCAAAGGGAAATAGAGATTAACCACTCATACATAGCAAACAGTCCCTAATCCAAGGGATTTCCCAATCTCAATTCAAGGAACCCTAGGGTGAAAAAAGGACAAATAAATTAGGGCTAATGCAAACTAAGGCTAGGGTTTATGAAATAAGAATGAAAAGAGGAAAACCTGATCTGGAGAAAGCTCCTGCACGCAGATGATGACCCGGGGTTGATGCACATGCATGGGTGGGCTGGCCGCACATGTGATGAAAGCCTGCCTCCCCAAAGTGACACCTATGCCTTTGCCGGCTAGGGGAGACCTCCAATCCCTCCAAGTTTGACGACGATTTGACGTAAGGTCGAGGCGTAGTACTCCGCCGAAGTTTCAGCCCTCCTACAGGTCTAGATTCTGGAAACTGGCTGTAGGGGAATGAATAGCTGCAAAAGCTGAAAATTCAAAGTAATAATGATGATAAAAGATGAGATATATGGATGAGAGATTAGGGACGAATGAGGATAGATGCGGCTTCACACCACATAGTTAGCCATTCGAAAAGGGAGGGCTTCGTACTCACTTTTGAATTCTTCCACAACTCACTAAGAGAGTAGAAAAATAAAGCAGGAATTTTTATTAAGCTTAAATGAATCAAAAGAATACAATGGGTGCCTATTTATAGGAAAAATCCTATACCCCTAAACTCGCGTCATGTGCGCAACCTATTACTTGACGATGAAGTAAACTAAAATAAAAACCAAATAAATAAATCTAAAGCGTTCACGATATTCTAAATAATAACAATAAACAAAACCTAAAATATGAAATCAATCCGACGAGTGGGCCACGATTATGAGATCTCATGATGGGCTTTTCTTGACTAACGGACCCATTCTTTTGAATTAAAACTTCGTCTTCTAGCTAGGAGGTCCTTCTTGGACGTCGTCATTGATCCAGATCGACGGTAGGGCCCTCCTAGTGTATGAGCGTGGGGGGTGGTGTGCATGGATGTGTGGACGGCGTGCGCGGGATGTCCCCATCACCTGGGCGGCTTGGGCCAAAACAACTTTACTTAAATTTAAACGGCCCCTATTATGGTACGCTGAGCAGAACACAAATTCCCTATTGACGCAAGGTGGCTACTAGACGGTGCTCTGTGGGCCCCACCATGATGTATGTGTTGTATCCACACCGTCAATCTTTTTTCCTAGATCATTTTTGGGCATGAGACCAAAAATGAGGTAGATCCAAATCCCAAGTGGACAACACCACAAGAAAACAATGGTGATTGCCCACCATTAAAAACTTCCTAAGGCCCATTGTAATGTTGATTTGCCATCTAACTTGTTGATTAGGTCACACAGACCTAGATGAAGGAAAAACATAAATATCAGCTTCATCCAAAACATTTGTGGGCCTTGAGAAGTTTTTAATGGTGGTTGTTCAATTACCACTGTTTTCTGTGGTGTGGTCCACGTGAGACTTGGATCTGCATCATTTTTGGGATCATGCCCTAAAATGATCTGAAAAAATGGATGGACGGTGTGGATCGTGGTGGGGCCCACAGAGCTGGATCCAGTAGCAACTAAGAGCATCAGTAGGCAATCTGCGTCCCCCCTGAGCACCATCTGGGTACATGGGTCCTCACGGCTCAGTCCATACCTGACCCATAGTGGGCCAGTCCATGTTGTCAAGGACCATTTGCGGCTCACATTATATAACCTAGCCCATTATGGAGTGGGAATCACATAAGAATGTGGTGCTGATAATTTACAAACCACTAACTGTCATTAGTAAATGTGGTTGTTCGTTTTAGTAATAATTATTATTTGGGCTGCTGTTCTGATTTTGTTGCAGAGAGAATTCAGGGAAGGAAAACTGAATAGCGTGTCGCTCCGCATGGTCCACAGCAATGGTGAGGTCACTGAGGAAGACGCCATGAGAGAGATGAGGGGTATCATAAACAATAGTAGGAGAGAACTGCTGAAGTTGGTGCTGCAGACTAAGGGGAGTGTTGTTCCAAGAGCTTGCAAGGATTTGTTTTGGATGATGAGCAGGGTATTGCACCTTTTTTACTTGAGGAATGATGGGTTCACTTCACCACAGGAAATGATTGTTTCTGTGAATGCAGTTCTACATGATCCCCTCAATCTGCCATCTATTTGACAGCAACTGTCATCGAGATGAAAGATTGAAGAGGCGATCGTGGTGCATGTTCCAATGTGGTATACCTATGCGGGGTCCAGCCATTCATCAGGTGGGGTCCACTGAACACATGACTCTGCCTGAAAATCAGGGTGGTCCAATTATCTAGTGGGCTGCACTATATGAGTGAGAAAAGGAAAATGGAGAAGAAAGATGGTGAGAAAGGTCATGTATGCAATGCACGCAGTATGGCAGATCTTGATTTTCGGACCCTGGGCATGTTTGAGTGGCCCCCCACCTGATGAGTGACCAGTTCCCATATGTGTGCCAAGTTAGCATGTATGCCATAATTCTCCCCTCTTACTTGATGAGATGTGATGTATTATAATAATACACAAATCAATAACAATGGAAAATTTTCTTAAAATGATTAGCTCCAAAGCTTTAAGTTCGCTTCTTCATCTTCTTTTTATTTGTGCATTCCCTCGTAGGTTTTCTGGGTAACACCTTGCCTGGGCTAGGCTTCAATAACAGGTCAT
The DNA here is from genome assembly GCA_030180095.1 of Magnolia changhungtana. Lineage (NCBI taxonomy): Eukaryota > Viridiplantae > Streptophyta > Magnoliopsida > Magnoliales > Magnoliaceae > Magnolia > Magnolia changhungtana. Next base: position 339,889 of record JASAUF010000042.1, read on the forward strand.
GCCTATGGTAAGCATGTACACCAAACAACTGAACTGTAGGTGGGTTATGCCCAGTTGGAAGTTGTTTGGGTCCATATACAATTTGTTTTAAATGGTCTACTGTTTGGAAGTGTTTGAAACATTCAAGGACCTGTTTCGTAGCTATTGTAATTTTGTATTAGAGACTTGGTTATGAAGATTATTTTTAATCCTACCAGAATGAAATATGATCTCTAATACATAATTACCATTAATTTAAAAAATGAGATGAACTCATTTTGAGGGCGTCTATCAAACAGGCCCTAGGTGGGTGTTGGAAACTAGCGTAGCATTGGAGGATCGAAATAATTCCTATGTTAATTAGGGTTGTCATTGAGCTGCAGTCAAGTAGATGAATGACTTTACATCATCTTGATCTCTACTGCATTTTGACTATGAAATTTATGAAGATTGACATGCTGTTTGTTATTCTGCACAAAAACACCACTAATTCAGGGGAAGATACTGAACTTTTGCACAAAAATGTCCTGCCTAGTTCAGTAATTTGTGGGAAGATACTGAACTTTTGTATTTGAAAAATGTTTTAGAAGATATCATTGAAGTAGAGGGGGATTGATAGAGTAATCCTTTATTGTAATTTTCAATGTGACTAGGTGGGGCAAGCAAATTCCGAATGATGGCCCGAACATTCAAAATCCTGGTCCTATTTCTTAAATAGCTAACTTGTTTTTTTTTATATACAATTGTGCTGAAAAATGATTCTATCCCATCTTAGATAACAACGATGATGAATTTAGGGCTGGTTTGGTTTTGAATTACCACTGGACTTCATTGTAAACAAGTCTGTTGGCAGCATGCATGTGCCACATGTGTGGCACACATGTTAGGTTTGGGCAACCGCTGGGTCCTTCCCGTGGCAGCAGCTACCTCCACCACCCTCCCTTATTTAAAGGGAAGAGGAGAGGGGTGGAAGGGGTGTTACACACGCACCACCACAGAGATGGGGCACGTGGGTTGCGTGCACTTTGGACACGTGGTGTTACGCTCCAAAATTTGGGTACAAAGTGTGCACCCTCGGACTCGAGTTTTAGTTCATAACTCATACACAATGTACTAACTTAATTCCCTGATCAGTTTAATCATATGTGATAATTACATTCAATCTAAGTTCCACCCTAATTCCAATCGCACATACCTAACACGTAGCACCAATCAACCAGGCATATATAAATCTTGATGACCATTAAAATAATATAAATATTAAAAATCATTCATTTATTATATCGTCAAATATAAATATATGTTTATTCCAGACTAACATCATTTCAATGAGATAATTCTAAACAATTTCTTAAAATCTCATAATCAATACCAATATGCATTATATGCGAATCAAACTATTCTAGCAAATAAATCAAATAATCAGAAATAGTTTAATGTCGCCACTTTGTCTTCAGACAAGTATGACTACGTTGCACACGGGTTGTGTTCAAGTGCGGTGGATCATTTCGGTTCCTGTGCCATATCGTCCGTTAATGGCTCATCTGTATGATTTTTCCATCAATAAAAAGATTAGTTGGTCAGGCTTAGTGAAATAACCCAGCATAGTTCATGATCATAGCAATTAAAATAATACAAGCACTGAATGTAACCATGTATGCACAATGATATGGATGCAAATGGTGTATGAGCGCATTAGATGGGATGATCGTCCATTTGCTTCGGTTGGAGATCGTCAGCCCGCATCCATCCGTTGGGTAGGCTTCTACCTTTCGGTATACTTGATCATATCCCGCATCTAGTAACGCTCTACCAAGATCGACATTTCTTCCAAGGAGGGCCCCTAGGATTGACAATGTAAATGCAATGAATGATGGATAATGTATGAATGTATCATTTTCATAACTGCCGTAGATATTTGTCTTGATAAGAATATTCATATGTGAATTTAATGTACAATTATCATAGTCATGTAATTTGGCACAAATTAACAAGTGATTTACCGTAGTATACAATATTGCAACAAAATATTCAAATCAGTATATCAATCAATCAAACAATCACAAATAATTTATTTTAATTCCAATAAATTATTAGACACGTTGGGTTACTCACCTGAGTCTGGTAGTGTAGAATCCACAAAGTAATTAGGTTGATTTAAATTCAAAGATCATATCAGTTATATCAACAACATTATTATTTATCGGTTATATTACACAGTGGGGGCTCACCTTTGATATACATCTTAGGTGGCCAAACCCAAAATGATCAAATAATTAAAATTATATGTTTATTAAATTTAATTATCAAAATTTAGATTTTCTTTTTAAGATCCTAAAATTGAATGTTAAATGATTAATCGGGGTAGCCCACCGGATGATTGGATCATCCAGATTCTTGAGGTCTTGGCATATTTTGCCTCTATACATTTGATGAGTGTTGTAGATCTAACCACATATACATCGATGGCCCATTTTGACTTTCTATACTAAGTGATATCAATCAATTGCGCGGAAATCTAAACTTCCTTATTAAACATTTATAAATCTGATTAGTGTGACTCATCCGATGGTCGAAATTTAAGGCACCGTTATCTTTTGGTGCTTAGGATCAAATGACCGTTCAGATCTATCTTAACATAATCAGATTTCATCCATTAAATTTATTCCTAAAATATTACTGACCAGATTTGAAATCGTAAAACATCACTTTGTTAAAATTTTCTCTACACGCCTATACAATGATCGTGTGGATGATCCACACCATCCATTGTATAGATCAGGAAAAAATTAACAACATAATAAAAAAACCTGATCAAGCTCTCTTAGAATCTCCTCTCCATTTTTCATTAGGGCTTCTTATCTCTTTTTTGATAAAAAAAAATTTATATTACTCCGAGAATCAATCCATAATAAACCTCTCTCAATTAAGAATGTCATTATCAACTCAACTATTGACTATTTTTATTTTTTTTAATTTTAAAATAAAATATTTAAATATTTATTTTAGTTCTTTTAATGCATCAAAATTTAGGGTTGTTACACGTGCTTTGCGTGCTGTGATATAGAAAAGGATATGTTCTTGTGGTTGGTTGTGTGCATTGGCATACCGTTGTTGTCGTCGGATTAGGTAATTGAATTGGCTCATCTTCTCTTTGTGTAGTTGGGCCATTGGTTTTCATGTTTCGGTTCTCCGATTTCAATTGTGTTATCATGTCGTTTGATCCATAATCATATTAATTGACTTAACTCGCAACGCTCTTTGTTTGCTCCCAACAACGGTATCAGAGTAACAATTGACACGATTCTGATGAAGAAAATTGTAAAATTTTCTTTTTATATGATCTGCACAAATCACTGCATGGGAATACGTAGCAAATAATGATATAAAAAATAATATAATAACTATTTGTGTGGTATCTCTCAATGGTGGCCTAAGGCGACATATTGCTTGAACAAGTTTATTTGACATTGCATTAATATTTATAATTTTTGATAATATATTGTGGGGTCACATGGCTATTACCACGGGGGATTCCTTTATTGTCTTTTTTTACTTTGATTGTTTCAACTATGCCCAATTAGGTAAGTGAAACTTTTGGGTCGAATTGACAATGACCATATTGTCCTTGTGTCAATTTGTTTAAGTGATGCTATTGTTTCGAACCATTGATGACGATTACGCATGAATAAGATTAAAATAATGTCTCAGATGTATTTTCCGATCGACTAACAAGGACACTCTCTAACATGATGTAGTGATAAAATGACATCAAATCAATTGTGGCCGACCTCTTGAAAGGAGAAAATTTTGACGGCAACAAATTTGACGACAGCGAAGGCCTGTAAGACAAAGAAAATGTATTATATATATATATATATATATATATATATATATATATATATATATATATATATATATATATAATTTGAGTTGCGGGAGTATAAGAAGTGGGAGAAAAATAATAAAACAACTAAAAACATTCTTCTTAGTTCTATGCATAAAGATATATTTGCACATGTAAGATCTATGAAACTGCCAAAGAAATGTGGGATGCTCTGATTAGACGATGTAAATGGAATTTGATGCATATAGAGTGGCTATAGGATACTCTATTAAAGACCATATTAGGAACATGGAACAAATGATGGTTGATTTGCGAAATGTAGGTTGTGCTATGACTGAAAATTAGAAAATCATTGCTATGTTTCGATCTCTACCAGATTTTTGGACCCATATAAAAGACATCTTAAACCGCAATGAAGCATAAAAACGTTTAAGGATTTAACCATTCCCTTAGAGCATGAGGTTGAATTTAGGATAGTTCATTTTAGCAATAATGTTGTTTTTACTGCAAAAAGTCAAAAGTAATTTGATCGATCAAAGAAAAGGTTTAAGAAACCAAGTAGATAGTATGCCCTACTAGCCAATTGAATCCATCTTATCTGTATCACCCTAGCCCTCCAATACTTGGGTATTGGATGTTCTCAGGTGTCACTATGAAAAATTTTGATTTATTATGCCACCGTACATGCATACACGTATTTTAAACTCAAAAACTTAAAGATTACCCGAAACTTAATTAAACCTCGCATACAAACAAATCATGTCGTACAAAATCAATCATGCACTTGAATCATCAGATCCATAGTCCACGAGATCCCTAGTCATTGACAAATAAAATTCTCATTAAAACGCATCAAACTGAATGTTCAATTCAAATATTAATCAATGGAGTCTATTGAGTAGTCCCTCGAACCCGAGAACAGAGAGAAAGGCCCATTTATAAGCAAGTTAGTGCTCTATCGACTCGATCGACTTTGTATAAATGAACAAGAGAGGAATTTGTGCTCTGTCGGTGCGATCGACAGAGTTGTCGGTTTCTTGTCTATTCAACTAACAACAGTTGTCAGTTCGACCGACAGACAACTATATGTTGTGGACCCGCGAACCACCATACTGGAAATTTGGATACTATAAAAGCCTCTTTCATCTCTTCCTTTCAAAATTTCCAAAATTGTGAGAGAGAGAGAGAGAGAGAGCGAGCAAGCAGGTCTCGCCGCTCCATATCGTTGTGGGTCGAGTTTTGTCGGGCTTGGTGGTGTCCAGGTCTTGTTGTAGGCCTGAGAGAGAAGAAAGATAGTGAGTAGGGGTTGTCGGTTCGAGATTATCAGTTGCATGCGCCCTTCCCAGGGTGTCTTGACCGTTCTACACCGATTTCTAAATGAGTGAGCTGTCTAAGGGCTCTCTAGCCAGAGATCTTTGATTGTGAGCCGGATAATCCTTCAATTAGCTAGGTAAGCAATCTTCTAGCCCGGGCATGTGAGTTATTCCTCAAGCTCCTAACAATTCGGTGTAGGATTCAGTCATATGGGCGAGTAATCTTTTGAGCTTTGAAATTTTGACTCATCGGTTCGTGCATGTCGGGTTTTAGGGTCTCAATTGACATTCATAGCAACCCAGCTATATGCGGGAGCCGTCGTTGTCCAACGCGTTGCCTTGGGTTTCGAGTTAGGCTAGGTTGAGTTAGGATTCTTATTAATGGAGACAGGTAAACGCCGAATCCCTCATTGAAAGTTAAATTCGAATATAACCAACGATATCGAGCTTTCCCCCAAAATTGGACATAGGGCCTTGAGCTTTCCCCCAAAATTCTATGCTTGGGGTGCACCTGAATCAAGGAATCCCAACCGTAAGGTGATGGATTTTCCCTCAAGCTTTCCTACAACATGTTTAGTCTAGTAATAGTTTTAATAAATGAATAGTTACAACAATTCGATTTGTAAATCATGTGATAACTCTTGCAATTCACATTACGTGTTTTAATCTTAGAATGATTGGTAAATTTCTTGAACTCTAGAAACCTTTACATGTACACATCACCTATTTATCTCTTGTATACTCTCTTAGGTGTATATAATCACTTGAATATAACCCTTGTCTTGTATGTTTCACATGAACATGAATTCTAACATGCTATTATATAAGCAAGATGTGCTAGCTTGTTAATATACTAAGAATTATTAAAGGGTGGCAATTAAAACCTAATTGTAAAGTTTGTGGGATATCAGGAATCGTTTAGGCGGTTTGAACTACCACTTTTATGAATTAATGGAAGCACACATTGGACTAGTGGCCTTGTCACATGAAAGTTATGTAGATCTAATTTACGAATTCCATCTGTTAATATTTGTGCCAATCGCAGTTTGTGGGTTGAACCATTTGTTGTGTCCTTGAATGGACTTATTGCCCTATGTGGCATGCAGGCATGATCGGTTGTCTAGCCATCGTGAGCACATACCTTTGGTATTTCGCTAGTGACTAGTCATTGTGAACACGTACCTTTGTGTATTTTCGTTGGTGACTAGTCATTGTGAGCACGTACCTTTTGTATTTTCGCCAATAACTAGTACATTGTATGAACACCCATTTTTGCATGGGATTTTACCAGGTGGCAAGTCATTGTCCAGCTGTATCGTATGGTATTTTACCCAATGACTATACTATTGTATGATTGTCCTTTTTTTCTTGGTGGGTCGAAATCTTGTTGTGTCCAAGATCGAACTTGTGGTGAAAGATTTCTTCGTTGATTGTGTACAATTGAAATGAAAAAGGCAACTAGTCGAATGAGTTTGTCATAACTGGATTGTTTCTAAATTGGACTGATAATGGTTAGACTAGTCATGCATGCATGGCATACGACCGTTATTGAGTGTTTAGTCATTGTGAGCATCTACCTTTGGTAGCTAATACATTGCATGAGTGTCCATTTTGGGAGTGCACTAGTCATTGTGAGCACATACCTTTGATTATTTTCGTTGGTGGCTAGCCACTATTATTTTTGCATGGTAGGTTCTACTCCCAATTGCCAGCTGGATTTGCATCCTTAGTCCCGAGTGCATTTCATTTATCTATGCATTTAAATAAGGTTTGCATTTATGAGGCGTATGTTGAGTCATAGCCTTTCATTTGAAACTATACTTGATTAATATGTCGTGCATGAAATCTTGAGAGAATTTCTCACTAAGTTGGCCACTCACATTTTTTATGTGCATTGCACCAACCAATTGATGCAGGATTAGATCATGATGACAATGTCATACCTGGGGGGTTCCAATAGAGGCCGAAGAGGAGCTCGTGGATGAGGAGCCTTTTGCTAGCATGGCTGAACTCTATGAGTTCAATGAATATATTTCTCATTTTTTATTTTTTTTTTGCTAGTTAGTATCATGTACATTTTGTTTATATGTGGTTTGTATATAATTCTCATCTGGGCAAACATCTTTTTGGATTTTTTTTATTTAAATGATGATATTAGCCTTGATATCTTAGACATGGTGTTAGAGGGTCAAATATTGCATATTATCCCCCATTTATATCTTGGTTTTATGAACATGATCATATTTAATGTTCGATTTTACTTATGTCTGTGTTGCAAAGTGAATTTTAGAGCTTAGATTGAAAAGGGTGCTAAAAGCATGGTTTTGATGCTCAAGAATCACAAAAGCAAGGGTTGGATCTTAGGAGACCAAGATTGAAGAATTCACACGCCAAAGATCCAAGAAAATCAAGTGAGGAGTGAAGAGAATCAAAGATTTGAAGTGAAGAAAAGGAATCCTGAAATTGTCCTCAAAAAGCATATTCTGAAACTCTAGGTCATTTTGTGAAATTGCGCAGAGTAAAGTCTATTTTGAAAAACTGCGCAGAGTGAAATATATTTTAGCAAACTACGTAAATTTGAGGCGGTTTCTAAAGTTTTCCAACTAGGTGCAAAAGTTGGAGTTCCACAACTATAAATAGGACTCCCTAGGATGTTCCTAGGCATCTTCTAGGGTTTAAGGAGTGGAGCAAAATGGTGGAGAAGTTGTCGCCAAGAGTTTTTTTTCTTCTTCCTTAGTTATTTTCATGCTTTCTTCTAGGGTTTTAGATCCAATCATGTCTATGGTTGGCTAAACCTCTTAGCTAGGCTAAGAGGTGAAGCTTGTAGCATGATGGGATGTTTCTATTTCTTTGATTCATATTTATGTTGAACTTCATGGATTTTAATTTGATATTAAAGGAATACTTTTGGTTTTTAATGGTTTATAGTGACTCGAATTACAGTAGATCTGCAATAGCATTGAGTATCTTCTTTTTCTAATTTAAGATTGTGAAATTAGTAAGTCCTGTTGTTCACCATTGTCCCTTGGGCATGGTAAGGTGATGGAATCCTTCTTAATCTTCACAATTTGCTTGCATTAAGATTATGGGATTGGTAAATGTTGTTGTTTGTCATTGTCTCCTGGGCATGGTTTGGTGATGGAATCCCTGCCAATTATCATAGTTCTCCTTTATTAAGAATTAGATCAATGAAAATTCAGATTTAGTTTCATTGATATATTTTCCAATTTGATAGGATAAGACTCCAATTCTAATTGTATTACTTGAATCAAGCAAGAGGGCTCCCTGATCACTACAATGACACCCTAGTTCCCACATTTAAATTATTAGTTTTAATTACTCTATTCACAATTACTCTCTCAAATACTTCAGAATTAATTTCACATCTTCTTCTAGTTCTACTTTTAGTTGCTTTCAGAAACGTACAAATTTTAGTCCCTGTGGATTCGACCTCGGTCTTACCGAGATTATTACTACATCATGACCCTACACTTGGGGTTTTGAACAAGTTTTTGGCGCCGTTGCCGGGGATTGACGGTTGTGTTTTATAGATTTGATTTGTTTTGGAATTAGGTTAAGATTAGGATTTATTTACTTTCTATTTTTAGGTTAGGGTTCTTTCTAATTTGTTTCTAGAAACTAACTTTTCTATTTTATTTCCAGATTTACAAACTTTCTTAAACGTTTTTTTAAACTAACTTTTTTTTTTCTATTTTCAGATTTAGAAACTTTCATAATTCGTTTTTAAAAACTAACTTTTTTTTTTCTATTTTCAGATTTAGAAACTTTCCTAATTTATTTTTAGAAACTAACTTTTCTTTCTATTTCTAGATTTAGAAACTTTTCTATTTTTTTTTTTAAAAAAAAAAACTAACTTCTCTTTTTATTTCTAGATTTAGAAGCTTTCCTAATTTATTTTTAGAAACTAACTTTTCTTTCTATTTCTATATTTAGAAACTTTCCTAATTTGTTTTTAGAAACTAACTTTTCTTTCTATTTTTAGATTTAGAAGCTTTCCTAATTTGTTTTTAGAATTTTTTTTTTTTAAGAAACTAATTTGTTTTTAGGACTAACTTTTTTTTTTTTTTGTTTTTAGGTTAAGGTTTTTTCTTATTTATTTTTAGAAACTAACATTGTTTTCTGTTTTGTATGATCCTAACATAGAACTCTTTAAACCAGTAAACTCCTTCTAACTTCTCTTCTACTTACTTTCCATATTGCTATAGGAATTTTCTTTTATTCTATTTTAGGATTGGGTTCAGGATTAGGGTTTCACCATGTATATGCAAGAGTGGGAACATCAATATGCTAAGCTAGTTTTAGAGAATGTGAGAAATTTTGAAGGGCTGATTATGTTAGGAAATAACCTATGTCTCAAAATTTTTCTGAAATCATCATCGAGAACCAACCAGAATACAATGCTCCACCGGTTAAGAAGTTCTTATGTGATTATAGGCAGGAGACTAATTACACCTCACAGATTAAGAAAAAGTACGTGATGGTTGGGGTTATCATAATTATGGGATTGAGAACCATTATCACCCACCAAGTAAGAAAACAATGAGAGATTATATTATAGGTGATAATACGTACCAACAACCATTAGACTCTCCCACCCATGACCCGTACGACTATGATCAGTGCAAACATCAACATTGGAGAGATGAACCAACAATTGATTATAGTGACTATTCTCTTGGATCCCCTACTTTTGAAATCCAACTAGAAACGATCCAAGAGGATTCACATTTGAATTTCACGGACTATCAAGAACAGTTCAACCAACTTGTTGCAGGCATGATGAAATCATTGGAAGGGATTGAATTGCGCCTCGATAAGGTTGAAGAGGCTAGGTTATCACAATCTCAACCCAATCTGGAAACACAATACGAGGAAAGTGATTCTAACTCGCTTGTCTGAAATTGAGATTGAAGAGTTGGATTGTGTTAATGAACATATGATTCAATTTTCCAAAGAGTTGATCTCGATGACTGTCCAAAGGAATGATTAAGAGACATGGGTGTCTTTCAAATATAATAATACTAGCACTGTAACGTCCTGAATTTCGAGGGTCGAGCAAAGGCCCAACTCCCAAGATCCATCGCATCACGTACGCAACATAGATAATGATGATTAAATGTTGTCCGGTTTAGTGCATTTAAACATGAATGAGATTATACTAAATCAATATATCATACTCCAGAGATGATTAAATTTAGCAAGCGGAAAACTGTGATAGATATATAAAGTGCGTAAGTGGATGTAAACCCCAGAATATGATCATGTCATCAGGCTGAATAATTACATGTATAGTTCTAAAATTTACAAAAAGATAAAGTGTGTAAGTGTCATTTAATCCATATCCCTGTAGACCCGATACGCAACTCCAGGTCTACATAGACCCGCCAGAGAGTTGCATGTAGGAGAACTCCTCCTCGTCATCATAGAAGATAAGCTCCATCTCGTAAGCCCCATCATCGCTTGAAACTAAAATGGGGTCTAGTTGGTGTTTTAAAACGCCATCCCAGAGTAGGAGTGAGTGATCAACTCAGTGGAGCTATAAGGCAAAGGTTAACATGTTGTCAATTCAGTCAAGCAGTAATGATAAAGTAGTACAACAATCATATCCTAAGTACTCTTGTTAATGCAAGAATAATATGTATTAATGATGCATACCCTTGCCTGCACTCCCTCTACGACATTATCTCACGGTCGCACATGCTAACTCCCACTGTGTTCAACACCCACGCCAAAGACATAAGCAATGCGGTGCATGATTGTGTTAGCCAAGTTCTTACTTAGACTAATTCATACAGCAGGTTTGGGAAGCTAAGGTACCTCCCTTTATATCATCGACCCAAACAATGATCCATCTAGGGTCGTCAATCCTAGTTAATCACATACGATATGTAAGTTCGCGAGTTTATACTATAGGTCGCTACGGGAGGCTTATCACCTCAGCGTAGGCTTAATTCACACTCGAGGTCAGTACGAAAGGTTCGTCACCTGATCGTATGCCTATTTTATACTCAAGTCATTACAGGAAGTCTCGTTACCTTAGCGTAGGCCGACAGCTCGAATACAGTGTCCCATACCACCGTATTCAGCTCACGAGTTTGGGTTGCTCACTGGTCACTACGAGGAGGCTCGTCACCCCAGCATAGGCCGACAGCTCGACCACGGTGTCCCATACCACCATGCCTAGCTCATAAGTCTTAGCAGATAGTGGTACCAAAGCTAAACGGGCTTTTCATTGGTAAGTAGTACCTTAGATTCAAGCAGTAGTGTCCATACATGGTGAACATACATTAGGCCAATCGAGTTACTTGACAAGCTCGACTGGTATGAGCGCACGTTGAATTAATCGACATGAAGTGCATACGCACTCCTCGTGGCCTAACCACTGTCAATAGTCATCGTATGACTCGGATTCATCGAACGTATCTGTTGTGGTGAAACTAGTTCGGCCACTGATTGTAAACCGTTACCGATTGCCTGGACTACGTATTAGTCCCAATCATACTCAAATACAACAGACATTCATATATGACAGTCAAAACAGCATGTGACAACCAATTCAAATATAAATCTCATTTGAGCATTTTAACAAACACATAGTGCACATGTTATCATACATGAATCACGTAGCCGAATGCAACTTACATGAAGGAATCTATTCGTATAGCTAAGGCAATTGAGGATCTCATCTCAACACCTTTAATAAATGTATTTCATCAACCAATTACTCATTTGGACATTTTATCAAACATTTAGACTACATATTCAACATACATGTAAGAAATTAGTTAAAACATATATTATGGCAAATCATTTCACAAAGGAGTTATCACACATACAACAATCATGTATTCTCAGTTAATAATCATGGCAAGCATAAATCATAATTCCGTATTCATCCAAACATTTCAACAAACACATGGAATGCATTATATTCAACTTAGTTCATATATGTGTAATACGTAGAAAATATCGCATCTAAGTACGTGTGACAACAATCAAGTCAGTCATAAATCATTAACTGACATTGAAAGCCTTGAAAACCATAACCTAAACGTTTATAGTCCTCACCTTCCGTCGGTAAACTTGTATCGAACTCAGTTCGAACACTATGCCTTCGTCTACGGCACAACGGCTGCCTGAATCACGAAATAGGTTAGTTATTTCGTCGATTCTTCTACTTGGATACCTAAAACATATTAGGGTTAGGGTTTCTTACCCAAAAATGAAATCGGAATCGCTGGTGTAGCGACACAGGAGAGGTGATTCAATACGTAGAGTGGCGGGAATGAATCCTAGCGACAAACCACAACTCTATCTCACTTCTCCTCACTTTCTCCTTCTCTTTTCTCTCTTCTCTCTCCTAGGGTTTAATAAATTCGTATGGAATGAGAGAGGGGTGGGTTTAGGGCATTATACAGGCCCAGAAGTGATGTCAATGGCCCCAGGGCCATGGTATACTTAGGTTATAACCAAAAGTCGTCTATCTCGGGCCAACAAAGCTCATCTGGAGGTCCATTACCTGCATACGATCCGGGGAAAGTTTCTTGACAATGAATCTAGGTCAGGTTAAGATTTCGGTCGGATCGGATTTGTAGATCGACCGTGGAGGACCAGTTTCAATTCAACGGCTATCGTCACTCGATCAGGGCCACAAGTACACTGACCTGTGTAGGGAAATTTTCCTGATCCAAGGGTGTAGTTGGGTCAGAATCTGATGGTTAGAAACCTTAAATTTGGCCTGCAAGCGAATGACCAAATTCACTTAAATCTGAGTTCATTTTCTAAAGATATTCGCATTTTTCACACACTTTACTCAGGGCTCTAGTTGTGCATTTCTGGACACTATTCGGGCTCAATTCCCACGATGGTTGTCAAGCCCAATAAGACGGTAATAACTGTATAGTTTCGCGGTAATCAGACTTTTGACACGTGGTACAGGTCCAATACGGAGTTTCAATGCACTCCCGAGAGCAACTAGGTTTTGAGATTGATCCTAGGTTTTTAGGTAATGTAGAGTCAGTAATTCTACTGGTTTTAGGTCTTGCAGTTCGTATAGAAAGCGGTTCAAGCTAATCTACTGATTGATTCAATTTAGTACTTAATTAATTTTTCGTCTAATTTCTAAAGGATTTGGTCCTTAGTGATTTCTGCTTGAGGTGGTACTCAGGTCTATGTACGAATTTTTCCGAGACGTTACAATCTACCCCCCTTAAAGAAAATTTTTTTTCTCGAAATTAGTACCTTTTCGTACTCCTCGAGAATCTGAGGGTAGTTCTTACGGACCTCGGCTTCTGTTTTCCAAGTAGCCTCTTCCTCAGTGTGATGCGTCCACAGTACTTTCACAAGCGGGATAATCTTACTGCGTAGCACCTGTTCCTTCCTGTCTAGGATACGCGTCAGTCGCAGTCCATAAGTAGCATCCTCACTCAACTGCACCTGCTCATATTTGATGATGTAGGAAGGATCAGGAACGTATTTCTTCAACATCGATACGTGAAATATGTTGTGCACGCCTGCAAGTGGTGTGGGCAAAGTAAGGCGGTACGCTACCACACCCACTCGATCTAGAATATAGAATGGATCGATAAATCGTGGCGTGAGTTTCCCCTTTTTACCAAATTGAAGGACTCCCTTCATGGGAGAAACTTTGAGAAACACATGGTCTTCGACCTCAAACTTTAATGGTCACCGTCTCGTATCGGCGTAACTCTTCTGTCTACTTTGTGTTGCTAAAAGTCGACGCCGGATAATGTCGATTTTCTCTGAGGTCGCCTGTACTAACTCTGAGCCAATCAAACTCTTCTCGCCAACCTCTGCCCAGCAATGCGGTGCTCTACACGGACGCCCATATAATGCTCTATAGGGAGCCATGCCAATGCTCGCCTGAAAGCTGTTGTTATAAGCGAAATCAGCATAGGGAAAACAGTCATCCCAACTATCTTTGAAATCGAGCACACATGCCCGCAACATGTCTTCCAACACCTGATTTACCCATTCCATCTGCCTGTCATTCTATGGGTAGAACGCAGTACTGAACTTCAGTTTCACACCCATTGCTTCATGGATACAAGTCCAGAAGATAGATGTGAATCGCGTGTCTCGGTCCGACACGATCTTCAGAGGCACTCCATGCAGATGTACTATCTCCTTGATGTACAACCTGACCAACTCATCTGCGGAGTTTGGGACTCTAATCGGGAGGAAATGAGGTGATTTCGTTAATTGGTCCACAATTACCCAAATGGAGTCATGCCCCTTCCTCGTCTTTGGTAACCCTGAGATAAAATCCATAGAAATGAAATCTCATTTCCATTCAGCTATAGGCATGAGATGAAGTAAACCAGGAGGTCGGCGATGTTCGGCCTTGACCCGCTGGCACGTGAGACAATGAGACACATAATCGGCTATGCGAGCCTTCATATTGTCCCACTAGTACGAACGCTTCATATCTCGGTACATCTTCGTACTGCCATGATGCATTGCCATCTTCAAATTGTGAGCAGCTTCAAGAACTTCCCTTCTCAAGTCATGAAGATTTGGGACGCATAGGCGGCCACGATAACGTAAACCCCCATCCTTACCAACTCTTCATTCAGAGTCTTCCTCGTCACTAGCTCGTTTCTTCATCTTCACCAACCATTCGTCCTCCCCCTGAGCCACTATGATTCGGTCATCGATGAGTGGTTGTACCCGAATATGTGTGACACTCTCGAACGGCTCCTCTACCGTAAGTTTCTACTCAAAGTCTCACACAAACTCTACCATGTTCGATTCATCGATCATCAGCGAAGCTGCAAATTCCATCATCTTCTTACAGTTCAACGTGTCTGCCATAAGGTTAGCCTTTCCAGGATGGTAGGAGACCTAAAACTTGAAGTCTTTCAAGGTTTCCATCCATCGTCGCTGCCTCATATTCAAGACCATTTGTGTAAATATGTATCTGAGACTCTTGTGGTTGGAAAAGAGCTCGAACTCTTCTCCATAGAGGTAATGTCTCCAGAGCTTCAATGCAAAGATGACGACCGCTAACTCTAGGTCATGCGTAGGGTAGTTTTCCTCTTATTTCCTCAACTGTCGCGATGCATAGGTAATAACCCTTCCTTCTGCATCAGAACACAACCCAGACCAACACGAGACGCGTCGGTGTATATCGTATACCTGACCCCTTACTTTGGCAATACTAGCACGGGGGCAGACGTCAGCTTGTCCTTCAGTTCCTGAAAGGCTACTTCTGCCTTCTCATTCCAGACAAATTTAAGATCATTCTGAGTCAACTAAGACAACGGTCTTGCTATCTTCGAGAAGTCCCTAATGAATCGACGGTAGTAACCTGTGAGGCCAAGGAAGCTTCTCACTTTAGTAACTGAACTGGGCTGCTCCCAGTCCTACACTGCGGTCACCTTAGCAAGGTCCACAGCTATTCCTTCCTTAAACACCACATGTCCCAGGAACTTGACTTCTTTCTTCCAGAAGTCACACTTCTTATATTGCGCAAACAACTGGTTCTTCCAGAGAGTATCAAAGATTGTTTGCAGGTGTTCCTTGTGCTCCTTTCGACTCTTAGAATATATCAGGATGTCATCTATAAATACGATGACGAATCAGAACAGATACGGCCGAAACACCCGGTTCATCAGGTCCATGAACACGGCCGGTGCGTTTGTGAGTCTGAATGACATTACAAGGAACTTGTAGTGCCCACAGCTGGTTCTGAACACTGTCTTCTGCATGTCCTCATTCCTGACGTGCAACTGGTGATACCCTGACTGTAAGTCGATCTTAGTGAAGTATTGTGACCCTTTCAACTGATCGAACAGATCATCTATCCTGAGCAAAGGATATTTGCTCTTCACCATCACTTGATTCAACCTGCGATTATCAATACACAACCACAGTGATCCATCCTTCTTCTTTACAAACAACACGGGTGCTCCCCAAGGAGATACACTCGGTCATATGAAGCCCACATCGAACAGATCATCGATTTGTGTCCTCGGTTCCTCCATCTCACTTGGAAGAGATATAGGTGTCGCACCAGGCACTAAATCAATGGTGAAATCGATCTCGTGCTGAGGAGGTAATCTATGTATCTTCCTGAACATGTCTACGAAATCCTGAACGACTGGTGTGTTCCCAAGTGTCGGACCATGAACATCCTCTAACAAGGAAGCGTAACAACTTATGTGGCAGGGCCAACTGACCTGAACTGGGAAAGTAAAAGTCGTGCCCTTAGGTGCACGGGCTGTTACCACTCTAGTATCACAATCGATCTCAGCCTTCATCTCGGTGAGCCAATCCATACCAAGGATAACGTCGTAATGATATAGTGGGGCAACGATCAGGTTGACAAGTACTGTCCTGCTTCCCAAGTCTATCGAGCAATCCTTACAAATCTTGGTAACGCTTGAAAAGGTCCCTGTGGCGGTAAGAATTCTCACCCCCTTCGTAGGAGCTGTTTCCAACACTAGTCGCTTGACTGCTGCACATGATATTATAGAGATAGTGGACCCGGTGTCCACCAATAAGAAGACTGGTGTACCTTAGATATGCACTGTAACTTTGAAGGCCAGGGGTACTGCAACTGCTGTCTCAGATGCCTCAGTTGTAAGTGAGTGTAGACAAGCTTGTTGAGGTCGATTCGGCTGCGGTGTCATAGGTCGTTGAAGCGACCTGAAGCGAGGTAAAGGTGGCCTGTAAGAAGGCTGCGCCGGCAGTACAGAACGTAGAGGTGGAGTCGAGATAGCTGGTGGCATTTGACGGTTAATCTTCTAAGGAGGCATGAAGCCGTTGTCCCTCATCCTAGTAAAGCAGTAAGTGTCAGAATGACCCGACCTCTTGCAATAGGTACACCATACATTAGGTCGCCTCGGCTGTGTCGATGGAGTTGTAAGCCGAGGAGGAGAATCTGCACGCGGCCTCTTGCCGAGGAACGGTCTGTTCGTCAAATCTGGTCGAGGCCTAAGACTCATGGGTACACGTGTACGGGATTGCCTGTCCCCGTCCTGCTCAGCTCAAAGAGACATGCTCACTAGCTTAGCATAGTTGGGTATGCTAGCGCAACACATCTTCGTGCGGATATCGGACCGTAAACCCTCAGAAAATTGCTGCATCTTCATCGGCTCGTTCGCTAGTATCAAAGGAGCGTATCTGGATAGCTTCATAAAGCGGTTCTCATACTCTGCTACGGTCATCCCTCCCTGTCGGAGGAGAAGGAACTCTCCCTCCTTCTCATTATGGTAGGTGAGAGGGAAATACTTTCCATGGAAGCGTGTCTCAAAAGCCTCCCATGTCCATACATAACCAGGAGCAATGGTCCGAAGGATGCTGTCTCACCAGAGACTGGCTTCCTTCTCGAACATCTACGCGACCAGCTCAACCTTCTCTGCCTCAGTGCAGTGCAGCAGCTTCAACATCTTAGAGATGCGGTCTGTGAGTACCCGCAAAAGTGCAAGGTTAGAAGCGTTGGAATTCATATGGGACGAGAACATGGAGGCAGCCTTCCAGGAGCTGAAAATGAGGTTAACGTCTGCACCAGTACCCACCCTTCCACAAGAAGGAGAAAGTTTCGTGGTGTACAGTGACGCCTCGAAGATGGGCCTTGGCTATGTTCTGATGTAGAACGATAAAGTGATCGCTTATGCCTCTCATCAACTGAAGAAGCACGAAGAAAACTACCCGACTCATGACCTGGAGTTGGCAGCGGTAGTCTTTGCCTTAAAAATATGGAGGCACTACCTGTACGGTGAGGATTTTCAACTATTCTGCGATCACAAGGGTCTAAAATACATATTTACACAGAAAGATTTGAATATGCGCCAGCGTCGGTGGATGGAAACACTTAAAGACTTTCACTTTGATATCTCATACCACCCTGGCAAAGCAAACTCTGTAGCTGATGCACTGAGTCGAAAGAAGAAGCATGAGTTGGTGGCCACTTTGATGATCAAAGAGTGGGAGATGATGGAGTTCGTACAGGACTTCGACATCCAGCTTACTCTCGACGAACCTGACGCGTATGTGGCTTTGTTGACTGCAGAGCCGACCCTGGTCCGACACTTGATTTCCGCTCAGGACCAGGAAGTATGGCTTTTCAAGATGAAAGAAAGATGCAAGAGCGAGGAAATACCAAGCTGGAGGGTTGGTAGCGGTGGCGGCCTCCGGTATCAGGAACGGGTATGCATACCCAACAATGCAAAATTAAGAAAGGAAGTAATGAAAGAAGCACACCACTCCAGAATGGCCATACATCCGGGGAGTACGAAGATTTACAATAACATAAAGAGACAATGCTGGTGGAGTAACATGAAAAGAGACAGCCAGTTTCGTATCAACGTGCATGGTGTGCCAAAAGATAAAGGCCGAGCACCGCAAACACGCAGGCCTTCTTTAGCCCATACCCGTAGCAGAGTGGAAGTGGGACAGCATCTCCATGGACTTCATTGTTGGACTTCCCAAGACTCAGAAAAAGCACGATTCGATCTGGATCATTGTGGATAGACTGACAAAGTCTGCTAGATTTCTGCCTATTCGGACGACAGATTTAACTAACAACCTGGCAAGATTCTACGTCTGTGAAGTCGTTCGGTCATATGGAGTTCCTCGGGAGATCATATCAGATCGTGACTCCCACTTTACATCTACCTTTTGGAGAAGGTTGTAGGAGGAACTCAACGCGGAACTCAAGTTCAGCACGGTATTTCACCCCCAGATAGATGGACAGACAGAGAGAGTAAATCAGGTCCTGGAGGACATGTTAAGAGCTTGTGCCCTCGATTTCAAGGGAAACTAAGACGACCATTTGGTCCTTACCGAGTTTGCTTACAATAACAGCTTCTAGTCCAGCATAGGCATGGCACCTTACGAAGCTTTATATGGTCGCCCCTGTTGAGCACCGCAGTGTTGGGCAGAAGTAAGAAAAAGAAGTTTAATGGGACCTGAACTCGTCCAAGTTACCACCCAAGTAATCGATGTCATTCAGAAGTGTTTGTGTACCACTCAGAGCAGGCAGAAAAGTTATGCGGACAATCGGCGACGCGATCTAGAATTTACAATTGGTGATCACGTATTTTTTAAGGTCTCTCCAATGAAGGGTTTGATGAGGTTCAGACAAAAAGGGAAGTTTGCACCTCATTTCATCGGACCTTTTGAGATCTTGGATTGTGTGGGAGCCATAGCATATCGTCTTGCGCTACTGACTGCACTGAATGGTATCCACAATGTTTTCCACATGTCTATGTTGAAGAAGTACATGCCAGACGAGTCACACGTGGTTAGCTGGGAGCAGATTGAACTTGCCGATGACGTTTCTTATACTGAAGAACCCATCCACATTTTAGACCACAAAGAGCAGGTCCTCCAAACTAAGACAATATCATTAGTCAAGGTTCTTTGGTCACACCATAGAGAAGAAGAGGCGATGTGGGAATGAGAAGTGGAAGTTAGGGAAAAATATCCCCACCTATTCAGTGACACACTACAGGTAATTTCGAGGACGAATTTTTTTTTAGGGGGGTAAACTGTAATACCCCGTAACTTTAATACTCGGGTGTTACCTTTTCAACCCACAATTATTAAAACTTGATACCCGTCAACCTAACAACTTAACATAACACGCCCAGGGCAGGATTTTTCAAGCAACATTGACACCATCCGCCGTGGCTCGGGAAACTCAACTTATGCTCCACACCAATCAAAGAGGTAAGCATGATCGAATGACCTAAGCCAGATCAATGTTTAACACAACTCATGTTGGCATTATTTCAAAGACTAAATCCCCAAGAGTCAGTGAATAGCCAACAGGGTATCTCTGCATTGAAAACACATATGTAACCGTTGTAAACAAGTATCAAACTCCCTTGACCAACAGATCACATCATTCGGGCCAAATTCAGCCCTAAAAGGCATGATGCGACTTGCCTGGACATAGGCCCCACCCCAAATCAGGCTAGGACCTTTAAGACTGATCTCCAAGACTATTGATCGGAGCAGGTCCACCACCAAGGCCATGATGTGCCTCAAAATTCCGGTGCACATGCACCCCAAATACTTAGTGCACGATATGCACTGAACAATTGATTGTGGTAAACCAGCGGTTGACCGAACTCAAATTCTCTAAAATCGCTCCCGCCAACCCCCTGTTTAAAAATGATGAACTTTGAGCCTGAGCCCGCCAGACCACTTTCCGGGCAATCCGGACTGTCCATTTTGTCGGTGGGGCCTACCCCAACAAAACCATTTAAGCTTGTGGGCTCCCGAAAACCAACGATGGGAATCGATCCCTAACCGTCCATTCTATCACGGCTAAACCAGAGGGCGATCGGACTGCTGGAGCTATGGGGACAGCGGCATCGGTTTGCCCAGGGGACTTCCGACGTGCAGACGCCGGCTTTCTCTCTCCAACCAAAAGTAAACCAAACAAGGAGGAAATTCCGCCGCGGTTTCCGTTTCTGGAAAAACAGGGGCTGCCACCATCATGCCGTCGCATGGAGATTTACAGAGCCAATCTCAGCCATTGGCTCTCCCCCTCCCTGCCTATATAAGAAGGTCCAGCCCCCTCAAGTCCTGCACAGAAAAAAAAAGTGAGATAGGGAGGGAGCAGGGGGAAAAGAGAGGGAGAAAACAGAGGAGAAGAGTGATGTTTTCTGGTGAGCTTGGAGCGCACTGCCCCAACTCAGTCCGTGAAAACCGAACCGAGCCGAGTCAGTGTGGGGCCATAGCCACACCACTTAAGAGGTGAAAGAGGAAGGAGAGTGGGAGAGAGAGAGAGAAAGAAAAGAGAGGAAGAAGGTGGGTGGTTGTGCGCGTGGCAGCCCGATCTCGAGTCGGACTCGACTAAAGCAGGTAGGAACCTTCCCTTTTGTTAATAAAACTCTAAAAGAAACCTACAAGAAGCACCTCACCTTGGCCGAAAAACACCCATCAACAAGAACCATTTATGGAGCCAAAACGGGCCCTGTTTGAAGGCCAAACCAGCCTACGTGCGGGACATGTTTGGGGCCGAAACTCGGTCCAAGAGCAGTCCTCAAATAGGTTCTGTTTGAGCTACAACATGCACCGGAGGTAGGCTGAAAATGACCGGAAACAAGCTGTACTCGGGTTGTAAAATGGAGCCGAAGGTGGCCTCCAAAACCCAACAGCGAACAGGCGATTGTAACGCTGTAACTGAGGAAGAAGGGCTGGTGGGCTTCACCAAACGCTGGTGGGCCCTGCACAAAAGTAGGTGGGCCTCGCCCAAATCGGGCTTCTGCCCTGACTATGGACTCCGAGTGGACGCTGGGGAAGCCGCACCCTACATCCACAGATGGGCCCCACCTAACAGTAGTGGTGGGCCACGTAAGTGGACCCCACCTCAATGATGTTAGACGTCCAGACCGTCCACCCAACCCACGGGTCCTGAACGTTTGGCATGAGACAAAGAAAAGAAAAAATAAATATAATATAATACATGCATGCATGCAGCAGTACGTGCATAGAAAATCTAAACTACATGTATCCCAGATCTATGCGACCTAGCACGTGTAGCCTGCATCCTGACCGTCCACCCATTTCAAGCTGCCGGGACCACCATAGACGTCCGTCGCTGGACGTCTCCAGACCATCCATCTGGGGACGATGTGCGCCGACCGTCCAACAATGAACTCCAACGCTGGGACGTCTATAAGCCTACTGGCCTTATGATGCACACACGTGGTAAACCACATGTGTGACCCATGAAGTAATGTACAGGTATATATCTGTGATAGGGCCATGTGGGGCCCGCGAGGTGTGAAATCAGTCATATATGAGATGTACCATTTAATATACAGTGCATGTGACGCTTCACATCTGCACCAGCTTTTCGGTCGTGGCCATGGGACCCACCTGATGTATGAGTTGGATCCTGACCGTCCAAGGGCTGGACATGCATGGCACATCTCACCTATGGTGATTAGCTGGAATGCCATCCAGTGCATGTAGCATATGACGTGCTCCATCCTGGCTGTCTATACATGCAGCAAGCTCGTCCCAAGGGACCCCACCATGGTATGAGTGTTTCATCTGCACGGTCTATGCAGTGGGCCATACCATGTAAATCACTGTGGGCCACACCACGTCACCATGAGCCCAACACAAATGCAGCTGGGCCTCACCAAATTGCTGATGGGCAGACGGCAGGTAAAAGGCCACACCGAGTTCTGTCTGTCTGTCCACTTTGACAAACCTCATACTTTATCCTGGCCAATCATTCCCGGCCGTCCATCTATGAGCAACCAGTGGTGGACGTTTGACATACGTATTAAAAAGGAAATAATAATATAATAAAATGTAGCCTATACACATACATATGTATTTAACACTATGAATAATGGGATGGGCCCCACGTGCCATGTTGTACCCAGTAGTCAGCATGTGGGACCATGTTGAGATGATATTGGTTTATATATCAAATACGTATGATATATGATATTTAAATATATGTCAGATATATGCGGTATATGATATTTAAATATATATATCGGGTGCAGGTGGCATTTATATAGGACACATATACATATTAGACACGTGGTGTGGGCAAATCGCATCTGCACCATCCCTTTTGAACCATGTTTGTGAAGACCACCAAGTGCATGAGTCGAAAATCAGACCATCCAAGGTCTGGATGTGGACCGCCTCACTACAACGAACTCATGCGCCATCCCAACCATCCAGGTTGTGGGGCATGCGTGATGGCATGGTTCACCCAAACCATCCATCTGTTTGGAAGGGCCAGTCCCAAGGCTTGAAGACAAGGAAAATGAGACCTGATATTATGTGGACCACACTGCAGAAACTAAAGGGATGAGCTGCAGTCCCATTGGACCACCTTGTTAAAACACATGGTGGGCCTAATGTAAGCCTATAGGGCTTTGATGTTGTATCCATTTGAACTTTTGTACAAAGCCGTAAAAATATCGGACAAACGAAAAATTGTAATTTTAGGAGATTCTTTGAGTGACTCCGGGCCACAAGGAGACTCAAGCCAAGTTCGAGAACACTACCATACAGGTGATGACTTTCCCTTTGGGCTTTCCATTTCTAACTTAATTAAACATAGTTTACACCAGATTCCTACTATTGTGATATTTGTTTACATGCTAGCTAACCCATGAAAATGATTACTATTTCTCGTCTTGTTGATACATTGACAAAAATCATTATTTAAAATTCTAATGCCTCCTTTCATGTTTTTATTCAAAATTATATGGTATCATATGTTATTTTGATTGCCTCTGTATACAATCTCATAATGCTACACATGGAAGATTCTATGATTGTATGCAAGCCACACTTTGGATGTAATTAGACAAAACGTGTGGAAAATAGGGACCTCGAACTGGTGTCATTTTGATCAAGATATCCTATTAGAACATCCCAAGGTGGAGGACCTCATGAGCTAGGGATGGTGGTAATGGGACATTATGCTCGAGCTGTCAGCCTACATTGGGTGATGAGCCCCCCGTAGTGACTATTGAGTTACTTAAATTGGCTGATTGTAACAGGATTAATAACGGTTGGCTAATCATGCATGCATAGCACAGACCAACATCTATTACTATCGTACGGGACATACGAATTCGCCCGACTGGATGTTTTGCCCGGGGCACAAACCATCATCCATTGCCATTGTATGTATTTACCTGTCTGGATGTTTTACCCGAGGCACAGACCGTCTGGATGTTTTTCCCGGGTCGATAATTGCATGGGTGACAAGCCCAAGTCCGACTGGATGTGCATCCCCAGCTCGATGTGCATCCATGCATCTAACAAGACTGTATATTGCCTATTTGGATTACTGCTTGTTTTTCCTTTAAATATGTTTGCTAAGATGGAGATGCGTAATCTTGAGGAAAATTCACACTGAGCTGACCACTCATCCATCAACTATTCAACCATACAGAATATGCAGGGACAGATGTAGAGGGCGTCGGTGCCAGCCTTGATGATGCCACAGTGGAGCAGGAGGAGTGTTATGAGGACAAGTCGCATCCGAACGTAGCGGCGTATTTTGGCATTAATCAGTAGTTAATACTTTATATTTTAGTGGTTTGGTATTTTGGACTTATGGGAAATTTTATAACTCAAGACCCCCAGCTGAGTCGGTCAAATAATTGGGCTCTCATGAATATTCATGCTTCTTTTGGCTATCACACTCTGAGTTTACTTTCCACTGTTTCTCTAATTTATAAACTCCCAGATTTTTGAAAACGAGTCTCGTACTCGGGTTTTAGAAATTGGGACGTTACAAGTACAGCAGCTTCAGCATCTTAGAGATATGGTTAAGCCAATACTCGACCTCCTTGGGTCTGTGAATACCCGCAAATGTAGGAGGTCGGAAGCGCTGGAATCGCTCGAATAAGTCGCTAGCACCCACGTTTCCAGCAGGGTGCACAGGTGGTACAGGTGGAACCGCGCTTATGTTCTAGGCAAGGGCCCCTGTGATGGTGGTCCATATCTGCTGCTACTGCTGCATAAGGAGTATCATCTTCTCCAACCTATCAGGAGGAGAAGTCGCCTGAGGTATGTGAGGCATCGAAGTAGATGCACGATTCTGCTCAGGAACCGGTGGTGCAACAGGTGTCAGCCCATTTGTGGGGCCAGTGGCCGGCTGAGAATCCAGCATAGTGTCATGATTTAGGCCCAAACTGGGGTCCGTATGACTATAGTTTAGGGGAGGTGCCCCGTCAACCTAGTCGCCCAAGTATAAGACGTGTCGTACTCCACGTGGCCTTAGGTGGCATTCCCTATATACAACACGTGTAAGATTTTGCACAACAACACTCAATTTCTCAAGCATTCCACACATTTCATAGCAAAAGGAGCTGCATGCATTTTATGTAACGAAATTTGTCACAATACATGAGATATAGCTTTACATGAATTATGATAGGAAACGCATGTGAGCTAACCTAATCAAAGCCTTAAACACCAAACACACCATTAAACCTACCCTACTACTAAGCCTATCAAGGCGATAACACAGGAAACAGGAAAGCAAAGAAAACCCAAAGACGACTACAACATAGGACCGGCCATTAGAATCTGGTGATGGAGGAGGGGCACCCTTGTCCTGCAGACAACACAGGATAGCCTTCAAGGTGCGAGACACCTTCTTGAATTTCTGTTTCATGGAGGCCTAACCCTCTTCAAGCTTGGCCCAGGTCTCACTGACCTCCTGTCGCAGGGCGACCTGGCCCTCCTCGATCTGAGCCAAGCGAGCTTCTATAGTAGCCTGATCGCGGTGGTGCTCATGTGTGGCAGGAGAAGAGTCCTCATCAGTGTCTTGGGCCTCATCTTCTCCCTCTCCTTGCTCTTCTTCTTCCTCGATTTCTTCCTCTCTCTCATCTCTGCCTTATTCATCACTCTCTTCTTCTTCACTTCCTGTCTCATCCTCACTCACATTGAGTTGGGCCTGACATTGTCATGGCCCCATATTCATGTTATTGAGAGTAGTGTCGTTGATAAAATGGATCGGCGCAAGCCTTTCTGAGCCAAGCCTGTAGCCAAATTCACGAGCAAGCTTGCATATAAGTCGGCCGAATGGGAGTAAAATGCTTGTTCAAGGAGAGTGCGCGGTTTGAACTATTTGCAGTAGTACATACGTAGGCAGGCACAGTTTGTCTCATTGCCCAGCTCGGTATAAGAATTCTACAATCAGACGCTTGCATTTGCTGCGATTGCTCCACCTAGGATACACATTATGTGTGAAGATGTGGTGGAGCAAGCGGAAGTCAGGAGTCATCCTGGACACCAAGAGGCAATTGCCTGAATTTCAGTGGACCAGTCGACCACAAAGGAATCACGTGCGGTGATCTTTTTCACGCGCACTCCTGAGATTCTTTTCGCAAGCATGAACCTCACCAAGCGGCATCCTCATGAGTCAGGCTATCAAGCCCACATTGACAACGGCTTCCCGTCTTCCCACGGGGATAGAGAACTGTAGAGGCTCCAGCAGTGGCTCTCGTATTGGGCGTAGAAAGCTTAGACAGTGCTCTCATTGGCATAAGACTTGCCCTCCAATATGGGACCCCACCCGGCGTCAAAGAGGAGATCCATCGCCGGATAAAGCCCAAATAGTTTCTTGTCCACGTGTGCTTCAAAGAGGACCCTACGGCCTTAAAATCTTTCATGTGTCATATCCGCCAGTAGAGCTCTCTTGAGAGAAAGCTGAGGATCGAGGTCCCGCTTCGTCCTGATCTCTCAATCGACGCTTGAGCTTGCTTCGGCACTCGATTTCCTCCTGGGACAGGTCGGGCAGCTAGGCCCGGGTTCATCTGTGGAAGCCCTCTTCTTCCCTATAAGGGAAAGGAGTGTGAAAAGGGAGAAAATTGCCGTCACGAGCTCAAAAAGAGCCATTTGAGTGAAATTAAATGAAGCGATAGGATGGGTTGGTGGACTTTGAGATTTTTGAGACACAAAAGAAGGTTTGTGTGCTCAAATGGGAGGAAATGAGGGAGATAGGAGGTGGATTTGAAAGGAATGGTGGAAGGTGTGTATGGAATGAAGAAAATGAAGAAGACATGAGAATGAAGGAAGGATTTAAGGGAGAAAATGGGATTTTTGGGAGTTTGGAGAGCTTGAAGGGGTGTGTAAGGGAGAAACGAAGCAAATGGGGGGTTATAGGGGCCCCTGCACGTTTTTGTGTGCCTCACATGTGTCCACACTCGTCGGCCCGACCGGCCCGGCGCGGCCCGTCAGGCCCGCTGTCCGTGGACGGAGAGGCCTCACCGTTGGGGCGATGACATTGCTGCCCGCTGGACAGGGGGGCGATGGCTCACCCCAAGGGCAATGGCATCCCTCCCCCGGGGTGCCATATGTGTGCGGGGTACACTTTGAATCCCCCCGATTTGTATCGTTTAGGCCCCCGAGTCCATTTGAGACGTTTCAGGAACGATCTCGCGCATATTCACGCTCTTCAGGTTATTTGAGTGTGGAATACGCTAAATCATCATCTAAACCTGTCCATTGATGGTCCAGAAACGGATTGGGATCACCTCGCATGATCACAGTTGCATACGGGTCCCATTTCTGCGGTCACTTTAGCTTCAACGGTCATATGATCATCGTCAAGCAAAACTTAGGATTCTAGGATCATTTCTATGTTTCATCGCTCCCTCCTAAGTCAAAGTATATCAGTGTGCGTCGTGTTACCATAACCCAGGTCCAATTTAATCTAAATCATGCTTTGATACCAACTTGTAACACCCTGAAAATCGAGGGTCGAGCAAATGCCCAACTCCCGAGTTCCAACGCATCACTTATGCAACATAGATAATGATGATTAAATGTTGTCCATATTAGTGCATTAAACATGAATGGGATTATACCAAATCAGCATATCATACTCTAAAGATAATTGGGTTATGCAAGTGGAAGACTGTGATAAGTATATAAAGCGTATAAGTGGTTGTAGGTCCCCAGAGTATGAACTTGATATCAGGTTAAAATAATTACATGTTTAGTTCTAAAATATACAAAATGATAAGGTGTAATGTCATCTAATCCATATCTCTGTAGCCCCGGTGATGCAACTCTAGGTCTACATAAACCCACCAGAGAGTTGCAGGTAGGAGAACTCCTCGTCGTCATAGAAGTTAGGCTCTGCCTCGTAAGCCTCGACATCACCTGAAACTACAACAGAATCTAGTTGTGTTTTAAAACACCGTCCCAGAGTGGGAGTGAGTGATCAACTTAGTGGAGCTATAAGGCAAAGATTAACATGTTATCAATACAGTCAAGCAGTAATGATAAAGCAATACAACAATCATGCCCTAAGTACTCTTGTTAATGCAAGCATGGGATGCGATAATGATGTATGCCCTCGCCTGCACTCCCTCTGCGACATCATCTCACGGTCGCGCATGCAACACTCCCATTGTGCTCAACTCCAACGCCAAAGGCACATACAATGCGGTGCATGTACGTGATTAGCCAAGTTCTTAATTAGACCTCTTCATACAGCAGGTTTGGGAAGCTAAGGTACCTCCCTTTATATCATTGACCCAAATAATGATCCATCTAGGGTCGTCAATCCTAGTTAATCACATACGATAGGCAGTTCCACGTCGCTACAGATATGCTCGTCACCTTAGTGCAGGCCTAGTTTATACTTGAGGTCACTACAGAAAGGCTCGTCACCTTAGCGTAGTCCTAGTGTATACTCGAGGTCACTACGAGAGGCTCGTCACCTGATCGTAGGCCGACGGCTCGAATACAATGTCTCATACCACCGTATTCAGCTCGCAAGTTTAGGTTGCTCATTAGTCACTACGAGGAGGCTCGTCACTCCGGCGTAGGCCGACAGCTAGACCACGGTGTCCTATACCACCATGCCTAGCTCATGAGTCTTAGCAGATCGTGGTAGCAAGGTTAAACGGGCTTTTAATTGGTAAGTGGTACCTTGGATTCAAGCAGTTGCGTTCATACATGGTGAACATATATTAGACCAATCGGGTTACTGGACAAGTTCGACTGGTATGAGCGCACGTTGAATTAATCAACATGGAGCGCATACGCACTCCTTGTGGCCTAACCATTGTCGATAATCACCATACAACTTAGATTCATCGAACGGGTCCGTGGTGGCTAAACTGCTTCAGCCGCTCGATCGGAAGTCGTTACCGATTGCCTGGACTACATCATTGCCCCAATCACACTCCAAAACATTTTCATTCACATGTGATAGTCAAATACAACATGTGACAACCAATCTAAATATAAATCTCATTTGAGCATTTTAACAAACACATAGTACATATGTTGTCATACATAGGCATTTCATGCATACAACACGTAGCAGTAAGATAGGTTACATGAAGGAAACTGTAACTATAAATAAGGGAATTGAGAATCCTATCTCAACACCCTCATTAAATACATTTCAACAAACATTTCATCATTCTGGCATTTTATCAAACATTTAGACTACACATATCAACATACATGTAATAAATTAGTTATAACGTATATTATAGCAAATCCTTTCACAAGGGAGTTGTCACATATACAACAATCATATATTCTCAATCATTAATCATGGCAAGCACATATCATAATTCTATTTTCATTTAGACATTTCAACAAACACATGGAATAGACTATATTTAACATAGTTCATATATATGTGTAATACACGGACAACATTGCATCTAAGCACATGTGACAACAATCAAGTCAGTCATAAATCATTAATTGACATTGAAAACCTTGAAAACCATAACCTAAACATTTATATTTCGCACCTTCCGTCGGTAAACTCGTACTGAACTCAGTTCGAACGCCATGCCTTTGTCTACGGCACAACGGATACCTGAATCACGAAATAGGTTAGCTATTTCGACTATTCATCAACTTAAATACCTAAAACAGATTAGGGTTTGGATTTCTTACCTAAGAATGGAATTGCAATCGCTGGTGTAGCGATACAAGAGGGATGATTCGACACATGGAGTGGTGGGATCGAATCCCAGCAACTATCCCACACTCTTTCTCCTCACTTTCTCCTTCTCTTTTCTCTCTTCTCTTTCTTAGGGTTTTGAAATTCGTATGGAATGAGAGAGGGGTGGGTTAAGGCTCTTATATAGGCCCAGAACTGACGTCAATGGCCCCAGGGCCATGGTATACTTATGTTATAGCCAAAGGGTGGCTGTTTCAGGCCAACGGAACCCATCTGGAAGTCCATTTCCTACATATGGTCCGGTAAAAATTCCCTGACGATGGATCTACGCCAGGCTAAGACTTCGATCCGATCGAATTTATGGATCGACCGCGAAGGATCAGTTTCAGTTCAACGGTTATCGACACTCGATCGGGCCACAAGTGCACTGGCATGTGTAGGAAAATTTTCCTGATCCAAGGGTGTAATTGGGTTAGAAACCTTAAATTTGGCCTGCAAGAGAAGGGCTCAATTCACTTAAATCTAAGTTCATTTTCTAAAGATATTCACATTTTTCACACACTTCGCTCTAGGCTCAAATAGTGCATTTCTGGATACTATTTGGACTTAATTCCCGAGATGGTTGTCAAGCCCAGTAAGATGGTCATAATCGTATAGCTTCGCGATAATCGAACTTTCGATGCGCAGTTTAGGTCCGAAACGGAGTTTTAAGCTGCTCCTGAGAGCAACTGGGTTTTGAGATTGATCCTAGGTTTTTAGGTAATGTAGAGTTAGCGATTCTACTAGTTTTGGGTCATGCAGTTTGTATAGAAAGTCATTCAAGCTAATCTACTGATTAATCCAGTTTAACACTTAATTAATTTTTATCTAATTTCCAAAGGATTCAGTCCTTAGTGATTTCTGCCTGAGGTGATACTCGGGTCTTTATATGGATTTTTTCAAGACGTTATACATACTTTCTCTCCTTACCCAACTCTATATAAGAAATCCACCATGAACCTTGTGCATTCGTGCGATTACTCCACCTAGGATACACGTTATACGTGCATATGTGGTGGAGTAGGTGGAAGTCGGTCGTCATCTTGGATGAAGCGAGACTATTTCCCCGCCTCTAACGCTCGAGTCGGCCGCATAGGAATTGTGTGCAGTACCTTTTCTCTCGCTCAGTAACGAGGTTCTTCTCACTGGCATGCACCACACCTTTTTCGACTCCCATAATGCGGGCAATCTTGTCGACACCAACTATGATCTCTTGCCTTTCCAGAGGGATAGTAAACTGGAGAGGCTTTAATAGTGGATTCCGAATGAAGGCGTAGAAGGTGCGCATAGTGCCTTCGCTCGCATGAGTGTTCCCTTTGAATATGGGACCCCACCCATTATCCAGGAGAAAGTTGATGGCTGGATACGTCCCAAACATCTTCTCATCGACATGTGCCTCAAATACGACCTTATGGTTGCGGAACTTACCAAGGTTGATGTTCAGCAGTAGCTCTCTCTCCAACGAAATTTGAGGATCGAAGTCCCGCTTGGACCTCCGTTCACGCTCGACACTCGTACTGGCTTCGGCGTACGCCCTCCTTGTAATACGGCGTGGTCGGCTCAGCCCGACCTCATCCGAGGCTGCTCTCTTCTTTCCCATAAGAGAAAGGAGCGTAGAGATTGAGTAGATGGCGATGATAAATTCAAAGAAAGCCATTGAAAGTGAAGGAAACTTGGAAAATGAGGTGGGTTTTCGAGGAAAATGGTAGAGATGGTGCAAAGTATGGAAGAAGGTAGAAGATTGGAGTGAAAAGTAGAAGAAGGTGGTGTTTTGAATGTGTGGAAGGGGGGTTTGACACACAAAAGGAGGGCCTTTGTGCTCAAAAGATGGAAATAGGGCAACTAGAAGGATGAAAATGGTAGTTCAAAGCAATGGAAGTGGGTAGATGTAATGGGTAAAAGATTTGGAAGATGACAATGTGCGTAGAAAGGGATTTGAGAGAGAAATGAAGATTTGGGGGGTTTAGGGGGTTTGTGAAACATGAAATGGGGTAAATAAAGGGTTAGGGGAGAGAAATAGAGGCCCCACACATGTGCACGGGCCCACCTGGCCGGGCAGTGGGCGGTGCACCGCCGATCGGGCTGTGCCACCGCCTAGGCACTGTGGACCCGGGCGATGTGCCGCCCGGACTCTGGACCGTGGTGGCGGTGTCCACCCCTCCCCAGGGTGCTGAAAACACGTGGGACCCCCTTTAGGTCCCTCTGTAAATTGCGGCGTGGACCCCACATCCATTTGAGGCACTTTCGAACTTCAACTCTCACATATTATCGCTTTTGGCATGTTTTGATCATGGGATTCACTGAGTTATTGCCCAAACCCATCGATTAACGGTCTAAGAGGGGGTTGGGATCATTTTTTACATGATATTATACGCATACGGGGTGAAATTCAATGGTCAGTTTCGCCCATCGATGAAACTGGGAATCCTACGTTCGTTTCTAAATGTTATCGCCCCCTCCTAAGTCAAAGTACGTCAGTGTGCATCATGTTACCATAACCCAGGTCCAGTTTAATCTAAATCATGCTTTGATACCAACTTGTAATGCCCCGAATTTCGAGGGTCGAGCAAAGGCCCAACTCCCGAGATCCGTCGCATCACTTATGCAACATAGATAATGATGATTAAATGTTGTCCGGTTTAATACATTTAAACATGAATGAGATTATACTAAATCAATATATCATACTCCAGAGACGATTAAATTTAGCAAGTGAAAGACTGTGATAGATATATAAAGTGTGTAAGTAGATGTAAACTCCAGAGTATGATCATATCGTCAGGCTGAGTAATTACATGTATAGTTCTAAAATTTACAAAAAGATAAAGTGTGTAAGTGTCATCTAATCCATATCCCTGTAGCCCCGATACGCAACTCTAGGTCTACATAGACACGCCAGAGAGTTACATGTAGGAGAACTCCTCATCATCATAGAAGACAGGTTACATCTCGTAAGCCCCGTCATTGCCTGAAACTAAAACAGGGTTTGGTTGGTGTTTTAAAACACCATCCCAGAGTGGGAGTGAGTGATCAACTCAGTGGAGCTATAAGGCAAAGGTTAATATTATTAATTCAGTCAAGCAATGATGATAAAGCAGTACAACAATCATGTCCTAAGTACTCTTGTTTATGCAAGAATGATATTTATTATTGATGCATGCCCTCGCTTGCACTCCTTCTGCGACATCATCTCATAGTCGCGCATGCTAACTCCCACTGTGCTCAACACCCATGTCAAAGGCACATGCAATGCGGTGCATGATCGTGTTAGCCAAGTTCTTACTTAGACTTATTCATACAGCATGTTTGGGAAGCTAAGGTACCTCCCTTTATATCATCGACCCAAACAACGATCTATATAAAGTTGTCAATCTTAGTTAATCACATATTATAGGCAAGTTCGCGAGTTTATACTATAGGTCGCTACAGGAGGCTCATCACCTCAGCATAGGCTTAATTCACATTCGAGGTCACTACAAGAGGATCGTCACCTGATTGTAGGCTTATTTTATACTCGAGGTCACTACGGGAAGGCTCGTCACCTTAGCGTAGGCCGACAGCTCGAATACAGTGTCCCATACCACCGTATTCGACTTACGAATTTGGCTTACTCACTGGTCACTACGAGGAGGTCCGTCACCACAGCGTAGGCCGACAACTCAACCACAGTATCCCATACCACCATGCCCGGCTCATGAGTCTTAGCGGATCATGGTACTAAGGTTAAACGGGTTTTTTACTGGTAAGTGATATCTTAAATTCAAGCAGTAGCGTCCATACATGGTGAACATACATTAGGCCAATCGGGTTACTTGACAAGCATGAATGGTATGAACTCACATTGAATTAATCGACATCGAGCGCATACGCACTCCTCGTGGCCTAACCACTGTCGATAATCACCGTACAATTCGGATTCATCGAACATATCCATTGTGGCAAAACTAGTTCGGTTACTGATTGTAAACCGTTACCGATTGCCTGGACTACATATTAGTCTCAATCATACTCAAATATAACAAGCATTCATATATGACAGTCAAAACAGCATTTGACAACCAATTCAAATATAAATCTCATTTGAGCAGTTTAACAAACACAGTGCAAATGTTATCATGCATAGGCATTTCATACATGAATCACGTAGTCAAATGCAACTTACATGAAAGACTCTATTCGTATAGCTAAGGTAATTGAGGATCTCATCTCAACACCTTTAATAAATGTATTTCATCAACCAATTACTCATTCAGACATTTTATCAAATACTTGACTACACATTCAACATACATGTAAGAAATTAGTTAAAACATATATTATGGCAGATCCTTTCACAAAGGAGTTGTCACACATACAACAATCATGTCTTCTCAGTTAATAATCATGGCAAGCACAAATCATAATTTCATATTCATCCAAACATTTCAACAAACACATGGAATGCATTATATTCAACATAGTTCATATATATGTGTAATACGTGGAAAAAATCGCATCTAAGCACATGTGACAGTAATCAAGTCAGTCATAAATCATTAACTGATATTGAAAGCCTTGAAAACCATAACCTAAACGTTTATAGTCTGCACCTTCCGTCGATAAACTCGTATCGAACTCAGTGCGAACACTATGCCTTCGTCTACGGCACAACGGCTGCCTGAATCGCGAAATAGGTTAACTATTTCGTCGATTCTTCTACTTGGAAAACAGATTAGGGTTAGGGTTTCTTACCTAAAAATGAAATCGGAATCACCGGTGTAGCGACATGGGAGAGGTGATTCAGCACGTGGAGTGGCGGGAATGAATCCCAGCGACAAACCACAACTCTCTCTCACTTCTCCTCACTTTCTGTTTCTCTTTTCTCTCTTCTCTCTCCCAGGGTTTAGAAAATTCGTATGGAATGAGAGGGGTGGATTTATGGCATTATATAGGCCCAGAAGTGATGTCAATGGCCCCAGGGCCATGGTATACTTAGGTTATAGCCAAAAGTCATCTGTCTCGGGCTAACGGAGCTCATATGGAGGTTCATTACCTACATACGGTCTGGAAAAGGTTCCCTAACAATGGATCTAGGTCAGGTTAAGATTTCGGTCCGATCGGATTTGTGGATCGACCGTGTAGGACCAGTTTTAGTTCAACGACTATTCTCACTCAATTAGGGCCACAAGTACACTGACCTATGTAGAAAAATTTTTCTGATCCAAGGGTGTAGTTGGGTCAGAATCTGATGGTCAGAAACCTTAAATTTGGCCTCCAAGCGAATGACCCAATTCACTTAAATCTGAGTTCATTTTCTAAAGATATTCGCATTTCTCACACACTTCACTCAGGACTCTAGTTGTGCATTTCTGGACACTATTCGGGCTCAATTCCCACAATAGTTGTCAAGTCCAGTAAAGTAGTAATAACCGTATAGTTTTGTGGTAATCGGACTTTCGGTGCACGGTATAGATCCGATACGAAGTTTCAATGCGCTCCCGAGAGCAACTAGGTTTTAAGATTAATCTTAGGTCTTTAGGTAATGTAGAGTCAGTAATTCTACTAGTTTTGGGTCTTGTAGTTCGTATAGAAAGTGGTTCAAGATAATCTACCGATTAATTCAGTTTAATACTTAATTAATTTTTTATCTAATTTCTAAAGGATTCGGTCCTTAGTGATTTATGCTTGAGGTGGTACTCGGGTCTGTGTACAGATTTTTTCGAGACGTTACAGACACGCTCCAATCATATGACACACTTGACTTCAATGAGGAGGAAGAGGCTACTTTATTCGAGCCTCAACTCAACCTAGAAAAACAGTGTGAGGAAAGTGATCTCATCCCACTTATGAACTATACTGAATTGGAAGATGATAAGTATTACGATGAGAATCATGAGTTTACAGTCTAAGATTCACTGGAATCGATTTCAATTATGGTTCAAGAAAGTGACCACGAGGTACAGGAAGTTATCGACCATAATGATCTACTCTACCCATCTGACAACCTTATTTAAATGTGGAGGATGAGCCTCTTTCAATCGACCCTTCGAGCTCTTTTGAGGCATGTGTAGACCACTCCCCTGATTTAGATTATAATATGATTAGGGAGATGGACGAGTCGCGCGATAAGACTCTTGAATTTAAAACCACCCAGTTAAGGCCATCATCTGAGCTGTCAACCCTTGACGATATAGTGCCTCTACTGAGTAGTAACAATGAACAGAATCTTTACATCAATGCGCCTACTGATCCACAATCTGTCTATGTAGGGCAGGGCAAGATGTATCTGATGACAATTGACTCTCACTAAGGTGAAGAGCAAGAAATCATGTTTCCCTCTATTCTAAGAGAAGACAAAGGAATCATTGGGCATATCATCACAGACCTCAATATGAAAAATGAGCTTCTCTCAACTCACTGTCTCAACTCTCTGAAAGATCACTTGACATATTTTGCAGATTCAAATGATTTAATGATAAAAGAAACAATGGATGTCTTGCAAAACAATACCTCGGTAGTTGTTATTGACCGAGAGAACCCTTATTCTGAAGCCCCTCCTTCCACATATCTTGAATGTTTACCATTAAGGGAGGAGGAGCTGAAAGTTAAACAGAAGTCTAAAACTTCGGAATATGTTGAGATTATATCACCTACTGAGAATTTCTCTAAATTTTATCTACTTGTAGTCTTTGATTCACCTTATTGTATTAATTCTAAAACTTTCTCTATCTTAAGTGAATCATATGTATTTTGGATACCTCAGGAGATTAGAAGGAAACTTTATGTTGAGGTTCACAAATTTCTCTAAAAATTCATGCCCCAGGACATCTAAGTCTATTGCAAAAATGCTTTTGGATGATCTTATTAAGAAACCTACTGAGAAATTTATTAAGATATTAGTCAAAGGAGGAACCTTGCAGCAAGACTGGGTAGCTTTCCCCTATTTTCCTAGTTAGGTTTACTGTTTTCGAAGAATTTATGATTAAGATAGTTTTCTTTCCACTATTTTAGGATAGTTTGCTTTCCGCTATTTAGGATAGTTTGCTTATTATCTATTGAGTCTTTTGTGGTAATCCATATTCACACCGAGATCATTGAAAAAGCCTAAAAAAATTCCTTCTTCAGGTATTATCTTTTCATCACTTCCCTTTTCTTTTCATTGCCTTTTTTGGATTACATGTTTATTTCTTTTACATTGAGGACAATGTAGATTTTAGGTTGGGGTGTGGATTAGACAAGCTAATCAGTGTTTTCTTAGTCTTTAAGCAAAAATTGCGGAAAATTGGAAATTTTTTGAAAAATTAAAATTACAAGATGCTTAATGTTGATGTCTTATATCTCTTGGAGTTTAGTCACTTGAGAGATCTCAAAATTAAGTTAAGTCATTAATCCTTTATTAGAAGTTTTAAACATTAATTGAGTCATGATCTCACATGTCACATCTAGCTTACACAGTAAAGTGTCAGTTTGATATTGAATTGTTAACTTGATGATTATTACGCATGGAAGGAACCAACCTGGAGAATTTGTCCATCATATTCAATAAGAAGAATTGAAAAAAAAGAAAAAGAAAATACCTAACTAAAAAAACAGTTGTCGTTGAAAAAGGCTACCTATTAATGATCTTTAAAAAGGTTGACATAGTGTGAAAGCCATCGATGAAAAAATCAAAAGCTGGATGAATAAAAGAGGGAATTAAAAGATGAACTGTAAGGCAAGTTTCGGTTTAGGTTTTAGTTGTCCTGAATGCTCTTTTAATTATCAATGTTATTATGAAAGTGAAGAACTGAACCTTGGATTGTGATAAGTCTAGACTTCACTATACACTCATGGAACTCAATGTTTGGAAATGTTCTAATTAAAGGATTAATGCTTTGAACTTGATTATGAAACTTACCGAGTGCTAGAGTTTAAGAGAAAGTAATGCACAACATTAATGTATTTTAGAATTCTATTATATGGATTGTCTTTTTAAAACCACTTGAGCTTATAGAAATTATCCTGTGGTTTTCAAAATATTTTTCACATTTTTTGCTTGGGACTAGCAAAATGCTGGTTAGGGATTGTGTTGAGGGTTAAATATTACATATTATCCCCCATTTATATCTTGGTTTTATGAACATGATAATGCCTAATGTTCTATTTTACTCATGTTTGTGTTGCAAGGTAAATTTAAGAGCTTAGATTGAAAAGGGTGCTAAAAGTATGGATTTGATGCTAAAGAATCATCAGAGCAAGGGATGGATCTTAGGAGACCAATATTGAAGAATTCATATGCCAAAGTCCAAGAAAACTAAGTAAGGAATGAAGAAAATTAAATATTCGAAGTGAAGAAAAGGAATCCTAAAATCGTCCTGAAAAAGCATATTCTGAACCTCTGGGTCACTTTGTGAAATTGCACAAAGTGAAGTCTATTTTGAAAAACTGCACAGAGTGAAGTCTATTTTAACAAACTACGTAAATTTGAGTCGGTTTCTAGAGTTTTCCAACTAGGTGCGAAAGTTGGAGTTCCACAACTATAAATAGGACTCCCTAGGATGTTCCTAAGCATCTTATAGGGTTTAAGGAGTAGAGCAAAAGGGTGGAGAAGCCGTCGCCAAGAGTTTTTCTTTTTCTTCCTTAATTGTTTTCATGTTTTTCTTAAGAGACTTTGGTCCAATCATATCTATGGTTAGCTAAACCTCTTAGTTAGGGCTAAGAGGTAAAGCTTGTAGCATAATGGGATGTTTCTATTTATTTGATTCATGTTTATGTTGAACTTCATGAATTCTAATTTGATATTTAAGGAATACTTTCAGTTTTTAATGGTTTATTGTGAGTCAAATTACAGTAGATCTGCAATAGCTTTAAGTATCTTCTTTTCCTGATTTGAGATTATGAAATTAGTAAGTCCCATTGTTCACCATTATCCCTTAGGGATAATAGGGTGATGAAATCCTTCCTAATCTTCACAATTCTCCTGCTTTGAGATTATGAGATTGGTAAATCTTGTTGTTTTCCATTGTCTCATGGGCATGGTTTGGTGATGGAATCCCCGCCAATTATCATAATTCCCCTTCATTAAGAATTAGGTCAATGGGAGTTCAGATTTGGTTTCATTAATATTTTCCAATTTGATAGTATAGGACTCCGATTCTAATTGTGTTACTTAAATCAAGCAAGAGGGCTCCCTGCTTACTACAAGTGGATCCTTGGCACCCTAGTTCCCACCTTTAAATTCTTAGTTTTAATTACTCTATTCACAATTACTCTCTCAAATACTTTAGAATTAGTTTCACATCTT
The DNA here is from genome assembly GCA_030180095.1 of Magnolia changhungtana. Classification (NCBI taxonomy): domain Eukaryota; kingdom Viridiplantae; phylum Streptophyta; class Magnoliopsida; order Magnoliales; family Magnoliaceae; genus Magnolia; species Magnolia changhungtana. The sequence goes on from JASAUF010000042.1 coordinate 378,762, forward strand.
CTTCTAGTTCTACTTTTAGTTAATTTAAAAAACGTACAAGTTTTAGTCCTTGTGGATTCGACCTCGGTCTTACTAAGATTATTACTACATCGTGACCCTACACTTAGGGTTGTGAACACATGGTTACATTTGCTTATCTCTGTATGTCCGTTGTTGGAATATCGCTACTCTGACTATGTATGATTGATAATCCAATTATATGAATATACTGGAAAACACACCGATGTGTGACTTTCCCCTAAGTAATACTCGATTTTTCATGCCAAGAGTTTTAGCTCAAGCTGCGAAAATTGGGGTGTTACATTATCGCCCACCCATTCCTCCACGTTTTCATCGACGTTTACCTCGTTACCAAAACGGACCATCTCAATCACATCCACCTCAAAATTGACCATATCCACCTAGGCACTATCTAATTTAACCCTCACAACTATTGCAGCCTTGTGATGCATTCTTTGACCCTAGGCCGCCAGGTGGAGAGAACGAGAAGAGAACCAGGGGACAAGGTGATGGCAAATGTTTTGTATGCGGAAAGCAAGGGCATTGGGTATGACTGCTTTGGTTGAAAATTGATAAATTTCCCTCCACTCATTGGATGTGTTTGAATAGAAGCATTGAGAGGCAACGGGGCATATAACAAAGGACAGAGATGGCTTTGTGGACTTTTAGACTATCCCACTCAAAAGTCACAAGCTGTTAGGGTTGTACATCGAGCCGAGTTGAGTCGAGGTGGGACAAGCTTGGCTTGACTCGTCTGTGCTCTCCTCAAACTTGAGCTCGAGCCCAAGCTCAAGCTCACCCTAAAGCTTACCATTCGAGCTTGTCTTGTTTGTTAAACCTTTCGAGGTAAGCTAGTGGATCAAGTCGAGGCAAGTTTACCTTGAGTCGAGTTGAGCTTGCTCCCAACACCCACACCCGACCCAACCCAGCAGGCCAACACCCACACCTGACCCAACTCAGCCATCCGACCCAACCCCCAAATCAAAAATTCAAAACCCCAAATCTCAATTTTGGGATTTGAGGTTTTCAATTACATAAATAAAAGATTATAAAATATTAGATTTAGATAGATGTACTTTGCTGTTGAGAGAGAAGGAGAGAGAGCGAGTAGCCGATGCGGGTTGTACGGCTGAGATGAGTTGTGCAGACGTTGAGTCGAGCTCGCGCAAGTGGGAGAGAGAGAGAGAGAGAGAGAGAGAGGTGCTTGAGCACGGCAGGTCAGGTAATGAAAGGAAAGAAAGGGACAGATGGCTAGGGTTTTAAGTCTTTAACTTTTATTATTTTATATATATATATATATATATATATATATATATATATATAGTCGAGCTAAGTTCGAGTCAAGCTCTAATCTACTCGACCTTGGCTCGTTTTCAAAACGAGCTGGGTCATATGAAGCTTAGCTCGCCTAGTCAAGCCAAGCGAGCTTTTCGAGCTAGCTACAAGTTATACATGGTTAAACTATGTGTCGAAGGAAGTCATCAAAGTTGATTAAGATTTATTTATTTTTTATTAGTTAATTTTCTGATTTATTTGTCCATTTTTTCAGAAAAAAAGAATAAAGAAGAAAAAGAAGAACGAAAGAAGAAAATAAGTTTTATTTATTTGATATTTTTATTTTCATTCTCCTTTTAGTTTCTAAAGAAAAAAAAAAAAAAAAAAAAAGAGAGAAAATTATTGAAGGTAATTACTAGTATTTTTCCTTATTTATTTATCTTTTTTTTTTTTAGAAAAAAGAGGAAGAAGAAAAAGAAAAAGATCGAGAAGAAGAAACAGGGGCATTTTCGTCCATAACTTTCAGAAGTCTAAAAAAAAAGAGTTTAAAAGGCTGCTCAATTATTAATTAAGGTTAAACATTTGGTCTACTTTGGTAATAAGCCAAAAAAAAAAACATGATAAAAAGGAATATTAAAATAAATAGACGATCCATTTTCTTCTGATGTGTGATTAAGGTTAATGCTACTATTTCGAATGCATGTGACAAAGCTGTTTAGCTTTTGGTTATTTTTGCCCCCTTCAAAATTAGTTTGTGGGTTAGTTTTAGAACTGTAAAATGTGGCTTTTGTTCATCAGTTAGGATTTCACGACCAAAAAGCAAGGGAACCGCTTGGATTCAAGCAGTTTAAATATTTTTATGATGTTATCTTTGCAATTAGTGAGGGAAGAGTCATCTTTCCTCCCTTCTCTTACAAGTAGCCTGCACAACTCTCCTTTATGTGTTGCAAGGGCATAGTCTTTCCTGAGTCCAGTTCCATGGCTCAGTGGTAGACAGACTTAATTTCAACACTGATATCATAGGATAAGTGTCCATGTGGTGTGGTTAGGTATGTGAAAAAGACAAGAGAGAGAGAGAGAGAGAGAGAGAGAGAGAGAGAGAGAGAGCATGGTCTTTCCTCACTTCTTCAAGTAGCATGTATCAACTCTCCTTTCTCTGTGTAGCCAAAAGCGTCTTGCAAGTCCATGAAACACTGTAGGGCCTAAGGCGGCTGTCAACGGGCCAGGCCTAGGGTTGGTCTCAGCCCAGATTTGAACTGTTTTGGGCTGGGCTTATTCAAAATTCAGATTTTCAGGCTCTTGCCTAGCCCATTAACACTCCTAATGGTGATGATTGTATCACATTTACTGCATACATCTATTGCATTGGCTCAAGTTAAGAAATCATTCCCCAAAAAATAAGAGGATCAAACACTCGATCAAGCCACAAATTTGGAAACAGTTGGGACATCTGTACACACTCTTTTTCTCCTTTTGTATACTAGAGTGTAGCCTCACCCTTTACCTCCATTTCTCCTCTCTTTTCTCCTAAAGAGAGGTCCTCTCTCAGCTCTCTCCATGTGCATTCCATCATATGGCTTTATTTTTAAAAAAAAATTATTGAATAACATCATTTTCATTTCTATTCTAGGGCAATGATAGATATTTAAAATGGATGTACAAAAAATAAAAGGCAAAATAGTCAAGCTGAGCCAGTTGGTGGACCACATAATTTCTTAACTAGGTTGATCCCTGCCCTCTTCTCCTCCCCCCCAACGCACTCGAATATGGCCCAGTCACCGGGCCAACTTGCTGAGTCAAAACCGAGTCAAGGTCAATAACAAGTTTCCTTATGACTAAAAAATTGATTCGACTCGCCCAAGTTTCAAGTCAAGTAACTGAGTATTAAATCTTTGGTTCCACCCTATCAATTCCCATCTAAACGTTATCTGATTCCAGACATTTCGACAGCCCGGCACACACCAGCAGGCACATGTGTGAGACAACTCAGCCATTCATATGGTGAAATTCACCATGCATGACCACCCAGCACAAAGACCACACCCATTAATCGGGCCGTCTTCATTCAATTTATGCCCAATGAACGTACTGGCCTGATTTTATTTTATTTTTTTTTATTTTATTTTTTTGTGCCAGGCCACCTCAAACCACATCATTTTCATGGAATATGTTAAGTTGGAGACTAGAATGTATAATTAAGCATAATACAGTTCCTGATTATGGGCCATCCTTCTTATTGGATAATATACATTACATGCTTTTTTGGCAATATATAAGCTCCAAAATACTGGTGGTGGTCCACCTAACCATCCAAAGCTACAATCACCTTCCCTACCTGCAATCAGGCGGCTGCGTCTGCACTAGAAGAGACCTTTTTGAGGACGTAAACAGGATCACCAACTTTAATAACCTTTCCTTTCCCTGAAGTAGAGAGGGACTCTTTGCAGACCAAATTCTGACCAAAGTACACCTGCAAGGTTGCTTAGATTAATTTTATAAGCATAAAAGAGGGCATCATATTCATGGATTGACAACTCGGATGAGTCGGATGCAACTCGGCTGAGTCGACTCGGGCATGGTTGGACCTGATCCAGTTTGCCGTGAGTCACCCCCAACTTGGGTGAGTCGGGCTGATTTACCCTGGCTCAGGCAAGTCGTGACTCTTAACTCGAGACTGGCTCAGGCAATTGTACAAGTAGGGTCCACCTTGCAGTAATCAACGCCATTGATCTGGTGGACCCACCATGGGACAGGCCATGCCCTAATATATCTCCTAGCAGATGAGCCTAACCAACTCGATACTGACAACTGACGGTCCACACGTGGGCCCCACATGTACAGTTTATAGGGCTTAATTGAATATTGTACATTTCATTGAGAAAAAAAAAAAAAAAATCATCGCATGCATGGCTAGGAGGATATTGTAGTAATATGTAGCAAGAAGAGTTACCTTTCCACGTTGATTTCTGGTTGGGCGTAAGACTTTATCTGACCGAATCTTCATCAGTGTTTCTGTTGGCTCAGTGCTCGCAATTCCGTTCTCTTGATTGATTGTGGGTACCTAATGAAACAAGGTCCATATAAAAACTACTGGCACTGATTCAACATTTGAGCCTAATACAGTAATTAAAATCTCATTTCTACTTTTACGGTGGAATGCAGGATCCTATTTCCCCTACGCGCAACAACGAGGAGTGTGCATGCGAAATCCAATTTCTTCGACTGATGGGTCCCACAGTGAACGCACAGTGGATCTGGGTCCCACAGTGAACGCACAGTGGATCTGGTATTGGTGGGCCGCACCTGAATGAAAGAAATTGACCAACAGACCACATTCATCATATGAGCATCACCCACCTGATGCTAAACCAGCCTGATTTTCAGGCCATGGAACATGCACAGTGGGCATGAATATCCTGATCATGTACCAACATGAGTCTTAATGTTTCTGGGGAGACGGATTTGAAATTCCACCCATGAAACTAGGATTCTCAGTGGCTCCTCTTTGCCTAAAGTATTATATATATATATATATATATATAGAGAAGCGCTCACCTGCGAACCATATACGAACTTTTGATGACCCATCATACGTGATGAATCTCGCAAATCTGAACCGTTCATGTGAAGCAAGCACCTAGTGAAAACCCTAGGGCCAAGTTTTACTTTTATCTAAAACTTTTATCCATACCGTCCATAGCAAAGAGACATTCAAATCAAGGAAAGAAGCTGTTTACATTTTTCACGGTCCACCAGAGTTTCCGATCAAAGTAAAAATTCATACTATGAGGTTTCATGAGGTTCTGCTTCAAGTGAAGCGTTCAGATTTGCGAGATTCATCACGTATGATGGGTCATCAAAAAAGTTCGTACGTACTACGTACGAACTGGTTCGCAGGTGAGCGTTTTCCTATATATATATATATATATATATATATATATATATATATATATAGGGAAAAGGTACAATGCGCTCGAGCTGATTTTAACACCCCATGAGGTCGAGCTGTGTGGGCCCCACCGTGATGTGTTTCGAACATCTACCCCATCAGTCAGATGCACCATTCCATCGTGGGCCTAGGTCTCAAAAATCAAGTCAATCCATGACTTGTGTGGGCCACACCACATACAGAAGTGGAGAGGGGCCGTGCACCATTAAAACATTCATAACCATTTTTGAGGGCCCACCGAGATGTGGTTTGCAAATCCAGCCCATCCATTATGTGTGTCCCACTTGAATGAGGGTTCAGACCAAGTTTCAGGCGCATGCAAAACTCAAGTGGGCCCCACCAAGTGCTTTTATATGTTTTAATGGTGTCTTCACATAATTTTAGATGGTATGGCCCACCTGAGTTCCGTATACGGCTGATTTTTGGGATATCCCATAATTTAAAGGGGACCCATCAAATGAACGGTGTTGATGGTCGACATGCATCACGGTGGGGCCCACACAGCTCGACCTCATGGGAGCTTATCGTCAGCTCGAACATTGTACCTTCTCTTGGGTCATTTGGTAGCAAGAATTTCGAGGGATTTGGAAGAGGAATCAAAATCCCTGAAAAGTGCCTCTTTTTTTCTTTGTTTGGCAATCCCACCTTAAAAACCTATCTTGCAAAATCCACTTGATTCCACGGGTTGCAAAATACACTGGATTCCACAGGATTTAAAATTGATGCAGCCAAACAAGTCCTAAAATTAAGAACAAAATTATGGCAGTAAGACAAGAATCATATCAATGGCTTATCATATGGTTTTCCTAAGGTGTTCTATTTTCCAGAATAATAGTAGATGGATTAAACCATCTATTAGAGCGTTCTTAATTCTAGTCTTTGTGGACCTCTTGTTTTCATAAAGGGTGCTACTATACCAATCTTCATGTAATAAGATACGAAGAATGTTTCTATCAAAAAGGACAGAACACAAAAATGAAACTTTACCTTACAGCGCGAGCATAGCTTGACTCCATTAAACGTTAGGTTGTTAATTTTCAGTACCGTCCACAAGTCCTCTGAGAATGGTCCACATCCATCAACAAGAATGCTGAAACATCGAAAAAGATAAATTAGAATCATTTAAAACCTTGTCATGACCACCTAGTGATATGGGTATATGTGAGAACCACATGGTGTATCATGTGCATCCACGCTGTCCATCAGATGCAACTCTTCAGGTTATTGCCAGGGCGCAAAAATCAGATCAGTTCAAATTTCCGGTGGGCCAGAGAATAGGGAATGAGGTGGGAGTGGACGCCCGCTCTTGATTCTAAATGGGGAGCTGATCTTCAGAACAGGGATTTTTGTCCTAGTCCTTAATCCATGACAGATGAAGGGTCTGGAAGGCCTTGATTCCATATACGCAACACAATGGGTCCCCAGGCAAATCAAGGGTGGGAATCCCATCTCAATTTATTCCCCACGCTGTGGCCCAGCTGAATGTTCATTTGAGCTGATGTTTGGAGCCTTAAAGTGAGTTGACTCATCTGGTTGGCGGCGTAGGCCTCAGTTTTGCCCAGCACCACTGTAGCTTGTCATGGCACCGGTACCACCGGAGCACACCCCAATGGGGATTGCCCATATGCTTGCACCATAGGTTAGTGGAGTAAGTATATGATTCTCGCCCAAGAACATGTCTTTTGTGGTGTACTTGAGTCCTTAGTTTGTACATACTGGGCCCACAATTTGGTCATCCAGACCATTTATCTGATGGGCCCCAGCGGGATGGACCGTACCCTAAAAATCTCCCGCATAGAACAATCCATCCAATTGATGCCCCACAAATAGATGGTTAAGACAGACACTTAAACAGCTCACATCAAATAGAGAAACAACCAGAGATTTTATGCTTATGATCTTCCTAATTGGGGCATGGTCCATCACAGAGGAGCCTTGTGGAGCATTGACCTGGATCATCTAACCAAGGACCTGACTTGTATACATATCCTTAAGTTGGCATCATAGAGTTCCTCTAAAAATGACGGATATAGATATCAAATACCCACTTGGGTCGGAAGCGATTGATTGGTAAGGGCTCAGCAAGAAGTTCATTCAATGCATTCAATGATCCCTGCAAAAAGATAAAACATTATAAAATATCATCCCTGCAGTTTGAAATTATCTTGAGGTTCTAAAGAGTACTTTTTCTTAGTTTGACTAACCTGGGATATCAACAAGAAAGGATATTCATCAGAAAACATAGTTTTGTATCCCCGAGCAAAATTAGGATCCACAGCCCTAGTTTCTGATGCTGCAGCAGTAACCAATTTACTCAATTTCTGAGCATAATATAACCCTAGGATATGCTGTTAATTTACAGAAACATTATGGCCCTCTTTGGTAGCAGCCTAAAAATGAATTCATCTCATTTTATTTAATAGTAATTATGCATTAGAGATCTCGATCTCCAATACATAATGAGTTCATGTTAACAGTAATTATGTATTAGAGATCAAGATCTCTAATACATAATTACTGTTAACTAAAATGAGATTAACTCATTTTTAGGCGTCCACCAAACATGGCCTAACTATATTAGATCATAGAGTATATATGGTTTGTCATATACCAATCATGAATTCAAACTAGTTAGCCAAGTACGGGATCAAAGGGAGCAATTATATGATCCTATGCTCAAGGATGATTATAGTATCCAAGAGCCTAATTTCCTTTATGTTGGCCATGGTTAGGTTTCCAAGCCACTGATCTGATGGGGCCCATCCTAAACCATGCTCCAAATATCCTGGTTTGGAATACCTTAGAAATACAAAATTTCAGCCTTTCCATTTTTCTTTGCTCTTTTTTTTTGCTCAACCATCTATTCAACAATGTTTTAGAAGGTGACAGAGGCATACACATAAGGGCATGTTTTGATACATGGAATCCAAAGGAAAAGAAAGGAAATGGATAAGGTTTTTCATTGATGTGACACTTTGTGATGTTTGGACAACAAGGGAGGATTCCACATAGCAATCATTGTACTTTTCTATAGTAGCACAAGAAATTATGTGGCTGTTGTCTCACAAGAATGAGAGTTTCTCTTGGCATCCAAACAAGACCCCTAATAGTAATTCAGTGGAAAATAGTGCTTATGAAAATAATCATTATTATTCTTTTCCCTTTCCTTTCCATTTCCAATGCAATCAAAACATGCCCTAATGCTTGCCTCAAGGCAAGGCTCTCCTAGAACATCCCGAAGCACGGCGCCTGAGGCTTACTGTAAATGAGGGAGTACTTTTCCATAGCAATCATTGTACTTTTCCATAGTAACGCAAGAAATTATGTGACCGTTGTCTCACAAGTATGAGAGTTTCTCTTGGCATCCAAACAATAACCCTAATGGGAATCCAATGAAAAATAGTGCTCATGGAAATAATCATTATTATTCTTTTCCCTTTCCTTTCCATTTCCATTTCTAGTGCAATCCAAACATGCCCTAAGGCACGCCTCAAGGCAAGGCTCTCCTGGAACACCCCGAAGCACAACACCTAAGGCTTACTGTAAATGAGGCTTATGCCACGGAGAGTGAGTATGCCTCTTGTATGCTTTGCACCCGCTAATAGGCTAAGCCTCTCAATTTTTTTTAAAAGGTTTTGTCATAGAAGTAAATTTCTCTTGTTCCTCTTCTTCTTCTTTCCTACTTTACCTTTACCTTTCAGTCTTCCTATGACCATGAAGGATATAGTTAACCAGTTGAATAGAACAGATTTAAGAGGTACTTTTAACACTACCAGAGTTCTCCCACCTTCTTCGGCCTTTTTCTTCTACATAATGGATGGATGAGCCGCATAGGTATTTTATTTTCTTGTGCTAACTGTTCTATGTTTAGTAGTTTAACGTTTCCATAACTTTATCTTTTTCCGGTTATTCACATTTTTGGTTATGCATTTCTATCAAATAATCACAGGTTACGATTATCGTAACATTTACATGCACTAGTAATAGAATAGATATACAAAATCATATGAAATATTAAAGGAGGATCTATTCGAAACCATTAGAAGTTTCCACCAAGCATCCAATTATGAACTGTGTCAACAAGAGAGAGAGTTATGTCAGCATCACCATTTTTTTCATTTCCTCACATTGCTAGGGAAGGGAATTCTGAAGCAGATGAAACCTGGTACAGATATTTGTGTGAAGAAAGTTGAACATGCATTTTGCAACATGCAATCCAAAGCACCCATCAAGTGGGGCCAGCCATAAACATTCTCTAGCACCAAAATCAGGCCAGTCCACTCATCAGGTGGGCACAAGTAGAATAAAAATGGAGGGCGGATTCATGGTGGGGCCCACTTGATGAAAGGACCAAATCTTGCATACATGTGCCCCACTTGCACATGTACTGCGAAGAAGATCCTCAGTCCTCTAACGTGTTATCCTTCACATTTCTCCTAGTGCACAGAAGGACATAAGTTTGAATAGAAATAATCTTTTAAATTAGACAAAATGGAGATCTACCTGTATTGAAACGCACTAGACGACTGGGTTTCCCGAGATACTTTGAAAACCACTCTGATGCTTCAGCTCCCTCATCCAATGCAGAACCAGACCACTCCCATACAGTGATGCCATCAATTGGTTCACAGTTTTTACTCAATTGTACCTTCAACAAATTCATTCCGGGGGCCCTTAATACTGCACAAGAGTAGAAGTATAAGCTAATGACAAACTGCACCATGTCTAATGAACGCCATATCATATTATAATTTACCCGAGTAACCATAATCAATTAATCATCATAGCCTTGTCCCAGCTATTTGGGCTGGCCATCCAAGCAATCAATAGAAACCATATCTGTTATATGCCAACAACATTCATGCGATCTACTTCAGAAATAAAAACAGAAAATACATTTAGAGCCCTTGGAAAGTACAATAAGTACATGGGGCACTTTGACCACATTGAAAAAAATACAAGAGTACATAGGTTCCAAGATAAAAGAGGGTGTACATTTTTTTCCTGCACATCTACATGTAATTAAATGAACAGTAGTTAATTTATCCAAAGACAGTGCACATTAATGTGTCGTGAGGTTTACTAGGGAGGTTCACTGACCTCCTTGGAGGTTAGCTCATCTCCAGCATCTCCACAATATGTATCGAGGGCAATCAGTTGATTTGTTAGCAAAAGATATGAGGAGACTATAGCCCTGACGATCCAAGACTGTTTTTAGAAGGCAAGAAAGAAATCTCTCTTATTACCAAGGGAAAAAGCCTGAAGAAAGACAAAGGATACATTTAGGGCTGCAGCCCCTAATCAAGCAAGAAACGGAGAAAGAAAAAAATAAAATCCCACACCCAAGGCCAAGGAGGAAAACCGCCCACACCCTAGGCCAAGGAGGAGAACACCCGCACCCTGGACCAGAAGGAAGCTAAAGAGAGAATTGCTCACACCCCGGGCTAGGGAAGAAAGCCGCCCACAATGCGGGCCAGGGGAAAGATCGACCCAGCTAGGGAGGAACGTTCGACCAATACAATTTTCCCTCATAGAATGTGGACCTTGGATCAAATAAACTTGAACACGAAAGTCACTGTCATTTCCATTCAATCACCCGTCAAAATAATGTGAGATTTAGAAGAAGAAAACAGATTGAAGGAGAAGAAGAGAATGTTGGATGAGAAAGTTATCTTTCCCCTCTCCTTAATATTGGTTTTATAGAAAAGGATTACAGTTGAAGAATGTGAGTTAAAAGAGGAGACTGGTGAAAGAGATAAAGAGAGAAAAAGACAGATTAGACAGACCTAATCTAAGCCTAATCCTAATCCTAGACATATAGTGTACTCCAGTAGGTGTACCCTAAGATGTTGTGTACATCGCAGGTGTACTCAAGTCTGTGTACACCAACACTCCCCCTTGAAGCTGGTGCATGGATATCATTCATGACAAGCTTGATACTGATGGTCTTGAGGCGCACTGTTGATGTGGCTTTGGTGAAGACAAATGATCTTCTAAACGAACAAGAGGTGTATATAGAATCTTGGCAACTAATGTTTCCCGGATCAAATGACAGTCGACTTCAATGTACTTCGTGTGTTTGCGGAAGACCAAGTTGGATGCAATATGTTTGGCTGCTTGATTATCACAATGTAGTACAATTGAAGAAGTTATTACGAATCCCATATCCTGAAGGATGGCTTTCACCCATGGTAATTCGCATTGTTGCATGAGCCATTGCCGATATTCAGCTTCAACGGAAGAGTAAGTAACAATGACTTGCTTCTTGCTTTTCCAAGAAATTAAATTTCCTCCTATAAACAATGCAATACCCTGTAGTAGAGCGCCGATCAGAGGAGAAGCCAGCCAATCAACATCACAAAAACCACTAATATTCAAATGACTATAATTTAAATCAAGAAGACCATGACCAGGTGTAGCTTTCAAATAACGAAGAATTCGATAGATTGCTTTGAGATGGTGATGACAAGGTCATTGCATAAACTGGCTTATAATTCCAGAAGTATAAGAGATATTTTGATGAGTAAACCTGAGATAAATTAATTGACCCACCAGTTGACGCTACAATGCACTAGATTATCAATTTTGTCTAACTATTTTTCATATAACTTATGATTACTTCGATAGTTATGTCAACAGCATGAGCACCAAGTAAACCAGTCTCAAAGAGAACATCTAGCACAAATGTTGGGATAAAAGGATTCCTCATTTCAAGCGAGCCACTTTAATTCTAAGGAAGTACTCCGGTGGCCCTAGATCATTCATTTCAAACGGCAAGGCCAAAATTTTCTTAACATTATCTATCTCAGTCATGCTCGTGCCAATTAGAATGATATCATCAACATATATGATAAGAAATGTCTTGTTGCCATTCATATGTTTTACAGATACAGAATGGTCAAAGGCACTTCTTTTAAATCTGATGTTGGAAATCGTATTGCCAAGCTTTTCAAACTAGGGCCGGGGCAACTATTTGAAGTTGTACAAAGCTTTCTGAAGACAACAAACTTTGTTAGTCTCCCCTTGATGCCGAAAGCCAGGAGAAAGGGCCATATATATTTCTTTATGAAGATTGCCATGTAGAAATGTGTTTTTGACATCCAATTGATGCAGGGGCCAATCGTGGTTCACAGCAATGCACAAGAGAATGCAAACAAAATTCAATTCTTTCACCAGGACAAAAGTTTCACCGTAATCTTCACCATACTTTTGAATGAAGCCCTTGAGAATCGGTCGTTCCTTATATTTGTCTATCTAATACCATGTGAGATTTAGAAGAAGAAGAAAATAGATAAAAGGAGAAGAAGAGAATGTGAGATAAGGAAGTTATCTTTTCCTTCTCCTTAATATTAATTTTATAGAAAAGGATTAAATGTAGAGAATATGAATTAAAAGAGGAGACTAAAGAAAGATAAAGAGAGATAAAAACGGACTAGAGAGACCTAATCCTAATCCTAGACATATATTGTACTTCACAAGTGTGCATAAATCTGTGTACACAGCGGGCGTACACTAAGCAGTTGTGTACACTGCAAGTGTACTCAAGTCTCTATGTACCAAACAAATAACACATTGCAGAAGCCTACTTGTGTCTTTGAGTGTTAAAAGGGTGATACAAGAACAAATTCGGATCTACATGAGGAAGCAAGCACAACAATGTTCTGTAACTCGTACAAAGGATCTTCATAAGAGGAATTTTAAAATATAAATATCATTGTTAGAAATCAAAGGCCAACATCAGAAGCAGCCACCTTTGGGAAAATTTTGATATTATCTACATAGGTATATAACAAATTTCCATAGAAAAATCCACCCCAATAAAATGGCACCCAATTCTATGCAAGTAATGCAAGCCTTTGATTCTTTAAAGCAATTAGAAAATCCTAAACAAGCCAAAAAGAAGAAAGAAGATGACACGTTAAGTCCCTCCATGTCCCAATCCTAAAATTTAAATGGTGCAGGAAAAAAAAAAAAAAAAAAGGGCTTTCATAGGCACCTCTCAAAATCAATGGCAGTGAATATCCATTAACATTTTATTAAAGGAGCATTGCATAAAGAGAACACAAAATATCAAAACCAAATTCCTCCTCAAGTTGCAAAAGTTGCCACAAGGACTCTAAAACCAATCTCTAGTGATCCAAATGTTGGGGGCCTTGAACAAAACCTTAAGATCTAGCCCTCCAGAACAAACTAGAATTATGGATAATAAAGCAATGAAAATAATCAATGCATCAATCACACACCACACAAGAGATTTTTACGTGGAAAACCCTCAAAGAGGTAAAAACCACGGGACCTCGTCCAGATCAACAATCCACTATGAAGTAGAACGTTACAAACTTCTTCACTCACGCAGGAGTGGATAAACAATGAGAGAAACAAAGAAAAACGGAGAGATCTCACCGATTACGAGGACATAGAAGCGCTGAGATATAGATTGCACAGTAGATAACCTCCACGAGCATAATCTCCCTTCTATAAGCTTTCTCTCTCTCTCACCTTTGATAGCCCTAAACCCTTTAGCAAATCCCTTGTAAAGCTTTAGGAAACCCTCTTGTTGTACCTAGAAAGCCCTAGGAACTCCTATTTAAAGTTTTAGGAAACTCCTTTCCGCATCCCAGTTGCGAAAGGACTTGCGACACGAAATCCGCGCAAAATCGCGGAACGAATCTGCGTAACCTCGACTGGTCGAACCGAGTCTACGACCGGTCGAGAGCCACCTACGACCGGTCGAGCACCTCCTTCGACTGGTCGAGCACCCTGGAGAAAAATAGCCCAAGTCGCTGGACTTTGAGTTGTGCCACAGCTCAACTCCTATGACTAGTCGAGACCAGCCTTCGACCGGTCGAGCAAGGCTCACGACCGGTCGACGACGGGTCAAAAAAACCCATCAAATCTCCCTCTTTTTTACCCAGGAGGGATTCACCTTCTTCAAGCCAGCCTACAAACCTCAAACTTGGCCTTGAGCAAAGCCTTGATCATCATGTCTAACCCATTATCGACCGTGTGGACCTTCTCAAGCTGTAACACCTTCTGTTCCAAAGTATCTCTGATCCAGTGATACCGAATCTCTATGTGCTTTGACTTGGAATGTTGACTTGGATTCTTGCTCAAGTGTATAGTACTCTGACTATCGCGATAGACCACGTGCTCTTCCTGCTTTAGGCTAAGTTCCTGTAGGGACCTCTTCATCCAAAGTATCTCTTTACATGCCTCTGTGACTGCAATGTACTCGGCCTCTGTCGTCGACAATGCAACGACCTTCTGTAGCTTGCTCTGCCAGGAAACTGCTCCCCCTGCAAACGTTAACATGAACTCCGAGGTAGACTTCCTGAAGTCTATGTCGCCTGCCATATTTGCATCTATGTAGCCCTCTAACACAGGTTTTCCGTCACCATAGCATAGACACAACCTAGATGAGCCTCTTAGATACCGCAGTATCCACTTAACCGCTGCCCAATGCTCTTTACCAGGATTGGCAAGATACCAGCTGACAACACCAACCGCATATGCTATGTATGGGCGTGTACACACCATAGCATACATCAAACTTCCTACAGCTAACGCGTACGGTATCTTCTGCATCTCTTCCACCTCTGCCTTCGTCTTAGGACACTACCTGTCGCTCAATTTGAAGTGACCATCCAGTGGAGTACTGATCGGCTTCGCTGCATTCATATTTAACCGCTCTAGGACTTTCTCAATATATCGCTCTTGTGACAACCAAAGCTTCCTGCTGCTTCTGTCATGGGTTATCTCCATTCCTAGGATCTGTTTAACCAGGCCCAAGTCTTTCATCGCAAAAGACTTGCCCAACTATTGTTTCAGCCTGTCGATTTTCTTAATATCTTTTCCCATGATGAGCATGTCATCAACATATAACAGCAGAACTAAGAAATCACCATCTGAGAACTTGCACGTGAACACACAGTGGTCCAACTCTGTTCTGTCATACCCATATTTCAACATAAACAAGTCGAACTTCTTGTACCATTGTCGTGGAGCTTGTTTCAGCCCATACAAGCTCTTCCTCAGGCTACACACCATATGCTCTTTGCCCTTAACTTCGAACCCCTCTGGTTGGTGCATGTAGATCTCTTCTTCCAGGTCATTATGGAGAAAGGCAGTTTTAACATCTAACTGCTCTATCTCCAGATCCATGCTAGCCGCCAACCCAAGCAACACCCGTATGGATGTCATCTTCACCACTGGTGAGAATATCTCCTCGAAGTCTGTGCCTTTCCTCTGACCAAACTCTTTCACCACAAGTCTGGCCTTTAACCTCGTCTATGAATTCTTCTGCTCAATCTTCTTTCTGAACACTCACTTGTTGCTCAAAGCTTTCTTGCCCTTAGGCAATTTCACCATATCATAGGTGTGGTTCTTATGCAAGGATTCCATCTCCTCTTGCATAGCTTTCAACCACTCCCCATTATGCTCGTCGGCTAGGGCCTTAGAATAATCTTCTGGCTCTCCCCCATCAGTCAGCATAATGTACTCATGTGGTGAGTACATCTTGGATGGCTGTCTGTCCCTAGATAACCTCCTCACCTGTGGCTCAACAGGTGGATCAAGTGAGGGTTGCTCCCTTGGTCCATCTTCTGAAGGAACTCCCTCGTCCTCTGCACCTTGTTGTACTCCCCCGTCATCAGGCACCACGGGAGGAGTAACCGGATCCATGTCATCTAGCTCACCTGAACTAGGTTGGTTCTTCTCTGGCTTACCAATGTCTTCTATACACTGATCTTCAAAGAAAACCACATCTCTGCTCCTGACGAGCTTCTTCTCGATCGGATCCCACAATTTGTAACCGAATTTTTCATCACCATACCCTAAGAACACACACTACCTGATCTTCATATCGAGCTTGGACCTCTCGTCCTTTGGTACGTGAACGGATGTCCTGCATCCAAACACCTTGAGATGACTGTACGATGGATCCTGTCCAGTCCACACCTTCTCAGGTACTTCTCCATTCAACAGGGCTGATGGACACCTGTTTATCAAATACACTGCCGTGTGCATTGCTTCTCCCCAGAACGTCTTGGGCAATTTTGCATGGGATAACATGCATTTGATTCTCTCTACAATGGTGCGATTCATTCGCTCAGCTACACCATTATGCTGGGGGGTCTTGGGAACCGTCTGTTCGTGCCGTATACCTAGGGACTTGCTGTACTCATGAAAGTCGCCAATGTATTCACCACCATTGTCAGCACGGATGCACTTCAATGATCTACCTGTCTCTCTCTTGACCATAGTATGAAACAATTCAAAAACACACCAAAGACCTCGTCCTTGGATTTCAAAGCATAAACCCAAACCCTCCTAGATGCATCATCTATAAAAGTAACAAATACAATGCCCCACCCAAGGTTTTTGTCCTCATAGTACCACAAACATCAGAATAAACCAAATCTAATGCATGCACTTTATTAACATGAGAAGCAGATTTAATAAATGAAACTCTCTGTTGTTTCCCTTATAAACAATCAAGACAGGTTTTGAGAGGTGTACCTATCACGTCTGGAAAGAGCCGCTTCCTTGCTAGTAGCTGAAGCCCTTTTTCACTCATGTGGCCTAGACGCCTGTGCCACATGTCAATAGTTGAATCTTCCGCTGCGTTCAACCCACCCTTGTACATATTGACACTTGCCTTGTAAAGGGTGCAACACTTCTTTCCTCTGGCCACGATCAATGAACCCTTGATGAGCTTCCATCGCCCACCAGCAAACCGGCTTTCATAACCATCATCATCCAACCTTCCCGTCGACATCAAGTTGAGGCGAAGGTCTGGGATATGCCTCACATCCCTGAGAACCAATGTACAGCCCACATCGGTCTTCTCACAAATATCACCGACTCCCGCGATTTTTGATACGCCAGAATTTTCCATCTTCACAGTCCCATAATCACCTGACTTGTAACTTGTGAAGAAGTCCCTACGTAGAGTCGCATGAAAAGAAGCTCCCGAGTCAATTTCCCAGTCAGTGTCCTAACTCGTAGCCGTGAGACATACATCATAATCTACAGAAAGAATAACTACAACGTCGCCATCTGAAGCGACCGCAGTGTAATCTGATTCATCTTCCTTCCCTTTTCCTTTCTTGTCATTCTTCTTACCACGACATTCATGCTTGTAGTGGCCTTTCTTGCCACAATTCCAGCAATCAACATCCTTTCTGTTACTCGACTTGCCTCTTAATTTATCTCGAGCCTTCCCGTCCTTCCTGTTCTTTCCTCTCCCCCGTTCTTGTGTCACAAGGGCCTCTTGCTGAGTAGACCCCTGAGATTTCCTCCTTGTCTCTTCATTAAAGAGACAGCTAGTTACCTATTCTATGGATATCTTTCCGTTTAGCGCGAAGTTACTTAGAAACACCACCAATGTCTCCCAACCGTCAGGCAATGAACTAAGCAAAAGTAAAGCATGCAATTCATCATCCAGAACCATCTTCATAGAGGAGAGTTGGTTCACTATATTACTGACCTCATTCATGTGCTCGGCCACAGAACCACCATCCTTGAACTTGAGATTCACAAGTCGCCTTATCAGAAAAATCTTTTTACCGGCTATCTTCCCCTCATACAGCCCTTGTAATTTTAGCAATAGGCTAGCTGCTGAGGTTTCCGTAGACACATAGTGGAACACAGAATCATCCAACCATTGTCTAATAAACCCCACTACCTTTCGGTCCATCTTCTTCCAATCATCATCAGTCATATCCTTGGATTTTGCTGATATGCCTAAAATTGGAGAATATAGGTCCTTGCAATAAAGCAAGTCCTCCATCTTAGCCTTCCATATGGTTCAAAACCATTGAGGCTGATCATCCTTGATGAGCCACCTTCCATAATTCAAAAACCGATCCTACCCGTTCAATAAACTTAGCTTTGATACCACTTTGTTGGGGGGCTTGCACAAAACCTTAGGATCTAGCCCTCCAGAACAAACCAGAATTATGGATAATAAAGCAATGAAAATAATCAATGCATCAATCACACACCACACAAGAGATTTTTACGTGGAAAACCCTCGAAGAGGTAAAAAACCATGGGACCTCGTCCAGATCAACAATCCACCATGAAGTAGAACGTTACAAACTTCTTCACTCATGCAGGAGTGGATAAACAATGAGAGAAACAAAGAAAAACGGAGAGATCTCACCGGTTACGAGGACATAGAAGCGCTGAGATATAGATTGCACGGTAGATAACCTCCACGAGCATAATCTCCCTTCTATAAGCTTCCTCTCTCTCTCACCTTTAATAGCCCTAAACCCTTTAGCAAATCCCTTGTAAAGCTTTAGGAAACCCTCTTGTTGTACCGAAAAAGCCCTAGGAACTCCTATTTAAAGTTTTAGGAAACTCCTTTCCGCATCCCAGTTGCGAAAGGACTTACGACACGAAATCCACGCAAAATCAGGAACGAATCTGCGTCACCTCGACTGGTCGAACCGAGTCCACGACCGGTCGAGAGCCACCTACGACCGGTCAAGCACCTCCTTCGACTGGTCGAGCACCCCGCAGAAAAATAGCCCAAGTCGCTGGACTTTAAGTCGTGCCACGGCTCGACTCCTATGACTGGTCGAGACTAGCCTTCGACCAGTCGAGCGAGGCTCACGACTGGTTGACGACGGGTCAAAAAAACCCATCACCAAAGGCCACTGGAAACAAGAACTCTTCGTTCTATGAATCGGCCACTTGACAAATGTCACTACATAAAGTAATTACCTTACTAAGCAAGTCGAGCTTCAATACAAGGACCTTCTACCCAATGTATCACTACAATGTAGGATGAAGTCAAGGCCAATCTCATGGATGGTCAGGATTGAAAGAAATCCGGCTAGAAAATTTGATCCAAGGGTCTAGCACGCATTATAGCTTACAATGGCCATAACTTTGTGATCGGTTATCCATTTCGTGCATATAATATGTCATCAGAAAGCTATAGGCGACATCTACGTCTTGGCCATTGCCCGGCCAATGCCAAGGGCAATGGCCCCTGAACGGTTATACAAGAATAGGTCATTTTAGGGGTTAATTTTGTGTTTAAAGTTATGATTTACTATTTCTAGTAAGTTACATAAAAAAACTTCTATTTTATGGTTTGAAGACTCTTAGAATAGCTTAAAGTCCTGGTTTGAGTTAGTTTAGAAATAATTTACTATCTTTAGTAAATTTATTATTTTAGGAATATGTAGTTCTAGTTCCTTTTGAAATGGTAAAGATCCTTGGCACAAAAAGAAGGGGTTGATCCGTATCATCTTGACTTGGTTCTGCTTCCCCTCTTTCTTTTAACAATATCGAGTCGAGTTCTTCTCATACTAGTATTGAATAGAACATGCTAAACAAAATCTTCTTCCCTCAGAAGCGGAAACAGTAATCAATGCATCACAAAGAAATAGGAGATCAACCTCTAACTGAAGCAACTGCAATCAATGTACGTACACTGGTAATCTTTGCAAAAGGGGCAAAGGTATCCTCAAAATCAACCATCCCGATCATGCGTTGCCCTTTTCAACCAAACTCGCTCCTCTCAAGTGTGCCATCTGACCGAGTCTTCACTTGACACCCAAGTGAGTGACTAAACAAGCCTCCGCTTAAATCTCAAACAACGACAAACACTATTTTGGGATAGTTATGAATTTATGGTTCAGGGCCTATATAAGTCACATAAAAGGGCTTTAAAACAGACTTTTCATTAATAATATTAATTTTTATCTTTCATTTTCAAAGATTTCTCTCCTTGTGGATTCAAGGTGTTTTTTTAGAAGAAGATGATCTCCTCTTTATCCACGACCCACTATGCTATTTGGCATCAGAGCAAGGTCTTTCCTTGGGACAATGGATTCCAATAGCAGATCGGGCGGCAACAATCCTTCGGACAATGCTCTGAATAATCAGATAGTGACCACGCGATGTCCCAAGCTTTTTATCAAGAAAACTTACAATCAACAAAGAAGATAATAGTATCAATAAATGATTGATAGATGCCATGGATCACAAACATATTCATGGCAACAAATGACCCAGGACCATCGACATGGCTCAAGGCCAATCAGTTTGTGCCAAGCAACCATGCCAAGTTGTACGCCACAATCCTATGTAAGTGATGTTAACTCAGGGAGCCAGATGCTTTTTGCCCAATTATATATTGAAGATAAGAGATGAAAATCTCAAGGAAGAAGAAGAGTTTGTTGTTGATTGATGTCTTAAATCTGTAAATCAACATGACTGTCGATGACAGTTCGATGCCATTAAAGTCAACTCGATGCCATCGGTGAAATTCCAGAATTTATCAAGTTGGTTGCTGGACACTTTGGTGTCCTGCTTGATGCCATCGAAGTTAGTTTCGATGACATCGAAGGCCTTCTCAATGCCATCGGTAAAATCCGAGAAAATCATGTTTAGTCCCTGGAACGTTTTGGTCATTAGTTTGATGCCATTGAAGTGGGTTCAATGCCATCGACAGTCTGTCGATGCCATCGAATGATCGCGCAAAAAATACGCAGAATTGTGTTAGTGCGGGATTGTCTCCTATTTCGATTATGATTCACCTGGAGGCCATATATATATATAATCAGGATTCGGGGGTATCTAAGAGCTTTCTAATTTGTTCCTAGGGTTTTCAAGGGCTTGTAAGGGGATATTCAAGGCTTGTTCGAATCAGGTATTCTCTCTATCTCTTGTAATTTCTGCTTTCATAGTGATAGCCGTCGCTTTGTGCCGTGGTTTTTTCCCACAAGGGTTTTTCCAAGTTAAATTCGGAGTCTTTGTGATTGGGCTTCTTTGTGTTATTGGAATACTTTGCTTGATTCGTGTGTGTGCTTCCACAATTCCCCAACAAAGTGAACCCATGCAGATGAAGGAGTACCTCTTGAGGACGAAGATGAAAAGTGGACCTGTGCATACAAAGTGCTGCTTGAGGAATCCACCATCCTATTACTTGATAGATCCACGGATGGATAAATTGCTCCAGGCTTCCATCAACATGTGCCATAACACTAAGAGGAATCCATTGTTGGATTCCTTGATGGATCCACGGATGGATTGATGGGTTCGTCTAGAAAAAAGTTTAAATTTGAACTAAAGCATTAGTTGATAGATAGGTTAACAAAAGGGATAGATGGATCAATGGTAAAAGATGACTTGATTGCCAAGGAGATGGATACTTTCGTGGTCACCCTGGAGTGCATAGATCAAAGGCCAATAGTGACAATGACAATACCATGGCCAATAGACACTAATAAAGAAAGATGAATGAAGCAACAATCGACACTCGAGCAATCCATGATCACAAATCCATTCTTACAAAAATGGTGGAGATCAACGCAGCCAGATACGAAGGAATGCAAAGAAACAGAAGGTGAGGTTTCATTTTGTAAAGTTCCACCATAAGTATATAATTCCAATATGATGTATAGGACTTCACCATCAGTTGATGCTAAAGACAGAAGATGCGCTACAAAAGGCAAGTCATCATGATGGGCTATTGATGTTATAAACTCGAGATCTCTAAAAAAAATAAAAAGTTCTAAACCCGAGGACCAGTTTAATTTTTCAAGTGGAGGAGTCTGATATAGGAAAAAGTCAAGGTCAATCTCATGGATGGTCAAGATTGAAAGATATTGGGCTAGAAAGTTCAATCCACATTATAGCTTCCGACGGCCATAACTTTGCAATTAGTTATACGTTTCACGCACATAATGTCACTGGAAAGCTATTGGCAAGATCTACATTCAGGCCAATGCCAAAGGTTAATTGACTCCTGAATAGTTTTTTAAAAATAGGTTATTTTGCAGGTTATTTTTGAGTTAAAAGTTAAAATTTACTACTTTTAGTAAGTTGTGGTTTTTTCTATTTTAGCATTTGGAGAGTGCTGGAATAGGTTAAAGTCCTTGTTTGAGTCATAGGAAAGAGTTTGAGTCAATTTAGAAGTAATTTTCCATTTTTGTAAGGGATGGATTTAGGAAAGTGTTATTTTAGGAAAATTTACTATTTTGGGTAAGTTACGAATTTAGGTGTAGGGCTTACATAAGGGATGGATTTGTAAACAAACTTTTCATCAACAATAACAATTTTTGTCTCTTGCTTTCGAGGATCTCTTTTTGTAGATTCAATGGTTATTTTTTATAAGAAGACGGTGATCTCTTCTCTTCATCCACACACCCACTATGCTATGTGTTCAAGTCGCTGGCATGAAACAGACACTTCTCTTTTCCTGCTTCGGAAATTTCTCCTGCTTTCACTCATGCAGTGTGCAACTATGACTCAAGCATACCAACTGTCTAGGTTTACCTCAGCATATAAAAATCATTTCCAGTCACCACTTGCTTGATAAAGAAACTCTGTTGGTTGCCTCCAGTCATTCTTATCAGTTATCACAATACCAACTATGGATTACATAGAAGAAAGTTAATTAAGAGGTGTGGCAATAGCAATTCTAAAATAAATGCAGCTACTTAAAAGAAACCTCAGATAGATAAATAAATTTTCATATGAATGATGTCTATAATAACGAGTTAGTTTAAACATCCAAACAACACGTATAAAGGTTCCTCCAATAATTGAACGTTGAACCGCACGACAACGGTTTCCAAGCAATAGTTTTACTGATGGTCACAAATGCCAAGTACTGCAACATATTTCACAAGGAAAATATGAGATAAATATAGATCTGAAAAGCTCAATGAAAATAAACTTTTCCTAGATAAGTGAATTCTGAAAAAATAACTGCTTCCATACCTAAATATGAACCTTTTGTAGGCTCCCATCCCTCATTAAATGCCTCCTTTGGCAGCTCTACCTCAACCAGAGCAAGCTTTGGTTCAACTCTTTGGGTATATGCCCTTCCTTTGGAATTGACAACCACCCAATGTCTGTCCCATCGAAATCCTACAAAAGGAAGCACAATAATTACTAGTGGTAACTGGTAACAACAAGTCCAGATGAAATTATTGTTTCCCATCTTGTCACAACATATTTCATCACTGAAGATGAATGAATTGGAAAGGATCTCATAGTCCAGCACTACAGAATTACTCAAAGAGAACAGTTTAACCATGTGAGCTTATTTCAGCAAATTTCAGTTGGTGCAATCTCCGATGGAACAATGATGACAAAATATAAAAATAGCAAAAGATATCAAAACAACAGATGTTTTTTAAATATCTGTTGAGCTAGGTTTGGTGCGTTTGGAAGTTACTATACACGCATTGAGCGGAATGGCCATTGTGATCAATCTGGCTGCTTGCCACATTGAGCTACTTACCATTTTGAGCCAGTTTGATAGACTTTCTCCATGCGATGTGGAATAGGCCTGCTCTTCCAAAAGCAAGTCAGCACCATTCAAATATTGTCCAATGAGTAATTTGCTCTTAGAAACTGGGCTGTAGTCATGGATATAAATGATCGACAGCTAAAGTTACTGTTCAGAACTTAATTCAGTGTATAAATGGACAATTCATTATTCCCTATACCTAAATTCACATTGTCAGCAAGAAACTGAATCGAAAAGGTGTGGCTTTCTTTTAAGCATTCATTCTAATATTATTTTATTAAGAAAACCCAAAACAGAAAAGAAACAAAGTCCGTATGGAGCACCAATGCATAAACACGCATACTCACAATAATAATAGATATGATGCATCACAGGTGCACAAAGTCACCCAACAAACACACACGAACACACAATCTCCAACAGGAACTGCATCCACATCTGTGTCCCAAACCAAAGCCTACGTGTGCAAATGCAGTTGCTACTGAGGGGAGTTAACTCCTATTTTTAGTGATTCAGCAAATGATTCCACACACCAGGCAATCAGTAAGCTACAACAACTGACTGCTCTCAAGGCATCTATAAGTTCAGAAACTTGAGTAGAGTGGAATGTCCAGGTACTAGAACTACAAATTATATGTCATTTCAGTCCTTTCCTTCCACATCCTTAGTTATCCAGTCAAGTGCCTCAAATCATATGACCAGTAAGAGAGAAGGTTTTCTTTTCTAGTGACATAAACCGCCTAATGGGACCTATTCAAATGCCACTGGGAAAGGAAAATACAAATTTTCTTCTTCTTTTTCATTAGCTTCCATTCTACATGTTTTGTTTGTTACCTATAAATTTGCAGTCTGTCAGTTCTCAAATAACTGGACAGATCCAACAAGATAAGTCCTAAAAGGTCAAATTTATCATCATCTTCGATGACGATAGGCGACCCAAAATACTTGAAGCACTGGTTGGAACCCTGAGAACAGCTAAAAAGATAAAGATCACAGCATATGACGGCAAACTACTGCTTCAAGGAGTTCATGATAAAGTACATATAAACCTCAAGCCCCCACCAGCTGCACCAACCGCCACCACCCAAGTAGTCCATTTGGTTGTTAGTGTTTTTTATAGATCATGTATGAAGACAATCTCCCTTTTGACTAAACTTTTCCACTACCAAAAGTAGCAGTATATTGCTTGTAATTCAAGAATGCAAACAGAAAAGGCCTATTTGTGGACAGTTATTCCTTACAGTAAAGCTTCAACGGCGCATGTCTATATAAGAAAAAAAAACGCCATCACCAAAAATTAATAATATTATGATTATCTGATGTAGGACATGAAAATTAAATATGATATGCA
Source organism: Magnolia changhungtana (assembly GCA_030180095.1). NCBI lineage: Eukaryota > Viridiplantae > Streptophyta > Magnoliopsida > Magnoliales > Magnoliaceae > Magnolia > Magnolia changhungtana. The sequence continues at coordinate 403,617 of JASAUF010000042.1, forward strand.
AGATCTCAGGCTTTAGATCATACTAATTCAAAACAATCCATATTAGTTCCACATCCTACACAAAAAGCTCAAACATTCAAATAAGGGGAATATGCACGGGTCCAAGCCTACACAGGTTAGGGCTAGATCTGTAAAAAATTATAAACCAAACGATGCTAAAAGATAAGTAATAATCATCCACGCATGCACAACAATCAGTCCCTAATCCAAGGGATTCACCAATTTCAATTCAAGGAACCCTAGGGTGAGAAAATGGACAAATAAATTAAGGATAATGCAATTTAGGGTCAGAGTTTATGAAAAACAGGTATGAGAGGGTAAAATAAGAAGAAAACTTGAACCGGAAGACAGTTCCCTCTTGCAGACAGCGAGTTAGGCCTGACGCACGTGCGCAAGGGCCTGGCCGCATGTGCGAGAGGGTTCCGCACCTAGAAACCGACTCCTTGGCTCTGGTCGGCAAGGGGTAGGCTCCAAACCCCCCAAGTTTCGGGTCGATCCGAGCTACGGGCTGTGTGTGGTGCTCCGCCGAAGTTTCAGCCTTCCTGCAGGGTCAGATTTTGGAAACTGGTTGCAGGAAGAAGATCTGCTACAAAAAACTGATGAATTCGAGGCGAGGATGGCTATAGAAGGTGAGAAGTATGGATGATAGGCGATAGGGGCGGTTAGCCCTTCCATGAAGGGAGGGCTTCGCACCCAATTGGATTTTTCCACAACTCAGGAACTCAGAGAAGTAGAAAAAAAACGCAGGAATTTTTTTATTAATATTCAATGAATAAAAAAGCTATGAAGTAAGAAAAAAACGTATACCCCAAACTCGCGTCATGTGCGCAACCTATTACTTGACGATGAAGTAAACCAAAATATAAACTAATTAAAGAAATTTAATTCATCCATGATATTCTAAATAACATTATTAAGTAAAACCTAAAATATGAGATCAATCAGACTAGTGGGCCACGATCATGAGATCTCATGATGGGCTTTACTTGACTATCGGGCCCACTCCAATGAACCAAAACTCCATCTTCTAACTAGGAGGCCCTCCCTAGACGTCGTCATCGATCCAGATAAACGGTGGGGCCCTCCTTCTTCTGGCGTGCGTGCGTGGGGGGGGGTGCATGTGCGTGCGCGCGTGATGTCCCCATCATTATCATAGTAATTAGTAATTGTCATTTTTGATGAGTGCGAATCCTCTATTTCCTGGAAACAGAAAGTAGTTGATTCCAACCTTATTATTGGTCCACGTCATTGTATTGCCACGTCAGCAATTTTTTTAAATATATTTAAAAATTATATTTTAGAAAAAATCTAACAGAAACGATAGCTTCTAACGATGGTTTCTATTTGGGTTTTTTTTTTTTTTTGGATTCTTCCTTCTTCTCTTGAATCTTCTTGATTTGCTTTTCAATTTCTTTCCGATTTGAATCATGGCGTTGATTAGAAGATATTTTTCGCAAAACGGTCATTTTGCAATTACAAAAGGGGGATTCATAGCCCAAAAGGGGGATTCATAGCCTCTCTCTCTCTCTCTCTCTCTCTCTCTCTCTCTCTCTCTCTCTCTCTAAATGCTCTTTAAAGTGCATGCATGTTGAATCATCTTGGAGTTTCGACACACTGCCCGCAGATAGCCGATCTTTGGGCATCGACGCCTCTTTCATCCCTTCCTCCCTCGACGATTCATGGCATTTTACAGGTATTTTAATATATTTTTTAATATATTATTTCAGTAGATGGCATAGCTATACAATGCATACATCAAAGTGGGCTCTATGGACAGGTCTCATTCACATCCTAGGATTTGGGGTCCCAATAAAGCCCTATCCATGTCATCTATTGTTGAGGGTCAAATATTGCATATTAGACCCTAGTTATTACCTGATTTTACGAACATGATTCTGTTTGATGCCCTATTTTAATTGTGTTTGTATTGCACGGTGAATATAGGAGCCTGGACTGAAAAAGGGTACTAAAAGCATAGATTTAACGCTCAGAAATCACCAAGGCAAGGGACGAACCCCAGCGGACCGAGATCGAAGAATTTACACGTCATAAATCCGAAAAAATCAAGCAATTGAAGTCCAAGAGGCTTGAAAGTCGTCCTGAATGCAAGATCACAGGGTTCCCACCATCCGTTTGGCTCGAAACTTTATATATGGCCTGAGGACCCTAAATTAACCGTACACGTTGAGTTTCAGCCATTGGATTCTTGTAGAAGTGGCCCAACAGACAGATCAGCCCGTCAATCAACGATCTAGGGCCCACCTGATATCTGGATATACTTCAATTTTGGTCTCAACCCTGTAAACGGGGTGGCAAAATGGATGGACGGAGCAGATTTCTCATAAACATTACAGTGGACCCCACTCAAGAAGGTGCACGTGCATAATGTGCACGCACCGGTCATGCACCGATACTCCCAAGGTCGGTCAGCGTGCGCTGACCGACTAGTTTCTTTAAAAAACCAAAATCTGCCAGCAGACGCACCGCGTCTGGCCGAATGAGTTCAGTGGGCCCCACCCATCATCCAGATGGACAATCGGGACCGTCCATTGCATCCAAGGGGTGGCCACAACCCTGGCCATGGTGGCCTTTTGGCCCCATACACACATACGCACGTGAATCGCCGGAAAACGCAGGATGAACGGCGAAAATATTTGAACAGTGGGCCGCACCAAACTCGACCAAAACCACCCCTTTTCGACCGAAATTTTGCCAGGAATCTAATGAACGAGGTGGATTTCTTCGAAAACATCACTATGGGGCCCACCAAGCACATCAGCGCAGTACGTGCGCAAGAATCGCGTTCGGGGAATCCGGAAATTGCAAGGAGATGTGGCCCACCGTCCGTGATCGGACAGTCGATCTGGACCGTCCATATGAAAGCCAAGGTGGGGTCGACCATTGCCAAGGTGGCAGATACCAGGGACAAGTTGTACAGTTGTCCCAAAAGTCCACCCAACGTAGGTTCTTGTGTTTCTCTCCTGCGCATGCAGTCAGTATGCATAAAGAGCCACCGTCTTTGCTGCATTATTTCTTCACAACCGACGCCCATTCCACCACCCTTGGCTCCCTATTAAAGGAGAGAAGAGAGAGTGCTTAGGGAATCATCTTTTGGAGACGTGGGAGAGAAGAGAGAGAGAGAGAGCTGCCGGCTAGGGAGTTTTTCTCCCTCCTTAGTTTTTCTTCTTTTCCTTTTTTGCTTTCTTTTAAGAGATTTAGCTTGATCGTGTCTGGCTAAACCTCTTAGCTAGGGCTAAGAGGTGAAGCTTGTAGCGTTATGGGGAGTTTTCTACAGTTTTGATTCATGTTTATGAACTCTCTTTGATTATAGTTTGATTATATGGAATATTTTTAGTCTTTAATGGTTTATTGTGACTTAAATTACAATGGATCTACGATGGCTCTGAGCATGTTCTGTTCATTATAGAGATTATGAACATGGGAGCTCTGTTGTTCACCATCGTCCCATGGACATGGTTAGATGTGGATTGGTTAAATTCTGTTGTTTACTTTGTCACATGGGCATGGCTTTGTGATGGAATCAAATCTAATTCTCATACCTCTCATCTCTTGAAAACTAGATCAAAGGAAGCTCAGATTTGATTTTTAAAGGTTATATCTTCCAACTAAATGAAGATGGGACTCTAAGTCCAGTTGAGTTCATGAATCAAGCCTAGATCCCCCTGATCTCTACAAGTGGATCCTTGGAAACCCTAATTTCCCACCTTTGAAATTTACAAGTTTTAGTTAAATAATTCACCATTATTCTCCTACATTTTCCCTGGTTTAGATTACATCTTCGTCTAGTTCTAGTTCCAGTTACTTCCAGATTACGTACAAGGTTCAGTCCCCGTGGATTCGACCTCGGTCTTACCGAGATTATTACTGCATCGCAACCCTATACTTGGGGTAGTGAACATCTATCCAGACCGTCTAATAGGTTCAGTCCACGCATCTTCTGTACCGGGAAGAATTCATAATGATAAATGGTTGGATGATCCAAACTGTCCATTTAGTGTTACGGAGAATGTAGGGACAGGATTGTTCAGAGAATATAGCCATTTGATTGCTTCGATTTTTACATTGCAAAGAAGAGTGGACACTACCTTATGGGCGGTCTCCATAGAAGATGTGAATATGTACAAGTCCAAATGCAAGTAGGTGCGTGGAAAAGTTTCCATCCACCAAGCACATTTGATCATCTCCCTTCTTCAATTTCTACTGCCACCGGAATGTGTTGTAGAGCCTTCCTAAACCCACATGTGTGTGCAGTGAAGCTCATGTATAAGATTCAATCCATCCATTAGAAAGATGCCATTATGTTGATGCCCTAGCCCAGTAATAAGATTGATCCACTTGTCAGGTGGGCCACATTTTGCCAAAATTATACCGGTTAAAAGGAAAAAAAATAAAAACTTTGCTGAAGATTTCTATCCCATCCACTTATTTCCAATATTGGGGTTCACATGCTGAGTGGACTAGATTTATTTTTGGTAAAACATTTACAAGTTCAACCTAATGGATGGATAGGATCCAGCACATGGGTGGAGTTTACATGAGCTTTATTGCACCGGTGTGTGTGCTTAGCAAAGCTATGTTCCCTAAATTCTATTTTAGGGGTGTGAATATGTAAGCTACCTAGTTTTCTAGTAAAATTTAGCAAAGCTATGTGAGGAAACTCGCTCGTGGGACTCAACAAGATTCATATTTGTGTTATGGGAAACTCGCTCCTGGCCCCTGGGTGTGACTGGGTCTGAAATTGACAAGACCCATCAAGTTGCCTTGCTGACTCGGTCGACTAGTTATGATTCGTAGTGACTCAAGCCGAGCTACACACATGGTCAACCAACAGTTATTTTTCTAATAAAAGTCGAAAAGAAATTGGTGGTGACTTTCAAACTGACAACCTTACCTAATCAACCAGATGGACAATACAACAGAAGCATCCTGCATTGGTTCGTTTCAGTTAACCTTTTTTCAAAAAACCAAAACATAACTAATTTTATCTATTACTATTACTGTAAATATACTGAGTCTGGTCAGCCGAGTGTTTGAGTCAAACCAATCCAGCTGAACATCAAGACAAGTCAAGTTTTTGGGTGTTTAAACTATGGATGATGAGTGCTACATGCTTGTATAAGATACTTTTGTGGGCTTGTGCTGTTGATACTCTTCTAGAGTATCATAAAATTCCTTTTTTCTTCTTGGTCGTTTTTCAAACATGTCATATTCATCATTTTTTTCCACAAGAAATGCCAAAGCTTACTAGTTCATGTCTTGTGTGATTTTTGCCAAACATGTGAAAGATCCGGAGCATTAATAACATGTGGCCGACCATGAACATGCCTTGGACCAAAAATAGGCCAATCCACTCATCAAGGGATGCAGATTGTGTAGTGAGGAGCTCAGCATGGTGTGGAATCCGTGGGGCCCACCATGATGTATGTGTTTTATCCACACCATCCATCCGTTTTCCAGCTCATTTTAGGACAAGCTCAAAACTGAAGCATATCCAAAGCTCAAGTGGACCACACCACAGGAAACTGTGGGACTTGAACGCGAACCGTTGAAAACTACTTGGTGGCCACAGAAGTTTTGGATCAAGCTGATATTCATGTTTTCCCTTCATACAGGTCTGTGTGACCTTATGAACAGTTAGGATGTCAAATAAACATCACTGTGGGCCCTAGGAAGATTTCAACAGCGGACATCATTATCCCCACTGTTTCCCGTGGTGTGGTCCACTTGAGGGTTGGATATGCTTGATTTTTGGCCCATGCCCTAAAATGAGCTGGAAAAACAGATGGACTGCGTGGATAAAACACATACATCACAGTGGGCCCCACAGAGAATCCACACCACACTACAGCGCAGTGAGCTCCTCCCTACACAATCCGCATCCCTCATCAAGTAAGCCATATGTGTATACAATCAATATAGACAATTGGTCGATTCCTTTCAACCATCCATCTTTTCTGTGCATGTGTGGCCCACCCAGTGATTTGACCAGCCTAATCGTTGGGCCACAACAAAAAATCAGGAACCAGTGACCTTTGATAGAAAACGTGGAATATCTGTAACTCAAGCTAAACAGTCGAGATAGTGGCCTCAGTTTAGATGGTTTACAGAACAAAAATTACACTGAACTGATGCCTTAACGTTTCCATTGGTAGATTTCGAATTTGAATCTTAACATGAAAAATAATCAAACGGTTAGAATTCAACAAACAAAATTCCATAAATCAGAGATTACAACAATTCAATTAATATCGTAACCTATCTACAGCGGTTTCCATGATTTGGACGGTTTAATTCGAGTAACGTGTATGCCACGTGTACAAAACCAAGTGCATGCGTATCATCCATCATGCTCTGGTAGAGTAACAATCAAACAAGAAATGGAGTTACCAGTGGAAGCGATGGAGGCTTGAGGAACGGAGATTCCTCTGCATGACTTGATGGGATATACGAATATTGAAGTGATTTTTGCTTCTGCTTCCGATGGAGTGCTGCCGAAAATAGAGCTGATGATTGAGGAAGCCTTCTCCATCTCTCTCTCTCTCTCTCTCTCTGTCTGTGGAGCCGATACCTGTAGCTCGACCCACGAGAATCACGCCCAATTTGAAAACTGGCGTCAATTTATAGACCGGCTCCGCGTGCCGCTTGATGCTATCTCAGAAATTGTACACCTGGGATACACGTGGAATGAATTAAGGACCTGTTTGGACAGTGGGATTAAGTTGTATTAAGTGGGATTGTATTAATAATCCCACCTTGAAATTCGGAATGGCATGTTTGGAAGGAGTGTAGGATGGAATTAAAATTAACTTTATAGGCTTTGGAAAATGAGCCTTGTGTTGGAAAGTGTGAGATGGAATTACTAATTCATTCGTGATGGATTTTTACTTCATCAGGCTCAATCCAAATGCAATTTGAAAGTAAATCTTGGATTTAATTTTTAATGTATATATTCCCTATACAGTGTTAGAAAACATGGAATACACCCAATCCAGGGTGGGATTACTAATCCATGCATGATGAATTTTTGCTTCATGAGGCTCAATCCAAATGCAATTTGAAAGTAAATCTTAGGATTTACTTTTTAATGTATACATTCCAAATATAGTGTTAGAGAACATGGAATACACCCAATCCAGGGATAATTCCTTACACATGCATTTATTGTAACTTTTACAATTCCATCCACCTTAATCCCACCTAATGCAGCTGGCCAAATTGAAGTCAAGCAGATTTTATATATACCACCTTCCCCTTTCACTGTATACCAAATGAACCCCTCCCTCTTGAATATTATCAAATAATATCTTCCATTTTTCATTTACCAATTACCATTTACAATCGTAAAACATAATAAGATTAACATATAAAACATATTAGTCTTTAGCTGTTCATTAGGGTTGTACATCGAGCCCGATCAAGCCGAGGTGGGTCAAGCTTGACTTGACTGTCCGTGCTGTCCTTGAGTTCAAGCTCGAGCTTACCATTGAAGCTTGACTTGTTTGCCAAACATTTTGAGTCAAGCTCGAGGCATGCTAGTGGATCGAGTCGAGGCAAGTTTACCTCGAGTCAAGTAAAGTCTGCTCTCAACCCGACCCAACTCGCACCTAACTCAACCCAGCAACCCGACTCAACTGACCCAACCCCCAAATCAAATATTCAATTAATAATGTGTGTGTATGTGACACCCCGATCACTGTTTCATGTGGGCGGGCACACGTGGGCGGGCCCCCAGGTGTGGCTGGCAGGATACTGTGTGGCTGGCAGGCTACTATGTTAGGTGAGCTACTATTGCAGTTGACTATAGCGTAATATGTCCCACATCGAAAGAGTTATCTGGAGTTGTGATGGTTATATGTTGGGTTCCTCCCTTAACAGACATGACGCGTTTTAAAGCCGTGAGCTTCGGCAAAACAGACAATATCATGTGCTGTGGGGGTGGGCCTTACAAATGGTATCAGAGTCGAAGACGGCTCTGCCCTCGGTGGGGGATAATGTGACGCCTCGGTCACTGCTTCATGTGGGCGGGCACAAATGGGCGGGCACACGTGTAGGCGGGCCCCCAGGTGTGACTGGCAGGCTACTGTGTGGCTGACAGGTTACTGTGTTGGGCGAGCTACTGTTGCAGTTGACTGTAGCGTAACTTGTCCCACATCGGAAGAGTTGTCTGAAGTTGTGGTGGTTATATGTTGGGTTCCTCCCTTAACAGACATGACGCGTTTTAAAGCCATGAGCTTCGGCAAAGCGAACAATATCATGTGCTGTGGGGGTGGGCCTTACAATATAAGACACAAACACACATATACGGGCAAGTGCAAGCCATATGGTTGAGATAAGTCGGGCAGATGCTGAGTCAAGCTCGAGAGAATGGCCGAGAGAGAGAGAGAGAGAGAGAGAGAGAGAGAGAGAGAGAGGAGCTCAAGTGCTGCGAGTTAGGTAAAGAGGGAAAGGGTAAGAAAGGGACAAACTGGTATGGTATGGTTCAAGTTGAGCCGAGTCGGGTTTGAGTCGAGCCAAGCTCTACTATGTTCGAACTTGGCTTATTTTCAAAACGAGCTAGGTCATATGAAGCTTGCCTCACCTCGAGTCATCGTTCAAGTCGAGTCGAGCTAAATCGAGCCAAGCTAAGCAAGCTTTTTGAGCTAGCTTGGCTCGTGTATAGCCCTACTGTTCATGCATGAAATAATACATTTGTTCCTAACTATGCAAATACAAAAAATATATGTGGTTTTAGGTGAGATCACATTGCTTGTGATGTGGGTCCTACCATAAATAAATGATCGAAACCATTCAACGGTAAGTTATCCATGACAAGTGATCTAAATCATTCAAATAGTGTATTTAATTCATGCATAAAGAGAATCATTTGTGGGACATGATTTAAACCACCAAGATAAGGGATCTAACCAATTCATGAGGTGAGTCATGAACGAAATGCCACTACAACATCATGGGGGATCTAGTGCATCTATATTATAGACTACCATGGCATGTGATCTAAACTATTTTAATGATAGATCTAAACCATTCAAATGATGAATCTAATACATTCATATTGTGGATCATCCATAGCATGTGATCTAAAAAATTCATTTTCATGTAGTGGCTCTGATGCAGAGATGAATGTGACGAGGTCAGTCATCGTCTTCTTCAAGGATAACTACTCCGAATCCACGGAGCTTCTCCGAACTCCTCACAAAGACTTCTCGAATCCACGAGGAAAGAAAGCAAGAAAATATAAATAAATTCTAATAAATTTGAAATTTAATTGATTCATGGAATAAACGAGTTCACAACCCTTTAAATAGGGATACCAAGCAATATAAGAGAAATCAGAAGCAAACTATAACTAAAACTCCCTAAAATTAGTAACTTAAATTTACTTTTATAGTAAGTAGCCAATGTGGCTTAACCACATTATTCTCCTAATTATTCTAAGCACTTTTCATGTTGGACACAACTCCAAAGTCCAACAGATGAAGAGTTATAATCAAACTAAAACTTACTATTTATAGTAAAAACGGAACTAAACATGGAATTTGACCGTCGATATGATGGAATCTCACAAATTCGGCTGGGCAACCCGGCATGACCAGGTTGGTTGGCTAAAGTAGCCTGTCCTACCCCAAAATCATATATGGTATGTCAAGTAATTCATTCCAGTTTGCGAGATATGCTTGTTTTAAGGTTTTGACAGTTTTGATGACTTCTACCTCTGATCAGGCCTTCTCTGATCCATCTTGGACATGAAAGTGTCCGTGACCCACTCTACATCAGTCCCCTCCACTTCAAAAGAACTCGTCCTCGAGTTCTCGTGTTGCTTCGGTTTATGATACTCGGTCTGGTGCGCCTTAACGATACCCGGATCAAAAGTTATAATTAATTTACGGTCCACCTTCTTTTGGTCCAACCATGCTAGGAATGTATCTGTGACATGTTCTACATCAGGCTCATTCCGATATGCCATCTAAATCAACAAAATCGGTGAATCTAAGACATTCATATGATAGGCTATCCACGACATGTGATTTAAATCATCCTATAGTATTTCTAACCCATTAATGTAATAGACCATCCATCAAAATGTAATTTGAACCATCCAAATGAACAATTTAACATATCTTAGTTGCAGTTAGACCATTCATAATATGCAATGTAAACCATCTAAATGGACAATTTAAAATATCCTAATTGCATGCTCATCCACATCATCTCATCTAAATTATCCAAATGTTATCCATGGCATGTAATCCAAGCCATCTAAATGGTGGAATCCATATCATGGATCGTCCCCAACAAGCGATTTAAACATTCTATGTAATAGTCCATCCATTAATGCAATATAAATCTTTCAGATAGTTGATCTCTATTCATGTGGCGGGCCATTCAAGTAGTGAAATTCAAAACCATCTAAATAGTGAATCCAAGTCATTCATATTATGAAAATATTATGAAACATGGATGTCAAGTTATATACACCATCCAAAGGATGGGTAAGCTATTTATATGTTGGATCATCTACTGCATGCAATCTAAGCCATCTAAATGATGAATTTTAGCAATTTATATGAGAGGTCATTCATGACATGCAATCTAAACCATCTAAATAGTTGAAAAATTAAACTAGTCCTCGAGTTTAGAATGGTAATAGCACATTGCGATGATATGCCTCTATAGCATCTTTTCTTTGTTCCGACAACAATTAGAATGGAAGATTGAGGCCTACATGCCGAATTAGAATTTATTTATAAAATAAAACTTTATAAAATGTCATCTTACCTTTTTATTTCTTTACCATCCTTTACGACTCGAACTGTACCTTTTTTACAACAATATATTTGTGTTCTTTATTATTATCTATCTTCATAATATGGATGATCATGAAAGCATTAATCTTCTTAATAATGGAGCAGTTCGTATCCACCAATGTATCAATTATTTTTGTTAATCCATCTATGAATTGATGTGTTGATTCAATTTGAAATTTTTTAGATCGTCCGTTAATTTATTAATTGATCCACTTATGGCTATCAAGCAATCTGACGATGGATTCATAAAGAGGTACTTCTTCGTCTACATAGATCCACTCTCCTTGTTCATCAGTCGATTTCGTAAGAGGTACTCTTTATCTTCATAAGTCAACTCTTCTTCTTCAACATCTGATTGGATGAAACGCATCTAATTGTTTGAGTTAGCTTGCCTCCATAAGGTCGTGGCCATAATTTAGTGTAGGTATTGTTCCTATTGGACCCCAAAATACAAGCCCTTTTCGCTCTCATGGCTTTAACAAGAGCTTCTAGAGTATTGAGTTTTTGTTGGCATGAAGGACAAACCTGAACTGAAATTCTTGAGTCGGCGTTCTCACAACACAAGTTTTCTAGCCCATCAGAAGTGTTGATGACTGATTTTCCATTATAGTCATCTTTTTAACGAGAGTACTGACAAACAAGTATGTAGGCAGGAATGCAATATCGAATCCACCAGTAAGGATGAGGAAGCAGAAAACCATTACTAGAATAAAGAATTCTAAAGTATGAGATGTCGAAGGGAAGCAAGAGTAACACAAGGAAAATTATTCAATCAATGTGTAGGTAACATGTGTTGATAGTTCGAATGAGGAGAGAAGAGAGAGAGATGCGTAATGTCCTTAATTTCTATATTATTTATACTAAAATTATAGCAAGCAAAAAGACAACACAGCCCCTATCTAAAAAGAAAATAAACTAAGAAAAGAATATCTAATAAATGAGAGATAAGGATGAGCTAAAAAGAAACTCTAATAAATTAGAGATAAGGACGAGCTACGTCCCCGACGGATGATGTGTCTGTTGCGATCCTTTGACCGCTTCTCCTTCAACATTCTCCCTCAAGCTTGGCTCAAAAATGTCGGATATGCTAAGCTTGGAAGAAATAGGCATATGTCGATCTCTTGGTAAAGCTTTGGTAAATACCTTGGCAAGTTGGTCCGCTGTGCGAACATGTGGAGTAACAATCTCCCGAGCCTTGATTTTTTCTCGAATAAAGTAGCAATTGACTTCAATATGCTTTGTGCACTCATGGAATATAGGATTGCTCAAGATATGAATAGTAGCCTGGTTATCACACATCATCTGCATTGGTGTAGAAGGAGAAACCAATCTCAATCAAGAATTTCTTCAGCCAAAGCAATTCACATGTGGTCTGTGTTATAGCTCTGTACTCGGCTTCGGCACTGGAGAGTGACACAACTGTTTGCTTTTTGATCTTCCAAGTCACCAAATTATTGCCAATGAAGGAACAATAGCCAGTTGTAGATTTCGGGTCGTCTTTGGAACTGGCCTAATCAACATCAGAGAATGTGGAAATATTAAGGTGCCCAAACTTGGAATAAAGGAGACCCTTGCCAGGAGAGTCTTTGATATAATGAAGTATATGGTATGCAACATCTATATGGGTAACTCGAGGCGAATGCATGAACTGACTGAGGACACTCATAGTGTGAGAAATATCCGGCCTGGTAATAGTGAGGTAACTAAGCCTCCCAATGAGGTGTTGATAAGGTCCAGGATCAGAGAAGGCCTAACCATCCAATGAAGTGAGCTGATGGCTGATCTCAAGAGGAGTGTCAGGTGGCTTACAACCAATCATACCGGCCTCAGTGAGTAAGTCTAGCACATATTTACGCTGATATAAGGAGATTTTATGCTGAGAATGAGCTATCTTAATGCCCAAGAAATAATGTAAAGAGCCGAAGTCTCTGACTTAAAAAATATGAGAAAGGTGGGATTTGATACTAGAGATTGTAAGAGAATCGTCACTCATGACGGTAATATCATCAACATAAACAAAAACAATTGTAATCCAATTTGTCGAGCATTTTCAGAAGACAAAATTATCTAAGTTGCACTTGTGAAAAGAAGCATCCCGCATTGCATGAGTAAATTTGTCAAATCATACACGCGGCGACTGCTTGAGACCATATATAGACTTGCAAAGGCGACATACTTTATTTTCCTCCCCCTTTCGATAAAAACCGGGTGGCAGGCTCATATAGACTTCCTCATAGAGATCACCATGTAAAAAGACATTTTTTACATCAAGTTGATGAAGTGGCCAGCCCAAATTTGCTACAAGAGATAAAAGGGCACAAATGGAATTCATTTTAGCTATAGGGGCGAACGTCTTGGTGTAGTCGATGCCATAGATCTGAGTAAAGCCTTTTATAACAAGGTGAGCTTTATACCGATCAACAGTACCATCGAGCTGATTCGTGAGAGTGTACACCCATTTACAACCCATCGCCTGCTTTCCCGTAGGTAAATCAACAAGCTGCTGGTCTCTACCAATTTGATGGGGGTGTTCAACCCAGTGCTAAATGGATTTAAAGGATCACAACAACATGTTTCCACTTCATGGAGCTAATTCTATACTTTACCTTAGAGATGAATGGATAAATATACATGTTAGGAGGAATATACCTATTAGGTGTTGTTTCTTTGACATCATACGTGATGCCAAATGGCTTTTCAATTATATATGTTCTCGTGTGTAAACTAATATTTTGAAAATGTATGAATGTCTTACAAATGACAGTTTTTCCAATGTCTTGATGTCACTTAGAGTAAATCGAAGATTTTGAATTCGATCCCCAATGGAGTCACCTCTTTGTTATTCGTGATTTTGGATCAAATATAAATATTGAATAAATATTACCCCAAGGATCACATTTATCCATAAGATATTCATAAAATATTCTAATCATATTGTTGTGTCTGCGTAAAGAAGATAAGAGCACATGCGATTAGAAAGTATTTATCATTATTACTTAGGTTCTTATTACATTTAAGGTCATAATTTACCTAAAACCTTTAATTATATTTCTACAAAATACTCTTAGTTAAGATACAATATGGTGGCAAAATAATGATAAGTAATTTAAAACAGGTGCTATTTAGTAAAACACAAGGAATGCATAATATGCCAAAATGCATGTACCTATGACTACTCTTTGATAGTCTTGAGATTGTCTGTGATATCCATAGTTTGTGCTATGTGGCCTCTTCGCGTGATGAGATATAAGGGTAAGTACCATTATTTGCATTTTCCTTTCCAATAAGAATCCATTTATTAAAATAAAAAAAAAAAAAAGGAATACATGACAAGGGAATGTGCGTTTGTTGCATATTACATATTAATCTCATAAACAAGAAACGTATCACTATGTATATGTTGTAGAACATGTTGTCTGTATGTTAGAAAAATAGTACTAGAGCACTATATTGGATATCGTATGTGGGATGTATCCACAAATTCATACTAGATTGGAGAATTATATCTCCCTTTCATGGTCTGTTTGGATCACCATGATAGTGGCCATAAGGCTAGATTTATTGTATTGTTGCTAATGTTCTAAAAAAAAAAATAGAGAAATAAGTAATTAATGCTAGAGAAAATATCAAATATGAGTCATTTAGAGGATCATAGCCGCACCACCGCCTAAGATGGCATAATAGCTAAGGAGTTTGCATGTATGTTGATAATGCAACATTATAAGGGGGGTGGCATGGCTTTTCCTTGACTCAGAGAAGGTAGCACGACTTTTCTCTGGGGTCGAGATGGTGGGTGGTTGCACCTTCACTGAAGATTAGGAAAGTTGTGCAATCCTCAGAGTTCAAAACTCAAGGGAAATCAAGAAATGAAATAATCAAGTGCCTAAAGAGAGGCCTCAATGGGGTATTTATAGACTTCCTCAAGGATCAAATGATAATGTATCATTCCCCTGTTGACTAAGAGTCGCGCCATGTGGCAAATGCACCCTCTAATATGGAGTGGGGATGTCGTTGTGCAAAATGGGCTTAGGTCAATCTATGTAGTAGGGTGATAGTGCAGACTTGGCCCCATAGTCACATCATTGGTTTGTTCCTTTGTAAGTTTGAGCCATACCTTCCACATTTTTTTTGTTGTCAGACTTTTAAAAGTCTTTAATGTTTGGGGGTGCTCGACCGGTCGAGAAGCTGGCTCGACTAGTCGAGGGTCCACTCGACCGGTTGACCACCACTTGACTCAAAGTCCAGCGTGCTACTTATTTGGATGTCCGAGGCACTTGACTGGTCGAGGGGATGGCTCAACCGGTCGAGGGGGTCCCTCGACCAGTCAAGGCCTTGGCTCGACTAGTGGAGGTTACGCAGATCATGCGCGGACTGCGTAAATTTGAGACGATTTCCGGACTTTTTCAGACTAAGTGCGTAAGTGGAGTTTCCTAAACTATAAATAAAGGTCTCTATGGCTATTATAAAGTATTATAAGGCTTCCTAAAGGTATTCTAAAGGGTTCTAGGGTTATCAAAGGGTGTAGCAAGGGTGAGATTCGAGGTTGTTCGAATTGGGTAAGTCCTCTCTCTTTGTAATTTATGCTTTTATAGTGGATTTCTATCGCTTTGAGCCGTGGTTTTTTTCCCGCAAGGGTTTTCCATGTTAAATCTTTGTGTTCTCTTGTGTGTACTTGGTGCCATTAGATTGCTATCCTAGATCTAGATTTGTGTGATTTCACAGCACAAATCCCCAACAAGTGGTATTAAAGCAATCGTTGGGGCACAGATCTGAATCTGAGAGATTAGTAATAATGGTAAGCACTAGGTATGAAATTAAGAAGTACTCAGGAAAAAATAATTTTAAATTATGGAAGATCAAGATGATGAGTTCCTTAATCAAGCAAGGCGAAGATGACGCTCTTGAGGAGCGAAAGTCTACTATGACTGATGATGAATGGAATACTCTTGATAAGAAGGCTTTATCATTGATCGTTTATGTCTCACGGATGAGGTTCTCTATAACGTCATGAGAGAGAAAACTGCGACTAAGTTATGGGCAAAGTTAGAGGATGTTTATGCAAAAAAATCCTCTGAAAATCGCCTACACTTAAAGCAGCAGTGGTATAACTTCAAGATGGTAGAGGGTGGAGATCTGAAGGCTCACATTAGCAACTTTAATAAATTGATTTGCAAATTGCTGGATATGGAGGAAGTGATGAAAGATAAAGAACAAGCATGTATGTTGCTGAATTCTCTTCCAGCTTCTTATGAGTCATTCAAGGACACAATGTGCTCCACGAATAAAACCCTCAATGTCGTGCTCAAGGGAAGGCTATGAATAAATCATGAGGATAATGCGACGTTTACAAGGGGTAGAAATTTTGAACAATCTGTGTTCTTCCGTTCTATATCATCCAAGGGCAAGGGCAAAGGAAAGGTAAAGTGTTGGAATTGTGGGATGGAAGGACATGTGAAGAAGGATTGTGAAAATCCTAAATCTAAGAGAGAAGATTCTGAGGCTTCATACAGGGAGGCCAATGCTGCCACATCAGATGGATCGAGTGAATGTGATGGTAATGTTTTATCTTTGTCTACTATCAGGCGACCATACAATGATCGTAAGGATGAGTGGATGCTAGACACAGGAGCATCTTTTCACATGACTCCTCATCAGAGTTGGTTCACCAGCTACAAAGAGTGCGATGGTGGACAGGTATTTATGGGCAATGACATTGCCTGTAATGTTGTGGCTATTAGCACGATGCCTATTAAGATGTTTAATGGGGTGGAGCGTACCCTAACTGATGTCAGGCACGTTCCTAATTTAAAGAAGAATCTAATTTCTCTTGGTGTACTTGAGGCAATGGGTTGCAAGTTCACAAGTATTGATGGTACTTTTAAGTATCTAAGGGAGCACGGGTAATCATGAAAGCGCAACGACTCGGTAACATGTACAGGTTGATCGGGAGCACTTTAAAAGGTGGAGCTGCAGTGGATGTAACAGATTCCACCTCTGCACGTGTGTGATATGTTGGGCATGACCACATGAGCAGACAAGGTAGGAAGGTGAGACGCACGGACAAGGATACAGAGCAAGTGGAGCAGCCACCTGCGAGAAAAATCACATGTCATGATCGCATAATATCGGTGAGGTACATGGACAATTCCAATATCGCAGGGGATTCATCTTCTATTTAAATGGTTTTAGGTGAACCTGGTGCTAAGAAGTGAAAGATGACTATGGGTGATGTGATGGATTCGTTGTACCAAACTGACATATGGCAACGGGTGGAGCTTTCAGTGGGCCGGAGAGCGGTTGGATGCAAGTGAATCTTCAGGAGGATACAACATAGATACAGAGAGAGGTTGGTAGCGAAGGGTTATGCTTAGAAAGAAGGGATCGGCTTCTCAGAGATATTCGCGCCAACGGTATAGCAGGTGTCTATTAGATCCGTGATTGGTGCTGGTTGGCCAATGTGATCTTGAGATGGAAGGATGAATGTGGAGTTTGCACTTCTATAAGGAAAAGTGAAGAGTAGATCTACACGAAGCAACTAGAGCGGTTCGAAGTTAAAGGGGCTAAGAAAAGACTTTGCAGGAAGTCGTGGTTTGACCTGTCGCCTAAACAGTAGTATGATTCCTTCATGGTGAGTCAGAAATTGATGATATGTAGATCGTCAATTATGACATGTTTGAAATCAATGTACTAAAGACTCAGTTAAGTGCGACATTCAGGATGAAGGATCGGGGGTTACAAAGATGGTTCTCGGCGGTGAGACTGAAAGAAGAGTAGGCTTTGGTTATTTCAGGTAGAATACCTTTGATAAGTATTGATTAAGAAGGTGATGAACCATGTAAAGCCAGAGAGCCTTCCCTACGCATCTCTCCTCAAGTTTTCCTCAGGACATGTCTTAAAACAGATGAGGAAAAGTAGGATATCTCATGAGCCTTATTCGAATGCGGTTAACAATGTATGTCATGGTCTAAATTAAACCAATTATTTCACAGGCTATTGGTGTTGTGAGTAAATACCCCGGTAGACAATATTGGGTAGCGGTGAGATGATAAGAAGACTACGTCTTTCCTTTTGAAAAGACAGGAGCAAATGTGGTCGAGCACGTGGATTTTAATCTGGCAGACATGTTTACCTAGATGATTCTTATAGAGAAGTTCAAGTTCTGTGTAACTTCTCTGGGCTTAGCGATGACATAAAAGAAGGACGGAGTATGCACAAGAAGTTATGATGCATAAATAAGAGAAGAGGGTAGCAAGATACACAATTGAAGATTGAAGACTTGGTGGAGATTGTTGTCAGACTTTTAAAAGTCTTTAATGTTTGGGGCTACTCGATCGGTCTAGAGGCTGGCTCAACTGGTCGAGGGTCCACTCGATCGGTCGAGTACCACTCGACTCAAAGTCCAGCGTGCTACTTATTTGGGTGTTCGGGGCACTCGACCGATCGAGGGGATGGCTCGACCGGTCGAGGGGTTCCCTTGACTAGTCGAGGCCTCGGCTCGACTAGTCGAGGTTACGCAGATCCTGCGCGGACTGCGTGAATTTGAGGCGGTTTCCGGACTTTTCCGGACTAGGTGTGTAAGTGGAGTTTCCTAAATTATAAATAGGGGTCTCTAGGGCTATTCTAAAGTATTCTAAGGCTTCATAAAAGTATTCTAAAGGGTTCTCGGGTTATCAAAGGGTGTAGCAAGGGTGAGATTAGAGGTTGTTCGAATCGAATAAGTCCTCTCTCTTTGTAATTTATACTTTCATAGTGGATTTCTGTCGCTTCGTGTCATAGTTTTTTCCTACAAGGGTTTTCCACGTTAAATCTTTGTGTTCTCTTATGTGTGCTTAGTGTCATTGGATTGCTATCCTAGATCTAGATTTGTGTGATTTCGCAGCATAAATCCCTTACAAGTTGACATATTTACAATCTATGCAAGTCAATTCTATACTCTCATTTAAGTTATTTTTATGTAAATAAGAAAGTACCTCCATTTAAAATTAATAAAAATACTCAGAAATCAAAATTTTAATAATAAGAAATCTAATTTTTCAAATCAAGAACAAATTGAAACTTTTTGTCAAAGTTAAAAAACTTAAACTTATAAATAAGAAGATTTTTCTCAAATTTTAACAACTTACAATTTTTATTATATTAAAATAATGCTAAAACATTAAAGACCGATAGAAAAAATACTTTTAAATCATGATATGCCTTATAGTATTTTCTCAATTCCAACAATTCAAAGCAGGTATGCCTAAACATTCTTTCTGTTTATCATAATTAAAAAAAATATGTGTTCAAGTCACTCATAAATTGTACCAGGCAAGTAATCCAGAGCAAGTGCAGTCTTAATTTCCATACTACAATATATCAAGATAAATTATTAGATTAAAAAAAAAGGATATTCATGACAGAAGCAAAAGAAATTTAAAAAAAAAAACATGTAACAAATCACAGTTTCAACGTCGTCGTTGTAAAATGAGGGTGGTCACAATTTTGACAAAGAAGATCACGATTTTGTCAAAGGGGCTATTGCAATTTTGATAAAGAGTAGATAGTTGTTTCATCAAAGGGTTGATCAGGGGTTTCAACGATGGGCGATCATAGTTTCAACATAAGGCAGTCGTGATTTTCATGATTGTCCTCTCCTTGGAACCACAATCACCCCTGACACTATAAAAACGATTGCATCCTCATTGAAACCGCGATCACCCCCCAACATTGTAACTGCAGTCATTGTTAGATTACAACAATGATTGTAATAACATTGTAACAACAATCGATAACAACCGTCATAAGGTTGAAACCACGAATAGCATAGAGTTAAAACTATGAATGTTGTTTTGACTTTCAACACTGAAGTCTTGGTATTGATTCCCTAATGGGGTGGCTAACAGTGGTGTGAACTGACAGTGGGGTGTACTAACAAGCTAACAAAAAAAACGAAACAGTGATCAACTTAGCATTAAAATTGTATTCAAAATGTCGTTACTAGATCAACCGCAATGGATCACTCATAAAATAATGATCACTTTATCATCCTCCCATTTTTTATCAAACTATCTAATATTCCTCCACTAAAACACACTTGTAAGCTACAACTACTTCTCTTCAACTACTTCTCTTCTTCTCTGTTAAGCTGAGAGAATTGTCGAAACATTAATAAAAAATGAGTTTTTTTGGAGAGTAATCAAACCGACTATAGAGTAATTTAAGCAGTCTTTTTCTAGGAAAAGGGAATGCTCGATCGTCAGGAGGCACACTGTAGAAGAGGTGGTAGTTGAATTTTGGAAAAAAAAAAACAAAAAAAAAAAAAAACAAACAAACATTACACTCGAAGTCAGTCATTGTCCATGAGACCTGCTAGACCTGTTTCATCATTTGACTATGGGACTCACCATGAGATGTGCTTGATTTGATTCATCTATCCGTTTTGGCTTTTAAAGTTAAGGTATGGCCCAAAATGAGTCAAATTTAAGTTACATGGGGCCCATACAATGATAAACAATGTGCATTGAACCACGCCCATCAATGGTTCTTGGTGACCATGGATGGTGTGAATCATGCTACACCCCCACTGTCAGTTGACACTTCACTGTTAACCACCCCCACTAGGGATCGATACCAAGACCTCGGTGTTGAAACGAGATATCTTTCACTCAGTCTACCACTTGAGCTATGGATCACCGGGTAATCATGCTGATATTTGAGTATTCCAACCATGAATGTATGTGGAACCTTATGAATAGCTTGGATGGCTTCATAAGTAAACTAAATGAAAGTTTGAATGACCCACATGATGTAATACGTGGGCTCTAACAAATCATCTCTTGCACGGAAGCAATATGGAATGGAGCATTGTTGCCACAAGAAAAATAAGAAAGCTACTAAGAGTCTAGAAAAATAATTAATTGAAAAAGGAGCTCTTTCAAACCCTACAACAAACCTCAAATCTAGTTTAATTGATTAGAGAAAAAGCCCAAAGATAAAATCAACTAACTACCATCATATCAATCTCATCATCCATGTCAATGTTAGGAAACTATAAAATTTAAATATTATATATAAGTATTTAATATTTTAATTAAAAACATTTTTAGCTGTGTAAATCGTAAAGATACCTTTAAATATTAACTTGTGGATATGGATATAGTAATAACTATGTCCAGCCCACTTAGAAGTCGAATAATTAGATAATTAAGTAAATATTTTATATTATATTTAATTGTTTCACATCTAATAAGTGGCACAATTAAATAAATTAATAATTATTATTGTCCAGTTATCAAAATACAACCAGGTGTTGGGTTTCCATACACCTAGTGTTGGGATGCCTTGCACAAACCTTAGGATCTAGCCTCGAAACAAACCATTATGGATAAAGCAATGAAATAAATCAAAGCATCAATCTCACACCACACAAGAGATTTTTATGTGGAAAACCCTCAAAGAGGTAAAAACCACGGGACCTCGTCCGGATCAACAATCTACTATGAAGTAGAACGTTACAATCTTCTTCACTGAGTGGATAAACAATAAGAGAAATAGAGAAAACGGAGAGATCTAACCGATTACGAGGACATAGAAAGCGCCGAGATGTAGATTGCAAAGTAGAGAACCTTGAGCAGAACCTCCCTTCTATAAGCTTCCCTCTCTCTTTCTCCCTCTCTCACCTTTGATAGCCCTAAACCCTTTGCAAATCCCTTACAAAGCTTTAGGAAACCCTCTTGCTATTTTGTGATACCTAGAAAACCCTAGGCAACCCCTTTTATAGTTTTGGGAAACTCCTTTCCGCATCCCGGTTGCGAAAGGACTCAAATGCCATTTCGCAAAATCGCGGAACAAACTGCGTAACTTACGACTAGTCGTAGCTCACTTACGACTGGTCGTAGACCACCTACGACCGGTCGTGGGTCACCTACGACCGGCCGAGAACCCCCAGGAGAAAAATAGTCCGAACTCGCTGGACTTTGAGTCGAGCTACGACCGACTGTCGTAATGGCCCTGGACCGGTCGAGGTGGCTCACGACCGGGTCGAGCACGGGCAAAAACCCCATCAAATCTCCCTTTTTTGACCCGGAGGGATCCACCTTCTTCAAGTCACCTGGTTTCTACAAACCTCGAACTTGCCTTTGAGCAAAGCCTTGGTCATCATATTCGACCCATTATCGTCCGTGTGGACCTTTCAAGTAGTAACACCTTGTTCCCAAAGTATCCTATCGAAGTGATACCAAAGGAATCTCTATGTGCTTCGACTTGGAATGCCGACTTGGATTCTTGCTCAAGTGTATAACACTCGACTATCGCAATAGACCACGTGCTCGACCTTAAAAAAGCTAAGTTCTGTAGGAACCTCTTCATCCAAGCATCTCTTTACATGCTTCGTGATCGCAATGTATTTCGGCCTCTGTCCGACAATGCTACGACCTTCGTAGCTTGCTCGCCAAGAAATCGCTCCCCGCAAACGTGAACATGAACCTCGATGTAGATTTCCTGGAGTCTATGTCACATGCCATATGTTTGCATCTGTGTAGCCCTCTAACATAGGTTTACCATCACCATAGCATAAAGCTTAACTGGATGAGCCTCTTAGATATGCGTAGTATCTATTTCACCGCCGCCCAATGTTCTTTGCCAGATTGGCAAGATACCACCGACTACACCAACCGCATATGCTATGTCCGGGCGTGTACACACCATAGCATACATCAAACTTCCTACACCGACGCGAAGGGTATTTTCTCGCATCTCTTCCACCTCTCGCCTTCGTCTTGGGACACCATCCTGCCGTCGCTCAATCCAAGTGACCATCTAGTGGAGACCAAATGGTGGCATTCATATTGAACCGCTCTAGACTTTCTCAATATACCGCTCTTGTGATAGCCAAAGTTTCTCGCAATCTGTCACGGGTTATCTCCATTCCTAGGATCCTAGCCAAGGCCCAAGTCTTTCATCGCAAAGACTTGTCCAACTCCCTGTTTACACCACAATCTTCTTGATGTCTTTTCCCATGATGAGCATGTCATCAACGTATAATACAGAACTAAGAAATCACCATCCGAGAACTTGCACGTGAAACACGGTGGTCCGATTCTGTCATACCCATGTGTAACATGAACGAGAATCGAACTTCTTGTACCATTCCGTGGAGCTTGTTTCACCCATACAAGCTCTTCCTCACCTACACACCATATGCTCCTCCCTTGACTTCGAACCCTCTCGGTTGGTGCATGTAGATCTCTTTCCAGTCACCATGGAGAAAGCGTTTAACATCTAATGCTCTATCTCCGGATCCATGCTAGCCGCCAACCCAAGCAACACCCGTATGGATGTCATCTTCACCACCGGTGAGAATATCTCCTCGAAGTCTATGCCTTTTCTCCGACCAAACCCTTTCACCATAAGTCCGGCCTTGAAATCCGTGAATTCTTCGCTCAATCTTCTTTTCGAACACCCACTTGTTGCTCGAGCTTTCTTCCCCTTAGGCGCTTCACCATATCATAGGTGTGGTTCTTATGCAAGGATTCCATCTCCTCTTGCATAGCTTTCAACCACTCCCCTTATGCTCGTCGGCTAGGGCCTCGAATAATCTTCGGCTCTCCCCCATCGGTTAGCATAATGTACTCGTGCGGTGAGTACCTCTTGGGACTAATGTCTCCGTCCCAGATGACCTCCTCACCGTGGCTCAACAGTGGATCAAGTGGGGTTGCTCCCCTGGTCCATCTCTTGAAGGAACTCCCTCGTCCTCTCGCACTCTGTTGTACTCCCCGTCATCGAGCACCATGGGAGGAGTAATCGGATCCATGTCCTCTAGCTCACCGAACTGGTTCTTAAACGGCTTACCAATGTCTTCGATACACCGATCTTCAAAGAAAACCACATCTGCTTGACGAGCTTCTTCCGGTCGGATCCCATAACTCGTAACCGAATTTTTCATCACCGTACCCTAAGAACACACTTATCGATCTTCATATCGAGCTTGTACCTCTCGTCCTTTGGTATGTGAACGGATGTCCCTGCATCCAAACACCCGAGATGACTGTACGATGGATCCTGTCCAGCCCACACCTTCTCAGTGTACTTCTCCATTCAACGGGCCGATGGAGACTCGTTTATCAAATACACCGCCATGCGCATTGCTTCTCCCCGTAACGTCTTGGGCAACTTCGCATGGGATAACATGCATCCGATTCTCTCAACAATGGTGCGATTCATTCGCTCGCCTACACCATTATTTGGGGGTCTTGGGAACAAATCTGTTCATGCCGTATACCCCGGGACTTCAGAGTACTCATGAAAGTCGCTAAAATGTATTCACCACCATTGTCAAGTGCGGATGCACTTCAATGATCTACATTCTCTCTCGACCATAGCATGAAACAACTTAAACACACCAAAGACCTCGTCCTTGGATTTCAAAGCATAAACCCAAACCCTCCTAGATACATCATCTATAAAAGTAACAAAATACAATGCCTCACCCAAGGTTTTGTCCTCATAGACCACAAACATCGAATAAACTAAATCTAATGCATGCACTTTATTAACATGAGAAGTGCTTTAATGAATGAAACTCTATCTTTGTTTCCTCCGATAAACAATCAAGACAGTTTTGAGAGGCATACCTGTCACGTCTGGAAGGAGCGCTTCTCTTGCTAGTAGGATTTGAAGCCCTTTTCACTCATGTGGCCACAGACGCCCGTGCCACATGTCAATAGCCGAATCTTTCACTGCTGCGTTCAATCCACCCTTGCACATACCGACACTTGCCTTGCAGATGTGCAACACTTCTTTCCTCTAGCCACAATCAATGAACCCTTGATGAGCTTCCATCGCCCACCAAAGAACCGGCTTTCATGGCCATCATCATGGCCTTCCCGTCGACATCAAGTTGAGGCGAAGTTGTCCGGGATATGCCTCACATCCCTCGAGAACCAATGTGCGGCCCACATCGGTCTTCACACAAATATCACCGACTCCCACGATCTTTGATACTGAATTTCTCATCTTCACGGTCCATAGTCACACGACTTGTAGCTTGTGAAAGAGTCCCCGTGTGGAGTCGCATGAAAAGAAGCTCCCGAGTCTATCACCTGCCTGCCGACTCGTAGCCGTGAGACATACATCGTGATCTATAGAAAGAATAACTACCATGTCGCCATCCGAAGCGACCGCAGTGGGAATCGATTCATCTTCCTTCCCTTTTCCTTCTTGTCGTTCTTCTTACCACGACATTCATGCTCAGTAGTGGCCCTTTCTTGCCACAATTCCAAAGATTCAACCTCTTTTCCGTTACTCGACTTGCCTCTTGATTTATCTCGGGCCTTCCCGCCCTTCCCTGTTCTTTCCTCTCCCCCGTTCCCGTGTCACAAGAGCCTCTTCTTGTGTAGACCCTCGAGACTTCCTCCTTGTCTCCTCATTGAAGAGACAATGCGGTTACCGTTCCATGGATATCTTTCCGTCTGGCGGGCGCGGAGTTACTTAGAGACACCACCAATGTCTCCCAACCGTTTGCAATGAACTAAGCAATAGTAAAGCCCGCAATTCATCATCCAAGACCATCTTCATAGAGGTGAGTTGGTTCACTATATTGGCGACCTCATTCATATGCCGGCCACGTAACCACCATCCTTGAACTTGAGATTCACAAGTCGCCTTATCGAAATATCTTATTATAAAATACGTCTTCCTCTCATACAACCCTTGTAATTTAGCCATAGGCTTTTGGGCTTTGGTTTCCGTAGACACATGGTGGAACACAGAATCATCCAACCATTGTCTAATAAACCCCACCGCCTTTCTTGGTCCATCTTCTTCCAATCATCATCGGTCATATCCTGGATTTTGGCTTTGATATGCACGAGATGGAGAATACAGTCCTTGCAATCAAAAGCAAGTCCTCCATCTTAGCCTTCCATATGGTCAGTTAGAACCATTGAGGCCGATCATCCTTGAGCCACCTTCCATAATTGAAACCGATCCTACCCGTTCAATGAACTTAGCTCGATACCACTTTGTTGGGATGCCTTGCACAAACCTTAGGATCTAGCCTCCTAAACAAACCAGAATTATGGATAAAGCAATGAAATAAATCAAAGCATCAATCACACACCACACAAGAGATTTTTACGTGGAAAACCCTCAAAGAGGTAAAAACCACGGGACCTCGTCCAGATCAACAATCCACTATGAAGTAGAACGTTACAATCTTCTTCACTCACGCAGAGTGGATAAACAATAAGAGAAATAGAGAAAACGGAGAGATCTAACCGATTACGAGGACATAGAAGCGGCGAGATGTAGATTGTAAAGTAGAGAACCTCCACGAGGAACCTCCCTTCTATAAGCTTCTCTCTCTCTTTCTCCTCTCTCTCACTTTGATAGCCCTAAACCCTTTAGCAAATCCTCTTGAAAGCTTTGGAAACCTCTTGCTATTTTGTGATACCTAGAAAAACCCAGGCAACCCCTTTTATAGTTTTGGGAAACTCTTTTCCGCATCCCGGTGCAAAAGGACTCAAATGTATGTGCGCAAAATCGATGGAACAAAGCATCACGTGGTAACCACACGACTAGTCGTAGCTCACCTACGACCGGTCGTAGGTCACCTACGACCGGCCGTGGGTCACCACACGGCCGAGAACCCAGGAGAAAAATAGTCCGAACGGGCGTGACTTTGAGTCGAAGCACGACTCGACTCCCACGACCGGTCCCAGTGATCAACCGTGGAGCAGGTGGCTCACGACCGTCGAGCACGGGGCAAAAAACCCCATCACCTAGCTCACTAGATCATTTGTCGATTATACACTTGGAATCAAATCATTAAAAAACAAAATCCTAACCTCTAATTGAAGGACACGTTTTTGTCGAACTTGAACTGATTTGTCTTCCCTACCAACCGATGTGGGCCCAAACTATTTGGATGGTTCGATGACTGCAGGTGGCTGTCTTGGATCATAGCTGCGGCCCAGCTGACTGGACGCGGATTACGTCCTACCCCGCCCGTCTCCAGCTGAGAACGGGCAGCAGTTTTGAGTGGCCACCGTGACGTATGGGTCTTATCCACACCGTCCATCCATTTTTTTTGAATCATTTATATTATAGGCCCAAAAATTAGGCAGATCTAAGGGTCAAGTGGACCACACCACAGCAAGAAGTGGTGATAATGATTTTCACCTTTGAAACTTTTCTGGGGCCCACCATGATGTTTATTTGCCATCTATTCATAAAGTTACATAGACCTGGATGAAGAGAAACATAATCATCTCCATCCAAAACTTCTGCGGCCCCCAACAAATTTTCAACGGTAAGAGTTTAATCGGCATTGTGTAGTTCACTTGAGCCTTGGATATGCCTAATTTTTGAGTTTATTCCTTAAAATGATACGAAAAAATGGATGGACGGTGTGGATAAGACCCATACATCACGATGGCCACTCAAAGCTGCCGCCCGTTCCCAGCTGAAACGGATTGCTACTCCCCTGCCATCAGCCAATGGCTGGTATTGGGTGGTCTGTGGGCCCCACCATGATGTATGTGTTTCATCCATACCGTCCATCTATTTTTATAGATCATTTATGGTATCACAAAAAAAATTTAGGTATATCCCAATCTCAAGTGGACCACATTACAGGAAACAGTTTTGAATGAACGACCATTAAAAACTTTTTGGGACCATAAAAGTATTGGATCAAGCTGATCTTTGTTTTTTTTCCCTTCATCTGGGTATTTATGACCTAATCAACGGATTGGATTTCAGATAAACAGTACAATGGGCCTTAGGAGGATTTAAATGATGGATATTTAATCACTATTGTTTTCCTGTGGTGTGTTCCATCTAAGATTTATATTCCTCTTATTTTTAGATTAAAGATCTAAAATGATCTTTAATAATGGATGAACGGAATGGATGAAACACATACATCATGTAGGGCCTACAGAGCACCGACCACCAGCCACGGGCCGGTGTCAGGGGAGTAGCCAATCCATTTCCGACGGCGGGGGAAGGGCGCAATCCGGGTCCAGCTGTCTACGTTGTATCAAAACTCCTGCCGTGTAACATGGAACTATATGAAATGGTGGCCTGAATCTTCGCTTATCCTAGCAAGTGGGGCCCACGGTTCGGCAATCCGAACCATTGTTGTGTCATATCCGGCCTCCTCTAGTTGTCAAGTAAAATACAACACACGCAGCATTATTTTGGGAGTTTTTCATTTCATTTTCTATGCAGGGTGGGCCTCAACAGATCAATGGTCTGGATTGCGGAACCAGTGGCGGTACTGTCCAGAATTGAAAATCCATGCACACTGTGCAAAAATGCACGCGAGATATGATTCTTCCTATGATGTTTGAAATTTGAATGCATCTCTATCCACACGACAGGGCGTTTTCTATTTCTGTCAAATCATCAAGGGAATGGATCCAATGCGATTAATTTCCATGCCTTTTGTAAGTGTATCCACGTTGCATATGCACATTTTGGTCAATTCAGGTCTTTGAACACCTGCTGCCTGTTATGCTTGGATGGTCCTCTTTGAGCCTCACCGTTATGTATGCGTTTTATCCACACGTCCATCCATTTTTTTCAGATTATTTTAAGAGAAAATGAAGCAGATCCAAATCTCAAGTGGATCACACTATAGGAAACAATGGTGAACGAATGCTCATCATTAAAAACTTCTTGCGGCCACAAAAGTTTTGGATGAAGCTGATATCTTTGCTTTCCGTTCATCCAGTTACGTATTACCTAATCGACAGATAAGATGGAAAATAAAAATTATAGTGGGCCCTGAGAAGTTTTTAATGGTGGGCGTTCAATCACAACTATTTTCATATGGTGTGGTCCATCTGAGATTTGGATCTACCTTATTTTGGGGTTCATGCCATAAAATGAGCTGAAAAAATGTATGGACAGCATGGATTAAACAAATACATCATGGTGGGGCACACAGAGCACTCAATATGCAATTGTGTCCATATTTCCCATGGTCTATACTCTTATTTTGTTTAAATGACCAAAAATTCCCTCTATCCTAAAAAAATAATACTCTTAAGCCCGTTGGGATTCACGAACCAACTAGGGGTGTACATCGAGTCAAATCGAGTCGAGCTGAGGCCAACTCAACTCGACTTGAACACTAGCTGACCTCAGCTCAAACTGGATCACTCGGTGCCTCGAGCTTCGACTGCCAGCTCAACTACGTTCGGTCACATAGCTCAGTATGCAAGTTCGAGCCGAGTTCGCCATTGATGCATTTCCACAAACACCTGAACTGCAACTTCAAAACCCCACTATTGGAACTGGGGTTGATTTCTCTGCCTAAAATTAATAAGCCCATTCCAAGCCATCATAGGGACCATTTCTTACGAAGATGTCCTAGCCCTCAGGCTTCCATCCCTACCTCCCATAAAGACAAATTGGGGCATTTCGTTCCTTTTCCACATGCATCCTATGTTCGAGACACTATAGACGAGTCACAAACACAGGAGTTTGCAATATGTATGCCCAAAAAGTCCATCTTTTTCATATCCTCCACTAACCTTGTCTTTTGCATCTGACACCTATCAATTGTACTGAAAGCGATGTATGCGTTTGAGTTTTTAAGGGTTTCCTCAGCTTGGTGAGTTCCATAACTGAAACTGGCAATCACAAACAGGCCGTGAATCATTGAATCTCAGCCTTTGATTATCATATAACCCCTGACCCAAAGATATGCTTGTTATTCTGGGTTTTTTTTCATGTACATACCTTCCTTGCCACTAGCCAAACCTTCCTTGCCACCAGCCACATTTCGTTGAGTCATTTTTTCAAACAGTTGGTGAGCAACATCAATGGCAAAGTAACTAAGCCACCGAACTGGTTCGCTTCGAGCTGGATTCGATCCAAGCCCAGTTCGAGCAGGCCCCTGCTCGAACTCGGCTTGAACTCATTTTCGAGCTTAAAAAATCAGCTCAACTTGGCTCAAACTCAGCTTCAAACTTAGTCGAATCGAGCTTTTTCGAGCCTAGTCGAGCGAGCTAACAGAGCTAGCTCGGTTCGTGTACACCCCTACCGCCAACTCCCATTTCGCAATGGAGGGTCGACCTCTGGTCAAACAAAGTATGAAAAGATGAATGTATAAGGTGTAACCATGCCGACAAAGGACTCGGATCTAAATGTATAAGGATGATCTTATTTGTGTCAATCCGTGAAGATGAGGAGAAAAGATGAATGATGGAGTAGTAATGGAAATGAACCATAGAACTATATGCAGAAACGAGATATTTTTTTTCTTCGGGCGGTGCAGTGCAATGAATGCATTGCAGTTTTCGATGCGCTATATACTGACATTACTCAAATATGTAGTTAACGAACCTAGTTCGGCAATGTACTCGGAGGCCGCGTTGTCCGCGGATTTGAATTCCAAATCAAACGCGCCTAAATGTATATTTTATTATAAAATACAGTCCCATACAATCTGGGTCATTAATCCAAACACGCTTTTAAAAAAAAATACCCTCTCCAATCCAAAAATGACATAAATACCTTCCATACACATTGCACACGTCAAGTGCACCTCACGTTGCTCCCTTATCTAATCCTTACAATGATAATAGATGGCAATCTACACCATTCAAAAGTTTGTGGACAGCTATTTGAACCGTACAACAATGATAGACAACAATTTAAACCGTTCAAAAGATGGACCTAATCCACCCCTCTGTTCTCCTGTTTGGATGGCCCACATGATAAGAACAATACCTTTGATCGTTTAATCAGAACCAATGGACAAAAGTGTAGCCCACTTTGTCACTGTGCCGTATGCATTCTTCTTTGATTAGAGAGGGAAAGGACAAAGAAAAATCTTATCCCTCCACATCCTTATCTGATCCCTTTCCACACTTTGAATTCCAGCCGAAAGAAAGAGAGGAAAGTGTTAAACGAAGTGGGGCACACCCACTGCCCACAAGTAGACCGCACAAGACTGTCCAATAGTAAATGGAATAAAGGAAAATTATAGTAGATTCTCCACACGGAATATTGGCTCTTTCCGGATAACTATGGAAGGTGGAAATGGACGTGGTATGGCTAGTGACGCTGCCATCAGCAAGGTGGCTAGTGGTCGGTGCTATGTGGACCCCACCATGATGTATGTGTTTTAATCACGATGGTCTGTACATCACGTGGGCCACACGTTTATGCTGAGTATTGTTGGTCATCTTTTTTTTTTTCCTTCCATTTGCTTTACACGCAAGTGGATCTGATGATTTTACGGGCGTGATTTTTGGGGCAAGACATGGTCCCAGTGATCCAACTGATGAATGGTCCAGATCTCACACGCGTGCTATAATTTGGACATTTGCCGCAAATTGGTACTAAAAATCTCTCGTTGATGAATGGTCCAAGCACATCTCTTCACCAGGAAATATAAACGCTCTTGATTTTTCACTAGGATCTACGTACACCTACCACGTGTATGGTATCCAACATGCGAATGTCCGCGGATTAGCTACGGTCGGTTTGAACAGCGAGAATTGCTACTGAAGTGACGTCACCAAGTTCGGTATATCCTATCGCGATGTATGTGTTGTATCCACACCAATCATCCATTCGAAGAAATCATATTAGGGCATGATCCAAATAATGAGTCAGATCCAAAGATTGAGTGGATCCCACCACAGGTCCCACCATTAAAAACTTCTAAGGGCCACAAAAGTTTTCGATCGAGCGGATATTTTTTTCCCCTCATTTCATGTTTGCCTTAACACATGAATAAATTAGATCTCAAATAAATATCACGGTGGACCTTAGGAAGGTTTCAATGGTGGGCGTCACTCTCCTCACTATTTTCCATGGTGGGGTCCACTTCAGCTTTAGATCTGCCTCATTATTTTGATAATATCTTAAAATGATTTCTCCAAATGGATGAATGGTGTGAATACAACACATACATCATGATAGGCCCATGTAACTTAGTGACGTCACTTCAGCAGCGAGTCTGGCTGCTAAACTTTGATCCGCTCCCCCAAACTCGGATGGGATTGCTTACTACCCCAGTCGCTGTGGCTGCAGAGGATGTCTGTAAAATATTTACATGGAGCATACCTTGATGTATATGTTTTGTTCACACCTTTCATTCATTTTTCCCTTACAAGCCAGACCGGCTTAGGTAGGCCACAATACAAAAAATAGTAAGAGTTGGGTGCCTATCATAAAAAAATTTCCTAGGGCCACATAAGCCTATGATCAAGATGATTTTTGTGTTTTCCCTTCATCCAGGTTTTTGTGAACTTACGAAGAGTTAGATGACAAATAAACTTCACAATAGACTTTAAGAAGATTTTAACGATAGTCATTCTATTTCCACTTCTTTCTATGGTGTGGTAGACTTGAGGTTAGGATGTTCCTCATTTTTTGGGATCGTGATCCAGGACGATATAGAAAAGTTGATGGGTGGTGTGGATCTAACACATAAATTATAGTGGGCCTAAAGAAGTGCCCATAATAAAAGTTGAATTATGTGTTACGGGAAAGAACCGGGCAATTTTGGAATTAAAAAAAGAAAAAAAAAAAAAAAGATATTCTTCATTCACCATTAAAGTAGACCTTCGTTGCCCAAAAAATTATCCACTATTCCCTGTTAATAAATAAAACTAAACATGGATTACTTTTCAAATCCACATTAAGTCAAAAATTTTATAGTAAATAAACAATATGACGGACGCTAGGAAGTTTTTAACGGTGGGCATTCAATCACCACTATTTACTTGTGGTGTGGTCCACTTGAGATTTGGATCTAATTCATTTTTTTGCTCATGTCCTGAGAAAACATATATATCATGGTGGGGCCCACAAAGTACTATGTCGGTGTCAATAGGTAATCCACATCCGTGGCCTGTAATGGACGAGTGGTGTATTAGAAACCGGCCCCAATGCGTCAGGTCTAGAAGATTTGGACGGCAGCCGATTAGTGCGGCCTGGCCTCACCCAAGACGGTATGACGAGTAAGTGGGCCACCTTGATGCAGGTATTTTATATCCATGCCATCCATCTGTTTTGCAAGATCATTTTAGAAAGATCATTTTAGATAATAAAATAAAAAATGAATCTGATTTTGTTTGCATGTAGACCATACCGTAGGAAATAGAGGTGATTGGCCATTAATAAGCCATGAAAGTTTTGGTTCAAACCGATATTTGTTTTTTTTTCCTTTCATCACGTTCAGGTTTATGTGACCTCTCCGACAGATTAGATGGCAAATAAATATCACCGAAACATTACGGTAGGCCTTAGGAAGTTTTTAATAAATAGGAGTTAAATCACCATTATTTCCTACATTACAATCCACCTGAGATTCCGATCTTCTTCATTTTTGGGCTCTTGCCAAGCAAGACAAATGGAAGGCTTAGATATAAAATACATACATGAAAGTGGGCCCCACGGTAAGTGCCGCAAGCCGCACCTAATCTGCTCTCAACTTGGAATACCCAAAAATAAACCAACCTAAAAATTAAAAAAGATTTTTTTTTTTTTTTAAAGGTAATTAGGTCATTCAATCACTACTGTTTTCATGTAGTGTGGTCCACCTGAGATTTGGATCTACCTTATTTTTGGGGGATTATACCTTAAAATGAGCTGAAAAATGGATGGACAGCGTGGATAAAAAAACATACTGTTAGGGCTCACATAGCACTCAGTATGCAATATCCAATAGGCGTGCATTTTATATTTTGTTTAAATGATCAAAAATGCCCCCCCTCCTGTCAAAAAAATACTCTTATCATAGGAAAATACCCCCTCTTCTATCCAAAATGACATAAGTACCTTCTATTCATATTGTATACGGAAGTGCGCCTGACGTTGCTCCCTCATCTGGTCCTTACAATGATAATAGATGGCAATCTAGGCCATTCAAAAGTTTGCATACAGCTATTTGAACCGTATAAAAATGATAGACAAAAATTTGAACCGTTCAAAAGATGGAACTAATCCACCCTTCTGTTATAATGTTCGTATGGCCCACTTGATAAGATCAATACCTTTGATCGTTTAATCAGAGCCAATAGACAGAAGTGAGGCCCACTTTGTCTCTTAGCTATGTTGTATGCATTCCTCTATGATTACGAAGGAGAGGACAAAAAACAGATCTCATGCCTCCTCAACCTCATCTAATTCCTTTGCACATTTTATATTCCAGCCAAAGAGAGAGAAAATGGGGAAAACATGTACTGCCCACCCACTGCCCGCGAGTTCACGCCACGGGACTGTCTAATAGATTAGGGAAGTCTTTCTTTCTCAGAGATGGTAAACGGAATAAAGGAAAATTACAGTACACAAGGAAGATTAGCTCTTTCTACCCTGAGAGGGGGGGACGCAGTAGCTACTGGACGCTGCTCCGTGGCCTCCAGCATGATGTATTTGTTTTATCCACAGCATCCATCCATTTTTCTAAATCATCGGGGCATGAACTCAAAAATAAAGAAAATCCAAGTCTCATGTGGAGCACACCACAGGAAACTGTGGTGATTCAACACACACCGTTAAAAACTTCTTGAGACTACAAAAATTTTGAATGGAGCTGATATTTGTGTATTCCCTTAGTCCAGTTCTTTGTGACGTAATCTACAAGTTGGATGGTAAATAAATATTATACGGGCTCTAGGAAGTTTTTAATGGTGGGCATTCAATCACTATCGTTTGTTTTTTGTTTTTTTGTTTTGTCTACTTTCGAAAAGGATTTGTCTCATTTAGGGATAGTAACCTAAAATTACATGAAAAAAAAAGATGAGCCGCCTAGAGAAAACATATAAATCCACGGTGGGCCCATAGAGCTGTACTGGCAGCGTGGCAGGCAATCCGCATCTGTCGCCGGTGATGGTGATGCATTGGAAACCGGGTCCAAAATGCGTCAGGTCTAGAAGATTTGGACGGAGCGGGTTAGTGCGGCCTGGCCTCACCCAAGACGGTACGACCCTTAAGCGGGCTTCACTTTGACGTATGTATTCTATATCCATGCCGCCAATCTATTTTGCAAGATTATTTTAGAAAATGAGCCCAAAAATAAAGTTGATCTAGTTCTCAAGTAGACCATACCGTAGAAAACAGATGTGATTGGACATTAATGAGCTACAAAAGTTTTAGATCAAGCTGATAT
Organism: Magnolia changhungtana; assembly: GCA_030180095.1. NCBI lineage: Eukaryota > Viridiplantae > Streptophyta > Magnoliopsida > Magnoliales > Magnoliaceae > Magnolia > Magnolia changhungtana. The sequence goes on from JASAUF010000042.1 coordinate 438,558, forward strand.
TTGTTTTATCCCTTCATCAAGGTTAAGATTCATGTAACCTTATCAACAGGTTTGGACGACAAATAAACATTATAGAAAACTTAAGGCGAACCTTAGGGCCCTAGGAAAATTTTAATTGTAGGATTTCAATCACCATTGTTTCCTATGGTAAGATCCACCTTAGATTTGGATCTTCTTCATTTTTGGGCTTTTTGCCATAAATCTAGCAAGATAGATGGAAGGCGTGGATATAAAAAAACATACATTAAGGTGAGCCCACGGCAAAGGCTGCACCATCTTGGTAAGGCAGGCCGCACCTAATCCACTTTCGATTTGGACTACCAAAAAATAAAACCACCCTTAGAAAAAAAATAAATTAATAATAATAAAAATAACATTTAAAATTAAAATTTAAACATTTCCTTCCGTTTGGTAGTTAGGTCAATCAACCAAAATGTATAGTAAATAAACATGTAATGTAACATGGAGTCTATATTAGATACGAAAATTATAAATTAGGCCAATTCAATTTAGGATGGGCTTGAACTGGATCTATAGATATAGAGAAAGAAATGGGTGAAGTTTGGATCCTTTTAGGACTTGCTTGGACGCACCCTCTGAAGAGGCGTTTGGAGCCAAAACACCCTTTCGATCTAATGGCTGTTTTAATCAAAATGGCAAATTTTGATGCACTTTGCAAACTCTTATTTCATTTTCTTCTTGGCTAAAGAAGTGATACACTGCTTTTTGCCAAGCAAACTGAAAAAGCAAAAAAAAAAATTCAAAAAAAAATTCTTTCCATGGAGTGCATCCAAATTATCTCAGACCTATGTAGCATGGTAAGATGGTTGAGAGATTAAAGATCTCAAGCGCAGATTAGGTACTGCCAAACTTATTGTTTGGCTCAAAATTCGGTCGTTAATATGTGTACATGATGCCAAATGTGCCAAAGCTTAATGCGACTCAATTCGAATCAAACGCCTTTGATCCCAAGTGTTGAGATAGACTGAGAGACAAAGAGTAGTCGTTTATAACTGAGTACTGAACCGTTCGGCCATCTATTCATGTACTTATAATCGAGATCAAGCGATTTATGAAGGGGTGCGATCGTCTTTCTAATGAATTATTTTTGCATTTCAAGCGAAATGACTTTTTTTCACTGTGATAATAAATATTAACCAATTAAAATATGTTAGAATAAAAAGAAAGAAATTACATTGATACAGATAAACACTTACAAAGAGAAAATCATTGGCAATCCAACGACTATGGTGTAAATGCCAATGTCCTAAAGCTAAAGTCTTCCTTAGTCCAGCAATGTAGGCATAGACGAAAAAAATTACACTAAAAAAAAAATAAAATCCTCCTGAGCTAAAGTCGATCTAGAATAACAACGTAGACGAACTAAATTATACTAAGAGCTAGACTAAGTTAAGATGCGAACTTAGGATAGTAATGTTATGTCTATATTTGTGTTGTGTTAGGTTAGCGAGGGTACACCCAGATCCATAGCTCAATTGGCAGACTGAGTGGAGATACCTCGTTTCAACACTTGAGGTCTTGGTATCGATCCCTGGCGGGGGTGGCTAACATGGAGTGTGTGTACTGACATGGGTGTGAGGGATCAGAGCACTTCAATCTTCTTCCTTTTTACAGAAATTTTAGGCAGTAGTTGGAGAGAGATCTCCGTAGTCATTTTTCACATTTGATGATGTGAAAATAAATGCCTATATTCGAAAACAGTTGTGACTTATTATGTAATGCCACGTGTACAAGCTGTTTGTCATAGATTGGCCATTAGTTACACGCACATCTTGCACCTGCTATAAAGATGAGAATTCTTCTCGTGACACCATGCATAGATGATCATTATCTTTTTCTCCACTTGAATGTGAGTTATGCGCCGTAAAAATTGACTAACTTATTATTGTCATTACTTTATATCTCCTTAAGCAATTTCGGTCATAAGTATTTACACCCATTTTCAGTGCCCTGACGTGGACAAATGGAAAGTCGGCATGTGTTAACACTACGGATTTGATACATATAGAAATCATACTCACGCTCGAAGATATATTTATTTAATCTTTTTTCGACGATACGGATTCCGTTAATAATGCGATGGCACAAACTCTTATGTATGCCTTTATGGGAGCAAACCGACGCATGCCACGTGTCCACAATCAAAGAGCTAATTAGTGAGTTAGCATGCCCAACACGTACATAAAGACCCACCGAGAGATAGAATCCTATCATGGATATAGTTATGATACATTCGGTAAGGTCGTCTCTCACAGTCATTTTAAAATGTGAGGTTTTCCTAAAGACATTCGAAGAGTTTATGAAGACCACGAAGATCATGAATATCTGAATATCGGACCGATATCCAAGCAAATTTGATTGTGGTTCGGACCCAAATAATGAGAAAGAGGACATTAGGCGGATCAGGTCCAAATACGTACAATAATCGAAATTAAGAGAATGCGAGAGCTCGATAAAAATATAATCCGTTCGATAATAAATCAGGATCAGGTGGATTTAGTCCATCAATCCCCCCCCAAGCCTACGATCGGAAGAGAGCCCCCCCCCAAAGCCTACGATCGGAAGAGAGCGAGAGTACAAGAAAAATACAAGAGGTGGTTTGTCATCAAGATGCATGACCATAATCGATTTAAGGTTCAGGATCAGTAATAGAGGTTCCTCTGATTGATCATAAATCTAGATGCAATTATTCATAAAGATGATCAACTATGAAAAGAAGATATAAAAGCTGGCAGTTTCGGATCTATCCAGAAACCTTCTTATTCACAATGCATGTCAAAAGCATAGAGCATCTAGGATGACCAAGGAAACCCAGCAAGGGTTTTGATGCCTCGACAACTTATAAAATGAGCATACGAAGAATAGCTCGAGGCACCATACGAAACATAAATCTTTCTTATTAGATCTGACATAATACTATAGGATTGATTAAATGTTTACAGCCCTAAGTTGCTAAATCCGATCAACTAAGTTCTTACTTAGGTGATCACATTTCTGGCCACATTCTGTTAACCATTTGCCTCAATCATCTCTTCTTACATACATATTAGGTAGTTATCTCTCATTTATTTATTTCTTTAGGTTATTTTGATATTATGTCGATTATAATGAGCCACATATTCAAATATTAATTGTTGATGAAAAAATCTAGTTCACCCTTGCTGAGCTCCGAGCACTTGCGCCGAGCCCTGTGAACCTGCACAGGAGGAGGACAAAGGAGACCCTGGCTAGAGCAGGGGAAACTTCGATGCCAAAGTCAGGTTAGGAATCTGGGTTTAAGTAGTATGGGTAGGTTTCGAGTGAGAAATTTTGCCTACTTGTTCTTGTGTATATGATCGCTATTTATACCTTTCAATTAGAGCAGACGTGTCCGTCTTTCTCGGCACGATCTTGGCCTCTAACCACAATCAATGTGTGTACTGATTGTAGACAATTATGTAATTATTCCGAGATCGTGCGTTGGCAGTTACTGCTCGTGTGTTATTGGGAATGACTCTTCAATAGGATCGTGGGTCACGTCTCTGCACGAGCCCACTTGTTAGTTTTAGTGTCCATACCCTTGCTGCTAGATTTGACGAGTGACATCGGCACTGCGTATCGGGGCTGAGTCCTAGCTTACTTCAAGCGAATGGGATGAAATCGAGCTGAGTATCATCTCGTTGGACCTCGCAACTCGGAGAGCACTACAACTCAATTACAACTCCCTCAAACGGAACATGCTCTAGATTTTCCTATAACATTAATAAAAATCGGCATTGTTTGGCCTTCTTTTTATTTATTTGTTTACCTTTATTCCTTTGAGAAATTAATAACAATTATCGATGAAAAAAAGTCCTAAAGTCGTAAGGTAAAAAATATCCATTAGGAAGGGCTAACCCCTACCCTTTCGCAAATCACTTGATCGTTAATCACAATCGGTGGTTGGTAGGATAGTTGGATATTACGTCCAGTTTCAAATCATTCAACTCAATACAGGGGGTACCAACGTTCAATCAAACATTGAGTTAAGTAAGACTCTGACACTCCCACATATAATAATCACCAACTAAGTCAAAATACAGGCCCTCGCTCACATGTGTGACCTTGTGTTTGATTGAATTTTCAGCAAGAGTAGGAGTTATTTTGAATGATGAAATGATGCATTGGCCAAATTCGTCACTAAACATGATTATATTTTGATATATACCCATTATCAGCCATAAGGCTACTATGATGAGTGGTCGACCCTGTCATGTGAGCGAGATACATAATTTGCATCCCATGATAGTGCTAATTGGACTTACCTTTTTTGAGCTATTTATGCTTTTTTGGATTATGATCAAATTCAGCCATTAAGACAACTGATAAGATCTCTCATTCGTCTCTTATTAATATTTCTCTAGCACATAATATTATTTGGGTCGCTAAACCGAATGCAATTAGCTCAGGAGTAAATGCCTATACCAAAGTTAGTACAGGCACGCCTTAATGAAATTTGATTGGATGGGCTACTGTCAGAGATGGGGCCTAATCAAGTATATACTCAACCAAACAATTTTTAAACTTACTTTGTGTGAGCCCCATCTCTAACACTAGCAGGCTGTATCCACTCAAACCTCGTTCTACTGAGTATGTATTCAACCAGGGCCCATATTTAATTATTCAATCAAATCCTGCTACGTCGTGCCTAACTTTGGTACAGATGGAGTAATATCTAGCCCAAGTCCAAAAGTTTGGCACGTAAGAGATCCATCATTCGTTGTCCTTTCCTTGAGGAAAATTAAGTAATGAATCTTGGTTAGAAAAATTCTTACCATTAGGTTAATGTCATAGAATAGATGATTAAGAAAAAATATTGTAGCAATCCACTTTTAATAGAAGATAAAATGTGGAAATATGCCAAAGATTGACTGCTAAGATCTTTCAACCAATAGGATCCAACAGATTTTACCATTTGATGTGCAGATGCATGTGTAATCCTTCATCGGACCTATGGCATGATCGGAAGCATCTTTTTTATGGTTTGATTGTGGATGACTAGATGGTGGTGCGACGTAAAGATCGAACCAGTTGCACTGTCCAAATGTTACGATTGGTTGACTCTCGGTCTTCGAATGCGAATTATTTTTCACTTTTTTATTAACCGTCCACTTATCAATAATAGTCATACCAAAAAGATATTCAATAAATGTTATTCTCAAGACCAATAGGCCCACTGATATGAACGGTCTAAATCACCTAACATGACCCTAAATGACATCATCCCAAAATGGCTTCTCTCTCCATTCTTTGAGATTTTAACTATAATAGGCCCATAGAATGACATCATCCCAAAATGGCCCTATTTCTCATGAGGGAATTTTTTTGGCCCCAACATGAGATTTTTTAAAATATATTTTTGGATGAAACTAACCTTCTACATGGCCTACTGCATCGTATGGCCTTGCATGCTTGAAAAATGGATTATGAGACCCACAAAAACAACACTTGAACCCATTCCTTGGTCAATCTAGGGCATGCTTTGACATTAGAGGGTGTTGATTTCATCTTCATCTAAGGCCTCTATTGCTCCCCAATAGAGAGAACAATGGCCTTTCTCTATTGAATTGTTTTATCCGGTGTGATACATCCCGGATGCCTTCTTTTTCTTGGGCTCATACCCTGAAATTATTTTTCCAACCTAATTGTCGGAGGGGATTTCAATAGAGATGTATTATATGCCCCACAATATTAATCTGTAAGCCATATATGTGGGGCCAGACCCACATTCCAACCCATTACGAGATTTTTAGAGATTTATTTTTTTAGAGAGAGGGATCACCACCACCATCACTAAAGCGAGAGAGAGAGAGAGAGGACTACCGCCACCACTACCAAAGCTCAAGAGAGAGAGGACCACCACCACCACCACCACCGAAGCTTGAGAGTTAGGGGACCACCACCACCATCAAATCGAGAGAGAGGGGACTACCACCATTAAAGTGCACGTGAATGTACATGTCTATATGCGGATATGACAAGTATGGGGGGATCCACAGTGCATGTGTATATGCGGAAATGACAGGTATGGGGGATCCACAATGCATGCGGAAGTGAAAGTACATGTGGAAGTTAATTTTGATGTGTATGTAGGTATAGAAGGTGTCTGAGGGGAGGGGGGTATGGTCCCCCTAGGCAGCGTGGATATCACATGGTGGGATAGATCCCTCTGAGCATTGTGGATCACACTCGTGATCCATAGTGACTAAAGGGGATCCACCCCACCAGGTAACATCCAAACTGCCTAGGGGGATCCACATTCATACGCCATCACTTCTTCATACACATCTTCAATTCAACATTTATTTTCACCCCCACAATCACATTCACATCGATATCCACTCCCACATTTACATTTTGCCAATTAACATCTGCATTCACATCAACATTTTCATACATTTATATTCAACATTCATATTTGTATTGTGCATGTGAAAGTGGAAGTGGAAGCGGAAGTGGAAGTGCATTTGCACATGGAAGTGAATTTGCATATGAAAGTGGGTGTGAAGTGGGTTTGAGGGGGGTGGATCCCTCCTGGGCAGTGTAGATTTTACCTGATGGGGTGGATCCTCCTTGAGCACTGTAGATCGCACTTAGGAGTCCTAGGTGTGATCCACAGTGCTCAGGGGGGATCCACCTCGCTAGGTGAGATCTATAATGCCTAGGGGGATCTACATTTATTCACATTAATGTTTTCATTTATACATGTATTCAATATTCACACTCACACATTCATCTCCACATGCACATTCACTTTCATATCGCAAGCCCATAATTTCGTTCATTTATGTTAATACTTATTTCATCTATATCGACACGTCCCATGTATGAGAGAAAATCAAGTCATTGCCCAGACTATGTTGTTAAAAAGTGTTTCTAAAGTATTCGATTGAATTTCTAACTCCATTGAAGGTGACTTTTAAGTAGTCTAAAAAATGCATGGAGCTATTTAGATCAACATGTTTTGGATATCTGTTGAACTTCAATAAAAGAGAATTTATCGTTCATGAGCTAATTCTCAATTGTTTGATGCAGAGGCACCTTAGTGACCTTCGCTTCAACATTAAGGCACCATCATCAATTTCAAGGAGAGGGACTTTACCCTGATAATGTGATTGAAGTGGGCACTATATAAACCAAGGTAGACATGTGTCTGAAACCCTACAATGGGCGTTATGGATGACTACTTTAACAACAACCCTCGTGTTATGAAGAATGACTTAATAGACGCATTTCAAAGGCTCATAGAGTCAAAAAGGCATTTAGACATGGTGAAGATAGACATTCTAACATGCGCCAAGAATTTAGTTACATGATCGCCCAATAAGAACAAATGTGTAGGTGAGTATATTAGTTTAATTAAGTATAGATAATTTTAATAAGTATCCTTGGAGAGAGTTTGTCACGCCCCGAAATTCGGTACCTGAGTTAGCCAGGCCCGAACCCGAATTTCAGGACTGTGAGTTGTACTTAAACAAAATATACATCGCAACCCACATTATTTTCATGCATTTTCAAGGCAATCAGAGCAACTAAAAAGGATCAAAATAATTATCATTAAATAACATCCACAAATTAATCATTGAATATTTAGTTACATTGATATTCGAAAATAATTAATAACAACATACATTAATCTTTAATTAACTTCTAAATAAATAAGGAAAAAAGTCTTCAATCTTGTCTAACTGATTCTTCATATACAAACCCAGTAAAATAATCTATACGGGTGTGAGGGCGACAGCTCGTAGGGTCACATCCTTCTCAAAAGTGAAAATTCTACGTTAACACAAATAAAATTCAATAATACAAATATGATTAATTATGAGTATTGAACCGTCATTTTACATGACAACAATAACAATTTATTTTTCGTAATAACAAAATAAGACAATACAGTCATCTAAAATCCTTTTTGGTTCAATCCAAGGCAGAGCACCCGTGTGTATAGATCCTTTAAGGAAATGACCTTCGGCAGAGCACCGGTGTTAATCCTTCTAGGGAATGACTCTCGGCAGAGCACCTGGTGAATAAACTTTTAGAGGTAAATACACAGGGTAGAGCACCAGTGTGTGTTGATCGTTTTAGGAAATCGCCCAGGGCAAAGCACTCATGCCAATCCTTTCGGGAATGACCCTGGGCAGAGCACCCATATCAAAATAACATATTGGTCCTTTCAGGGCAGAGCACCTATAATATAATTAAAATCATTTAATAAGAATCAAATGAATTTATTCAATATATTAGAAATCAAATAAATGCATTCTACATCATGTAAAACCAAAATTAAATGTCTTAAATCAGCAATACGAAATAAATAATTAATGAAATGAAAGTATATAATAATGTAGTCTTTTCAATCAAGAAAATCACCTACCTGGTGTGTTGAGTGAAGGTTGAATGACATAGTTTAGACGTTGCAGATTGGAGATGGATCCAATGGATAGTCGAGATTTCTCGATTTATAGGTTAGCTCGAAAACGAAAAAAGAAAGAAAGAAAAATAGGAGAGGTTTCAATCTGCGTGGATTGAATTGTGGAAGCCTTCCAAATCCCTTACTGTAACGGAAGCTAGGTGTGTCTAACGAGATGTTTTTGAGAAATCCATTCCATCCAGCTACTTTGCCGGGTCGTAATAATACATGATTCTAAAGGTAAAGCAGATTTGAAATTTAGGTGGGCCATAAGACTTCAAAGTTAAAAAGGGTTGAGCGTTTACCATTAAAATCTTCTTGATGGTGAGTGGCGGTCTGGATTGAGTGGGTTCGCCGATGAAGAATTTGGAAGAAGAAAGAGGAAGTTTGAATAGGAGAAAATTGGGGAGAGAGATTTAGTGTAATAAGTATCCATTATTTTTTTTAAAATTTTTTTTAAACGATGGTGGGCCCTGCATAGAAGGCAATATAAATCCACTCTGTCCATTATTTTTGCTCGATCATACTAGGGCATGGGCCCAAAAATGAGGTCGATCCGAAGTTCCAGTGGGCCACACCATAAGAAACAGTGGGGAGTGAGATGACCACCATTAAAAGAAATGGGTTGTTACAGAGTTGGCTACCATATTTTGAAAGGTCATGCAAACACAATAGTAAAAGATCATTATTTAGATTCATACAATTTTCGTGGAAATCTATTTACACTTCAAGTGATTATATTTTATAACGAGACATTGTTGTACTATTATTTTATATAGTTAATTTCCATAATACCATACCTTATATTATTCTTTTCCTTTATATTTTTTTAATTAAACAAATATAGGCATATGAGGTATTCCCATCTCTGATCGGCTCATGATAACTCGTGACTAGTCATTCATTACAATGTGACCGGTTATTTGTGCAACCAATTAAGAGTGCTGTGAATTTTTTAAAATGAGTAATAAATTGAATTAGTAAGTTCATTTAATTCAATATCAATTATAAATAAATTCACAACACTTATAAATGACCACTTGAATGACATATATATTTAATTATATATCTCGTGAAAATTAAAAATTAAAATTTTCATATTACGATGGATTCTTTTTTCTCAAATACAATATGTCTGTCCCCGACTTCCGTGTGGTTTATTTTGATACGAACTTCTTTATCTTCTTTGACAATGAGCCTCTCGATTTTCTAGCCACCACATATACCTTATCATCTTTCTTTTTAGACTTACTTGTATACGAACTTTTACGTTGTTCAAGACAATCAAAAGACAATGTTTATTAAAACTTGTGGAATTCTTTCTGTACATTAGCATACAAGGTAATATAATTATAATTAATTAAATGATAAATAAGTAATAATGAATCCACAACCAAATCTACATCAACTTTCATTCAATTTAACAATCATTTAAAAAATGATAAGGACATTCACTCAATTCATTGTTCGTTATAAATAAATAAATAAATAAACTTACAACACTCTTATAAATAATTGGTTACACGAATGACACATATAAATAATTACATAACTCCCGAAAACAAAAAACTGAAATATATATATTAAGATGGATTTAATATCTACATCCACTATTGTATTTCACATGCACTTCTACATTTTCATTCATACAATTCAAAATTCACAACCACATTCACATGCACTTTCACATTTTCATTCATACAATTCAATATTCACAACCCATAATTACATCCACATGCACTTCTACATTTGCATTCATACAATTCAACATTCACAACACACACCCACACCCACTTGCACTTCCATATTTGTATAATACAATTTAACATTCACAATCACATCCATATACATAGCATAAAATTCAACATTCATATGCACTTTTACATTTGTATTCATACAATTCAATATTCACAACTCACAACCACACCCACTTACACTTCCATGTTTGCGTAATACAATTCAACATTCGTAATCATATCTATATACATGCCATATAATTCAACATTCACATCCACATGTACTTTCACAACTCAACATTCACATCCATATGTACTTTCACATTTGCATTCATGTAATTCAACATTCACATTCACATCCACATTCACAACCACATATACAACTATATTTTCATTCATATAATTCAAAATTCACAACTATATGCACTTCCACATCAACATTCATACAATTGAATTTGAATGAATACATGTATGAATGTTTGTATGGAGTGAGTCTGATTGTGGGGGGGGAGGTGAATCTTTCCCGAGTAGTGTGATTCTCACCTGGTGTAGTGAATCTCCCCTGAGTATTGTAGATCGCACTTAGGTCTCCTAAGTGTTATACACAGTGCTCTGGGGGAATCAACCCCACCAAGTGAGATCCAAATTGCTCCATGGTGCACACGCACATACACATTCACTTCCACATACACATGCACTTTCACACTTACACTCATACAATTCAAATTTCACACTCACATGCATATTCACATTCACTTCCACATGCACATCCACCTCACATCCCACATACACCTTTTATAAACAGATTATATTTCTTGAAAGAATGAAAGAAGATGTGAATGTTAAATGGAATGGATGAGTATGTGTATGTGACTACTAAATTGAATGAATTAAAAAGTGGATGAGGATATACAATGTATGAAGTGTATGTGAATCTTGAAAATAAATGAATGAAAATATTAATGTATATTGAAATTGACAAAATGCAAATGTGAGTGTAGTTGTCGATGTAAATGCAGATGTGGATGCGAATGTGAATGTTGAATAAAATATGTGGATGTGGATATAGATGAAGATTGTTGGGAGATCGCGAAAGCACACAGAGAGATGAGTCTAGGATAGTAATCCAATAGCACCAAGTAAATACAAAGAGAACACAATGATTTTAATGTGGAAAAACCTTTACGGGAAAAAAACCACGGCATAAAGCACCAGATGATTACTATGAAAGCAGAAATTACAAAGAGCGAAAGCTTACCCAATTTAAACAACATCAAATCTCACCCTTGCTACACCTCTTTGAAATCCTATGACGATTTAAAAACCCTTAGAATACCTCTTAATCCCGTTTACACCCATATATATGTATGTATGTATGTGTGTGTGTGTGTGTGTGTGTGTGTGTATATATATATATGGCCTTGTAAAGAATCCCAAACGAAATAGGAAACAAATCTCGCAATTTTGCAGTTTTGAGAGAAATCTGCGCAGAATATGTCGATGCCATCGAAGATGACCCAATGGCATCGAACTAATCTTGTTGATGGCATCGAAGGTCTGTCGATGACATCAAAATAATCCTGTCGATGGCATCGAAGCCCTATCGATGACATCGAAAAAGCGCCTAGTTAGTCTAGCAATCAACTGAAGAAAATCCAGAATATATCGAGGGGATCGAGAACTATTCGATACCATCGAATGTGACATTGAACAGGCTGTCGATGGTATCATAGACCCTGTATTTGACTCGATTTAAGACATCAAATATAATAAAGATTTTAGTGTGGGTGTGGATTCCCCCTAAGTAAGTGAGATCCACACTGCCCAAGGGACCCCCCACCCCAGACTCCCTCCACACCCTACACCCACATTCACATCCAAATTTACTTCCAGATGCACATTTATGTGCACTTGCACTTCCACATGCACATGCAAATGTGAATGTTGAATATAAATAGATGAAAATGTTTATGTAGATGCAAATGTGAATGGACGAAATGCAAATATGAGTGTGAAAGTCGATGTGAATCTATAAAATGCAAATATGGGTATGAATTTCGATGTGAATGGAGTTGTGAAGGTAAAAATGAATGTTCAATTGAAGATGTAAATATAGACGAAGATGTGTGGGTGGATGTGGATTCCCCCTTGGCAGTTTGGATCTCACTAGGTGGGGTGGATCCCTCCTGAACATTGTGGATCACGCCTGGTAGTCCTAGGTCGGTGCAATGCACAATATTCAAGGGGATCCACCCCCCTTAGACCCCCTCTACATCCACATACACATCTAAATTTACTTCCACATGCACATGCATATGCATATGCACTACGGTTGAAAGTTGGGTGGGTTCAACCTAACTGACCGGTGACCGACCCGACATTGGGTTGGGCTTTGGCAAGATGTATCAGGTTCAGTCTCGGGCTTGGGCTATATAAACAACAACCCGATAAAACTTGGGTTGGTCTCGAGTTGAGGTCTCGGGTTGCCCGACCCAACCCAAACTCGATTGATATATTAGTTACTTATAAATTATAATTGAGTGCGGATCATTTATGCTGAAGGCACAAGAAATTCTAGTGTCATTAGGTTTCATTAGTCCACGTTATTTCTGATGACTCAAGCTAACAAGATATGCTAGATTTCTCTCTCTTAAATAGATTGCGTGCTACACAATACGACTTTTAAAGGAGTAATTATCCTGTATTTTAGCTTGTTTGTTTAGAAAAAATGAAGTTCTTTACAATAAATAACTATGTATATGATTAATAATATCATAAGTACAAAAAATAAGACGTGTATTGAAAATATAATAGACTAATGTAATAACGAAAATATTAGCATATATCAACCCGACCAACCCGACCGAGCCCACTTGGGTTGGGCTTGCGTTGAGAATTCCTAACCCGAGGTTGGGTTGGGTTGGGTTGGGTTGGGTTGGGTTAGGGTCGAGGTATAAGAACCTTGGGTTGGGCTAGGGTTGGGCACGAACCCGACTCAACCCGCCCAACTTTCAGCCCAAATATGCACATCCACGTGCACTTCCACTTCCACATGCACTTAGGAACTCACCTGGGGGGTGGATCTCCTGTGGGCATTGTAGATCCCTTTGTGTATTCTTACCTATACTCGTCATATCAGCTATTGGAATGAAGAAGAGCTTAAAGATGTCATTAAAAACTTTAAAATGTTGTCGGAGTGGGTCCCATGGAGGTGTAAATAATGATTTTAACCGCCTTCTTCAATGGTAATGGTAATGGTCCTCTCTCTCTCTCTCTCTCTCTCTCTCTCTCTCTCTCGATTCGGTGGTGGTGGTGGTCCACTCTCTCTCTCTCTCTCTCAATGTAGTGGTGGTCCCCTCTCTCTTGATTTGGTGGTGATGGTGGTCCCCTCTTTCTCGATATTCGATGCTAGTGGTGGCCCCTCTCTCAAAAAACAAAGCTCTGGAAATCCTGAAATGGTTTAGAACATGGGTCCGACCCCACATATATGCTTATGGAATTATATTGTGAGGCCCACCGGGCATCTCCATTGAAATCTCATCCGACCGTTACCTTGGAAAAATAATTTTAGGGCATGTGCTCAAGAATCTGGAAAGAAGACATCTAGGATGTCTTGAGGATTTGTGTTGCGGAATCACACAGAGATGGATATAGGATAACAATCCAATGACACCAAGCAATCACAAGAGAACACAAAGATTTAATGTGAAAAATCCTTTCGGGAAAAAATTACGGCATAAAGCGACAGAATTCCACTATGAAAGCATAATTACAAAAAGAAAGGACTTATCCGATTCGAACAACCTCGAATCTTACCCTTCCTACACCCTTTAAAAACCCTTAAACCCTTTTAGGAACCATTGAAACCCCTTTAGGAAGCCTTAACATGTTTGAGAATGGCCCCAGGGACTCCTATTTATAGATGGGGAAACCCCGCTTACGCGCCTCCCTAGAAATCGCTTCAAATTTACGCAGTCCGCGCATAAACCACGCATTGTCTGCATAACCCTCGACTAGTCAAGCTTGGGCTTTGGTGGTCGAAGGTTTAGAGCCCGACCTGGGTCAAGCGTCCCGAAAATTCCAAATACATTATGGAATTATATTGTCAACCGGTCAAAGGACTTTCGACTAGTCGAGCCAATCCCTCGACTGGTCAAGTATCTCAATGAACAAGATTTAATACATCTGTTTTACAACAGGGTGTACCACACCAGAAGAAACAATCTAATATAGAGAGACCATCATTCTCTTCAATGTCCAAGCATGCCTCAATCGAACGAACGGATCAAATCGGCCAAGAGATGGGGCCCAAGTGTTATTTTCATGGGTCCCACCATCCTTTTTTGATCATTCCCTTGAAGCCAGGTCATACAATTCAACATATGATGTAGATGGCAATTTCGTCCAAAAAAAAATCTAAAATCTCATCTCAAGCTAAAAAATATCCCCTCACGAAATATAAGACTAATTTGGAATGGCGTTGTTCTATAAGATTACTACAATAATATATATATATATATATATATATATAGAGAGAGAGAGAGAGAGAGAGAGAGAGTCAATCCCTGCGCACTACGCAAACGTGTCATGGGTGTCTAATCTAAAAGAAAGGACTTATCAGGTCCATGAAACCCCATGTGACAAAATTTCACCCTGATCTAAACCCCTGGTTAGCAAAGAGAAATGCAAATAAAAACCCATTTTTCATGGCCCATCAAAGTTTTAGATCCAAGTAAAACTTGGGCCCCACGAGGTGTTGCTTCACAGAAGCCTTAACATGTGATTTGAGATCCCCATCACGTATGATGGGTTCTCAAAAAAGTTTGTACATAGTACGTTAGAACTAGTTCACAGGTGAGCGTTTCCATGTGTGTGTGTGTATGTGTGTGTGTGTGTGTGTGTGTGTGTATATATATATATATATATATATATATATATATATATATATGGGAAAAGGTACAATGAGCTCGACCGTGTTACTGTCATCCATGAGGCATCGGATACCGTATGGGTTTCGAACATCAACACTAGTCGACCAGATGCACCATTCCATCGTGGTCTGGACGACCCTAAAATCAAGTCAATCCATGACTTTTGTGGGCTACACGGACATCGAAGTCATTAAAACATTCATAACCATTTTTGGCCCACCGAGATGTGGTTTGCAAAGGGACCCATCCATCATGTGTGTCCCACTCCCTGAATGAGGGTTCAGCATCTCATGAAAGATTGGGCCCCCAAGATATCATTTTATATGTTTTTGGCATTTATTCGGGATATACCACTAACTAGAAGAAACAATTTGGGCAGTCCGTCCCAGCCCACGAGGAAGGTCATCATTCTCTGTTGATGTCGAAAGCATGCCGGTGGGGCCCACATAATCGAGCTCATTGTACATGCGATCGAGCAAAGCGGTCGTCAAAAGATGGGGCCCAAGTGTTATTTTCATGGGTCCCACTATCCTTTTTGAACATTCCCTTGAAGCAAGGTCGTACAATTCAACATGTGGTGTAGATGGCAATTTCGTCCAAAAAAATCTAAAATCTTAACTCAAGCCAAAAAATATCCCCTCACCAAATATAAGACTAATTTGGAATGGCGCTGTTCTATAATACTACTGGGCCCCACGGGATGGTGCATCGATAATAGGGTATATATATATATATATATATATATATATATATATATATATATATATATATATAAATATATAAAGAAAAAAGAAAAAAAAAAAAAAAGACTCTTCTTTGTTCTGATTGCATCTTGAGCTTGCCAGGACGGTCAAGTAAGGGTTCTGTGGGGCCACTATAATGTATAGGTTTTATCCACGCCGTTCGTCAATTTATGCAGATCATCTTAGGGAATGACACCAAGACTTAAGGCTCATATGGCCCACACAGAGGGGATTGAATACCCACCATTAAATACTTTTTGGGAGCAGCATAAGTTTTGACCAAGCTGATACTTGCGTTTTCTAATTGTTCCAGGTCTATGTGAGCTTATGAACAGGTTGGATGGCAAATAAACATCACGGTAGGCATTAGGAAGGTTTCAACGGTGCGTGTAACTATCACTATTGCTTCATATGGTGTGTTCCACCTGAGCCTTGGATTTACCTCATTTTTTAATCTCACTTTCTAAAATGATCTAAAAAATTGGATAGACGGTGTGGCTAAAATTCATAAATCATGGTGGGCCCCAAAAATCCCCTGCATGGACCGAGTCTGTCCAGTCCAGTTCCAATTGACAGAAGTCGCTATTGAGTGAATCTTATCACTGTTACCGGATCATGCCGAAAGTGGGCCACACTTACATTGGCACTTTAGAATCTAGTTGAATGAAGTGGGGCCCACTTGCAATCGTAATGGGAACATTTTCCTTCTGCAAAAATCTGAGTGGGGATCGAATTCTCTACTTTCTAAAGCCTTTCCTGCTATTCGGATTCCAAATCTCTTGCATTTCTCTTTATTCTCCTGGGAACATCTTTCGATTTACTCGAACCAGAGGTTTGCTGGAATGCAGGCCGATGTATAGTTAGATGATGCGTCGGACTTTAGCCTTTGAATTTGGGGTTATCTTTCAATGATCTGAACCGTTGATATGGTGGGCCTCAACTAGATATGGAATGGAAAAAAATTATAAATCTTTAAATGAAATATAACAATCATTTGAACATTTAACTCTTTTGGTCTACTTGGGACATGGATTGGGTACTACCTCATCCGTCCCTAGGATGGGTTCTGAGGGGACACTGTGATTTATGAGTTTTATCCACACTGTCCATCCATTTTTTTCATATCATTTTAAAGTTCCAGCCTGAAAACGACATAGATCCAATGCTTAAGTGGACCACACCACAGGTAGCAATGGTGATAGTGACACCACTGTTGAAACCTTCTTAAGGCCCACCATGATGGTTAACTTCCATACAACCTGTTCATAAGGTCACATAGACGTGAATGAAGAGAAAACACAAATATCAGCTGGATCGAAAACTTCTGTGGCCCCTGAAAAGTCATCAACGGTAGGTGTTTAAACCCCAATTTGTGGTCCACTTGAACTTTGATCTGCCTCATTTTTTAAGTTTATTTCCTAAAATGATATGGAAAAATGGATAGACGGTGTGGATAAAACACATACATCACGGTGGCCCCTCAGAGCCCCTGCCCGTTGCTAGCGTGGGACCTACCAGTAGTATCCAATCAACGTCCGTCTACCAGAGGGTTGAACTTGAATATATCAATCAGGGACTGGGGTACCGCCGTTAACTTCCCAACTGCAATCTTCAAAATTTATCTGATCAGTGGCTATGATGGGTCCATGAAATGGAGGATTCAGATTTGTACACGTGTGCCAGATATAACAAGATTGAATATTTGATTACTTAGAAACTTTTGTTTGGCAGGAAATCAGAATGCAGAAATTCTTTTGCTTATTTATCACTGAAGAGATTTTAATTGGTTCTTTGAGGATTGTATTTTAATTTTTTCATTCTACCACCAATATCTCGTTTCATAAAAAATTCAATTCAATGGAACACATAGATTTTATTTTTAATTTTAATTAAAAGAAAATTCTCAAAAGATTTGCAACTTGCAATTAGAGGAGCTACCCTCATATATGGAATGAGAAAGGATTTAGTATTGAGCTTTCATGTCTATGTTAAATCCAGGCTATTAATTTCTATGGACATGTAGTGGCGTATTTTCCATAAAATAAATTGATAGCTATGGATTATTTTATCTTTTCTTTTGTAAATTTTATTTTAAGAAAAACATCTAGTTCATCATCTGGCCAATGGAATCTTTGCCATGTTATCCATGGTATTAAGGGTTTTTGGCTTTGTGAAAAGTATGAGAATTGAAATATTGTTTTTCTTAAAACCTTGGAATACTGTGAGAATGAAATTTGGTTTTCCTCATTTAGTTTTTGATAAGATTAAAAAAAATAATAATAATAATAATAATGGACCGTTTTCAACTTAGGTGTTTGGCAAAATAAATTTTGAGGTGATTGAAGATGTACGGTCATATTCGGATTTGACCCTTACGGGAAAAGGCCTTTACAACAAGAGAGTGCGGACATTAGTTACCATGGGCCCTCCTTCATTTATGAATTCTGTATCAACGCAGTCTATCTATTTTTCCAGATTATTTTAGGACATCATCCAAAAAAAAAAGCATATCCAATTATTAGGTTGACCATACCATAGGAATCAGTGGTGAAACTTAAACGTGGCTGATATGCCGCATTTACAAATTGCACACATGGCTTGAAACTTTAACAAAAAAAGAAAAAAGAAAAAGTAATTGACACTAAACCGCCTGAACTATGGTTCCGTGATTAAGATGTATCATGAATCAAAAGTTAAAACGCATTTGATCATATGGATGTCTGATTGGAGGACTTATATTGGACGGTTAAGATTGAAAAGCATCCAATGGTCCTATTTCAAAAACAAGTTTCCACATATCAAAGGTTAGGATTATTCAACTAGATTGGCTTAGATAGTCAGTTTAATTTGAGTTAATGTGTGCCACGTCTACAATTTTCAAGTGCCTGTGTATCAAGCATTGCACTCTGTCAGCGTATCAAACTATGGATACTTTGGAATAGGTCTGTCAATGGGCCGGGCAAACTCGAAGTTTTGAATAGGCCAGTCTGTTAGGCCCAATCCTAACGGTTCAAAATCTGGGCCAAAGCCAACCCCAGGGCTGGCCCGTTCACCCGGCCCATCATGTGAACGGCTGGAGCGAAATGAGGCTTGGCCCAAAAATCACGGTGGTCTGTACATCATGTGGGCCACACGTTTATGATGAGTATTGATGGTCATCTTTTTTCCATCCATTTGCTTAACACGCAAGTGGATCTGATGATTTTTCGGGCAAGACATGGTCCTCGCGATCCTGATGAATGGTCCAGATCTCACACGTGTGCTACAATTTGGACATTTGCCGCAAATTGGTACTAAAAATCTCTCGTTGACGAATGGTCCGAGCACATCTCTTCACCAGGAAATATAAACGCTCGATTTCTCATTAGGAACTACGTACATGTACCACGTGTATGATTTGCAACTTGCGAATGTCCCACGTGTAGGGTTTCCCTTCGGACGCGGATTAGCTACTGACACGTTGAGTTGCGAGACTCGCTACTGAAGTGACGTCACCAAGTTCTGTGAATCCGACCATTATGTATTTATTGTATCCACATTGTCCATCCATTTGGAGAGAGAATTTTCGCATGAGCCTAAGAATGAGGCAGATCCACGGCCGATCCCGCCACAGAAAACAGTGGAGGGATTGTTAAAACCTTCCTAAGGTCCACCATAATTTTTATTTGAGATCCAACCTATTCATAAGTTAATACATACATTAAAGAAGGGAAAACACAAATATCAGCTTGATTGAAAACTTTTGTGGCCCTTATAAGTTTTTTAATGGCCTATCCACTGTTTTCTGTGGTGGGGTCCATGCGAGATTTGGATCTGACTCATTCTTTGGCTCATGCCCAAAAATGGTCTCTCCAAATAGATGGACGGTATGGATACAAAACATACATCATAGTGGGATCCACCGAACTTGGTGACGTCACTTCAGTAGCCAGTCTCCCTACTCAGCCTGTCAGTAGCTAAACCGCGTCCTTCGCCTTCATACAAATGTGTCCAATTGTCCAGTGATCAATACCATTGACCTATTGGACCACACCTCTATAATTTGGTAGATGGAGAAATAGTAACTTTCCAATATATAGTTTCCGAAGAGAGCCAAGAGGAACATCAACGGTCAATGTTGGTGGTGACTAGGGGTGCACACCGTTCGGTTTGGTCAGTTTCGGAACCAAACTATTCCTAATAGTTTCAAGAAAATTAAAACCGGAGCCGGACCATATGCACCCTAAAACTTAAGGGCATGTTTGGCCGGACCAATCCCACTGTTTTAGGAGGGATGGGATTGCAATATCCCGGGATATGCATGACGAGCCAAACAGACCCGGTGAACTTGTCCCAGGATATAAGCAATCCCATGGGTCTTCAAACAATCCACTGACATCACCGTCATTACCTTAAAATTGATCCCATCCCTTGGTTGGACGGATTGGAAGGTAAGATCCCAGGATATGCCAGGGCGTGCCAAACAGACCCAATGAACTTGTCTAGGGATATAGCAATTAGGGGTGTACACGGGTCGGGCCGAATCGAACTGGCCTCAGCCCGTCCAGGCCCATTCAATAGCCACACAAGGCTCGAACCCAACCGAGCCTGGTCACCGGGCCAACATCTCTAGTCCGAACCGGGCCCGGCGCAAGTTCGGGCCGAGTTCGGGCCAGTTTCGAATCTTCGAGTTCGGGCCAGTTTCGAACCTGAGTTCGGGCCAGTTTCGAACCTTACAACAAGTTCATGGGAAAGGCTTTTGCAGGTAATCCGCGTCCCATTACAAGGCCCTCGATCAACGGTTTAGATAGTCGAACTATAGACTCCACAAAAAATCTAACTAGTCAGGACATTTACATACATTTACATACATTTGACAAAGCATAAAATAAAACATTTTATATAAATTAAATATAGTCATACACGGATCGGGCCAGGCCGGGTCGAGTCGAGCCAGGGCGAGTCGGATTTCGGACCGAGTCGGGCCGAACTAGGAGGTATCCGAACTCGGCCTAAATTAATTTTCGGGCCTAGAAAATTGGCCCGTCCTGACCCGAACTCAGTTCCGAGTCGGGCCGAGTCGAGCTTTTTCGGGTCGGGTCGAGCGAGCTAACCGGGCTAGCCCGATTTGTGTACACCCCTAATAGCAATCCCATGGATCTTAAACTAATCCACTGACACCACCATCATTACCTTAAAATCCATCCCATCCCTCCTAATCCTATGGGATTCGCCCGGCCACACAGGCCCTAACAGAATTCAGTTCCTGTTCGGTCCTAGGGTTTTAGGCTTTTTATAATTAAGTCCAATTGCATGGTTTATTTTTATAATTCAATCTAATTGCATTTTTAAAAAAAAATCCAATACAATTGCACGAGAGACAAAAAGAGGCCATGAAAGAAGGGGCGAATAAAGAAATATTAGGCTTTTTTTTTTACTTTTTGAAAAAAAAATTAATTAAATATTTACTGATGGAGGGGTTCGGTTTCAGATCCAAGGCTCGGTTCTACGAAACTCCCGAATTGAGAATCGAACCAAACTAAACGGTTCTTTGATTTTTGGAACTGGAACCGAAACCGATGCGCTTTAAAATTGGACCAAACTGTGCAGTCTGGGCAGTTCCGGTCCAGATTACTAGTTCCACCGGTTCCATGTGCACCCCTAGTGGTGACTCGATCCTAAAGAATATATAGCACTCATGAACGGAAATCTAAACCATCAAAATTTCTGGCCTTCTCATGGATAGACCATATCTTGAAATCACACTGCGTGGGTGATGCTAATCCTATCAAATGAATGGTTAAAAATAGATAGTTGTACGAATTTCAAGGGAAATTTTTATTGGACAATTGTAACTTTTTTCCATTCTTATATTGCATCAAAAATCAAATTGGACTAGCAGGTTTAACAGCTTAGATTGCCAATTACTATTTCATTTGGATGGCAAAAAAGCTATCACATCACATGAATCCTGCATTGTCTTGTTTTAACTTGTAACTGGGAAACTTGCCACTCGGGACTAGAGGTGGGCATCGGTCCTGATCGAAACGGATTGGGTTAAACCCGATCAGATCCGAAATGGAAATGGTTGGACTCGAACTCGATCAGAACCGGAATCAAATCCGGGTCACCTGAATCGAACAAATCCGATACATGATTTGCTTTACCCGAACCGGGTCCAACTTGGTCAGAAAAAAGGAGTCGGATCCAGTTGGGTACGCCATTAATATATACCGTTTTTTTGAACAATGCCTAAATTAATATGTTAAAATGGATGAACGGCTTAGATAAAACATATACATCAAGGTGGGCCCCACATGGCTTTGAAAGAACTTTTTACCTTCGTACTCATGTTTTCACTGGACATTAGTTACTTGACGTGCACAGCAAGGAAGTTCAATACTTGAAAACATGACTGTTTTGATTTTCTATCTATATTAGCGAGCTGTGGGGGTTTAATCATGGGGTATGTGTTATATCCAAACCGTCCATCCATTTAGTGACCTCGTATTAAGGTTTGAGACGAAAAATAAGACAGATCTAACAATCAAGTAGACCACACGGTCCACACGAATGGTTTAACGGCGAAAACCATTCTCTGCTGCTATTTGCGGTGTGGTCGAGATGATCTTTTGATATTATTCATTTTTTGGATAATGTCCTATAATGATTTCCACAAGTATATGAACGGTGTAGATATAATAAATACATCACTGTGGGGGGCATATAACTTTAATCTCCTTTGAACCTTTCGTACAACTCGGAGCTCAAGGAAAGCCTGTAGATCGAGGAAACAGTGTTGTGTGAAATCAGTCCATACAAACGTTGTTATTACTGATTTAAATATGCAGGCCCCACCATGATATATATGAGTTATCTACACCATCCATCCTTTTACAAAATACATTTTAAGGCACGAGCCCAAAAATGAGGAAAATCAAAAGCTCAAGTGGACCACACCGTATGAAACAATGATCATTAAAACGTCAATGGTTGAAAGTTGTTTTCTCCCTAAGGCCCATAGTGATGTTTATTTGTCATCCAACCCATTAATAAGGTCACACGGTAATGGATAAAGTGGAAACAAAAATATCAGTTTCATCCAAAACTTTTGGGGTCTTCAAGAAGCTTTCAATGGTAGGAGTTCAATTGCCATTGTTTCCAGTAGTGAAAAGGCCAAGCTATATGTCCTAGAAAGAAGGGGGGGGGGGGGGAATAGGACTATGCCAAATTAAAAATAAAATCAGCGGAATAAAATTAAACAATAGCCTTAGAATTATAAATCAATTATCAATGCTGAAATCAAATCACCTTAATACATAAGTATTGAGAGATTAATACAAATTCAATTCTAAGGACAACCTTACACCATAATAAACAAGGGCTAATGGTAGGACAACCTTATTTCTAGAACTTCCTTTGAATCAAGAACTCAATTTTAATAAAGATAAATGAATAGCAGAGAATTGAAATTAAATGCAGAAATGTAGATCTAATTTATTACAACAATCTCTACACTTGCTTGAAATGTAAATTGTTACAACATTCACATCTACATGTACATTCCACACAATTAAATGATAAAAGATATGAAAATTAAGCAAGCATTCAATCCACAAGACAAAGAGTTATAGTGGTTCGCCTGTGTGTACACTAACTGTTTTTCAACAGCCACACAGAATGCTACTCCACTCCTAATATCCTCACACAGGGGATATTAGCGTTCACTATTAAATAGGTTTTCACAGGTTCACCCAAAACCTTTACAATTGTGTCTTTTTAACTTGGGCTTACACAATCCAAAAATTCACACTTCTGAGTTTTCTGGCTCTCCTCAGATAACCACACAATTTGAGATTTTTCTAGCGAATCCCAAACAAAAACTAAAAATGAATGGAATTTACAGAATTGTAAAATACCTGAATTTCTCCTCTTGTAACTGCCCGAAAGAACCAATTGGAGTAAACGTTGAATATAGAAGTTTAATGTCCACAACTCACTTTAATATGGTTCTAAGTTCTAATTGATTTTAGATTTAAACCAGTTGGGCGTAGCTATATTTGATTTTGATTCCAAGAAGGAGGAATAAGTCAATTCCTCTTTTCAAATCAGATTGAAATATAGAAACAAAATCAAATTAAACAAGCTATCGAAAAGAGAAAGAAATTATGCACAAAATAGCTTTAAAATAAACACGAACTTATCTCAGAGTGGAGCCTTGAATTCACTTAATTATTCAATGAAAAATTCTGAAATTCGTGTGCTATTTATAGCAGAAGAAATTCATCTTCGACTGGTCCTAGAGTCACCACGACTGGTCTTGAAATAAACTGATTTTTGAATTTTTGAGCGCGATCGCATCAGACCGTTTCACGATCGGTCGTAGGTAGTCCACGACTGGTCGAAGGCAGTCCACGACCGGTCGAGACCCCTCTACGACTGGTCGTGCGACACTTGATTTAGTCATTGGAGTTTGAGTCGAAGCTTTACGACTGGTCGAAGGTCGAGTCGAGACTATCTCACGACCGGTCGAGCAGACTCCAGGCCTGGTCGTAGGCGAACCAAGAAATCCGATAAATTGCAACCATTTCAGGACTGGTCTTGGAACTTCTTAGGATCGGTCGAGACAAGATTAGGATCGGTCGAAGTGGTCTAGGACTGGTCTTAGAGTATACCAAAATCATGTAATAATATTCATTTGGATTATGTATCCAAAGTGACCTACCCTAAGGTCAATCTAATGGTCTATCAAACCTGAAACATGAAGTATGGACATTGAACACTTCATTTGCTTAGACTTTGATCTTTACGAAGCTTGATTTCTTCTTGATGTAACTTGACTACTTCAGATGCTTCAATGTAACTTTAAGTTGTACTTGAGTCCCGCATTTAGATTTGAATCTTGAACTTGCACTTAAACTTGAGTCTTGACCCGGAGTTCTCTCTTAATATTGTAGCTTGAATTATCATGAAGCTTGAAGAATTCTTTGAGCTAGACTTCAAGTGTTGACGAGGTGTCTCGAACAAATTTATCAAGAAATAAACACACAACATATGGAGATGTTTTGACACACAAAATTTGACAATCAAAGAGGAATCAAATCATAGCACTTACAGTGTGGTCCACTTGATCATTGGATCTGCCTCTTTTTTTGGCTCATGCCCTAAAATGAGTTGGTTCGGTGTGGATAATATACAAACATCAAAGTGGGCCCCACAATTTAACTTTTTTTCCTCGGGTGATGTGAGGAGTGCTATAAATGAAAGGTAGTGGACAAATCACCTTGGAAATCGGTAAATAATTATTACTCATTTACCTCAAATTACCTCTCTGTTATGTGAATACGCTCTCTTGTTAGGAGGACCTGACCCGATTTGATTTTAATGGACCCGTGGTTAGTGCTCTGTGGGCCCTACTATGATATACGTGTTTCATCCATGCCCTACATCTATTTTTATAGATCATTTTATGTTATGAGAATAAAAATGAGGTACACGGAAACCTCAAGTGGACCACATTGTAGGAAACAATGTTGAGTGAACGTTGATATTTATTGCATACCCGACTTCGAAATTGGGTCGGGTCTGTTCGAGTCGGTTCGAACCCATTCGGTTCGGGTATTCAGACCGGATCTGTTCGGATATAGTGCTATCTGAACCTGATTCGAAATGCTTTCGGATCTAGACCATCAGAATCGATCAGGTCCGATCAGACCGTCAGTTCTGTTCGGAAGGTACCGAGTCGGGTCTGGTCGGGTCGGATCCACCAGATCGGGCCTAAGTTCCCACCTCTACTCGGGACGCAGCTTCGGTGGATCCCTGACTGTGAGTCACAACATTATGCATGTGCCTTACATCCACACCCTCCATCTGTTTTAACATATTATTTTAGGACACGATCCTGAAAATGAAGCATATTCAAATTTCAGGTGGATCACATCAGGAAACAAATGTGATTGACCATTAAAACATCTTGTGGGCCAATTTTCTCAACCTCAATTGCAGGACTGCAAAGCAGTATAATTCGATGAATTCAAAGTTGATCCGCATGAAAAGATTTATTAAGAACACAATTAAAACTAATTTAATTTTTAAGAATTGGAAATTCGATGAAGTAATTAGGATGAAAACAATAATAAAAAAGTAACTAATGATCCATGTATTCCCAATTAACAAATACTCAACATAATTAATGTAATTCAACTCGATAACTCAAATAGAATTGAATAATAATTTCTTCTAATCGGAGGATAATTTTGTGAATTTAATAAACAACTCCTAATTAAGATATATGAATCGAAATAAAATAATCTCTCATGAATATCTACCTAATTAATCACAAGGAATCTAAAGCATCTATTGTACTCGGAATTAATAATATATTAAGGAATTTTACAAACCAATTCTTTCGCAACTAGGAATTCAATCACATCAATCATAATTCAACATTTAAACCTAGGGGTGCACACGGTTCGGTTTGGTCTAGTTCTGGGGTGAAATCGGAACCGAACCGTTCCTAACGGTTCTAAGAAATTCGGAACCGTAACCGGACCGTTGGCACCCTAGAACCGAACCGGAACCGAGCCGTTAAAACCGGTTCGGTTCCGGATCGGTTCCACGGTTCTGGGCTTTTTATAATCCAGCCCAATTGCAAGTCATGTCCATCCATGTTGTGGTCCATTTGATGAATGGTTTAGATATTGTATAAGGTGTGCAAAAATACATTTACGAAAATAATTGTTATAGAGAAAATAAATATAAGGTGTGCAAAAATACATCGGTTCGGTTCCACGGTTCGATTCCATGGTTTGGTTCTACAGATCGGATCCACGGTTTGGTTCTACGGATCGGTTCACGGTTCGGTTCGATTCTACATACCCCCAAACCGATAACCGAAACGATGTCACCGGTTCTTTGATTTTTGGAACCGGAACCAGAACCGGTGCACTCTAGAACCGGACCGTTTGGTCGGTTCCGGTCCAGTTCCATGGTTTTATCGGTTAAATGTGCACCCTTATTTAAAACCAATAACATTGAATTTAAAATAAATTAAATATAAAAATTCATTAGGAGGTTTATCCCTTAACCTTAGCTAAGATATTAGCCTAATGTAGCTAACCTCTTAAAAACAAACAAACAAACTAGAATCAAAAGATTGAGGAAGAATAACATCGGTGAAGAAGCTCCGCCATTGCTTTCTTTCTCTTCCAAACCCTAATTCGTATTCTAAACATGTACTAAAAAGGCTCTTTAAATAGTAATGTTCCCATTGACTTTGTGAACTTCGAGAACTTTCGCACCAACAACCTCTTTCTATGTGACTTTTCGATAGAATCGAGTTCAATCGAGGATCTGTCAATAAAATCATAACCTCCTTTGATGGAATAGAGAAAGTGCAAAACAGTCTAGTAACCAGACTTGAAATTTCATGAATTATTCAATCATATCGAAGCTTACTTTGATCAAATCGAAGATATATAAATTTGTCCAATAAGCTTTGGGATTAATTTTAGAATTTTTCGATTCAACATTCCATCGTATCGAGTCCCGTCGAATCCCATCAAAGGACTGTTGATAGAAGCTAAGTCCTATAAAAAAATTCCTAAAATTTTCAATTTAAATCTTCACAGCTTCTTGGCTTCAGAACTTGGTTCCTTCAAAGCTGTAAGTGATGAATCTTGTTCTCCATTAAGCTCTTTGGTACTTCAATTGTTTTATTGCCATGGGCTTGACCTCCTTTTTAACTTTAAATTTTCTTTTTAGCTCACATTTCGCCTTAGACTTCAAATTCTCCATTACAATGAAAATTCACCTAGTTAAGCCATTTTATTATGAATTTGCTTGGGAAAGCATTACAAAATAAGATATAACTATCCAATATTTAACACTCAACACCACAAAAGTTTTGATTCAAGCTGATATTTGTGTGGTCCCTTCATTTAGGTCATTGTGATCTTATCAACAAGTTGGATGGCAATTAAACATTCCGATGGCCCCCAAGAATTTTTTAATGGTGGGTATTCAATCAACATTGTTCCTATGGTGTAGTCTATATGAGATTTAGACCTGATTCATTCTTTGGGATCTTTAAATACTCCCACCCTAGGTCGGTAAGTTGATCAGAGTACTATAGAATCCCCGAAACCCAATCAAAATCAAGCCCAAGTCCAAGTCCAGTCCAAGGCCTATTTCAAGCCCAAGACAAGCCCATTAATCTTTAGAACCATAATAAGGCAAAAGTGATTGGACTAGAGGGGAAATATCACCCCACATGGAGGGACTCGCAAAAAAAAGGATGCATCCACGTGTTGGGCGGTGCATGATGCACTGCCTGTCACATGGATTCCAACAATTTTTTATTGCAAGTTAGGTGAGAGTATGACAAAGCCAGCACTGCATCAAGCAACTCAGTCGAGGTGAAATGACCCTTCTACTCCCATTTTTTTTTTTTTGAATTTACACCTCTTGCCACCCGATCCAACCATCCACATCGCACCATGTGGCACTCCCATTCTAGTAGCTAATCCCACTCCTCATAGCCCCCTTTTGACCCTAAGATTTCCTAGGAATTAAAAAAAAAAAAAAAATCAAAAAACCAAAAAAAAAAAAACACTCAAAAATACTATAAATACCGCTCTCCCTCTTATTTCAAATCATCCTCCATTTTCATATCTTCATCACTCACCACTACCAAGACATGCTTAAGAGTGAGAGAAGGGGAGTGGGATCTGGCCCATTCATCCACCAAGGAGAGAAAGTACAAGGAGAGGAGCTTTTAACACATGTTAGCTTAACCGAGCACAACCCTTAACCACCTAAACCACCCCATAGACTGATCCAACCGATTCCAACCAATCCTCATGACAACTTGGTCACCCACTTGCTCAATTCTAATCAACTTCATTCATACTTGCATTAGTATTGTGCATCATTGTTTTCACTCGTAACCCACCTACTCGTCTAGTCGGCTCAAGTGTATGCTTTGCGGCTCGCCGATATATCTTGTTGAGAAAAGTCTTAAATCAGAAGGTTTTGAGGTCGTTCGACCGGTCGTGGGAAGCTTCGACTGGTCGTGGGAGGCACTCGACCGGTCGTAGGTTCGAGCCCTGGCACGACTCAAAGTCCAGCGAGTTTTTGCTGTTTTTTACTGTAGCTAGGACTGGTCGAAGGTCAGCTACGACTGGTCGAAGGTGGGCTACGACCAGTCGTAGGAGAGCTACGACTAGTCGAAGGTTACGCAGTTTGTTCCGCGATTTTGCGCGAAACTGCGGATTTGAGTCCTTTCGCAACTGGGATGCGGAAGGGAAGTTTCCTAAACTATAAATAGGTGTTTTAGGGTTTTTCTAGGAAATGGTAATGTATGCAAAAGCTTTCTAAAGGGGTTCCAGGGTTTCTAAAGGGTGTAGCAAGGGTGAGATTCGAGGTTGTTCGAATCGGGTAAGTCCTTTCTCTTTGTAATTGATGCTTTTATAGTGGTGATCTGTCACTTTGTGCCGTGGTTTTTTCCCGCAAGAGTTTTCCATGTTAAATCTATGTGTTCTCTTTTCTTGTGTGTGCTTGGTGCCATTGGATTGCTATTCTAGATCTAGATCCGTGTGATTCCGCAGGCTAAAAACCCCAACAAATGGTATCAAAGCAATCGGTTGGGGCACAGATCTGAATCTGAGGGATTAGTAATAATGGCAAGCGCTAGGTATGATATTGAGAAATACTCAGGGAAAAATAATTTTGAGTTATGGAAGGTTAAGATGATTAGCCTGTTAACCAAGCAAGGCGAGGATGGTGCTCTTGAGGAGCGGAAGTCCACTATGACTGATGGTGATTGGAATACTCTTGATAAGAAGGCATTATCATCGATCCGTTTATGTCTCACGAATGAGGTTCTCTACAATGTCATGAGGGAGAAAACTGCGGCTAAGTTATGGGCGAAGTTAGAGGATGTTTATGCGAAGAAATCCTCTGAAAATCGCCTGTACTTGAAGCGGCAGTGGTATAACTTCAAGATGGCAAAGGGTGGAGATCTGGAGGCTCACATCAGCAACTTTAATAAATTGGTTTGCAAATTGCTGGATATGGAGGAAGTGATGAAAGATGAAGAACATGCATGTATGTTGTTGAATTCTCTCCCGGTGTCTTTTGAGGCATTCAAGGACACTATGTGCAGCACGAACAAAACCCTGAGTGTCGATACAGTTATCTCAGCTCTTCAAGGGAAGGCTATGAGACAACTAAACAGTGGCATGGGGATGTCTTGTGATGCACTGTTTACAGTGGGTAGGAATTCTGGACAAGGTACAAGTTCTTCTGGTTTTAGATCCAAATCCAGGGGCAAGGGCAAAGGAAAGGTAAAGTGCTGGAATTGTGGGAAGGAAGGACATGTGAAGAGGGATTGTGAAAATCCTAAATCGAAGAGAGAAGATTCTGAGGTTTCATGCAAGGAGGCCAATGTTGCCACGTCAGATGGATCGAGTAGATGTGATGGTGATGTTTTATCTGTGTCTACACTCAGACGGTCAAACGATGATCGTAAGGATGAGTGGATGCTAGACACAGGGGCATCTTTTCACATGACTCCTCATTGGAGTTGGTTCACCAGCTATAGGGAGTGCGATGGTGGACAAATATTTATGGGCAATGATATTGCCTGTAATGTTGTGGCTGTTGGTTCTGTGCGCATCAGGATGTTTGATGGGGTGGTGCGTACCTTGACATATGTGAGGCACGTTCCTGATTTAAAGCAGAATCTGATTTCTCTTGGTATGCTTGAGGCAAAAGGATGCAAGTACACAGGTATTGATGGTGCTCTTATAGTATCCAAGGGAGCACAGGTAGTCATGAAAGCGCAATGACTCGATCATGTTTACAGGTTGATCGGGAGCACTTCAAAAGGTGGAGCTACAGTGGATGTAGCGGATTCCACCTCTGCACGTGTGTGGCATGATGGGCATGGCCACATAGCGAGCAGGGCAGGAAGGCTGAGACGTGCGGACAGGGATATAGAGCAGGTGGAGCGGCCACCTGTGAGAAGAATCACACGGCATGATCGCAGGATATCGGCGAGGTATATGGACGACTCTAATATCACAAGAGATTCATCTTCTATTCAGATGGCTCTAGGTGTGCCTAGTGCTGAGAAGTGAAAGGTGATTATGGGTAATGTGATGGATTCGTTGTACCAGACCGACATATGGGAGCGGGTGGAGCTTCCAGTGGGCCGAAAAGCGGTTGGATGCAGGTGGATCTTCAGGAGGATACAGCATAGATACATGGCGAGGTTGGTAGCGAAGGGTTATGCTCAGAGAGAAGGGATCGACTTCTCAGAGATATTCACGCTGACGGTATAACAGGTGTCTATTAGATCCGTGTTTAACACTGGTTGGCCAACGTGATCTTGAGCTGGAATGATGGATGTGGAGTCTGCACTTCTGTAAGAGAAAGTGAAGAGCAGATCTACATGGAGCAACCAGAGCAGTTCGAAGTTAAAGGGGCTGAGAAAAGACTTTGCAGGAGGTCGTGGTTCGACCTGTCGCCTAAGTAGTGGTTTGATTCCTTAATGGTGGGACATTCAGGATGAAAGATCGGGGGGCTGCAAAGATGGTTCTCGGCATTGAGACTGAAGGAGGAGTAAGCTTTGGTAATCACAGGAGGAATACCTTGTGTGTAGGTACTGATCCAGGATGTGATGAGCCAGGTAAAGCTAGAGAGCATTTCCTACGCATCTCTCCTCAAGTTTTCCTCAGGATATGTCCCAAAATAGATGAGGAAAAGCAGGATATCTCATGAGCCTTATTCGAATACGGTGGGCAGTATATGCCATGGTCTGGTTTAGACCGGTTTTCACAGGCTATTAATATTGTGAGCAAGTACCCTAGCAAGCAATATTGGGTAGCGGTGAGATGGTAAGAAGACTACGTCATTCTTTTGTGAAGACATGAGCAAAGGTGGTTGGGCATGTGGATTTAGATCCGGCAGACATGATCAACAAGAAATTCCTGTAGAGAAGTTCAAGTTCTGTGAAACTTCTCTGGGCTCGGCGATGGCGGAAAAGAAGGACGGAGTGTGATCTTGAGCTATGATGAGAAGCAGAGATAAGAGAAGAGGTCAATGAGCTACACGGTTGAAGATTGAAGACTTGGTGGAGATTGTTGAGAAAAGTCTTAAATCAGAAGGTTTTGAGGTCGTTCGACCGGTCGTGGGAAGCTTCGACTGGTCATGGGAGGCACTCGACCGGTCGTAGGTTCGAGCCCTGGCACGACTCAAAGTCCAGCGAGTTTTTGCTGTTTTTTACTGTAGCTAGGACTGGTCGAAGGTCAACTACGACTAGTCGAAGGTGGGTTACGACCAGTCGTAGGAGAGCTACGACTAGTCGAAGGTTACGCAGTTAGTTCTGCGATTTTGCGCGAAACTGCGGATTTGAGTCCTTTCGCAACTGGGATGCGGAAGGGAAGTTTTCTAAACTATAAATAGGTGTTCCTAGGGTTTTTCTAGGAAATGATAATGTATGCAAAAGCTTTTTAAAGGGGTTCCAGGGTTTCTAAAGGGTGTAGCAAGGGTGAGATTCGAGGTTGTTCGAATCGGGTAAGTCATTTCTCTTTGTAATTGATGCTTTCATAGTGGTGATCTGTCGCTTTGTGCCGTAGTTTTTTCCCACAAGGGTTTTCCACGTTAAATCTCTGTGTTCTCTTTTCTTGTGTATGCTTGGTGCCATTGGATTGCTATCCTAGATCTAGATCCGTGTGATTCCGCAGGCCAAGAACCCCAACATATCCGATATTGCCCATAAAAAAAATAAAAAATAAAAAATAAAAAAACTCGGATCAACTAGACTTTCGACCGCTTCTCCAAGCGGGTGAGTCTGGGTAGACTAGTCTGACCCAACCCATTAGTTGCAGTAGGCGTTTCATTGATATACTGCATCACACACACTTACATCATTTGTGCACAAAAACCAGCCCAATTCATAATATTTTGTCTTGTTCTCTGATATAAGGACTGTACACCTATATAACATAGAGAGTGCCTAACACCTTCCCTCTTTAGTATTGTAGTTTTTTACCCAGATTTTTGTGTCCCAGATAAGGAGTTATTTTAAGAATGGAAATCCTTTGATTCTTTCTCTTAAGGTTTTTAATGGTTTAACCAATTGTGAAAATATGAGTAATTGGTTAGTCACATATAATACCCCGAGTCATAAATATACCAGAAATCTTGCGAAGACACTCGTAATTGGTCGCGGACCAGCATCCATGGGATCATGCCTAAAAATGAGCTGTCAAAATAGATGGATAACATGGATGTAATATACATACATCATCGTGGGCCCAGCAATCAGGCATTCACTGCGTCCATCCGTTTTACCCACCAATCTAATTACAAGAGCTGAAAAATGAGAGAGATGAAAAGCTTAAGTGGGCTACACAACACGAAACAGATAGATGGAAATGCCCACAGTTGAAATCTCCCTGGTATTTATATACCATCCAACCATTTGTTAAGTGAAGGAAAATAAAAATTACGATCTGATCAAAACTTTTGTGGCCTATGAGAAGGATTCAGTGGCATGGGCAGTAAATCTCCACTGCACCCTATGGTGTGACCCTCTTGAGTTTTGGATCTTCTTATGCTTGGGTGAATGTTGTAAAATGATATGGAGAAACCATGATCAGATGTAGATATAACCAGAAGATCACGGTGGGCCACATAGGTATTCTACTAGTTACCTCTCCAAGAGTAGGTAAGTGCGGGGTAGCAACTTAGCGGGTAAGTGCCTTACCATGGGGCTCACCTTGATGTATGTGTATGTATGTGCTGTATAACACGGCTTTGTTCATCATTTTTTCCATTTCATTTTAGGGCATGATCCAAAAATGAAGCATATCCAAATATAAAGTGGAACACATCACAAGAAATATTCATGGCATTGAATGCCACCATTAAAAAATTTATAGGGCCCACCATAATATTTATTTGCCGTCCAACATATTGATAAGGTTATATGGACCAGATGAAGGAAAAACATAAATATCAGCTTGATTCAAAACTTTGATCGTCTACAAGAATATTTTTTAGTGGTGGATGACCTATTTCCTGTGATGTAGTCCATTTGAATTTTAGATTTGCTTATTTTTTGGACCATATCCTAAAATAAGGTGGAAAGCTGATTGACGGAATGGATATACAACACAAACATCAAGGTGGGTGCTATGGTCAAGGACTCGATCACCCACTAAGTTGTTACTTGAACTCACATAATCCGCACTCAGTAGCCCTACAAATCGGCTATAGGGCCAATCACGGTAGCGAAGGGCTGAGGTGGGGCCGGGCCTTGTCCAAGCCCAGCCCCACGTAGCATCAGAGCTTGGCTACTTTTGAAGAATCACGCCAAAAAAAAAAAAAAAGCTAACATTAAAAATTGGGAGCTGATTATGTGAGGCCCCGGCCTCACCCAAGACGGCCATTATTGCGCGGCCCACCTTAATGGTTGTATTCTTTAACTGCATCGTCCATTTGTTTCTCCGGACAATTTAGCGCATTATAAAAAATGAAGCAAATCCAATTATCGAGTGGACCATACCATAAGAAATAATGGTGATTAAAACCCTACTATTAAAAAATTCTTAGGACGCACATTAATGTTTTCTTAGTGTTTATTTGCCATCCAATATATTGATAAGGTCACGTGATCCTGGATGAAGGGAAAAAACAAATATCAGCTTGATCCAAAATTTTTGTGGCTCATTAATGGTCAATCACCACTGTTTTCTATTGTATGGTCCACCTGAGAATCGGATCTGCTTCATTTCTCAAATAATGTCCAAAAATGACCCGTTAAAAATGGATGGACAGTGTGATACAGAATACATATACCAAGGTGGGCTCTATAGTAAAGGCCGCACCATCTTCAGTGAGGCCAGGGTCTCACCTAACCCACTCCCTTAAAATTTGGCCACTTAAATATCCTTTGGTGCGAGAATAATCATCCAGTGCTTAGAATCTGATTCTCATGGAAGCGTGCGACATTCATTCAACATTGAGCTCTATAGACCTACCTTGATGTGTTGTCCAACATCCACTCCATCCATCAGTTGTCTCAACCTCGTTGTCATAAATTACAATAAAATTAAACTCGACCCAAAACTCAGGTGGGCCACAACATGGTGATAATTCAATAAGTCAATTAAAACCTCTAAATTCATACGATGTAACCCACATACCTTTTGGATCAATCTGGGTTTTGAAGTACATATTCATTTTATTGAGTCTTAATAGATGAATGGATTAGATGGAATATAAACAATATGGTGGGCCCTAAGGAGGTTCCTTATGGCCTGCATCTCCATTTATACTATTTCCTGTGTGGTGAGTTACCTGATTTTTGGATTACCCTGATTATGGGATAAACGTCCTAACATGATGGACGACAGTTAATAGAGGAATTTGGATCAGATTTTGAGTGTCTCACCATGTTCCTTCACATAGCGGTCTCTTTTCGGAAACCAAATGGAAATAAATGAAGGTAGAGTTACGAACTTACTAAAATAGTAGTTTCCAACTCATTTGGGGCGTGTTTGGTTCATGGAATTGCATGGTATTAGATACCTGGTTTCAACATTGAGGTATTGGTATCGATTCCCTAGTGGGGGTGGCTAAAAACGAAGTGTGAACTGACATTGGGTGCACTAACAAGCTAACCCAAAAAGAAAAATAAGAAAAGAAAAAGGAGATGGGATTAACATTGTTATTGCTCAATGATTGCATGTCTGGAAATACTATGCTATTGTAGCCATCCAATCCACGGGATTAAGCAAAATCATGTTTGGTGGACCATGGAATTGTAATCAACAGACCAAATTCATAGCAGATGTCGCTCCCTTGTACGTATATATA
The DNA here is from genome assembly GCA_030180095.1 of Magnolia changhungtana. Taxonomy (NCBI): domain Eukaryota; kingdom Viridiplantae; phylum Streptophyta; class Magnoliopsida; order Magnoliales; family Magnoliaceae; genus Magnolia; species Magnolia changhungtana. The sequence continues at coordinate 474,286 of JASAUF010000042.1, forward strand.
AACAGAATGTCATATGTAAATGGTGTATGTGGATGGACAACATGGATAAATACATGCATCAATGTGGGGCCCACATATGTAGTGGATTTCAAAATCCACATAAATCTTGCAGGGGACTAAATGCAGATGGAATTGCATGGGACCAAATGCAAATCTATCTCTCCTACTCCCATCTAGGGGTGTACATCGAGTCGAACCGAGTTGAGCTGGCTTTAGCTCGACTCGACTCGGCTCGGCCACTAGCTGACCTTAGCTCGAACTCGGCTCGGCACGGTCCTCGAGCCTGACTGGCTAGCTCGGTTTAGTTCAGTTAGCAACTTGGGTCAGTTCGAGCCAAGATCGAGCCAAGTTCGTCATTGCAGCATTTTCACAAACACCTGGACTGCACCTTCAAAATCTCACTGTATTTGAGACAACAGCAATGGTTTTACAGGTATTTTATCAAACACCTTCTAAGCAACATAAAAATCAAGAAAAAAAGGGTGTTAGTTTCATATACATACCTTCCTTGCCACCAGCCACACTTCTTTGAGTCATTTCATCAAACACTTGGTGAGCAATATCAATATCAAAGTAACCGAGTCACCGAACTGGTTCGATTCGAGCTGGGTTCGATCTGAGTCGAGTCAAGCTGGGGCCAGCTCGAACTCATTTTCGAGCTCAAAAAATCAGCTCGACTCAGCTCGAACTCAGCTTCGAACCGAGTCAAATCGAGCTTTTTCAAGTCGAGTCGGGCAAGCTAACCGAGCTAGCTCAGTTTATGTACACCTCTACTCCCATCTAATACCCTGCGCCAAACGCCGATTAGCTACGACAGGTTGAGCAGCCATACTTGCTACTGAAGCGACGTCACCAAGTTATGTGGGTCCCACCATGATGTATGTTTTGTATCCACACCGTTCATCCATTTGGAGAGAACATTGTAGGGCATGAGACAAGGAATGAATCAGATTCAAAGCTCCAATAGACCCCACCACAGAAAACAGTAGAGAGAGAGTGACGCCCACCATTAAAAAATTCTAAGGGCCACAAAAGTTTTTGATCAAGCTGATATTTGTGTTTTCCATTTTTTAATGTCTTTTCTAACTTATGAACGGGTTAGATCTCAAATAAACACCACGGTGGACCTTAGGAAGGTTTCAACGGTAGATGTCACTCTCTCCACTATTTTCTGTAGTGGGGTCCACTATAGCTTTGTATCTGCCTCATTCTTTGACTCATGCCCTGTGAGTAGCTAATCTGCGTCCCATTTTAGGACATGAACCCACAAATGAGGCCGATTCAAACAATAGGGTTGGATCGAGCTGATATCTGTGTTTTCCATTCATCAAGGTCTATGTGAGCTTACTAATATTTGTGAGATTTGGATTTACCTCATCTTCCGAGGGACGCAAAAGTTTTGGATTTACCTCATCTTTGGGCTCATGCCCTAAAATGATTCAAAATGGATGGATGGTGTGGATAAAACAAATACATCGTGGTGGGGCACACAAAGCACCATGTATGCAATCCTTGTGCCAATATAGCAAACCAGAATTAAAGAGGTGTACGTTTAGGGGTGTGAATGGACCAGGTTAAGGTTGAGTCAAGCTCTGTCCAATCCTGGCCGCATATTAAAAGTAGGTTCAGATCTGGCCTGGGCTCGTGATGAGCCAAAGAATTACAGCCCGAGCCAGGCCCAGCCTATATATACAATGCCTAGGCTCAAGCCCGAGCCCATTCCCAAAAGGTGCCCACATTGAGTAAATTTTGTAGGGCTCACCATGATGTGTGTCTTATCCATTATATCAATCCATTTTACCAGCTCATTTTAGGGCATGATTTCAAATTTGAAGCCTTTCAAAGGTCAAGTGGACCACACCACAAGAAACAGTATGAATTGAACACATGTTGAAAACTTCTTAAGGGCCATAGAAGTTTTGGATTAAGCATATATATATTTTCCCTTAATCCATGTATGTGTGACCTTATGAATAGGTTAGATGACAAATAAATATCACTGTGGGCCCTAGGTAGGTTTAATCAATGGTTGTCATTATCACCATTGTTTCCTGTGGTGTGGTCCACTTGAGCTTTTGGTATGCTTTGATTTTGGACTCATGCCTTAAAATGAGCTGGTAAAACATATGGACAACGTGAATAAGATATATACATCATGGTGGGCCCAACGCAGTTTACTTAGTAAGCAATCTTTGTCCCTTTACAAAAAATAAAAAAAAAAGCCGGTCTAGCTTAGGATTTGGGTGGAAACAATAGGAGAGATGGTGGAAATATCTGACGTCGTCGCCACAGAGGGACGGGTGTCGAGCTTTTGGGTTTTTGGATGTTTCCATCCAAGCGTGGCCCATTTTCCAATGGGCTTGACCTTAAGGCCTAAGCTCGACCTAAGCAGGCCGGGCCTGAAAGCCCAACAAGCAATCTGGCCCATTAACACCCCTATGTAAATTACTGTAGACACCCACCGAATTTAAGATATTACTCTTGAACCAGCTAACAAAGCCCTTGATAAATTTATACTTACTCTCCTTGACTACCATCGGATAACAGAGCAAGTTTCGATATAGAACCCGTGTCTTGTCCCCAACTAGTCTACCAGGCCTAATCCCGAGATTACCAACCCCTGGCTCCTCAACAAAGACTTAGGTAGCCACTCCATAAGCTCACCATGGGACCCATCATGATAAAGTTGCACCTACTATCCAAAGAACATGTGAATGCCCACCAAACAGGCATTCATGCTAAAAAGGATCCTGTTGGAGAATATGAATGGGCAAGATCTCCCAATCCTTAGCCACAAATATCAGAAAACCATAAGAAACCCGAAGGAAATGGAAGATGCTGCTTGGAGACTAAGGGGTACCAAACTGTTGGCAAATGGTTGCCCGACAAACACCTGGCCCCATTTTTTTTGCCAAAACAATTAAATGCTCTCTGACAGATCCTGCATGGAAAAATTTCGCCGACTGTCAAGTCGGCTACTGAATGGCTGACGGTTTCATAGCCTATACATTCAATACTCTAGCCTTCGGTCTGAAAGGCAGAAAGAGAAACCATAGAAGATGTAGGGACAAGGAGAGACAACATAGATAATGTCCGTGAGGTTGTAAGAAACTTTCAACAATTTAGTAAGCTCCTATCCCCCCAAAGGAGGCAATTCTGTCACCTGGGATACCCTAAGGGCCTGTTTGGCCAGGCGGATTGGAAGGGATTGGATGGTATTGGAAGGGATTGGAAGTTAAATCCCGGGATTGGCCGGGCCTGCCAAATAGACAGGGTGATTTGATCCCGGATATAGCAATCCCATGGATCTTAAGACAATCCATTCCAATCCACCCTAATCTGTTCAAATTTGCCTGGGACGTGTTTGGTTCGAGGGATTGGAAAGGATGGGAAGGTTTAATCTCGGGACTGGCCAGGCATGCCAAACAGACTCGATATAGCAATCCCATGGATCTTAAGACAATCCACTGACAACACCATCATTGCCTTGAAATCCATGCCATCCACCCTAATACCATTCAATCCCTTCCAATCCACCCGTCCAAACGGGTCCTAAAGGATCCCCATCTATTCCTAAGTTCTGCCTCATCCATATCAACTGCGGAAAGTCAACCTATTAGGTGAGCTAATCAATTTAAGAGTAGCATCAGGATTAGAAATGTCCGACTATCCCATCTGACTTAAGAGAGGGTGTTCGACCTCCTTTTTTCTTTCTCATATTTCAGTTAAGCTTAGGACATGGTCCATTTTGCACATTTCATTACCGTTAATCTTATTTCTTCTTTTCTTTTGCTACATTTATCTTATATTATTTTTTATATTTTATTTTGTTTGTCTGATTATTGTTTTTCGACCTTGTGAAGCAAGGCTAGGGAGATGTTTACTTTTTTTTTTTCGAAAACTTGACTGACCATATCGTGGGGTTATGCAAAGTATAGCTAAATAATTAACTTATTTGCAAATATCATATTTTCCTAATAGTCACTTATCTCTTAAAATAGAGAATACACCAGGTGTGAGCAGAAAATGGTGCTTAATCTCTTCATTTCTTGTAACCAAGGCTCTTAATCAGACATCTATAGTCCCAAGCCAGCCACATGAGTTATGTAGGTCAAAGGGTTTCATGACTCTTTGATCCATTAGGCAGGTTTACGGCCCTAGCCTATTGTAGACCATCACCTCACCAAATTGACTAGCGGGGGACTCCAAAATATTCAAATGTTTCATTTTAGCCACCTTGAAAAGGTATTGCATAACTAAGGAAGTAAAGCCCAATCAAACAAATCATATACACATTGCCCCGGATCCAAAAGTAGTGGCAAGCATGTGTGGAACCCCTAACCCACGTATTGCTCTCTCACCTTCACAAGTCGAAGACAGAAAGGCATCGTCCAAGGGGTGCTGCGTCGGTGGCAATTACATAAATGACAAACATGTGTGCATGCAAAGGGACTCAGACTCCATAATGACCCCGAGTGCTATGGCCTCATCATGACGTGTGTTTTATCCACTTGGTCCATCTATTTTACCAGCTCATGTTTGACACGAGCCCAAACATGAGATATAACTAAATATCATGACCACATAATGGGAAATAGTGGTAATTGGACGCCCATGGTTAAAAGCTTCACGGCCCATTATAATGTTTATTTACCATCCAACAGGAGGCCCATTATAATGTTTATTTACTATCTAACCTGTTCATTAAGTCACAAAAACTTAGATAAAGGAAAACACAAACATCAGTTTGATCCAAAACTTTTGGAGCCTCTGATAAATTTTTAACATCGAGTGTTTAATCACTATTTTTTTCCTTAGTATGATCACTTGAGATTTGGATCTGTCTCAATTTTAGGTTCATAGCCTTAAAAGAGCTGGGAAAATGGATAAAGGGCATGGATAAAACACATATATCATGGTGGGGCCACGGAGCTTTTCCAACACGGACCACAAGACCAGTACCGACCGTCCCACCGAGCTTTTATAACACGGACAAGTTCGGACTCGGCTCGATATGGGCTGTCATACATAATACATTGCTCGGCCAGATCGCCGACCCAATAGCTACACCAGGAAGCCTGACGAGTCAGCGCGGCCCATTTAAAATCCTATATAAATTTAGCGATTTCCTCTCTTCAGAATGGCAGAGTTGTCCCATCACAGCCCTAGAGAAAGTCTGCGATTTCCTTCTTCAGTCTCCACGAAGACGCCCGTTATTTGGTCGAGGCAGGTCGTCTGAGCTGGTATCGATGCGGGCCACGTATTTCTTCTGCTGCGACTCTAACGATTACGCCTAGAGTGATGTTCTATTCGGAGATCGAACGGATAAAGAAGAAGTTACTCGAGGGTGGAGAAGTAACAGGTTCAATGGGTGGAAGATCGCAAGAGCAGAAACGGGCTTCTCTACTAGAAGAAATAAGAATCATTGGTTTCTTTCAGAAAGATATAGAAACCCTGGTAGTGTGGTTGATCGAGGGTGACGACGAGGCTCGGCGATGCGTGGTTTCTGTATTTGGAATGAGTGGTGTTGGAAAAATTCCTCTATCAGTTGGGGGAGAGGCTCTTCAAGCATTTGAAGGAGAGGAGATATCTTGTGGTGGTGGATGATGTATGGGAGACTGATGCATAGGCCTCATCTCCATGAGCTGTAGCTTTTAAGAGAAGAGAAGAGCTGGGAATTGTTTTGTAAGAATGAACATTCCTGGATCCTTTTCTTTTAGAAGAAGAGGAGAGTTGGGAATTGTTCTGTAAGAAAACATTCCTAAAACAAGATATTCTCTGTTGAGAGAGGTTAGGAAGAGATATTGGGGTGGCCTAACTCTTGCAATTGTTGTCGTAGGGGCCTACTATCAAGGAAAGCAACGTTTCTTGAATTGTAGGTTGTATGACAATGCTTGGAGGAAGTTGCAGAAGAATACTTGGAGGAAGTTATAGATCATTCATCATGGGACAGATTCCCTCTCTCCATGTAAATCACACTGATGGAGAGGATTGGCATAAGATTCAACACATACCCTCATTTGAGATCAAGTAATAAGATGTGGAGATGTTGTTGTTGCGACTCGGGATTGAAGATGGATTTCATTGTTTGTTGTAGATAAAAGTCAGGACGTCTCAAAAGCGAGATTACTTGTAGGCAATCTCAGAAAGATGGCCATATGGCCCATACGCTTAAGTCCAGGTGGTTGTACATTCTTATTCGGCCTACTGCTGCCATTGATATAACAGCTACCATCCTCTGATTGCACAGCATTTCAGGATATACAACATGTGTGTAATGACCCAAAAAATGTGATCCCCAAACAAAAATATTACACATGGTTGAATATGTTTGGGTCTGCTCTCTCTCTCTCTATGTATTGCATGAAAAGTATGTCATAGCAGCGTTCCTCTTTTATATTATGGAGAAGAAAATTTGGATTTCCTAGATAAGTTGTAACATAAGAGGAGAAAAATGAAAGAAAGAGAGATTGGTTTACTCCGTACTCATTTATGTGCATTGTTATTACTTTTGAAGAAACCAAATTCAATTGTTTTAATTGAAATTTTACATATTGAACTCATATACAATAGATATACACATATGTGGCCATGCGCCTTCTTTTAATCCGTCTTATGAGTTGAAATTGTATTGAACTGACTTTCTCATTGTCATTCTTCTTTCTTTTCTTTTTCTCTCCCCCCTCCCTTTGTTGTTGTGCTTGTTTCTTTGACTATGTATTTAAGGAGTGAAAATAAACTGAGCTTCTCAACAATAGAAAGTGGAGAGAGAGAGAGAGAGAGAGAGAGAGAGAGAGAGAGAGAGAGAGAGAGAGAGAGAGAGAGAGAGAGAGAGAGAGAGAGAGAGAGAGAGAGAGGCATTTAGGGCAACAAGAGAAGTGTTGTGTTAGTTTAAAAGACTAACTTGTGTGCATGTGTGCACACACATATATTAACTTGAGAGAAATATATAATGCTCCATAGGGTACATAAATAACATTCGCACATACCATTATGTGTTTTCCTACACTCCCCCTCAAGCTGGAGCATGGATATTGATCATGCCCAACTTGGAACCCATACGAAGAAGATGCAGATTGGGCCATAACAGCCCCTCAAACACAAATGATGGGATACAAGTTTTCAATAGGTTCTTGGCTTTAGATTGTGTTTGCCCCTTTGAACCTTCATCTCAAATAGAAAGCCAACTAAACTTGCCAACTATTGAGTCACTAAACCACCATTCATATGCAAAATCCTCTCAATGACACACGTGCAGCATTGCACAACAAGTGAGTGAACTACACTCACAATGGTTGAGAGGGAGACTGCACCGACAACAACATGTGAAGATGTGTAATATTGCACAACATGTGAGGGAACTACCCCCACGGCTAATAACAGATGGCTAAACGATGAATGGAAAAGGAAAGCAGAAGTGCTTGATTGCTTGCAGAATTGCTCTATGTCAAGTTGGGTCGAGCATTATGTCAAACAGTTTGTGTTCGCTGTACCTCAATGCATAGAAGGAGAACACCAACTACACAGTCACCATCCTCAACATGAAGCCACAACTCATTTCATAGCCTCACAACATCAGGTCATAAAACAATGAAATTTTAGTTCCTCACAAAAGAAAAAAACAAAAAAATCAAAGTGCTCCCCATTCTCGAGAATCCTTTCCTGCATTAGGCACCGATCTATTTTTTACGTCTAATTAGATTGAGGTTTCGAATCCCTCCTCACCCACAACCGGCCCAGAAGGGAAGGAATGAAGATTCTTTGAATAGAATGAACGACCATAACAGATATTGGTCAATATGAAGGAAATTATGCGGAAGCTTTACAAAATTATTATGAAGCTACGCAACTAGAAATTGATCTACATTTTCTTCCTGAAATGGGTTGGCTTGGTATTATTCTGGATATGGTAAAATCATTCTATTAGATTTAATGTACTTATTTGATCTAATAAGTATCTTGTGTCAAAATTGAGAAATTCTATGGCTCGCCACAATTACTGTTAGCAAACATATTAATAACGAGGAACACATTTATGCTTTGCTATGCTACTAATACTTGTATTTGCTCTTCTATTTTGCCTGTTTAGTCTTAGATCTTATCTTGTATTTAGATCTTGTATATATATAAATAGGTAAGGTATGTACTGATATATGCAAGATATATGCAAATAGATAGGATCTTCATTCTTTATTCGGCTCAATCTTGCTCCCAAATCTAGAGGATAGTGATTTCTAATGATCAATCACACCTAATTCATGTGACAAATCTCCACAAAAAAAAAAAACACCAAGTACCATGCATGTATTTAAGGAAAAATGTGATCCTTGAAGTATCACAGATGGGTGAATATGTTTTGGTCTCCTCTTCCATGAAAGGTACATTGTAGTAGTATTCCGCTTTTATATTATGGAGAAGAAAAGTTGCATTTCCTTAGTAAACTGTAATATAAGAGAAGAAACATGAAAGAAAGATTAGCCTACGTAATTGTTTATGTGTATTGTTACTTATGCAGATACAAAATTCAACTGTTTCAATTGATTTTTTTTTACATAATGAACTCATGTACAGTGGAATGTGGCCATGCACCTTCGTTTTATGAGTTGAAATTGTATAAACTTGATTTTTTCATTTTTCTTTCTTTTTTTTATTTTTTATTTTATTTTTTCGGGCTTTTGTTTCTTTGACCAAAATTTTGACCATGCATTTAAGGATAAATTTAATTAAAATGAGCTTCTCCCTACCTTTTTTCCATACATTGTTTTACGAACTTCCATGGACTTGATGGTCCACCAGGCCCATTGCTAGTATGAATAATATCGTGGTGTTTATGTATGGTGTTGTAGAAGCCTGCATATACTTTCAATTTTTTTTGTAGGTTACTGTCAGGAAGTTGATGAGAATCTGTTGTAAAATATTTTTAGTCCAAGATAAATAAAAACATCTTTTACACTACAGTGGATTTGGGTTTGTGAGAAAGCAAAGAGGAAGCTAAAAGGGTTGAAGAGGAACAAAATGATTTCATGATGGAAGTGGAAAAAAAAAAAGCCTTAAAGAGCCCTGTTTGGTAGACACTTCATCTCATTTTAGTTAACAGGTCTGTTAAATAAAATGAGATGAATTCATTTTTAGGAGTCTACCAAACAGGGCCGAAAAGATTGTAGTATTTCTCAAGGACTTTATAGACACTAAACTTTCCTCTTTTCTTTATAGAGGTAGAAAAAAAAAAAAAAAAAGAAAAAAAAGAAAAAAAAGAAGATAGGCTGCACCCATCTCTTTTTATTTCAATCCTCAGAATATGCACTTTTATCCTTAGAATCCTAAATCATCAACATGATATTTGCTTTGCACAAGCCACATTTATCACTCATTGTAATAAAAGCATGGGGCATGTGGCCTCACAGGGTAGTGTTGGAATGATGACTTGATAGTAATATCTCTAAAAACACTCCCAACTTCAGAATTACACATGTAGAAACTTGCACAACAGTATAATCTCAGATAAGATTTCTCTACCTCAGGATTCAGCATGTAGAGTAACTGATTCATGTTGTAATAGATGTTCGAGATGGCAATAGTGGCGATAGATCAAGAAGCATATAGTGATTTGTGGGATAGGTAGGCCTCTGCCTCCTACTTGACGGTCTCCTTCCATGTGATACAGTGGATCGGCAATGAACCGGCAATGGGACATGATGAAGAGGATGATGGGCCATGGTTGGTAGGGTTTAGGTTCATCCGAAGGGCATGCTTTGAGTTCGTAAAAAGCTTGATTTCAATATCCAATCTAACTAGAAGTTGGGATGCGATCATAGACCACATCGTATACATGCATCTTAATGCAAAATATCCATCAAATCCTAAATTCACAGTAAATAGGGAAATCTCTTCGCCACGTACTGCTTGGAGGTAGAATGACCCTCATAAAGGCAGCCATTTCTAACATGCTTTACATTACATGTCCCTATTTCATTGTCTAAAAAGTGTTCTTAGCAGGTTGGAAAAAAAAATAGAAATTTGTAGAGAGTTCTTGTTGAGAGACCTGACAGATGACCTTAAGTTCTTCCTATTGGAGTGAAGTTTGTGCGCCTAATAGCTAAGCGGAGCTAGCATTAAAATTTTAAATGCATGAATGAGGCTCTTCTAGGGAAGTGGTTGTTATGGAGAAGGATTCATCATGGAAGAGGGTTAATTCTTCTAATTATTGGGTGCATGTGGGAGGTTGGTTTACCAAGGATTCTTCCATATAACTATCTCTAGAATTATTTAGCCAATCAGAGAGATGGTGTTTAAAGTGGGAATAGATTTACATTCGTTTTGAGAGGATGCCTAGTGCTCTGAGGATCCCCTTTACTTTTATTGTATATTTAAAAAAAAATTCTTCTTGGGGTAAGTGTTGTGGTCGACAGGGAAGTTGCCATTTCAGGTTGCTTCTCCTTTGTGGGGGCCAGTCAAGGTATTACGTAATAGTATCAGCCAGCTTGTTGGGCAATACAATGCGGGTTGCATTGGCCGGTATGGTCTTGTAATGGCCTTTTTTGGGGGGAACATCTCAAAAATGATTGGTAATATTCTTGAAAATGTGAGGATCCCACAAGTATTTTATAGTGCAATGGGCCATTCTTTGGTAAGAATGCTTTAAGGAATTCCTCCTCTTACAATGCAAACACCCCCCCCCCCCCCAAAAAAAAAAAAAAAAAAAAAAAAAAAACATGGAACTGTTTTGGTGGTTGTGCATGAATAAACATGGAACTGGTTGTGCACACCCTTGCTGTAGGTTTGTAGGAACTGTTTTGATGAGGAATTCGTTGATTTGAAACTTCATCTTCAGAGCTCATCCCTGTTAGAGCTTGAAAGGGACTCATGGGCATGGAAGATAGAGATGTGAATGTGATTTTATGTTAGATCTTTCTACAAGGTGATTCATACTCCTTATCCATGTGAGGTTTGTGTCCCGACATATCATATTGCTTCACACAGAGTCATTGCTTTTGGTTGGCTTGTGGACAGGAATAAAGTTCTCATGGTTGACAATCTTCGGGAAAAGCAAATGAACATTACGAATGTGTGAATGAGGTGCCTTAGGGATGATGAGTCAACAAATCATTTGTTTCTGCATTGCAGTTTTGCCAAAGTTAGTTTGGGGCCTTCTAACTAGGTGCCTCTCTCAGTTTGAATTGTGCTTCTGGCTCGCACTCCCCTCCTACTTCCTAGTTGTTTATACCATTTTGAAAAACAGACGCTTCCTCACCCTCACGCCCAAACTTGTTGTCACTTTGCTTCACAACTAGTGCAATTATAATGTGGGGCAGATTCTTCAATCTATTTCAATTTAGTTGGGCGATACCTTCCTCTGTTGGTCCTTTTTTCTTCGCACAGATGTTGCCTTGGTCTTAAAGGAGAATTTCGCGGAGTCTCTCTTTTTTGTCGGCTTGTGTTCTGTTTGGGTTTTGGAAGCCATAAATGTGGTGTGTTGGGAAAGAAAGGAGTTTCAAGAGGGCATGTTGACATGATTAAGGATATGTATGAGGGAGCGGTTACAAATGTGAGGACCACTAGTGGAGAGAAGTGATTTCTCAATTACTATAGGCTTGTCCTAGAGGTCAACATCCTGCCTATACCTTTTTGCACTGGTTATAGATGAGATAGCAAGGCATTTGCAGGAAGGGATCTGATGGTGGTGTATGTTGTTATATAGTTTTGATTTACAAGACATGGGAGGGCATAAACACAAAGCTAGTTTTGCAGAGGGATGCTATAGAATCTAAGTCCAACTAAAACATAGTTATGGAGTGTAATTTTGGTAATAATAGGAGTGGAAACTAGGAATTTATTAATAGAGACAAAAGTTTCCCAAGATGACCACTTCCAATACCTTGGGTCAGTGGGAAGATTGAAAAGGATGTTGCCCATAGAATTCAAGTGGGGTGGAAGAAATGGAGATGTGCCTTTGGGGTTCTCTGTGACTATCGTGTACACTCAAATTGAAAAGGGAAATTTTATAGGATAGCTATAAGACTAGCCATGCTTTATGGGACAAAATGTTGGGTATTCATAGGATGAGTGTAGCTGAAATGAGGATGCTAAGATGGATGAGCAACAATATGAGGAATGATAGAATTAGAAGTGAATGCATTCAAGGGAGATTAGGAGTAGCACCAATAGGTAATAAGATGAGAGAATAATGAGTGAGTTGGTGCAAGTTGAAGGCTGTAAAAGGGCTAGGGGAAGGCCCAAAAGGACATGGATGGAGGTAGTAAGAAGACTTGATAACCTATGGTCTAACTAAAGGTATGGCCCTTGATAGAGTGGAATGGTAGAACATGATTTGTGTTAGCCGTCCCCAAGTAATTGGGATGGCGCTTAGATGGTGATGATGACGACGATGATGATGAAGCCGTGAATGTAGCTTGGATGAGGTGTTGAGGAAGGCCAATTTAAATGTGGTTGCCCGGCATTGGTGCTCAAGCATTATGTCTTACCCCCCTTTTTATTTAATTCCTATTGGTCTAGTCTTGTTTAGTTTTGCAGGGTGATTATTTCTTGCCTTCATCCTTCTCTTTTAATGAAGTTGTGTTTCCTTTCTGATAATAATAATAATTATTATAAAAAAGTTCTAACAACACTACATGTATCCTCCCTTTTTCTACTCCCGTATTTAATACTAACTTTCTCCATTAGGCTTGTATCTTCCACGAATCTCCACCACCATTAACTCAGTAATACACATCCATCTCTAGAACTAATTGCAGGGAAAAAAATTGTCCAAATGCTATTAGCATTATATATTGTAGAGATCACCACCAATTTATATAATTATAGAATCATACACGTAATTAGGATTAAATAAAATGAAATGAAGTCATTTTAAAGTGGCAACCAATAAGCATCTGAATTCAACTGCTGAATCTGGACAGGTGACCATCTCTTTTTCTACTGTATGTTTGATTCTCATTAGAAGGCAGTTAGGATTATCCAGTCACTATATTTCAGGGTTGTTCTTCCATCCATAGGTGGCCTGCAATTGGATATTTTAGATTTAAATGCAATGGTGGTGGGGTTGAGTTGCAACCATCGCCTAAATAGTGATGAATGCACAACATGGTGGAACAGATTTGTCCTGGTATATTTGCTTTGGTTAGTGAACTGTACATGTGGGGCCCATTGTTTTGTGATCCACGACATTCCTCTGGTTGGGCCCATCAATGAATATTCAACATCCCCCAAATCCATCAGACGATTCTAGCCACCAATAGATTATTTCCCATTGAATGAAAACTGTCTGCTACTAATTTGCAGGTACAAGTCAGAAGGTTGGGATTCCTCCTGTCCAGAGGATTCTGCTGTATGGCCCATCCACCATGAGGAACGCTTGCTGTGGTTCGCTGAATAATGGGCCCCAAACATATGATTCTAAAAAAAACCAAAAAAAGAAGAAGAAGAAGAAGAAGGAGAAGAAGAAGAAGAAGGAGAAGAAAAGAAAAAAAGGAAAAAAGAAAGGCATCAGCTTGTTTGGCAGAGCCTTCCGCACTTTCTTTTAAGGTAATGCCTCACTTGTTGTTTAGCTGTTGTTGTTGCATGTTTATTCCATGTTCTTAGAATTTTCTTGCCATGTATTCCCTTGAGAAATATGGTTTCTTAATATTGTGAATGGAGGAATGCTCAGCTCCAGGTGAAGGTGTGGACTGCATGGTGTCTGTGCCAACATGTCACCCATGCAGGGTCCGGGCATTCGATTTCAACCACAGGAGTACTGTTGCATATGAACTGTTAATCTTTTCTAGTGTCCTTTTTTTTTTTCCTTAGACAGGTGGTGGTCCGCACAAACCCTCATTAGCCTGGATTTCTTCAAAGGTATGTCACAATTACATTTCCAATGCTTATATCCTGCACACTTTTTCCATAGGTTGAAAACCTGAAAACTAAACCTAACCCGAATTGGAAATGGCATGTATTTAATATTGTTAATACTAAAACAGTAGTGGACCCGAGATTGGTGCCTAGCTAAGCTGAATTTGAAATGATATGTATTATTTAATAGTTTGGCAGAGTATAATGCTTGAGATGCAGGCACTTGGAAATGATATGTATTTTAACCTCTTAAACACTTAAAATAAGACAACTAGATATTTTCAATTTTTTTAGAATTGTACAACAAGGTATTCCGTATCCATTACAATATGGCTGTAAAGGCTGATACATATAGGTAATGGCCATGACCATTATGTGATATGGGGGGTGAAACAGTGCAGTTGGTTTTTTGGGTCCGTGTAACGGTCGAAAAATGGCCACCTTTTTTCTATTTAAATTCATTTTCATTTTCATTTTTCACTTTTCTCATTTTAAAAACTCTCGTAGATCAACACTACAGCAAATTTCAACCACTCTTACTATAGTTTTTAGGATTAAAACTGTAGACTGAAGCGATTTGAGCAAATAGAAGAGGCCAATTTTTCAAAAATAAAAAATAAAAAGTTGTATTTATGCATCCCCCCCCCCCCCCCCCAATTTCTAGTTCTAATGCTTGATTATGATGTGTAAACATTAGATATATATAACCAAGGTGTTCTAAAACGGTAATGGTGGCCGTAACGGCCAGCACCGTTACTACGGGCCATAATGGCCGTTACAGCCCCCTTATTGGCCATTACGGCCGTTTTTTATTTTTTGAAAAATGCTATTACTAGACCGTTACGGGCTGTTATGGCCCGTTTTTCTGTAACGGCCGTTACAGCCATTTCAACCCTGAAACGTGTAACAGTTATGACCGTTACCGTTACGTAACCGATTTTGAATACCTTGCATATAACCATGTTCATAAATTCAGTGGACAGTCCGATATAATACTCTCACTAAAGGGTGGACCGTTACACTACCATAAACATGTTTTTTTTTTTTTTAAAAAAAAAAAAAACATATTTGGAATATTTACAATATTATGGATGTTTAGATATTTTTCTACATTTTTCGGGGAACAAGGGGAAAAAAAAAATCAACCAAGGTTTGTAACTGGAGTTGTACACGAGTTGAACCGAGTTGAGTTTGGCTCTGCTCGGCTCGGCCAGCAGGCTACACCAGCTCGGTCCTCTAGCCTGAAATTGGTAGCTCAGCTCGACTTGATCAACAACTTGAGCCAGCTCAAGCCAAGTTCGAGTTCGAGCCTACGAGCTGAGTTCGAGTTTAGGTTTTATAGTTTTTAATATATATAATATAAATAATATATAACTTATTTAAATATATATATATATATATAATATTTATACTAAGTGAACCTGATCTGAGTCGAATCGATTCGAACCGAGTCAAGTTCTGAGTTGAGTTGAGTCGACTTCGGCGTAGCTCGGAATTGGCTCGAAAATTTTTCGAGCTAAAAAAAAAGCTCAACTCAGCTCGAACCCAGTTTCGAGCTAGTCAAGTTGAGCTTTTTTGAGTCGAGTCGAGCGAGTTAACCGAGCTAACTCGGTTCGTGTACAACTCTAGTCGTAATGGTCATTATACCCCCCATTGGCTGTTACAACCGCTACTTGTATTGGTAATGGTGGTGACTGTTATGGCCACCATTATTGATGCGAAATACCTTGCTGTCCAATAAATGCCCACCAATATGATAGTTAGATGAACCAATAAGTGTAATGTTTGTATTTATGATACATCTAAACTGTTATACATCATGCCCAACTTGCCAGAGAAACGAAGAAGAGCATCCCTATTAGGAGATTTGGTAAGAACATCAGTCAACTGGTCCCTGTAGTGAACGAAAGGAGTAGAAATTTCCTTCCTAACAACTTTTTCCCGTATGAAATGATAGTCAATCTCAGTGTGTTTCGTGCGCTTATGGAATACCAGATTGCTAGCAATGTGAATGGCAGCCTAGTTGTCACAATGCAAAGGAATGTGAGTCAAAGGAGGATAATCAAGTTCTTGTAAGAGGGTTTGAAGCTAAATAAGTTCATATGTCGCATGAACCATTGCCCGATACTCAGCATTGACAGAAGATCAGGCCACGATGGACTGTTTCTTGCTCTTCCAATTGACAAGGTTGCCACCTACGAACGTATAGTAACCAGACATAGAACATCGATCATGTGAACTTCCAGCATAGTTGGCATCAAAGTAACCAGATAAATGAAGATGATCATGCGGTTGAAAAAGTAAACCTTTGCCTGGAGAGGACTTGGGATACCGGAGGATACGATATACTGCAGTCAAGTGTGTGGTCCGAGGACAATGCATGAATTGACTTACAACCCCCACAACATATGAAAGATTTGGCCAAGTAATAGTGAGATCGCTGAGTCTGCCAACCAACCGTCGATACATCCCAAGATCAGAGAGAAGCTCACCATCATCAGTACTAATTTTGTAAGTCGGATCCATAGGTATGGTAGTAGGCTTACTTCCTAGCGTTCCAGTTTCAGAAAGAAGATCAAGAATGTATTTCCTTTGAGAGAGCACAATTCCAGATTTAGACTGCGCAACTTCTATGCCTAGAAAATACTGAAGAGTTCCTAGATCGTTGATCAAAAATCAAGTTTTAAGAAAAGATTTAATTTGCACTATTTCCTCAATATCATCGCCTAACACCATGATGTCATCTACATACACAATTAGCACCATGATCCCAGTAGGCTGACGACAGACGAATATGGAGCGATCGGAGTGTCCGCGAATAAATTGAAAATCTAGGAGAGCACGACTGAATTTATCAAGCCAAGTACGTGGGGACTGCTTAAGGCCGTTGTTAGAAGCCATAGAGAAGCCTGGGGGTTGATTCATATAAACCTCCTCAGTGAGATTGCCATGCAAGAAAGTATTCTTCACATTTAGTTGAAATAGAGCCTAAGATAAATTGACCGCCAAGGAGATAACTACACGAATAGAGTTAAGCTTGGCCACATGAGAGAATGTTTTAAAGTAGTCTATGACATACATCTTAGTATGACCCTTTGCAACTAGTCATGCCTTATACTAATCAATAGAACTATCGGGAAAGTACTTGATGGTATAGATCCACCGACAACTGTTTGTTTGCCTTCAGGTAAGGGAACTATCTGTTTGCCTTCAGGTTAGGGAACTAACTCCCAAGTCTTGCTTTTTTTTCCAATGCTTGCATTTTGTCCATTATAGCCTTAGTTCAGTCAGGATTACTCATAGCTTCCTTCAAGTTACGCGGGGTGAGGATATGGAAGTTGTAAAAGACTGGCATGAAGGTGAAAGCTGGTATTATGAAATAAAATTGCTAATAGGATGCTTAGTGCAGGAGCGTGGAGGCTTGCGCAAGGCAATAGGAAGATCATCATCGGGAGGTAAAGAGTTTATACCCGAGCCACCAGCAGAAGCAAATGAGAGTAAGGGTGGCTGAGCAATGGAAGATTTAGTCCGTCGATGATACACAAGGATGGGCTTGGAGGCAGACGGAGTGGGAGCATCATCAAGACGAGACGAGAAGGGGTATGGAGGCAGATTGCACATGCTTCCTGACTCGGAAGAGGATAACTATGTAAAGATCTCCCTTCATTAGAGAAGTACGCAGTGTCTTCAAAGAATGTCACATCGGCGAATACATACCTCTTATTGGTCTGAGGGTACATAACATTTGTACCGCTTTTGGGATCGAGAGTAACCTAAGAATACACACTTTGTGGCTCGTGGACTCAACTTGTCATTAGTGCCATTGAGAATTTGAACAAAGCGTGTACATAAAAAAAACTTTAGTGGGTAAAGGGAAGGGTTTATCGCGTGGATGCAAAATTTCAAATGAAGACCTGTGAGACAATATTCAAGATTGAATGTGATTAATTAGAAAAACAATGGTAGCATCATCCCAAAAACATTTAGGAAGACTCATACCAAGAGGGCATGGGTGACTTAAAAAAGATGACAGTTCTTTCGCTCAGGCTCAGCCACACCATTTTGTTGAGGGGTTCGTGGACACGAAGCGTGAGACAAGATATCATGGTCTTGCAAGAAAGACAGGAAGGCATGCGACAAGTACTCGCACCCATTGTCAGAGTGTAGAACTTTGATAGGACATTGAAATTGGGTAACCACCTCATTGTAAAAGATTTTAAACATATCAAACACTTCATGTTTAGACTTTAGAAGATACACCAATGTCATTTGAGTACAATCATCAATAAATGTAACAAAATATTTATAGCAAAAAAGAGAGATAACAAGGCAGGACCCCAAACATCAGAGTGGACTAGCTCAAAAAGGTCTAGGTTTCCTGTCATATGAACTAGGAGGAAAGATAGTCCAGTGATGTTTGGAGAACTCACAAGTCTCATAGCATAAAGGTTTAGATACATAAATGGAAGGAAATAAAACCTTTAATTTAGACAAAGATGAGTGCCCTAAGCGGCAATGCCACCTAGACACGGACTCCCTATCTAAGGATAAGGCACTGGTTCTTATCACAGGAGCATCATATAGGAAGTAAATGCCGTCACATTCATGGCCCCCACCAATCATTCGCTTCATCTGGAGGTCCTGAAAAACACAACGAGAGGGAAAGAATATTACTGAACAATTCAATGATTTCATGATAAGGGAACTAACAGATAATAGATTGAGGGGAAAGGTAGGAACATGTAGAACTAACAACAAATGTGGGGAGGAAGAAAGCTTGATGGTACCAGTTCCAGATACAAGGGTTTGGTTCCCATCCGCAACAATGACAAAATGTGACCGATCAGAATGAATGTAAGAATTAAACAGGTGAGGCTTACCGGTCATGTGAGAGGTGGCTCCAAAGTCAATGACCCAGGACAAAAGAGGAGGACACATGAAGAGTAGTACCTGACTGGACTACAACGGCCCTGGAAACCTCAAGATTCACGAACATGGAGTGGAATAACGACACCATAGATCTCTTGGGAGATGAGAACAATATCACCTGAAGAAGACTTCCCTTGAGGTTCTCCAAGTGTAGGCTGCAAAGCTGAATCAACATCAGAAGGTGCACTACTAGCCACAGATGCACTTGCCCAAGAAGGACAACCCATAAGTTTCTAACACCGATCAACAGAATGGTTTATACCCCACAATGTGTGCAATTGCGAGATGCATCATGGCCGTGTCCACGTCCACTTCATCCACTGTAGCTACCACAATTGATGCACGGCTCTAGCCTTGATTGCTATAAACAAAGTCACGGCCACACATAGGGGCTCTAGATGATGATTGATAGGAGACTGGTCACTAGTTGCATATGCTGAGTTATCAAATGATACCAAGGTTGATGTGGTTGAGGTAGCAACACGTTGGACCATAGCATAAATCGCTGTCAATGGAGGAAGAGGATCCATCACAACTATTTGCTCACGAACACTTTTATATTCAAAGTTAAGGACGGAAAGGAATCTCATGCTTCGAGTTTTTTCTCGTGTTTACGAATAATATCATAATCTTTCTTGCTCTCAGACGAAAGAGGATGATAGAGATCCAACTCATCCCACATACCTCGAAGGGCAGAAAAGTACTCCTTTAGAGATTGAGAATCTTGTTGGAACCAGCTGATATCGGAAATCAATTTAAAAATTCTTGATAAATTCATTGCTTCCGAATACATGTCATGCACGGTATTCATATCGTTTTTGCAGAGGATAGAAACATAATAGAGTTATTGACAGACAGATCCATATTGTTGAGTAACCAAACCATGACCTAGTAGTTCTTCTCGGTTCATGTTTGGTAATGTCCATCTGTAGGGTCTGGAGCATCATCTAATATGTAGGTGAGTCTTTCTCTTCCTCCCCAAAGTAAGTTCACAGACTGAGCCCATTGCAAATAATTATTATCATCCCACATGACTATGGTAATCAACAAGGGGTGCGAATCCAAAGAACACGCACCCGATCTGGAAGAGATTTTATCATCCATATGGTCCACATGAACTAAACTGGAACAACAAGACACTTATGGAGAATAATAGAGAATAAGGGCAGTTACCAGGTTTTATAGGACAGAAAAGAGGGAAAACTTAAAAAAAAACTAGCAGGAAACATCACAGAAAGGTTAGCATAGACACAACACATTGCTAGAAAATGAAAAAGGAACACAACAAATATACACCAGACTTCTAGTGTATGTCTAGAGTTCCTAAGGGGACAAAAAACAGTGGAGCCGCACCTAAAAAGTGTTCGGAAAACACCAAAAATCTCTTCCCCTGATTAAAAAACTCCCATGAATTCCGTCATACAGTAAAACTGACCAACCCTAGGGAGAGCCCCAAAATTTTTTACTGATTTGGGATAAATCACCAAAAATCGAAGATTTAAGGATTTTCCGCTGGTCTTGAAAAATGGCCCAAACATGCCTTAACTTAGCCCAAGAAACTCAGCAAAAATCATGATAATTCCTCTAAAATCAAGCTCCATAAGATCATGTTCTTTCCGATGCAAAATTGTCAGTACCATACGTACACGCTCTGATACCAAGTAGTGGAGTGAATATTCTGGGTAGAAGATGAATGGAATGTGTGTGTGTGTGTGTGTGTGTGTGTGTGTGAGAGAGAGAGAGAGAGAGAGAGAGAGAGAGAGAGAGAGAGAGAGAGAGAGAGAGAGAGAGAGAGAGAGAGAGAGAGAGAGAGAGAGAGAGAGTACATGAGTTGTGTGTACTAGGGCCACCAAACCCAAACACACCCTTTTTATTCTAATACAAGTTACAATAAGGTACTCCACAGGAGCACCAAAACCAGCAAACATGCGCACGCAAAAACGTACATAAAAGGAACATATAAAAGAACATCATCTACATCATCCCTTATAATTCTCTGTATAGATTCCTTACAAAAGTCGCGTGTTTAGAGGCATCTCAAAGTTGTGGTGATGCTACCGGTAGGTAGGTGGGTCAGTTCCCTTATGTAATTCCTTTCAAATGTCTAGTGTATCTTAGTTGCTCCCATTCTCCTTCTCAAGGAAAATCTCTTTGTAAGACTTTTAAGTCTTTTCAGGTTTGAATTGGAATTAAATAGGAATATGGACAATGCTAAATTCTTCTAAATGGCTTTGATTAGTTACCTGGATTCTAAATGATACATAGCTTCACTTGCATGTGTGATGTGGCCAGTTTCTTCTGAAATCTCTCCACGATCAGGTCTTATAATGAAATGGATTGTCTACCCATCTCCCAATGGAAGCCCAGGAGAGGAAATTAAAAGATATCCCTTTGTAACCCTCATTCGATATTCTGCAAGCATTTCTTCTGATGATGTTCCCACCATTGAGCTTATCCGTAAGTTCACCTGAAGTGTGGAGTGCTTCAAAGCATCTTCAAAGCCATCTTAGGCATGGTTCAAACCATCAGTGTATACGATTCATATCGGCTATTATGTATCATGTATCGAGGCTTTCTTGATCGCAATGGCCAATATGATAAATATTGGGTATTGTAGGTGTCAAATATGAAATTTAAAGGTCCTTGGTTGATGGTTCTTTTATTTGTATTGCATTCCTTGTAATGGTATTTCTGCAAGTGTGGTCTCTCATTTATTTGGCATCGCATGCCTTGTAACGGTATTTCTGTAAATGTTGTCTCTCTTCTATTCATATTGTGTGCCTAATAACAGTATTTCTGGGAGCGTGGTCTTAGTGTTTTGTTTCGATCCTTTTTTATTTTTATTTTTTGGACCTCAGTTTTTCATCTTTTACCTCAAGGGAAGGGGTGCACGCGCACACACATACATGTATATATATGTATATGTATGTATATATACACATACATGTGTGCGTGCGCGCGTGCACGCATGTCTTCTAAATTCCACTAAAATAAGCTCTAAGCTCAAAATTTTGCTTATTTTGAGTAACATTCTATTATGTTTATCTTCCCCATTCATTTAACTTTGCATGCTGTTCTTTCTTCTTCTTTTTTCCTCCTTTTTGTTCTTACACTCGTACTTACAGCTAGCTGAAGCAAGACTCAGGGTCTGGACCAAAGCCAGACAGAAAGGAAAACCAAAAATAATACAACAATGCTAGCCCCACCCTCCTAAATCATCTAAGATCATAGATTTTTAGGTCTCATTGAGATGCCCCTTCTTTACTAAGTGCATAAGCTACCTCATTGGTTTCTCTTCCGACGTGCTAGAAGTAGATAGGATTGCCTCTTTGTAGATTCGTAGCTTCACTAATCATCCTAGAGAGCCTCCATGGACCTTGACCATTTAACACCCATCCGATAACATTTTTTGGATCCCCTTCAACAACACAATGCCTCTGTTGCTGCCAACACAATCACTTGAAGCATCACTGCTACTTCCGCATAGGAGTCTTGGACCCCTACTAGACCTAAGAATTCAATAAGCCTCTTGCTCTCATGGTTAGATATGCAACCTCCAATCCTAAAAAACAACCATCAAAATTAGCCTCGAAATATCCGGCCACAGGAGGTATCCATCAAGCACTTGCTCTTTACTCGACTAAATGCCACTTAACGGCTTCACCCTAATCGCTTTTGAGGAGAACACATGAGGTAGTCCGCACACTAATATCAAATGTATATATTTATGTAGTCAAGTTTAGATTTATACAAATAGGCTATTAATTTGATTAATATTATATTTATCATATATAAACTAATATCAGTAGTTTGATTCATCTATCTATTGTGGTCCATGGTATGGACTATAGAATTTATAAACTCGTATATTTGTACCTTTGTATGTTTATAAATTTGAGAGAGAGAGAGAGAGAGAGAGAGAGAGAGAGAGAGAGAGAGAGAGAGAGGTGTTTAATAGGGCAATTATCTAGGGCAAATGTTTTCACTAGAATTGTGGTGCAAATGACCTTTATCGGCCTCACTATGATGTGGTGGTGATGGCCCACAACAATGCCTGCCATTGATTTGCATTGGCCCCACTCAAGTTTCGTAATTGCTTGATTTTGAGGTGTGCCATCATCTAGGGTAGATGATGCATATCAATGGATTGGATGGCACATATGCAACACGGTGAGCCCTCTATGAGAATGAAGGGTAAGCATCCCCTCTAAAGTTTTTCGTATGGTGTGTCCGATGTAGGGGTGTACACGAATCGAGCTAGCTTGGTTAGCTCACTCGACTCGACTCGACTCGAAAAAGCTTGATTCGACTCAGTTCGAAGCTGAGTTCGAGCTGAGTCGAGCTGATTTTTTGAGCTCGAAAATGAGTTCGAGTCGAGTTCGAGCTAGCCCCAGCTTGACTCGACTCAGATCAAACCCAACTCGAATCGAACTCGGATCAAACCAGTTCGGTGACTCGGTTACTTTGATATTGATGTTGCTCACCAAGTGTTTGATGAAATGACTCAACGAAGTGTGGCTGGTGGCAAGGAAGGTATGTATATGAAACAAATATCCTTTTTTTCTTGATTTTTATGTTGCTTAGAAGGTGTTTGATAACATACCTATAAAACCACTGCTGTTGTTTTACATACAGCGAGATTTTGAAGGTGTAGTCCATGTGTTTGTGAAAATGCTGCACAGGCGAACTCGGCTCGAACTGGGCTGAACTGCTAACCGAACCGAGCCGAGCTGGCTAGTCTGCTCGAGGACCAAGCCGAGCCGAGTTCGAGTTGGGGTCAGCTAGTGGTCGAGCTGAGTCGAGCTGAGGCCAGCTCGACTCAGTGTACACCCCTAGTCCGACATAAGTCATGGATTAGCCTGATTTTTGGGCCCATGGCTAAACATGGGAGGGTGCGCATGATGGTTGGAGTGGATGTCATCAACATGTCAAGGTGGGGCCCATAAAGGTGTTGCACTGGATAATTTCATGATGCGCGTGCAGAGAGAGAGAGAGAGAGAGAGAGAGGGGATCATTGAGTATGGAAATCCTAACCATCCCATCCATGGCTTAAGGATGGACTGGATCATTGGATCTGTGTGATTTTTACATTGTAGCCCCTGAAATGTGTTTTGGACTTAACAGAAGGTTCAAATCGAACGATTTCACTGTCCAAATGACCCAATGCAACTAGGAGCAATGTGACTTATAGTGCTCCAAGAGCATTGAAGCATTTCTCATATATATACGTACAAGCATGGTTTGGAGTATTCCCGATATTATTGAAATATCCTAGATATTATCCGTATCTCCAGCTCAGTGATACCACAAAAGCTGGTAGTGATACCGATAACACCGATAGTCTCAGAAATTCTAGGTATCGAGGATGTATTGCCAATATTTTTGATCGTGTAAATTCAGGCGTCGCTTGTATTGCCAATGTATTGATATCACCAATATTTTCAACTATGTAAATTTCATGTGGCACTTGTATCGCCAATGTATCAACGACGTTTCGATTATATTGCCAATGTATTGATCTCGCCAAAAATATGCTTATAAAAAAAATTCCATTTCAAAAATTTTATGGGCGCATGGTTGTATGCAATGTTCAAATTATTGACTATAATATCGATCATATTGCAATATTATTGTTATT
This sequence comes from Magnolia changhungtana, assembly GCA_030180095.1. Classification (NCBI taxonomy): domain Eukaryota; kingdom Viridiplantae; phylum Streptophyta; class Magnoliopsida; order Magnoliales; family Magnoliaceae; genus Magnolia; species Magnolia changhungtana. The sequence goes on from JASAUF010000042.1 coordinate 498,704, forward strand.
GCAACATGGACAATATCGAGACTACAATCTTTTGTTTCCTTTCCAGATGTCGACGATTTCTTGGCAAAATATCTTGTGTTGTTGATATTCTGAAATATCGATGGATGTTTGGATGAAAGGTTGGATGGTTGGATGGATAGATGTGATGGATGGGATGGTTGGATTGGTTTCTTACGACAACACATGCTTTTAGGCTCCCATTAAATGGAAGCTTATTATGTACGCATTTTTTTTTCGCAAAATTTTTTTAATTACTAAATTTGCAAATATGTGTATTTCAGCATCTCCCGAAGTTTAGCTGGAAAATTCCACCGTTTTCCCCATGTTCCCCCAATGTTTTCCTGCATTTCTAGTTATCGGCGATATTGATATTGTTTCCGTATCCCTGGCCAACGAAACTTGTAGCAATACCGATACTTCAAACACCGCATACATTTATATATACATGTGTATATATGTATGCAATGTCCACACACAACTAGCAGATGTCCAGCTAGTTAGTGTGTGGGGCCCACCATGGTGTTTGTATGACATCTCGCTTGTCCAGCAAGGTTGTCCCATCATGAAAATGGGAGGCCCAAAAATCAGGCTGAGCCAACTATCAGGTGGGGCACACCACAAAAAACCATTAACAACCACCCAAAAACTCCACATTCACGTGGGGCATCCCATTTTCATAGTTGGATCGACTTGATTTCTGGGCATCCCATTTTCATGGTGGGACAACCTTGCTGGATAGGCGAGATGTCATGCAAATACCATGGTGGGCCCCACATGGGTTCAGTGCAAAAGTTAAACTAAGCACTCAACACAAAATATAGGGCTGCCAAGGGGTAGGGTACTGGTAGACCAAGTAAGGGAATTTGGATTCAGGTCTTCTCTTGTTAAGATATGAATACTGTATATGAGGTATTCACTGAGGTCCTGTCATGTCTGATTTTGAGCAATTAGGATTTGGGATATGGGGTTTGGATCCTGACTTCGGTTCATGTCCAGATCTTGGTTCTGTTCCATACTATAAACATGCATTTTTTTTGCTTTTCTGAACGTTTAATTTTATTTATTTATTATTATTATTATTTGTTTTTTGAACGAAAGATATAATTAAATAAATGTTGAAGCTCCCAAAAAATAAAAATCATATATTGTGCTAACCGACCTGATTGATTTCTAATTGAATTCAAATTCGTGGACTCGAATTCGACCTGATTAGTAATCGGGCCCAAAATCTGGATTGAAACCTGATTAAGTCCAGTTGGGTACTTATCACCGATATAAGTAGTCATTGATAGCATCGTTCTAAACAATGTTCAAAGTATTGGTATCTCACCCTTGGGATATTGAACTATCGTGGGAAACATCAGGAATTACTGCATGTATCACAATCTGAGGGAAACTTTTGGAAAATTGTGGAAATTTTCAGTGAAACTTTAGGAGATGTTTAAAGACACATGATTTCACATTTAGAACTCAAAACATTTAAACATTGTTTAGAACGATGCTCTGTGCGTGCGTGCATGTGTGTGTGTGATTATTAAAATGATACAACCAAGTTGCCACAAGGAGTGTTGTTGACTTGTTTTGCCAAGAGCTTGATAGGCAAGTGATAAAACACAAACAATACAACCAAGTTGCCACAAGGAGTATTGTTGACTTGTTTTGCTAAGAGCTTGATAGGTAGGCAATAGAGCAAAATCTTCTAAGGAAGAAGACGTGACAAGGGAGTAATAGTGTGAATGATTAAAAGTCACTTCCATGATTGAAAGATACAAAGAAAATGATAGGTGAAGTAGCGAAGATTAATCGAGAGAAACCAATTTCATTAGGTTCTCTATGTGGAAAATACAAGAGGGAAATATTCACTAAACATCACAAATATCATGAGACATTGCAGGTATTGTGACACATCGACATGTGTCGAGTGTCGACAATATTAATCTCATTGATTGATTGGATTTTTCATATTCCAAGACGGCATAGTATCGCTGACCAGCAATACTGAAAATATTGGCCAATATCGTCATTACATTGAACACTTGTTCTAAATATTGCCAGAAATCGATCCCTCCGGATAGTTTGGTGCATAACTAGCTTAATTGCCTTAGCTTTTAGTTTTGATTTTTTACAGTGTTTGAATGGTTTCGAAATGTTATTTGATTCCATTTGAATGACCATATACACATAATCATGGTTTGATTCAATTGAGTGATCTTGAATTCTGATTTGATACCTTTTAATGGTTTTGTAGAAAATTTAAACGGTTTAAGTGGAATGATATTTTTTTCGGGGGAAATTTTTGAGGAATGTGACTTTCAGGAACTTCTAAGCAACTACAATACTCAGTAATGTTAAAACTAGTTATATTAGCTTGTGTTAAGATTAGTTATTGGGCTAAAACTCATAAAAACATCAACATGGATCTCTATGCACCATGTATGATAGAAAACACATTGAAATGAAGAAAATTTGCTCTTGGAGCCTCCAGCCGTGTCCCTAGGCATTGCCTAGTGCCTTGGATGTTCCTGGGACTCTTGCACCTTGAGTGCGCCTATAATCTTCTGTGGAGCTACAGGCCCTAACTCATAATCTAAATGCTGAGCTCTGTAGCAGGAGCCTGTAATCCTAACTTGGGCGCTAAGGTGGTGGATGGATGGTTGCCTCTGCCCAACTGGGTAGAGTCCAATCTGTGTTGCTGACTTGCCGGGTCAAAGTTGGGCAGCCGAATCACGTTACTTGGGTGCAGGCTTCTACATCTTTTTCTTTGAGAGGGACCATGTCAGACAGGCTTCACAGTTTTGCTGGTCCTGAGAAATCTTCAACACCCAAATTTGCTACTTTGCATGTGAGCATGTGGTAGGCTGATGTTTTTAATTTTCTACAATGACCATGCAATATTAGTTGTTGTATTCAACTTCTGCTCCCCCTTTGCAGCGAAGACTATAAAGTAGATCTTCTCACCAAAGCACTCGCTTGACTCAAAAAGGGAGCGTCCTGTCTTTTTGATGGACAAGCAGTCAATTCAATAGTGTTTACGGAACGTCGACTCAAAAAGGGCCTCTTAGATCTCTATGCTTCAGCTTGAGGGGGAGTGTGAAAGACATTCTTGTACAGCTCACTTGCCTATCATCTTTTTCGTGGAGTTCGTCATTTATTGCCAGATGTGAGATGACCACAAGTATCTTTTTTATAGTGGTCTTACCATTAAAGGGACATTTTTTTTCTCAGCACACACATACATGGTGTCTTATGAACCTGGTACTGGAAGACTGAGGTTTTTCAGTATTTTGTATCAGCTGTATCTCGTTTTAGCTTTTATTGGAGTATGGCAGTCACATTCTGTAGGAAAATTATATTTCCTGTCAGATATGGTGACGCGCGATTTTGCAGATTGAATATCCTGAAATTGAAGGCCTAGCGAAGCCGTGACATTGGTTTATGTCATCCTTTGAGCAGGTAATATGATTTTGTTATTGCGAATTCAATTCTATGGACTTATGTTCCCACTTCCCACCATGCCATGTTGGGGATAAAGTAGTCTGTCTGGCCCAGCCCAGCTTGTGTCCAACCCTGCTTTGGTCTGGTTTTGTTCAGTATTCTTGAGTCTCAATAGCTAATTGGGTAGGGCCTGGGTTTGGATAATGCCTGACATTACCACCCGGGTTGCCCGGACTTATCTAATGCTATCACGATGGCATGTGGATATCTAGCTAGCTGTGCTGGTCTTCAGCCTAGATTCTTTATTAGTGGGCTGAGCTGGCGAGGACTCAGGTATTTAGCTTATGGGATAGGCCTGGACAGGCCTCAGCTGGCCACCCCGGCCATTTATCCCAGTGCCAAATAATTGGCTGAGTGCACACTCATTTAGCAAGTCATGCCATTGCATGTGAACCAACAGTGTAAACTCATGCTAATGTGTTTCTCGCAGAGGAAAGAGATACCGGGATCTTCTGTTTGCTGCCGAGCATTTCTATGTCGCATGTTCCATTTCAATTGTAGACCATACTTGTTCATGAGTCTATGTATTTACTTCCAAGTTCTTCTCATGCTGGGATCCAGATTCCAAAATTTTCATGGTCTGTCTAAATTCTTTCACATTGGGATCGAGATTCTAAAATGTTCAGTCTGTCTAATCTCATCTTCACTCTCATGAGAAATAGTGCAGGTTATATGAAATACTAAAATTTAAATCCTACCCCTCTCGTCATGTGCTAAATATGGCATGGCATTCAACATTTGGGCTGTTTTCATCAGGCGGGCCCCACACTCTTATCTTCTGTGGTAAAAGTCCAGTTATGTGGGCATTGCATGGAATTGGACAGTTAAAAAAGATTGATCAACGGTCCCCATTTGACATTCACACGTTGCCCTCCTGGATTGGTGTAGTTCGGGCTAAGATAGCACATAAACAGTGGGGCCCACCTGAACTGCTGCTTGGATCTCACATAGAAGTGCAGGGACAATACTTGAAACTCTTCTCCCATGTGAAGCCTGTTGATTGATGTCTTAAATCTGTAAATCAACAGGTCTGTCAATGGTAGCTCGACGCCATCGAGCAGACTTCGATGCCATCGAAGGCTGCTCGATGCCATTGGAAAAATTCAGAAAATCCATGTTTTATCGCTGGAATGTTTTGGTGTTTAGTTCAATAACATTGAAGATATTCCATGCCATTGACAGTATGTCGATGCCATCGAAGTGCCATCAAACGATCGCGCAAAATTACGCAGAGCCGTGTAAGTGTGGGATTTGTTTCCCATTTCGATTGTGATTATCATAAAGGCTATATATATGTGTGTAATCGGGAATAGGGTGCATCTCAGGGCTTTCTAAGGGCCTGTTTGATTTTTGAAGTAAATGGTAATTACTTGGTAGATCAATAATAATTACTTGCCAGGTAATTACCCCATCGTTTCCTGCGCCTATGTTGACGGCATAGCTTTTTGGCGATAAAATCGAGGATGGCTGCCAAATGAATATAGGGCCCACTGTGATGTACGTGATGTATCAACACCGTTCATCCTATACGTCAGCCTCATTTAGGCTATGAACCCGAAAATGAGGCAGATCCAAAGCTCCAGTGGACCACACCACAGGAAACAGTGGAAATTTAATGGTTGCCGTATAAAAAAATTTGTCGCCCTTAGAAGTTTTGGCTGAAGCTGATATTTGTGTTTACCCCTTATCAATGTTTTTATGACCTCATGAACAGGTTAGATGACAAATAAACATTAATGTGGGCCCAATAAACAAAATAACTTTTAATGGCGGACGTTTAAGGCCATTGTTTCCTGTGATATGAGCCACTTGAGCATTGCATTTGTCTCAATTTTGGATTTAAGCCCTTATATCTTCTGATAAAACAGATGGACGGTGTGGATATGTCATGCACATCACAGTGGGGTCCACAAATGCAAGTCAGCTTTTTCGGACCAATTTTCGAGGTGAAAATGCATTTGAAATTTCAAACAGGGGAAAAGGTAGTAATGACCTTTGTCAAGGGTATTTCCCTATTCCCTTGAAATCAAACAGGCCCTAATTTGTTCCAAAGGATTGCAAGGCCTTGTAAGGGAGATTCGAGGCTTGTTCGAATCAGGTAATCTCTCTCTTGTAATTTTCTGCTTTCATAGTGCATTGCCGTTGCTTTATGCTGTGGTTTTTTTTTTTTTTCCCGCAAGGGTTTTTCCACGTTAAATTCGGAGTGTATGTGATTGGACTTGGTTGTGCGATTGGAATACTTTACTTGATCCATCTCTGTGTGCTTCCGCGGTCCCCCAACAAAGCCTTAGTACCAGTATACTCTTATTGTATGTTTTGGATTTAGTTGATTTGCAATTACAAAATGTGTTATTTCTGAGTGGGGATACATGGGCTTAATTGACAGGTGCAATTGTATTTCAAAACCAAACTGCCTGAACCCAAAAACCCCCAGGGAGCACCTACACCGGCTGCCAATGACACATCAGCTCCTGGGGTTCCTCCCAGGCCATTGCCTCCACCACCTCAAGCCCCGCAACCACCACCTCCACCACCACAAGGACTGCCACCCAGTGCCCCTGTTGTGAATTCCTCTAGAGGCCCACCAACTCTGATGCCTAGTTCTGCGCTGTCTATGGGTGGCCCGTCACCGCCTCTCCTGTCGATTCCAAATGGCCCTCCACATCCCATGCCTCTTGGAGGCCTGCCACCCCCACCACTTGGGAGCAGTGCTAACTGCTATGGCGAATTTTACACCTGCCCCTCAGATGGGTCGTCCACCGTTGATGCTGCCACCACAAGGTTTTCCAAACCAGAAAATTCAGGGCCAAGGGATGCAACCATCCCCACCACCTCCTGACATGCCCCATCAGATTCTAAGGCTGTCAGCATCATTTGTAAGCATCTCATCAATTTTTCTGGAAAGCCATTTGCTGACAGTAGCTATCAAAACTTGCTAGAGATCCACATGAATGTCAGTAATTTTGCAATTGCTAGTTGAGATGTTTGCAGATATTAGTTTTGATTATCAATATTAAGTTTGCCATTCTGTGTTTGCTAACTTCTCAGTTTTAAAGATGCAATGCAACTAATTGCAAAATAATGTTGTTACCTGTAGTTAGAAACTATGTGTGATCTTTTCTTCATCATCAGCTGTTGTTCTAGAGGAATGATTAGTATATTTTTTCTGCACTATTCTCCCACATGTGGCCATGCATCAACTTGTGTGATCCAAGTAGATCATTAGGCAGGTTCACCATGCAGATAGCCTAAGAACTAGGTTGTTCTGATTTTTTTTTCTTTCTCTTCGATAGGTAGGTTGTTCTGTTCTTCAGCTGGGCCAAACATGTGAAGTGATTCGACAGTCAAGAGAAATTAACCAAGGTTGGCATTCAGCCTCCATGTATCCAAGATTAGATCATCCTCATTTTTGTGACAACGATCTACATGGTGGGACCCACTTGATGAGCACATCACATGTTGCACGTGTGCCACATTGCTGCATGAGAGGCAGGTACTACAAGGATCAATAGAGTGCACTTGGCATTGCATTCAGCATTCCTCGATGTTCCATGCTATTAACGATGAATAATTTAATAAGAGCCTGGAACAAATGCTTCGAACGATTATAAATCATGCATTTGACGAGATTCAGTCAAATCTTTGTTGGTTGATGCTTGTTCACCACCTTTCATTAAATGGTGGCAACTCATCCATGATGCAAATTGCATGATGCAGGTCAATTCAAGGTATTCCGTAACCATAACGGTGGCCATAATGGCCACCACCGCTACCTTTACGATACAAGCTGTAATGGTTGTTACGACCCCCATAACGGTCATTACAGTCTCTCTCTCTCTCTCTCTCTCTCTCTCTCTCTCTCTCTCTCTCTCTTTATTTTTTTAATTGAGAATAAAAAATAAAAAAATGAAAAACCTATATCGGTTCCGTAATGGATGGTTACATCCTCTACCACGTCATGGGTCATTATGGAGGCTGTAACGGCCTTTACAGCTCTTTTTTTTTTTTTTTTTTTCCCGTAATGGCCGATACGACCCCGTAACGTGTAACGGTTGCCACTGTTACCTTAACGTGACGGACGTTACAGCACACCATAGGTCAATTGCATATTAAAAAATAAAAGAAAAGAAAAGAAAAGAAAAGAAAAGAAAAAAAAAAGGGTCCATTAAGATATTCTAGGCCTAACGTGGATGGAGCAAAGACTGATAAGTATGCTGATTAGATGATCCTAAGGGCCTGTTTGGTTGCTAATAAAAAGAGTTCATCTCATTTTATTTAATCATCACTATGTATTAGAAATCAATTTTTATTTTTATTTATTTTTTGCTAGGGATTAAAAATACTAGGGTGTTGTGGAGAGAAGGGAAGAGAGTAAATACATACCAGCAAGCAATAAAAAATACTAATGTTCTTCCTCTTCTTCATCTTCTTCTCCTTCGTCACCAAAGAGAGTGAGAGAAACCTATTGAGTTAGAGATTCACATATTCAAAGAGAGATTGATAGAGAGATTGGTGGAGGTTGAGAGACTCAAAAGAGAGGGATGGGTAGGAGGATGGGAGGGTGCGGGTGGCAAAATTGATAAGCACAATTTTTTATTCTGAAAATTCCCTTCTTCAAATATCTTAATTACGTTATATCTAAACAAATTTTGAAGGACACACCCATCTCTAGACCTAATTGCAGGGAAAAAATGTTCACATGCTATTAGCATTATATATTGTAGAGATAACCACCAATTTATATAATTATAGAATCATACACCTAATTAGGATTAAATAAAATGAGATGAAGTCATTTTAAAGTGGCAACCAAATGGACCCGAAGCATCTGAATTCAACTGCTGAATCTGGACAGGTGACCATCTCTTTTTCAACTGTATGTTTGATTCTCATTAGATGGCCGTTAGGATTGTCCGGTCACTATATTTTCAGGGTTGTTCCATCCACAGGGGCCCTGCAATTGGATATTTTAGATTTAAATGCGATATCAGTGGGGTTGAGTTGCTACCATTGACTAAATAGTGATGAATGCACAACATGGTGGAACAGATTTGACCTGGTATATTTTCTTTGGTTAGTGAACTGTACATGTGGGGCCCATTGTTTTGTGATCCACAACATTCCTCTGGTTGGGCCCATCAATGAGTATTCAACATCCCCCAAATCCATTGGATGACTCTAGCCACCGACAGATTATTTCCTATTGAATGAAAACTGTCTGCTGCTAATTTACAGGCACAAGTCAGAAGGTTGGGGCTCCTCTCTGGAGGATTTTGCCGTATGGCCCATCCACCATGAGGAACATTTGCTGTGGATCACTGAATAATGGGCCCCAAGCATATGATTCTTAAAAAAAAAAAAAAAAAAAAAAAAAAAGGAGAGAAGAAAAGAAAAGACAAGGCAGCAGCTTGTTTGGCAGCGCCTTCCACTCTCTTTTAAGGTGATACCTCACTTGTTGTTTAGTTGTTGTTGTTCCATGTTCGTTCCATGTTCTTAGAAATTTCTTGCCATGTATTCCCTAGAGAAATATGTTTTCTCAAAATTGTGAATGGAGGAATACTCAGCTCCAGGTGAAGGTGAGGACCACATGGTGTCCAGCCATTCAATTTCGACCACAGGAGTACTCTTGCATATGAACTGTTAATATTTTCTTGTGTCCATTTTTTTTTTTCATTATACAGGTGGTGGTCCGCACAATCCCTCATCAGCCTGGATTTCTTTGAAGGTATGTCACAATTACATGTCCAATGCTTAGATCCTGCACACTTTCGATAGTTTGAAAACCTGAAAACTAAACCTAACCCGAATTGAAAATGGTATGTATTATTTAATATTGTTAATACTAGAATAGTAGTGGACCTGAGATTGGTGCCTACCTAAGCCAAATTTGAAATGGTATGTATTATTTAATAGTTTGGCAGAGTATGATGCTTGAGATGCAGGCACTTGGAAATTGGGCACTTGGAAATTGTACATATGGCATAAAATTGTGAAACCTATGGTTGCTAATTCACACTCCCAAAATCGAATTGGTTGAGCAATCCTAACCTCTTAAACACTTAAAATAAGACAACTAGATATTTTCATTTTTTTAGAACTGTCCAACAAGGTATTTTGTATCCATTACAATATGGTCGTAAAGGCCGATATGTATAGGTAATGGCTGTGACCATTGCGTGATATGGGAGTGAAACGATGCAGTTGGTTTTTTTTGGGACCGTACAATGGTGAGAAAATGGCCACCTTTTTTCTATTTAAATTCATTTTTCTTCTCATTTTTTCACTTTTCTCATTTCAAAAACTCTCATAGATCATACTACAGCAAATTTCAACTACTCTTACTATAGTTTAGGATTAAAACCATATATTGAAGCGATTTGAGCAAATAGAAGCTCCAAAGGCTATTTTTTCAAAAAAAATTCAAAAAGTTCTATTTATGTTTTTTTTTTTTCCCGATTTCTAGTTCTAATGCTTGATTATGATGTGTAGACATTAGATGCGTATAACCATGTTAATAAATTCAGCAGACAGTCTGATACAACACTCTCACTAAAGGGTGGACCGTTATGCTACCATAAACATATTCAAAATAAAAATAAATAAATACACATTTGGAATATTTAAATATTATGGATTTTTAGATATTTTTCTACATTTTTCAGGCAAAAATAAAATAAAATCAGTCGGGGGTCGTAATGGTCATTATGCCCCCCATTGACCGTTACAGGCACTACCCGTATCGGTAATGGTGGTGACCGTTAAGGCCACCATTACTGATGTGAAATACCTTGCCATCCAATAAATGTGCACCAATCTGATAGTTAGATGAATTGATAAGTGTAATGTTTGTATTTATGATTCAGCTAAACTGTTACCCACAATTTGGATAGTTCAATTTGAATAACTTGTATACCACATGCAATTTGTAAGTAATTCCTAAGTGCCCGCTTATCATCCATCCCCCCCTGCCAAAATATCATAGTTTTCCTCATATAGTGAAAGACAAGCTTTGATTTCTGCACCGTTGGTCTTAGGAGTTAAGAAGAGGACCTGGTCATCGCATCAAACAACTGTGGTTCACTGCTGCTTGCTACTGTATTTGTGGCCATTGTTTAGAGTGCCAGTATCGATTATTATCGCCAATATTTGAAAAAATATTGCTGACTAAGGGCAATATTGGAAAGAAGGATAGTTTTTCCTCAGTGAAATCTCTTTATATGCGGCGGACAGTCTAGTATGGCGTCTGGACAACGAAGGATAGATTTTTCTCAGTGAAATCAGTACGCGGCGGACAGTCTAGTATGGCGTCTGGACAAAAACGGAAAATTCTCAGTGAAATCTCTTTATAGTCATTTTGCCAGCAGCCCTCCTCCAATCGAAGGGACTTCGTTATATCATGGCTGGAAATACCAAGTCCCCCCCAAACTTGCGGTTTTTGGATGGTTGGTTGGCAAGGATAAGGCACTCACAGTCACAGTTGATAATCTGAGAAAGAGGGTTATGATCATCACTAACATCTGTTTATGCTGCATGGCTAAAGAAGAAACGGTGGATCATCTCTTTATCCATTGGCAGTTCACATATCAAATTTGGATCACAATTCTAGCCCGCTTTAAGGTCCCCTGGACCTTTCCGGAGTCAGCTAATGGCCTTCTTCAAGCCTGGCATGGAGTGAGGTGTGGGAAGCATAGATCAAAGCTATGGAGAATGTCCCTTCTGGCCGTTTAGTGGACCGTGTGGGAAGAAAGGAATGGAAGATGCTTTAATGACACTTTTAAATCAGTCGAGGCTACGATTCTTAGGGTGACTCATCTATTAGTCAAATGGGCTTCTTCAACTGATAAATTTCAGGATTGTAACTTACTCTTTTTAGGAGATTAGATGGTCGGCTATCTTAGAAGACCAGCTTCATCTTTCTCTGTTTTCTCCTCTTTTTCAATAAAATTATCTTGTTATCCATTTTTTTAATTTTTTTTTAAGGATAGATTTTTCAATAAAACCTGAGGAGATTAAAGTACACATGTTTACCTGTGTAGGAAACAAAATATTGCAAATACACACACATAATGAGTTTTGGTTTAGGGGCCTAAATTATGTGTTGTGAAGAAAAAAGAAAAAAAAAGAAATAGTGCATTTATGACCTAAATGGATTCATATCATTGAAATACCATACATCCATTCATCCATCCATACGATGAGTTCATAATCTCGCTAGAAACATCATTTAAAGGTTTTTCTAAAACAAAACAACATCCCATCCATCCATCCATCCATCCATCAGACATTCACAAAACATATTTGATTGGCCTGACTGGCAGTTGACCATTGTCTGTGCATTTTTCACATTGGTGGAAATCTAATTTCTGCTGGCAAAAATTGAATTCTTGTCAATGCTCTATTGTCCAGTGGTTGGCTTCCTCCCTTATCATCCCTTTAAACGACAGCCATGGTAGCTGTTGAATTCATTTTTCACTCTTTTCTTTTTGTCCTTCCCTATTTCCCCTCATTTATTTATTTTCATTTCCCTCTCCATCATCTCCATCTTCCTTCTTCCTTCATCTTCACTACCAACTTTCTTCCTCTTGTGAGCTCTTCCCATCCTTTAAAACCACAATTCATTTTGGGCCGTGCATGATCCTTGCTATTCATTTTTCTTCTATAAGGTAATTGTTTTTTAATCTCTCTCTCTCTCTCTCTCTCTCTCTCTCTCTCTCTCTCTCTTTTCTTTCGAATGATGTCATGGTTGTCCAGATTAGTCTCGATTCTGGCTCTTCGGGGCAAATCCGAACTGTTGGAATTGATGGGGGTGTCCTTAGGCATGTGTAGGAACTTAGTTTGGTGAGAAATGCTCTCCACAATCTCCTGATCTGATCAGATTGCCTGTGGGCCCCATCACGGCTGGTCAAAAAAATTTTTAGGCCCTTTTGGGGTGGGCTCAATGTAGCCCCTTTATCATTTCAAGTGGGCCTCTTTTTCGATGATCAGACCTTTGTCAGGTGGATCTAGACCATTGAAAATGAGGGAGATGAAAAGTTCAAGTGGGCTACACGATAGGAAACAAATGGATGGAAATGCTGACAGTTGAAATATTCCCTGGTGTTTACATGCCATCCAACCGTTCATCAGGTGAAGAGAAAATAGAAACGTGGGCCTGATACAAACTTCTCTGGCAGCAAAGAAGGATTTAGTGGTGTGGGCTTTTTTAGTTTTGGATCTTCTCATGGTTGGAAATGACCTGGCGAAACGATGGGTGCAGTCGGCCCGAACACTGCGAGTTACACCAAGTGGCGTAGGATGTAGATTGGGTACTAACCCCACCTGTTCATAGCCTCTGAGGGGCCGCCATGATCTTATAGGTTTTATCCACACCATCCATTGATTTTATCATATCCTTTTAGGGTGCAAGCCCAAAAATGAGTCAGAACCAAGGCTCAAGTGGACCACACCACAGGAAGCCCACCGTAATGGTTAATTGCCATCCAACCTGTTCATAAGGTCACATAGACCTGGATTACAAATAACAGCTTAGATCCAAAACTTCTGTGGGCCCTGAAAAGTTTTCAACGGTTGGTGTTTAATCCCCACTGTGTGGTCCACTGGAGCATAGATGGACGGTGTGGATAAAACCCATACTTTATGATGGTCCCTTAGAGCCGTTCCTAGCTAGGGCCGGGCAAGGGTAGTACCCAACTTCCGTCCATCCCAATCACCAGAAATTGGCTCATTGTGCCTAGTCCTGGGTGCGTTTGAAGAATCACTTGTAAAACTAACGTTGGAAATTTAGCCACGTAGATATCCTCTGGTGTAAGAATAATCGAGACCACATTCCATGGTTCTTGAAATGTATGAATGGATTAGATGGTCCACCTCATGGGAAGCTCCAATGAGGTCGAGCTCTGTGGGCCCGACCATGATGTATGCTGGACATCCACACCGTGCATTTGGTGGATCCCCTTAGGTTATGAGATGTACTAAAAAATCAGCCGTATCTGAAACTCGGGTGGGAAATCATGTCTACAACATCTAAAAGCACTGGTTGAGGGCTGCCTACCTGTTGGAATGTCTGAAATTTAGTGTAACCCTTCATCTAAGTGGGACACACATAACAATAGGCCCCACAAAACTTGACTTAATAGGAAGCTCTATGGTGGCCCTGAGAGGTTCCTTAGGGTGCATGTCTTCATTCCTAATATTTTGGCTTACTTGAGTTTTGGATGAGTCTAATAATTCGACAAATATATTAACATGATGTGCTACAACCAAATGGATGTCACATTAACATAAACATGTTGCTCACACATTTTGAACGTACCTTCAAGTCGAAGATAATGATTCATCTCTCTTCTTGTAAAACCAAATGAAAATAACTGAAGGGAGAGTTACAGAAACGACTGTTTTAAGACATCAATTCCAAAAAAATAAAAATAAAAATAAAAAAGAACTATATGAGATTATATCATGGACTTGGCAATGGTGCTGCTAGAAAAGCTACGTGAACCTCACCACGACAGATGTGTTTTATCTATGTTGATCATCTATGGTACATTTTATAGCATGAGCCCAAAAGTAAGATAGATCCAAATCTCAAGTGGACCATATCATGGGAGACCTAGATTGAACACCCACGACTAAAAACTTCATGTGGTCCACTGTAATGTTTATTTACCATCCAACCTATCGATTAGGTTACACAGACTTGGATGAAGGGGAAATACAAATATCAATTTGATGCAAAACTTTTAGAAGTCCTAAAAAGTTTTTAAAGGTGGCGATCAATCAATGTTGTTTCATATAGTGTGGTCCACTAGAGTATGTGGTCCACATAGCTTTTAGAGCAGCACACAGTATTAAGGTGAATGTTGTGTGCTATATGCCGTGGATGATTTAGTCAGGTTGGACCCCCGGAGGACCCAGGCTTTCTAAAGTACTTCAATCTGAAGGAGCTCTATCGGTGTCAATGGATAAGCCCTATTGCTTCATCATCAAGTTCCATCGAGTGTTTTCCGTGGGGCCTACCTCAATGTGTTGTTTATCTAACTTGTCCATCCATTTTCTAATTCATTTGGGCCCAAAAATGAAGATTATCTAAATATGAGGTGGACCACACCGCAGTAAATGATAGTGATTGACTCTTTAAAAAAAAATTGTAGGCAACAAAAGTTTTGGTTCAAGCTGATATGTTTCCCCTTCACCTAGGTCTATGTCACATCGTCAACAGGTTCGATGGCAACCAAACATTAAGATGGACCCTACAAAGTTTTTAATGGTGGGTGTTCTATGATAATTATTTCCTCTAATGTGGTTCACTTGAATTTGGATATGTTTAATTTTTTTTGACCATGCCCTTAAGTGAGCTGAAAAAAAAATGTATGGATGGTGTGAATATACAACACATACATTGAGGTGGGCCACAAGGAAAAGATACCGAACTTCATTTTAAGGCATGATTTGAAAAATGAAGCAGATAAAAATCTTAAAGTACACCACACCATAGGAAGCCGTGGTGATTGGACTCTTACCATTAAAAACTTCCAAGTGCTTACCATAAATTTTCTTTGTCATCTAGCTTAATAAGATCACCCAGAACCAGAAGAAGGTAAAAAACAAAATATTAACTTGATCCAAAACTTCCTGTGGCCCACAAGATATTTTTAATGGTCAATCACCACTATTTCTCTAGTGTTGTCCACCTAAAATTTAGATATACTTTTATTTTCATCTCATGCCTTAAAATTAAATGAAAAAAATGGATGGACGGCGTGAATGTACTACAAGTACATCATGATAGGCCTCACGGCTAGGGTCATACTGTGTTGGGTGAGGTCGGTGCCGCACCTAATACACTCTCGCCCCCTTCATATGTAGCCAAGTCCAGCTAGGATAGAAAACGGGCTTAAATTTTAGGCCGGAGCCCGTTCCATGGCAGGTACACCTGACCTGAGTCAGCCCGGCCCACTGAAAACCCTAAAATGGACCGGATTAGGTGCAGCCATAGCAACATCCAAGACGGTGCGGTCCTTACTGTGGGCCCAGATGGATGTATGTGTTATATATATCAACACCGTCTATCCGATTTCCCAAATCATTTTATGGCATTAGCTAAAAAATTTGAAGCAGATCCAAATCAAAGATGGACCATACTATAAGAAATAATGGTGATTGAATTTCTTACCATTAAAAACTTCCTGGGGCCCATTTAATGTTTACCTAATGTTTATTTATCATCCGAACTGTTGATAAGGTAACATAAACGTAGATGAAGGGATAAAATAATTATTAGCTTGATCTAAAGCTTTTGTGTCCCTTTGTGAATTGTATATGGTCAATCACCACTTTTTCCTATGGTATAGTCCACTTGAGGTTTGGATGTGATTAAGTTTTTGTATCTTACCGTAAAATAATATGGTGAAACTGATGGACGGTGTAGATATAGAATACATGTATCAAGGTGGGCCCCACTGTAAGTGCCGTACCATCTGGGGTGAGTCCTACGCCGCACCTAATCCGCTCTACCTACAAAACCACAGCGATTTCGCCCCTTTCTAAAGAACGCGGATTTCCGAAGCCCGTGATAAAATCGAGCAGGTCGAAGCTGTGCTGAGATCGATGCGGGCAACTCATCTCTTCTGCTGTGATTCGAACGATTCCGCTTACGTGATGTTGTATTCGGAGATCGAACGTATAAAGAAGAAGCTACTCGAGATCTCTTGGAGGAGGTCGGCCTACAGCGTTCACGATCTTGGCGAAGCTGGACAAGGAACAGGTTTTATGGGCGGAAGATCGCAAGAGCAGAGCCAAGCTTCTTTACCAGAAGAAACAAGAATCGTTGGTTTCTTTCAAAAAGATGTAGAAATCATGGTGGTGAGATTGATCGAGTGCGATTGTGAGGCTCGGCGATGCGTGGTTTCTGTAGTTGGAATGGGTGGTGTTGGAAAAACTAAAAGAACATTCTGCGATGGACATTGATCAACTTTGTATGCGGATAGCTAGATCTCGTCTCCACATGCTACGACTTTTAAAAGAAGCCGAGAGCTGGGAATTGTTTTGTAACGAAACATTCTTAGAACAAAATATCGGCTGCCTCCAATATAAATTGTGGAAAAATGTCATGGTCTACCTCTTGCAATTGTTGTCATAAGAGGTTAAATATTGGAAAGAAATTCTACTGTGAGAGTTAAAAGCTGCCGAATCCATGATATTATATGAGATCTCCCTATCTCAAAATCCAATAAAGAAAGATTTCTCAATGTCCATCATGCAGATAGATTCACTCTCTCCATGTAAAGCACGCCGGCTTGCTATTCATCATGGCATCTGTAAGCACACTTTTTAAAACTGCTCTGCTCCATACTTTCATTCCATTATAGTCTTTAGCTTAGACTTAGAAATGCTTGAAAGAATCAAGAGAAATTTCTTTACAAAGACTATCAACAAATCTCAAGAATATTAACTTTGAGCTATAAACATCTGTCCTTCAACTTAAAGTCATGCTTTCTCTTTCTTGGACTTTTTCTAGAAGATAAGTTATATGCCAGGAAATTAATTGAATTGTGGGTTGCAGAAGGACTGTTACGGTTCAGACGGGCCGAAACATTGGAGAAAGTTGCAGAAGATATCTTGGATGAGCTAATCCAAGAGGTTTAGTTCAAATAGTGGAAAGAATTTTAATTGGAGGAGTTAAAAGCTGCCAAATCCATGATGTTCTATGAGATCTCTCCATCTCAAAAGCCAAGGAAGAAAGATTTCTCGATGTCCAAATTCTCCCTCTCCATGTAAAGCACACCAACTTGCCATTCATCCTGACGTCTGGCATCTGTAAGTACACTTCTTTAAACTGTCATGCTCCATACCTTCATTCCATTATGTGCTTTAGCTTAGACTTAGAAATACTTTGAAATAATGAAGAGAAATTTCTTTACAAAGACTTTATACAAATCTCAAGAATATTAAGTTTGAGCTATGAATATTTGTCCTTTTAAGTTGAAGTCATGCTTTTTCTGTCTTGGACTTTTCTAGAAGACTGTGAGTTCTCCCCATAGGAAATTGATTGAATGATGGGTTGAAGAATGATTCTTATTGTTCAGTGTCCGAAATATTGGAGGAAGTTGTAGAAGATTGTCTGGAGGAGCTAATCCAAAGAGGTCTAGTTCAAATAGTGGAAAGAAATTCCACTGTGGGAGTTAAAAGTTGCCGAATCCATGATATTTTATGAGATCTCCCCATCTCAAAAGCCAAGGAAGAAAGATTTCTCAACATCCATGCAGACAGATTCACTCTCTCCATGTAAAGCATGCTGGCTTGTTATTCATCCTGGCATCCATATCCGTAAGTACACTTTTTAAAACTGCTCTGCTCCATACTTCCATTCCATTATGTGCTTCAACTTAGACTTAGAAATGGTTTGAAAGAATCAAGAGAAGTTTCTTTACAAATACTATCAACAAATCTCAAGAATATTAACTTTGAGCTATAAAAATTTGTCCTTCAACTTAAAGTCATGCTTTCTCTATCTTGGACTTTTTCTAGAAGACCAAGTTCTCCACCAGGAAATTAATTGAATTGTGGGTTGCAGAAGGATTATTACGGTTCAGAGTAGTCGAAACATTGGAGGAAGTTGCAGAAGATTGCTTGAGGGAGCTAATCCAAAGAGGTTTAGTTCAAATAGTGGAAAGAAATTTCATTGGGGGAGTTAAAAGCTGCATAATTCATGATATTCTATGAGATCTCTCAATCTCAAAAGCCAAGGAAGAAAGATTTCTCGATGTCCAGATTCCCTCTCTCCATGTAAAGCATACCAACTTGCTATTCATCTTGGCATCCGGCATTTGTGAGTACGTTTCTTTAAACTGTCATGCTCCATACCTTCATTCCATTATGTGCTTTAGCTTAGACTTAGAAATACTTTGAAAGAATCAAGAGAAATTTCTTTACCAAGACTTTCAAGTGTTAAGAATATTAAGTTTGAGCTATGCAGGTCTGTCCTTTTAACTTGAAGTCCTGCTTTCTCTTTCTTGGAGTTTTTCTAGAAGACTATGAGTTATCCACTAAGAAATTGATTGAATTGTGGGTTTTAGGAAGATTCTTACAGTTTAGAGTGGCCAGAATATTGGAGGAAGTTGAAGAAGAATGCTTGGAGGAGCTAATCCAAAGAGTTCTAGTTCAAATAGTGCAAAGAAATTCTAATGGGGGAATTAATAGTTGCCGAATCCATGATGTAGATCTCCCCATCTCAAAAGCTAAGGAAGAAAGATTTCTTGGCATCCATATGGGGACATATTCTCTCTCTTCATGTAAAGCACACCGACTTACTATTTATCCTGGCATCCATAAGTACACTTATTTACAGACACATCTTTAAACCATTGTGCTCAGTGTTATCAAAATTGTACAATTCATATCGTATCGTATGGGTCTTCGTACGATTCATATCATATTGTATGGGTCTACAATTTGAATCGAAATCGCAAATCCCAAATAATTGTATGATAATCGTATGAATCGTACGATAATTAGATTACATAAATGGGCAAAAAAATTAGTTGAAAAATCAAAATTTTAAAATTTTTACTCAATTTTTAATTCCTTCTTTGTACCCTTTTGCTCATAAAACATGAAAAAGGCCTCCCCTATCAAATATACCCTCATTTTTTTCCCTTTTGAGAGAGGTAGGGAGGCAAGAGGAGATTTAGGGATTTTGATATTAAAAAACCCAAAACAAAGACATCAATATACTATTTACAATGGAATTGAATGCCTTTTTTTCTAACATCATTCTACACTTAAGAAAGGTACACGAGAACAAAATTATTAAAGGACTCTTGTATGTTTTTTAAGGTAACTTTTTTTAAAAGACAACAAAAGAAAACAAAGGTAAAAGACAAGAATCCTTTAATATCATGATACGTATTCCAATTACCATATAATTTTCTCAATTGATAATATTATGTTATGCATTAATTTTTTGGTACATGTTGATGGGAAATGGATGATTAATGAGTTTTTAATCTTTTTTGATTTACTTATATTTTTTCATTTGTTTTTTACATGTATAATTTTAAAATCAGAAAAAATCTTACGATTTGCAATTCGA
Organism: Magnolia changhungtana; assembly: GCA_030180095.1. Taxonomy (NCBI): domain Eukaryota; kingdom Viridiplantae; phylum Streptophyta; class Magnoliopsida; order Magnoliales; family Magnoliaceae; genus Magnolia; species Magnolia changhungtana. The sequence goes on from JASAUF010000042.1 coordinate 518,289, forward strand.
TATGATTCAACCCCTTTTATGATTTGCGATATGATAACGATTTTGATAACATTGGTTGTGCTCCATATCTCCATTAATTTTACATACTAAACTCATGTACAATGGATATACACATATGTGGCAATTGGCCTTCTTTTAATCCGTTTGATGAGTTGAAATTGTATTGAACCTGACTTTCTCTGTCTTTCTTTTTTTAACATTAAATTTTTTTTTTTTTTTTTTGCTTGTTTCTTTGACCAAAATTTTTACCATGTATTTAAGGATCGAAATTTAAATAAACTGAGCTTCTCAACTGGGAGGGAGGGTAGACTAACTTGTGCGCCTGCGCACATATATATTAACTCGAGAAAATGTGATGCTACACAGGAGTACATAGATAACATTCACACGTACCATTATGTATTTTCTTACACTTCCCCTCAAGCTGGGCCATGGATATTGATCATGCCCAACTTGGAACTCATAGGAAGAAGATGATGCAAATTGGGCCACAACTTCCCCTCAAACACAACATGATTGGAAACGAGTCTTCAATTGCTTCTTCTCTTTATATTGTTCCTGCCAGTTGAATCTTCTCCTCAAATAGTAAGCCAAATAAACTCAACAACCATTGAGCCACTAAACCACCATTAATATGCAAAATCCTCTCATTGACACATGTACAAAACCGCACAAGTGAGTGAACTACACCCACAACTAATAACAAATCCCCCCCCCCCCCAAAAAAAAAAAAAAAAAAAAAAAAAATCAATGTTGGAGTAGATTCACATCGGTTCCATGATCGGGAGATATCTCCACTGCTGAAAAAAGAAAATCTTCACTGCGTGAAGGCTGATAATATCAGCTGCATGACTTCACAAACACAACAACAATCTTTAGATCAATCAGCTCTTTGATATCTTGCGTGGAAGAAGAAGGACGAATGGTGATGATTTCCTGAGTGGAACAAAGCAGGAGAGAGAATGGAGCGGTAGTATCTGTCGATCAGATATTACCACTCTGAATCAATGTAGAATGAAAAATAAGGAGATCAGAAATGGAGAAAAGAAGGAAGACGAGATGTTAGGGTGTCGGGGTGGAACTAAACTAAAGCAATCAACTAATCATCCTTTATTATAGTAAACTTATTTCTAATGAAACTAACTACAGTTGATGACAAAAACAAAGATGCCCAAGTGTGTCCACTTCAAAATGTTTCTTTTTTAATTCTTGCAAATATTAAATCTGAATCATGTGCGGACTTAACAATTAGGTTCATAAAAGTGAGGTATTCTGAATTTATTTATTTATTTATTTATTTATTATTGTTTTTTTAATTATTTTTTATTATTATTTTAAACAAACATGAAAGGTAGTTATCATTTTAGAAGAAGATTTGCAGTTTTTTTTTTCTTGATGATTGCTTGCATGGAGGATGTACAATTTCACAATAGCATGTTTGTTCTGAATTTTCTCGTGCTTAGCATAAGTACTGACCCGATTTTGTATCAGCTGTTAATCACTTGAATTAGATACTGCTTCAAAGATACAAAGGCAATGCTTTCTCCATTTCTATGTACTCTATTTTAGAGGGTTCCAATTGTTCTAATGCGGGATTGAAAATTTTCTTGGCATGTCCATCTTCTATAAGCTTTCTTTCCATAAAGCTTCTAAGGTTCATTTTAAAATCTAAAACTGAGTCTGAGGAGCCTTACATCCAAGCCACCGCTCCTGCTTTGGGATCTCGCACCTGATTGCTTGCGCTCAAACTTCCTGACATTTTAAGAGCAGCTGCATCCCTGCTCTGCACCAAGTCTACTTGCACGTGTTGTGCAAACACAAGTTTGAAACACGTGTTTTTTTTTCAATTCGGATATATTAACTTTTAAAAAAATAAAAATAAAAAATCACCCATGTTGAAAATTTTCGTAGTTGGATTGAAAATGATTTTATTATGGCATTTCCAGGATGGTGTTGACTATGCTTCTTTCTTTCAAATGATGGGATTTACACTTATTTTCTCGAGTACTGTGGCAAAATAGGAATCTAATTATGGTTTCTACTGGTGTTGTTTTATGTTTTAGGCTGGACGACTTGGACTCTAGATTATCCTTGGCGTCTTATACAAGCGGAATGAATAGATGCGGATTCAGTATTGAGGGGCTAGGTCATAAATCCAAAACCCCATCAAAATCCTTAGGAGAGGAGTGAAAAAAGGATCTGAAGGCTTAAGTCACTTGGTCGATCACTTAGCCTTGGGGTTTCTATTGCTGTGTTTCTGGAAGATCTCAAGGTCTCGGAGAAGAAGATATTTGTTCTCAAGATAAATTCCTTCATATAAGGAATAGGCTTTTTGTCATATCTTGTGTTCTTGCTGTTGGTGGATCCTTTGTTCTGGTATCTTCCAGTTGTCGATAAATAAATCAAATTGCCATAGTGCGAACTGTCATTGATGCTTTTTATGTTATTCGCATGGCTTTTCAATTCCGGACAGCTTAAATCACTCCATCTTGAGTTTTTGTAAGAGGTGAACTCGTGATAGGCCCTGTATTTGAGATGGTACTATATCATCAACTTTCTTGCTGTGCTATTGTTTTAGGTTGTTGTTTTCTTAATGTCACAGTAGTCTGCATTGCCTCTAGTTGCATACCTCCCCACACATCCTCATCACATACACCCACACCCACACCACATGTGCAGTCAATCCCATGATCTCAGTGTTGAAATAGAGGCTGTCTACCACTGAGCCATGGAGCCGGACCCTTGTAGTCTAAAATGGCTATTGCAAATTTTTTCCATACTTTCTAAAATTGTCTTATATAGTACCTTATTTCTTTATAATGTTGAAGTATCTCTTACCCGATACTTGTTAAGCCTCAAAATTAAATAATTAACAGGAAATGCTACCGTGAAGCATACATTTCTTTGATCTCTATGAAATACATTTCCTACAAGCAAGGGGGGCTGTCAACGGGCACTCGTTTCCATGGGTACCCGAGATCCCCGATTTGATTAAAACAGGTTTGTATTCTAAAAGTAGAGACCTATTCTAAAATTGGGCCGGGTTCACATCCATTCGAGTTAACCTGGTTAATGAGCGGGTTGGCTTGGTATTTATTATCTTTTACTTTTGACATTTGAGAAATAAACCAATAAAATGCAAAGGACATTGAGAAGTCACATAGAAAACCAAAATGACATATCAAAAGTGTCATTTTAGTGACAAGTTTTTGTCTTCAAGTGGAAGTTTTTGGTCGTATCAACAGGGCTTTCAAAATGAATTGACAACACGGCGACTCGGCCAACCTTTGTCCGTGCATGACTGGCTGCATATCTATGTTTTATTTTCTTTCCGAAGAAGAACCAAAACCCCCTTCACATTAGTTTTTCAGACTGATTGCCCCAGCCTTCTAGTTTTGCTCCACAGGGGAATGCTTGAACCCTTGACCTCGTGTTGAAACTTCAGAGAGTTTACTACTGATGCACAGCAAAACAAGTTGCTGTGCAAGCTCTACCCATTTACCAAGTTGCGTTAAGTATCAATGATAGTTCAATTTCTCTTTTTGATGTCTCTTTGAATCTCTCTTCAATGGGCCTTTCTTCTACAAATGCCCAGGCCTGATAATCATGTCCTACTGAATAAGTGGGCCACGCGGCTACGAAAGCAATGGACTGGAAACAAAGTCACCAACATACATATCATTGGTGCTTGACGAATGCTTCCACCATATTCTATGCCAAGGCATCTACATGGAGGAACCCACTTCAGGAATGACCTCAAAAAGTCACAAACATCACGAATGAATATTGGATTATATTGAGATTTTATTTATTATTTATCTTTGTGTGGATGTCGTAATATATATTTTTGATCCATGCCGTTTGTCTAACAACAGAGAATTTAATGTTTGACCCCTTCCTATTGAATATCGGAGCTCGTATTTTTCGAACCATTGGGTGGACCATTGATTGAAGGGTGTGGGTTGGCCATGTCGAATGTAAAATGGGCCCACCAAATCCTTGTACGGATCATTGATCCATGGCCTCACTAAGGTCCAAAACCTAATTAAGTAGACATCCTAAAAAAATCTCATGGATTGGACGATACTATTCGGCCAACTTGGTAGCGGTTAGGATCATTTATCTGACAGTTAAAAGGTCATTTCTACGTGATCTTTATATTCCATCCATACCGTTAAAAAGGTAATTTCTACGTGAAAACACAAAATCATTAACTTCATCCGAAACTCTATGGCCCCATGAATGCCAACGGTGGACATTCAATCCTCACTGTTTCATGTCTTGCGGTCCACTTGAGTTTTGGAACTGCCTCATTTTTAGGTCCATGTACTAACAGATCTGGAAAAACAGATGGGCTGGATTCCGGACGCGGCTTTCGCAGGAAGTTCCTGCGCTGAGAATCTAGGTGGCCCCCACCATGATGTTCGTGCGAAATCCACTCCGTCCATCCGTTTTCCGAGTTCATTTTAGGATGTGTGACAAAAAATGAGTTGTATTCAAGACCCAAAGTAGGCCACACGAGAGGAAAAAGTGTGACACCGTTGAAATATCTGCATCGCCACATAAGTTTTTTAATCAGTCTTAAGATCTTTTGTTTCCAAATCATCCAAGTGGGAATGACCTTATAAACGGTTTGGATAGCATATAAACATGAAGGTGGATCCGAAGAAAGTTTCAACGGTAGGCATTTCTTTCTCCAGTTTTCCCTATGGTGTGGCCCACTTGGGTCTTGGATCCAGCTCATTGTTGGTCGAATGTCCTAAAGTGAACTCGTAAAACTGATGGACGGGGTGGATTTCTCACCAAGTGGGCCCACCTAGATTCCCAGCGCAGGATCTTCCTGTCTGAAAGCCTTTCCCAGGAAATACGCCTCTCCCAATGGACGGGACGAGGATTTCCTGCGAAAGCCTTTAGCAGGAAGTTCCTGCGCTAGGAACCCAGGTGGGGTCCACTGTGATATTTGTGAGAAATCCTCCCCTCCCATCCGTTTTTTGAGTTCATTTCAGGACATGATACCAAAAATAAACCGTATCCAAAGCTCAAGTGGGCCGTACTAAAGGAAAATGTGGTTAGGTAAATTCCTACCGTTGAAACCTACCTGGGTTCCACAGTGATGTTTACATGCCATCCATACCGTTAATAACTTCATTCCTACTGGTATGAACTGAAATCACAAATATTAGTATGATTCAAAACTTCTATGGCCCACGAATATTTCAACTGTGCACGTTCAATTATCACATTTTCGGCCAACTTGAGCTCTTGAAAGGGTTCATTTTTGGTATGATGCCCTAAAATGAACTCACAAAACGGTTGGACGGGTAGGATTTCTCACAAACATCACAGTAGGCCCACCTGGGTTCCCTGCGCAGGAGCTTCCTGCGAAAGTCTTTCGCAGGAAATCCGCGTCCCAATGGACGGTCCTTATCAATTGGCATTGACCACGTGTCCAATTTCTGTGGGAGCTTGATTAGGTGGACACCGGATCTATGACTTCACATGCCAAAATGAAACACGTGTCCGAGATCTAAGCTTTCCTTCTTATTTGAAACAATTCTTAGATATTCTGCATGAAAAAAATCAGGCGGGTCCAAATCTACAATGCAAAAATTAACGGTTGAAACGATTTCTACTATCAATCGTTTTATTTTGAATCAATCTGAGGTGTGAAATCACCTGATTTCTAGGTTTAGAAGATCTAAGCAATGTAGCAGCCTGCTGGATAGAAGGCTCAGATCTTGCACACGTGTGCCTGCAGGTGGATGGGCAGGCGCTCACACGCGTGTGGAGTTTGCAAACTTCTTATCTTAGCAGGATCCAATTTTGAAGGGATGGCCCACAAACGTGGACAAAACTCCTAAAAATGATGGAAGGAGATTGTGCCTAGCCACTGCCTGGACAGAATCGGTCCAAAGCAGGGGTTTTATCCACGCCGTTCATCCATTTTTCCAGATCATTTTAGGGCATCAGCTCAAAAATAAAGAAGATCCAAGGCTCAAGTAGACCACACAATGGGGATTGAACGCCCGCCATTAAAAACTTATTGTGGGCCACAAGTTTTAGATCAAGCTTTCATTGGTGTTTTCCCTTCATCCAGGTCCATGCAACCATATGAATAAGTTAGATGGCAAATAATCATCACAGTAGGGCCTATGAAGGTTTCAACGGTGGGAGTCGTTATCACCGCAGCTTCTTGTGGTGTGGTCCGCTTGAGCCTTGGATCTGCCCCATTTTTTGGGCTTATACCCTAAAATGATCTGAAAATTTTGATGAACGGCATTGATAAAACCCATACATCAAGGTGGCCCCCACAGCTCCCTCTAGGACCAATTTCTGTCCAGTTGGGGGCAGGCTCCTAAACATGGATTCAGAGCGGGCCCACCATGGATGATAAATGGCCTTAAATTGCATACCGGAGATGTACGACCCAACAATCTCACCCATTAGGTGTTACCCAGGTAACACGTTAGTGGTGTTACCCGTATGGGCCCCACCTTGATGAATGTATTGTATATCCACGCTATCCATCAGTTTTCCCATCTCATTTTTAGGATTTGATCCCAAAAATCAAAGATCCAAATCTTAGGTGGACCACACCACTGGAAACTGAGGTGATTAACCATTTAAAACTTATCATGGGCCATAAAATTTTTGGATCAAGCTGATATTTGTATTTTCCCTCCATCCAGGTATGTTTCACCTTGTCAACAGGTTGGATGGCAAAGAAACATCACGTTATTTATTTATTTATTTATTTTTAACGCGCGCACACACCCCTACACACTCACGCTAGTGGAATTTCACCACCTCGGTGGTCGAACCCTTGACCAGGTATTGAAACTCCTAAGAGTCTACCACCAGAGCAAGAGTAAACATCACGGTTATACCCAAGTAGTTTTTTAATGTTGGACATTCAATCACCACTGTTTCCTATGGTGTGGTCCACCCAAGATTTGGATCTGCCTATGTTTTAGGACGTATTAAAATGATATGGAAAAACTGATGGACGGCATGAATATATAACACATTCATCAAGGTGGGCCCCACAGTCAGGGTAGCAACCACTACTGCGTGACCCGGGTAACACTAATCTGCTCCCGTCTGTGGGCCATCGGAAGTGAGTGGCACACGTCTTGATTGGTTTGTAAGCAAAGCAAACCTCTTATGGTCCTAACTGCTGAGAAGTTATAGAGTTCTGATGCATCAGAATATTAATGGGATCATGATCTGATGATCCAGACCGTTAATCTTATGGTCCTTTAGATTGTTGTCCTACAGAAAAATGGTTAGGAAAGTAATATCGCTACCCTCCTTGTCATGGTAGAGCTGATTCATTATAAAATAATGTACTTTTTTTATTTGGACGTGTGTGCATGAAGAATGAATTAATGGTTTTGGATGTGCGGATGAAGAAAAAAATGGTTTTAGCAAGGATTCTAACCTACCTTCGAAATGAGAAGCTTCGTATAAACTCAAAACATGTGCTGGATTGGAATAGATACTTCTCAATCTCGGCTCTAGAATGTTGATGGTTGTGGCTAAAATCTTTCACTCTGAGACCGTAGCTCGTGCATCGCAACAGATACTTCATCTCCTTCCATCTTCTCCATTTTATCTGAACCTGAGATAATAATGATGATCAATCACTAAAAAATAAAAGAGCTTGCATGGTAATCACAAATTCATCCACAACTCTAAGAGGTTTGCCGTATCTGCACGCACATCTACACATGGCCACACTTATAAAGCTAGCACATGTGCAGAAGATCAGAGCAGTGTTTCAGGTGGGCACCAACACATTGATGACTTGGTCCAAAGATGATGTCCCTCAACTCATCAAGCAAAACATTTATGAAAACAATGGATACATATCCTTAAATACAAATTAGAAAGCAAATTTCTGAATATTTTTTTTGCGGCCCACCTGACAAGTGGACAGGCCTGATCCTTTTCTCTTCAGGTCATCCTCATGGCAGAACAGTTCAGACCACGGTGTGCCATAACGGCTGTTACGTAAAGGTAATGGTGGCAACTGTTACACATTACCAGGTCGTAATGGCCACAACAACCGTTATGGAAAAAAGTTACCCGTAACAGCCGTTACAGCCACCATAACGGCCTGTTACGCCCTCCTGTAAAGGTTGTAATGGCCTTGTAATGGACCGTAAGTTACGGAGCAAATACAGATTTTTCAGTTTTTTTTTTTTTTTCAAAAAAAAAGAAAAAAAGATCATAGCAACCGTTATGAGGGCTGTGACAGCCATTACAGCCCGTATCGTAAAGGTAACGATGGTAGCCGTTTGGCCACCATTACCATTACAAAATACCTTGCTTCAGACCTAATGCACCAAAACATGCTAAGGTGGTACATGCAGACGTGTAGAGGCACATGTTTGGACCAGAAACTCTTAAGGGTGGGGAGATGCTGACACAACTCAGATCCTCAAATGGATAGCATTTTTTACAGAATGTATTTGTAAAAAATGTCCTTATTTCAGACTATCATCTTGACCTATTAAAAAATATATATAAAAAAATCCCAACAGAATATGAGAATTTCCACCAATCCAACTCTGTAAAATTGGTGGCTTTGACTAGGCAATGGTCCACAGCGGTATCTTTGATGCAGTAATCAAGAGACTACAAAATAAGCTCAACAACCTTGATGGCATGGAAAATATTATACATGGGCTAGTTTACAAAGAGGCATAGGAGCTTACTGGACTCAGTTGTGCTTATAATTTCTTGAATAAGTTGACGAAAGTCTCAACTGAGTGGCCTGCAAGAAATCGAACGGTGTTGCCGATCCCAAAAATCTTCTGCTTGAAGTCGGAGAATCAGATGGTAATGGTTCATATGCTGGGTTTCTGTTATTTGACTGTGACAAAGGCAGCAAAGCAACATCCTTGTCAATGGACTTTATCTGTGGCTCAACATTGCCCAGAGACACGATGGGGCCACCCAAACGTTCCGCCTGCTGAAGTTTGTTGATGGCGCTTGATCTGTATGTATAACGGAAGTATTTGAGAGAAAGGACTGGCCCCATCCCTGCAGCAACTATGAGCTGAAATAGGGATACAGTTCCATCAGTAATGTGATACACAACTAAATTCAAGAGCATAAAAACAAGGTTAGTGCTAAGTCAATTTCCATGAGAGAATGAAGAGGTGCTCGTGGCAGACAAGTGCAAGATCCAGGCCATTCTTCAGGTGGAGCCCACCTAGAACATGCCTGGCCTGAAAATCAGACTAGCTCAGTCTTCAATGGACACTTAAGGCATGTTGGTACATGGAAGCCATGTGGAAACTGTTTTTCACTGACAAGACAATTGGGCTGTTTGGAAACCTGGATTCCACACAATTACTCCTATCCACAGTCAAAATTCTCCAGCACAAGAAATGAGGTGACTATTATCTAATGAATTTGAGGATTCCACTTGCTATCCAAACTATGGTGTACCGTAATGGCCATTATGGGGCCATAAAGGCCGTTACCTAAAGGTAACAGTGGCAACCATTACACATTAGGGGGTCGTAAAGCCTGTAACAGCCGTTACAGAAAAAAATGACCTGTAACGGCCGCTACAACCCTCGTAACGCTGCCCCATAAAGGCCGTAACGGTCTATTACAGGCTGATAAAAAAATTTCAAGTTTTTTTTTTTTTTTCAAAAAAAAAAAAAAAAAACCAGACCATAACAGCCGTTACAGCCGGTATCGTAAAGGTAACAGTGGTGACCATTACAACCACCATTTCTGTTACGAAATACCTCGATCCAAACGACTGTCTGATTTTTGAAATCCTATTTTCTATAGTAACCGTGTCCCATTGGGTAATTATGATGTTATCTACAGGATCCATGCCACATATCCAATCACACCCTTGGAAGACAATGCATGCAGCAAATTGCCTCTACAATCTCTCATACAAATCACTGCAGCATTCTCTAACCATAGAGAAAGAGAAGTAAGCCAAATTACTCACAAACATCGATATCCAATAAGACGGCTGTCTACAAAGACGGAACATTATCGTGTACATTCCAGCCGATGGCAAGGCACTAACGATGCAGTTGATGACATAAAAGGCAGCCAAATTCCCCCATATTGCAAGGTGTTGCAGTATTGTGAAGGAACTGCACATAGGATGAAAATCAAGTTAGGCAGTAAAACTTGGTTCTTTCTGCAAAATTTATTCCATCATATGATATGAACGAGCAGAACCATGGATGCTTACTTTGTCTCCATAGCCACAACAAAAGCTTGCAACCAAATACATCCAGAGAGGGCAACCATTGAAAGCTCTTCATTTTCATTTTTCTCGTCAGCATACACATTGATGCTGATTAGGAATACAACGAGAGCCTGCAAATGATGTTATTCTCAATAAGACTAACTCAGCACTTGAAAAAGACGAATGGCTGCATCATCATTGGTCAATCGATACATGGTTTAAAATACTGATTTTGGAATATGACTCGTCTAGAAACAGTAACTACTATGCCTTGCCCCAACAACTCCTGACTCGGTATCGTCTTAGGGTGTAACGTGCCTGTGAGACTTGTTTCATTCTACACTTACACCGAATCAACTCAGGTAAGTCAACCTGGTATCAGATGATATTAGAAGCATGCAACCATCTAGATTCTTGCTGCAGAAAATCTAAAGATTATTTCAGAGTCCAAGTGCAGAAATGTATAAAATATCTCAATCAAAGTTGACAAGGCATGCTTGATGTTCATTTTCTATTTTACAGCCAATGTTGTCAAAAGCAATCACATAAGCGATTATGTGATAGCATGATTGCATAATGCTGTACACATGACATATGCCATGTGTACAGTATGCAATTGCATAGTGTCCAACAGTCAGAAATCTGACCATTAGACTTTATTTTTATTTTTATTTTTTTAATTTTTTTGAAATCCGGATTTTTTCCCTATAAAAAAAGCCTCCCCATCGGCATTATACTTTCCCTAAAACTCTCAAGTACTCTTTTTCTCTCATTTTAAAGCATTCTAAAGCCTAAAACCCTAAACACTCTCTTTCATAATCTCTCTCTTTGAAGGCTAGAAGCAAAGAAGCAAGAAGCAATCATCAATCTCTCATTCTAATCTCTTTTATTCTCTTATTCACGCACACTCTCTCTAATCTAGTATCTATCTATATCTCTCATTCTCTTGTCTTCCTTTACTTTCTTTCTCTCAATCTCATTCTCTTAAGCCTCATCTCATCTCTCTATCTTCTTGCTTTCACTTTCTTTATTTCAAATTCTCTCTCTCATTCTCATTCCCTAATCTAATCCCAATCTCTCTTTCATTAGTAATCTATTTCTAGGCTCTAAGTTCTAACTTCTATTTAACATTCGTTGTATTTTTTTTTTCCATTTCAATTGTCAAGACTCAAGAGTTACCCAACATTATTTTGTATTATTGACAATTGTATTCATTTGTAAATTGTAATTGTATAATTGTATTGTTTAGCGTATCATTCTTTTTCATTTCTTTTATCAAGATTCAAGACATTAAACATTCAAGTTCAATCACAAGTGCAACCACAATGTGAGGAACATCATGATCGTCATGACCCGGATGCGCAAACCACGAAGAGTGTAAAAGTTGAGGCTCCTAGTTTGGATGGTCGATTGGATCCCAAAGCATTCCTTGACTGGACGGGACCACTATTTTGATTGGTATGATGTGTATGATACCTGTCGGGTGAGATTTGCCAAGATGAAGCTGGTGGGCTAGGCCAAACTTTTTGGACCAACATAGAGCGTAAGATTGAGATGAGTGGAGAACCCCCAGTTGCACACTGGGTTGAGATGAAAGAAGTGCTTAAGGAAAAGTATCTCTCTCTCTCTCTCTCTCTCTCTCTCTCTCTCTCTCTCTCTTACGGCCAGAGGCTCCTAGACCAGTGGTAGGCCTTGTGTCAGGGTTCCATGATTGTGTCTGATTACATTGCCAAGTTTGAGGAATATATGATGCGATGTGACATTGAGAAGGACCCGATGATCATGCTGTCCAAATTTAGGACGGGCCTTCAATTCGAGATCCAGCGAGAACTCTATTTTGTGACGTTGGCACCTTGGAGCACATATATCAAGTGGTGCAAGACATCAAATACTATCTCAAAACACCAGTTGGGAGGCGTTTTAACTCTTGGGATTCAAGTGTTAAGACTTATCCTTAAGGGACCAAGTTTAACGTGGGAATTCAATCCAAGCCACAAGTTGGTTCCCAATCCAACCTTAGAGATGTTAAAAGAAAGGGGATAGCAGGTGCTAACTATAGGGGAGGTGAGCCAACACGATGCTTTAATTGCCATGGATTTGGTCACTTTGTGCATCAGTGTCCCTCGAAAGAGAGGAACAAGGCCCTAGTGATTGAGGAAGGTGAGAAAGAGGGAGACAAACATGGCGATTATGAAGAAGTCTATCAGCCCAATATCTCTGGTGCTAGTAACGAGGAAGTAGAGGAAGAAGAGACCACATCACTTATGTTAGTCAGATGCGCCTTGACCAATGCTAAGGAGACTAATGACTGCGTTAGACTATGATTTTTTACACCTATGCAAAATATGGAGAGAAGAATTGCAAGGTAATCATTTATAGTGGTAGTTGTACAAATATGGTCTCCACTAGCACTTTATCCTGTTTGAGTTTGAAACCCGAATCATACCCTCAACCCTTTAGAGTTTCATGGGTTGATGCATCTTCCATGTCCATCACCTAGCGATGTCTTGTGACTGTTCATTTCGGATCCTATTCAAATTCGCTGTGGTGAGACGTTTTGCCCATGGATGTTGGACACATAATTTTGGGGTGGCCTTGGTTATTTGACCACGATGTGACAATATATGGCCGCTCGAATGCGTGTTCCTTCATGCATCAGGGCAAGAAGATCAATTTAATTCCTCTCCCGCTAAAAAGCAATGCGAAGAAGAAAGTTGAGGGGAAATCAAGTAACCCCAAGGATATGAGGAAATTCCAACCTAAGTCTCTCCATGTTATCAACGCCAATGAGTTCAAGAGAGAGACTAAGGTGGATTTGATGGTGTATGCCTTAGTGGTTAGGGAAGTTATACCCGAGGTTAGTGTAGAGGGACCCCCTGAGGTGATTCCGATTCTGGATGAGTTTCACGATGTATTCTTAGAGGACTTACAAGATGAGCTTCCACTCATGATGGACATCCAACATGTCATTGATCTTTTCCTTGAACCCTACGGAGCATGCGGAGTTGAAGAAGCTGGTAGATGAGTTTCATTCAAGAGAGTTTGAGTCTGTGTGTCGTGCCAGCACTCCTTACATCAAAGAAAGATGACACGTGGTGCATGTGTATGGATAGTAGAGCCATTGATAAGATCATGGTCAAGTACCGGTTTTCCATACCGCGTCTTGACGATATGGTAGACATGATGGCGGGTGCCACCATCTTTTCGAAGATTGATCTCAAGAGCAGGTGTCACCAGATATGTATACGTCCAGGAGATGAATAGAAGACTGCCTTCAAGATGAATGATGGGCTATATGAGTGGCTAGTCATGCCCTTTGGCTTGACTAATGCCCCGAGCACATTTATGAGAGTAATGACCCAGGTGCTGAGACCCTTTATGAGTAAGTTCCTCATGGTGTATTTCAATGACATTCTTATCTATAGTATATCAAAGGAACAACATCTCCACCATTTGAGGCAAGTTTGCTGGGTCCTTAGAACTGAAAAGCTTTATGTCAACCTTAAGAAATGCACATTTATGTCAAAGAGCGTTATTTTCTTAGGGTTCATAGTATCATCTTAGGGCATGAGAGCCCCGAGAAGGTCAGGGCCATAATTAAGTGGCCTGAACGGCGCAATATTCACGAGGTGCGAAGCTTTCACGGCTTAATAACTTTTTATAGGCGGTTCATTAGAGGGTTTAGTTCCATCATGGCTCTCATTACCGATTGCATAAAAAAATGAGAGTTCGTATGGACTAAAGCTGCCTCTAGAGTATTTGAGATAAATGGCAAGATGAGAGAAGCTCCTGGCATGCGCTTTCCAGACTTTTCTAAAAGTCTTTGAAGTTGCGTGTGATGCATCTGGGGTAAGTATAGGTGGAGTGCTGAGTCAAGAATGACACCCCATTGCTTATTTTAGTGAGAAGTTGAATGAAACAAAGCAACTATATTTTACATATGACGAGGAGTTCTATGCGGCTGTTCAATCCTTGTGCCATTGGCATCATTATTTATTACCATAAAATTTTGTCTTGTTTTCTGACCATGAGGCCTTATGTTACCTCAATTCTCAGAAGAAACTAAACCTTAGGCATGCTAAATGGGTTTGATTTCTTCAGGAATATTCTTTCGTTCTCAAGCATAAGGCCGGGGTTGAGAACAAACTTGCCGATACCCTTGGTCGTCATGTGGCGAAACTCCAGAGTATGAGTGTGGAAGTGACTAGGTTTGAGCAGCTAAGAGGAGTATCTTATATGCCCAGACTTTGGTGAGTTGTACGTGTTATTACGAGATGGTCAGTTGAGCGACGACCACGAGTTTGTCATCATTGATGATTTCCTAGTTTGGGAACTTCATGCAGGAAGGGTAGCTGGTCATTTGGAGAGAGGCAAGATCATTGCCCTTCTGGAGGATCGATTTTATTGGCCAAGTCTCGAGCGAGATGTAGCTAAGATAGTCGGGTAGTGTAGGACTTGTCAACTGGAGAAGCAGATAAAGAAAAATACAGGATTGTATACGCTTTTGCCAGTGCTACATGCTCCATGGCAAGAAACCAGTATGGATTTCATGTTGGGCTTACCTTTTTTTTTTTTTTTTTTAGTACACACCCATGTCAGTACACACACTCCATGTTAGCCACCCCCACTAGGGATTGATACCAAGACCTCAAGTGTTGAAACGAGGTATCTCCACACAGTCCACCAATTGAGCTATGGATCTGGGTGTATGTTGGGCTTACCTAAGACTATTAAGAAACATGATTCCATCTTTGTGGTTGTGGACCATTTTTTTCAAAATTGCCCATTTCATTCCGTACTCGAAAACATCAGATGCCTCCAATGTGGCTAAACTTTTCTTTTGGGAGGTAGTGCGGTTACATGGTATACCTAAGACTATAGTGTTTGATCATGATGTATGCTTTATGAGCTATTTTTGGAAGACACTATGGCGCATGATGGGGACAAGCTTCAATTTTCATTTGCCTATCACCCTCAAACAGACAGCCAGACTGAGGTCGTAAAAAAAGGTCATGGAAATCTGCTTAGATGCCTTGTGGGAGATCACGTTAGAACTTGGGATACTGTTTTGCTTATAGCCGAGTGAGAGTATAATAATTCAATTAATAGGTCAATAGGCATGAGTCCATTTGAGGTTGTGCATGGCTACAAACCTAGGAAACCCGTAGATCTCATACTTATGTCTGTGTCCCATAGGCCATCAGAGTCAGCATATGAGTTTGCACGTCACATACATGAGTTACATAGTGAGAGTAGGAAGTGGAGTAACTTAAGTAATGAAAAATATAAAGCACTTGTTAATTCTAATAGTAAATTTCAGGAATTCAAAGTAGGAGATTATGTTATGGTTTGTATAAGGCCTAAACGGTTCCCACAAGGAGCTGTTAAGAAATTGCAAGCACGTAGTGCAGGACCATACAAAATACTGTAGAACTAGGTCTTAATGCGTATGTAGTAGACCTTCCACCTACCATGGGAATTAGCTCTACTTGTAATGCAGAAGATCTAGTATGATATAAGGGTCTTGCTACTTCGCCTTTTGACCCTTTTTCAGACCTTCCCACAGACCATGACCCAGTCCTTAACTTATGGCCTTTACCTGACCCATTATCCCAGCCTTTGCCACCCTTACCCTCCTTGCCCGTTTGAAGCGAATAAGTTGAAGATATATTGGATGTGCAAGCGGTTTCCATTCGCCATGGGGATTTCAAAAATTCCTCATTAAGTGGAAGAACATGCTGGTTTCAGATAGCACGTGGATTACAGAGGCAGAGCTGCAGACTTTGGATCCTGACATCCTTGAGTGTTACAGTAGTTTTGGTCCAGCAGAGGCGAACTCTTCTCAGGTGACGGGAGTTGATGAGGACATCACATCATGTAGGCCTTTGCGCATGTATCAGAGGAGGTGGGCCCCAGTCTCTCTGTGGCTAGGCAAGTATCCGTGTTGAAGACCCCATAGTGCATGTACGAGCATCTGGAAGACCCCTAACTGAGAAGATGCATATGAGTTACTTTAGGGAGTGATTTGGGCCGTTAAATTCGATGGACGCGACAATCAAATTGTTGGATCACATAGAGTACATTATCTGGCCGTTGATCGTGGACCAATTTTCATCATAGGACATGTTTAGGATTGTTTTAGGATTTAGTTTCAAGGTTGATTTATGCTTTTGGACACTTTATGGGAGGTTTTATATGTTTTTATTAGAATAAGGTTATTTTTGGTTAAATACAAGAGACAGGGACTATTTTGTAATTTTTGAATTTAATTGAAAGGGGGGGGGGGGGGGCGCTCCTAATGGGTATTTTCTTCTAAAAAAACAAAAAGCTCGATGTAGGACACATGATTTGGCTCCTAATGGGTATTTTCTTCTAAAAAACAAAGAGCTTGATGTAGGACACATGATTTAATGCTAGCATGCAATGTGGATATTATAAAAGAGTCCATAAAGTAATTCAATTAAAAAAAGATGCTAACCCACCAAGTAATTAATAATAAACAATAGGAAATCAAATTTGATTTAATTTAAATCACATGGCCGCATGCTAAGAAATCACATAAATCAATTAAAACTAGGCCCGATGGAAGGATGAAATTCCAATTTAGCATAGGCACGTTCCACACTTAAGGGACAAATTTGATGGTTTTATGATTAGGGTTATGAAGGGAAAAATCTAAAATTTGAAAAATTAGGGTTCATAGGAATTGGAGATTTTGGAATTAGGGTTTTTATAAATTGGGAAAAGTAGGAAATTGGGGATCTAGGGTTTAGGGTAGGGTTATGGATGGGGAATTAGGGGGTTTTGATGGAGGAAGCAAAGTGAAATCAAAGGATTGAGCAGTTGTCCATACGGTCAGCTTAAGGGCTCGCACGTGTTGGTCGTTGGCTAGGTTTTTGGGTCCTCAATGGTTAATTTCAGTTGGGGTTGAAGTTGGATGATAAAAAGTTGAAGAAAAAAATGATTTTGATGGTTTTGGATAAAAAAGGAAGAAGAGATAAAGTTTTTGGGAAAATACCTCTTTTGGATAGAAAGGAAGAGAGAAGGAAGATGATAAATGGAAGCCTCACACCTCCATTGAATGGGGAATGGAATCACACCACACCTAAGCTTCAAATCACATGACGAAGAGAAAACACATTGCTTTTTTTTTTTAAAAAAAAAAAATTTAAATTATTATTATTATTATTTAAAATAATGGCATTAGGGCTTCACACACCCATCTTTTCTTTTATAGTCTCAAAAAAGACTTTTTACAAAAAGACGCTCTCAGATAAGAATTTCAACATAAAGACGCTTAATAATTAAAAGTTGTTCCTAACTCCCTAATCCTAACACAAATATAAGGCATACCAAAAATAACAAGCATGTAAATAATCTAAACAACTAAACTATTTCATGGCCCATGGGGGTCCACAATCAAGATTTCCGATGGTGATGATCCAAAGGTCCGATCATCGTGTCCACCCAGTCCAACGGTCTGATGTGTCCATCAAGCTCCTATATGCAGCCCACGTGCCTCTTCCCAATGTGGGGTCTTCAAAGGTGCACGACCATGCACCTGAGGTCTTCAACATGGCGAGGAATGTGAATTGGGTCAAGTGGGCCCCACATAATGGTCGTCTAGCCGAGACTGGTTCAACCCTCCTCTAATGTGATGCTCGGATGTCCTTATCAATTCCCTTCGACTGAGGAGATTTTGCCTCTGAAGAAATAAAGTTGCAGTGATGCTTGAGGAGATCCAGGTTTGTCGCTAAAGCTCTGCCTTTGTCATCCACGTATTGTCTAACTTTGGTCCACCTTTCCACTTGACAAGGTGCTCCTAGCAACTGTCATGTCGTATGGAAACCGCTTCTTCATCTAAGATATCATCCATCTCCTCTCCTCTCATAGGTATGGATGGTACGAATGGTAAAGGTTGAGAAGAGGGGTCAGGTAATGGCCATGGGTTATGGGATAGGTCAGGGGCATCATCATCAAAGTTCATGTGACGGTTAGGGGAAGGTCCATGAAATGGTACAAGATCTTCCACGTTAAATGTGAAACTGATACCCATGTTAGGTGGAAGATCTATCAAGTATTTGAACCCAATCTTTTCAAGATTTTATATGGTCCAACGATACGACCTTGTAGTTTTATTTTTATTTTTATGGTTCCATGTGGAAACCTTTTTGGACATATTCTAATCATGACTTCATCACCCACAACAAACTCTTTAAACCTAAGGTGTGAGTCAGCAATCATTTTGTATGTTTCACTACTTATATTGATTCTTTTTCTAATCTTCACATGCAAGTCATGCATATGTCATGTAGATGCATGTGCAGACCATGAAGGCCTATGGAATATTGACATGGGTATGCAATCTATAGGGGTCTTAGATTCATCTACTTGTCTTTCCCGATCCACTTCCTCCCTGGGACTCATTTGATTGCGACTAAGGTTTGGTAGAGTCAATGGGTGAATGTCCTGCATGGGTGTAAGCTTAACCAGTATGTCCTTTGGAATAACAACGCTAGGCTCCTCCAATACTGGACTCACCTCAGGTGATAACTCTAAACTACCCTCAAGTGTAACCTCAGGTGGCATCTTCATAATAACCTTATGTGAGACCTCACTTGCCACATGGGCATACATCATCAAATTAGTTTTAGTCTCTCTTTCAAACTCTTTGGCATTAACTATAGGAAAAGACTCAAGTTAGAGTTTCGTCACATCTTTAGGACCACACTTCTTGACGTCCTTCTTTTCTGTATCCAAAACTGTAATTCCCCTCTAGTTAAAACCTAAATAACCAATCCCTTTACCCAATTTACCCAATTAAACTCTTATTTCAAGTTTTTCCCAAATTCCCTAAACCCTAGCCTCGCCTACACCCAAATTTAGCAAACCCTAGGTAGTATTAGACCTTCCCCTTTACAATAGACCTAACCCTATGCTATTTGGATGTCTTTACATCCATTAGATCCTAGCTTTCCATGTTTAATGATCATATAGGATGATGCTTGACAATTTAGGCCTAAACTATGCATGGTTTTCTTTTAGAATCTTGATATTTGTGATAATGTTAGCATGATTTGTGATTTTTATTAATTAATTTAATTTTGATGATTGATCTCACACATTATTTGATTTCATGCATTGGTCTTGCATCAATGTCCCAATGTTACTCCAGAGATCTGTAAGAAAATCATCGAGTATATGGACAAGCATGCTCGAAAAAGACATGACACTGTGGTTATTTAAGAAGAATTTATGGAGAGAGAAGCTTATGAGGACATTGATGTTATAGATTTGGATGCTTCTATGCCACCTACATCCATGAGGCGATCTAGACCGACATCCAAAAGAACCAGTGAGCATAGGCTTATGAATAGGTGGTGTAGACAACATCTAGAAGATGTGGTTGACCAAAGAGGTAAGGGCAAAGGACTCACCCAAATCACTTTGGAAAACTGCCATAAGCAAAAGGATAGAAAAACCACAATTCGGTATATTGCAAAGTGGTTGTATCAAGTTGGTGTAGCTTTCAACACAGTAAAGATAAAGAGTTAGACTTGACTTGAAGCCCCCATCCTATCATAAAGTGAGGGAGAGTTGTCTTAAAACGGAAGTTCGATTTACTAGAAACAATACAAAGAAAGTTGAAAAAATCTATGATTGTACGTTAATGGCCGATGGATGGACCGATAGATTCGGTCGGACATCAATAAACTTTCTTGTTAATTGTCCAACTGGGACAATGTTTTTAAAGTTTGTGGATGCATCGGCTCATACCCACACGGTCGATTATTTATTCAAACTGTTAGACAGTGTAGTTGAAGAGGTAAGAGAGGAATATGTTGTCCAAGTTATCACGGACAACACAACTAGTTATGTAGCCGCAGATCGCCTTCTTATAGAGAAGAAGTGACATTTATTTTGGACTCTATGCACGACACATTATATTGATCTAATGTTAGAAGATGTAGATAGGTTGTATGATATCTAAGGTAATTGCCAAGGCTAGGAGAATCACAGTGTTTATATACAAGCATGCCTTTCTTCTCCATTACATGAGAAGCCACCTTGGCTGTAATTTGCTTTGTCCTGCCATGACCCGATTCGCAACAGCTTTCTTAACACTACAAATGTTACATTCAATGAAAGCTAAACTTAGAACATTTGTAGTGTCAATTGATTGGAGTAATGAGCCTTGGTTAAAGAAGACTGAAGAACAGTTAGTACAAGAAGCCATTCTTTCCCAATCGTTTGCAATCAAGTGATAAAGTCCTTAAAATCATCGAAACCCTTAGTAAGTATGATGCGATTGGTGGACGGTGATGAAAAGCCACCCATGAGCTATATCTGCGATGCGATGGAGAAGACTAAAAATAAAATCATGGAACACTTCAACTATAAAACATGTGATTACCAGCCCATCCTAGATATTATAGATGCTAGATGGGGCAACCAAATATCATCCCCATTGTATTCATCTGCCTACATCCTTAATCTTGCCGCATTCTTTGCGTCTGTCGATCGGACTGTGGCATCGACGATGCATGTGGTCGGATTTCTTAATGTTTTGGAAAGAATGATTTTAGATAAACAAGAACATGATAGAATTTCTCAATAGTTGGACTTCTACATAAAGAGTTCAAGGATTTTCTCAAGAGATTGTTATCGGGTATAGAAGTATGAAATTGCCAAGTATGTACTTTTACGAAGTTACAACTTATAATATAAGAAATTTAAGGGAGTAGGTATCTAACTTAACTTATTTGCACAACTGACCGGTGGTCAATGTATAGAGTTGACCCAACCAGGAGGGATTCGGCGTTACAGAAGTTGGCCATGAGAAATCTTGGCCTTATGTGTTCTACGAGCGGTTGTGTGCGCAACTGAAGTAAATTCGAGTCGATAAGTTAAGGACTTAAGAGTTTTATAATTCGCTTTTAGTTTCAGGCTATCAAATCAATGTTAAATTGCTAATTCACTTTTAATGAAAATGTTTAAATGTTATGCAGAGTTGCATGAAAAAAAAAAAAATCACCTCGAACAAAGGAAACTCAATGACCTGGTCTTCATGTAGTATAATAAGAAGTTATGGGAAAGATTCCAGGCTAGGCAAGAAAAGCCTAGATTCTATAATCCTATCACTCTCGATGATTTGGAGGCAGATAGTAAGTGGCTTGCACAGATATAAGATCTACTTTTTGCTGGCGAGACCCTTACAAGGGCCCAAGTTGAACATGCTGCTTATGGATTGACACCTAACAAAGGTTCTCAGAGGCAGAGTGTAACGTCCCGGAAAAATCCGTACAAAGACCTGAGTACCACCTCAGGTAGAAATCACTCAAGACCAAATCCTTTAGAAATTATACGAAATTAACTAAGTGTTAAACTAGATTCGCTGAGAAATTCGCTTGAACCACTTTAAATACGAACTGTAAGACCCAAAACTTGCAGAATCATCGACATTACATTACCCTATAACCTAGGATCAATCTCATTACCCAGTTGCTCTTGGGAGCATCACGAAACTCCGTATCGGACTTGGATCGTACGTCGAAAGTCCGATTACCGCGAAACTAAACGATTATGACCGCCTTGCTGGGCTTGACAACCACCTCGGAAATCAAGTCATGACTGTGTCCAGAAACGCACAACTTGAGCCCGGAACAAAGTGTGTGAGAAACGCGAATACCTTTAGAAATTGAACTCAGATTTAAGTAAACTGAGACGTGTCGCTTGCGGGCCAAATATAAGGATTCAGACTGTCAGAATCTGACCCAAATACACCCTCGGATCAGGGGCAATTTCCCACACATGTTAGTGCACTTGTGGCCCTGATCGAGTACCGGTGACCGTTGAACTGAAACTGGTCCGCCACGGTCGATCTGTAAATCCGATCGGACCGAAAACTTAACTCAACCTATATCCAATGCCAGGGAGCTTAAGTCCGACCGCACGCAGAAAAGGGGCCTCCAGAAGTGCTCCGTTTAATCGAAACAGCCCCCATTTGGCTATAACCTAAGTATACAATGACCCTGGGGCCATTCCGGTCAGTTCTGGGCCATATAAGGGCTTAAACCCTCTCTCTCTCATTCCATACGAATTTGGAAAACCTATGAGGGAGAAGAGAGCAAAGAGGGAAGGAGAGAGAGAAAGTGGGAGCAAGTTCTTGGGATTCAATCCCATCGCTCCACGTGCTTAGCTACTGCTTCTGTATCGCTATTTCGGCGATTTCGACTCCATTCGTAGGTAAGGAAACCTAACCCTAATCTGTTTTAGGGTTTCTAATAGTATAAGTGATGAAATAGCTAACCTATTTCATGTTACAGGTGACCGTTGTGCCGTAGACAAAGGCTTAGTGTCTAAACTGAGTTCATTACGAGTCCACCGGCGAAAGGTGCGGACTATGAACGTATAGGTTATGGTTTTCAAGGCTTTCAACGTCGGTTAATGATTTATGATTGACGTGGGTGCCATTTCACATGCAAAATGCGATGTCTGTTTCGTTTTTCAGTTATATATGAACTATGTTGAATATAAGGTAATCTATGTGTTCGTTGAAATAATCGTATAAGTATAGAATTTGGATTTGTGTTTGCCATGATTAATTGTAGTGTTTATGTGATAGTTGTATATGCGACAACTCCTTATGAAAGGATTTGCCCTAATATGGCCTAAAGTTGAGTTGTACCCTGTAGGTTAAAATGTGTAGTCTAAGTATTTATGGAAATGATTGAATGAGTATGGAACTTGAATTCCTGCCTGCTATGATAACCCGTCGTGGGTATATACGGATTGCATTCGTGACAACTCCTTTGTGAAAGGATTTGCCCTAATACACGTTGTGATCGGCGTACGTCATGTATGTTAATATGTGTAGTCTAAGTGTTTATACAAATGTTTGTATAAGTAAGCACTTGGTAAATTGTACTTTAAGTGGGTGTTGAGATAGGATTCTCAACTGCTTTAACGATGTGTATGATTTCCTCCATGAAATTTGTTTTATATTAATTGTTTTATCTATAGAATGCATATTTGTGGATTCATGTTTATGTTGTACTTCAGAAAATGCTAAAATAGTCGTAGGATTTGAATCACTTGTTCATTACTGCTTTGATTATCTCATATGATTACTTGTTGTAATTGAATGTGGTTGGGGCTATTATATAGTCTAGGCAATCGGTAACAGGCCTTGATTAGGTAGTTGAGGTCATTTCGCCACATAAGACACGTTCGATGAATCTGAGTCGTACAATGGTCGTCGACAGTGGTACCTTGTCGGCTATTTCAGCGTACGCTCGTACTAGTTGAATTGGTCAAGCAACCCGATTGGCCCGATGTATGTTCACCATGTATGGACGCTACTGTTTGAATTTAAGGTACCAAACTCACCAGTGGAAAGTCCGTTTAACCTTGGTACCTCGATCTGCTAAGACTCATGAGCCGGACATGGTGGTATGGGACACCGTGGTCGAGCTGTCGGTCTACGCTGGGGCGACGAGCTTCCCCATAGTGTCCAGTGAGTGATCCAAACTCGTAGCCGAATACGGTGGTATGGGACACTGTATTCGAGCTGTCGGCCTACATTGATCAGGTGACGAGCCCTTTGTAGTGACCTCGAGTATGAAATAGGCCTACCCCGGTGCAGCTTGGCTGTGGTCCCCAGTCGGGTTGGCGATGAGCCTTCGAAAATAGACTGCCAGTTGGTAGGGCGTTGGTGGTAGTGACCTGAACTTGCCTATCGTATGAGATTTACTATGACTGATGACCCTAGAATGGATCATTGTTTGAGAAATGATATAAGGGAGGTACCTTAGTTTCCCAATCCTGCTGTATGAAAAGGACTAATAAGAACTTGGAAATCACGTGCATCCACCGCATTACGTGGGCGTTTGGCGTAGCAGGTCAAGCACTGAGGAAGGGTTTCATGCCGCGATCGTGAGATGAAGTCGCTGAGGGAGAGTAGGCGAGGGCATGCATTATTATTCATACCATTCTTGCATTAATCAGAGTATTTAGGGATGTTTGATTTTACTGCTTTATCATTACTGCTTGACTGAATTGATAACATGTTAACCTTTGCTTTATGGTTCCACTGAGTTGATCACTCACTCCCACGTTACGGGACGGTGTTGTACACACCAACCAGACCCTGTCTTAGTTGCAGGTGGAGGCGATGCCTATGAGGCGGAGCCGGACTATGAGGATGAGGAGGCATTCTCGTTCATGCAGTTTTCAGGCAGGTTCATGTGAGTCGTGGCCTGATCGACGGGGACTTCTGGAATGTTGACTAGATGCCCTTACACTTGTTATTTTGTCTTTTGAATCATACATGTATATTTATTTTTGATTCATTTTGGGAAGTATACATGTACATATTTAACCTGGTAACATGTTCACACTCTGGAGACTTACAACGTTTTATATACTTTATATATTTATCACAGTTCTTCCGCTTGCGTAATTTAACTGTCTCTGGAGTATGATATGCTGTTTTGGTGTAATCCCACTCATGTTTAATGCACTAACACGGACAACATTTAATCATCATTATCTATGTTGCATAAGTGATGCGTTGGAACTCGGGAGTGGAGCTTATGCTCGACCCCCGATTTTCAGGGCGTTACACAGAGACAAGGGGCAAGCAGCAACACGAGGGCTAGTAGCAATCAGTGTTCGAGTTGTCAGTATCGCTACAAGTTTCGCTGGCCAGAGATAAAGATATAATATCGTTATCGCCGATAATATCGCTGATAACCGAATATACGGGAAAAAAGAGGAAAACATGGGGAAAACGATGAAATTTTTCAGTGAAACTTCAGGACATGCCTGAATACACATAGTTACATATTCAGGAATGAAAAATTCATTATTAGAATGCATTAAATAATAAGTGGGGCCTACCATGAAAATAAGTGGTTTATCCACACCGTCCATACATTTTTTCAGCTCATTTAAGGAGTTGAGCCCAAGGTTGAACCATATCTAAATCTCGAGTGGATCCGTTGAAACCTTCCTGGGCCCTACAGGGATGTCTATTTGTCATCCAAGCTGTTAATAGATTAACTGTGTAGATATTTTCACCGTTGAAACCTTCGTAGGCCCTACAGTGATGTCATCCTTGGATATGATTCATTTTTTGGATAATGCTCTAAAATGATCTCTAACAATAGATTAACGGTGTAGATATAATAAATACATCACTGTGGGGCCATGTAACTTTGATCTCCTTTGAATCATTCGTACAACTCGGAGCTCAAGGAGTGTCAGTGCTCGTCTTCGCATGAACACGTACCTACAACAGCTATATAGCTGGTGTGAGGTACAACAGCCAATCCCTGGAAGTGACATCACCAAGCTCTGTGGACCCCACCATGATGCATGTGTTGTATCCATACCGTCCAACCATTTGTAGAGATCGTTTTAAGGCATGAGAAAAAGAATGAGATAGATCTAAAGTTCAAGTGGACCCACCATAGAAAACCGTGGGATCAGTCACACCCACCATTGAAACATTTATAGGGCCCACCATGAAGTAATTTTTAGATCCAACCTATTCATAAGTCAACATGGAGATAGATGAAGTGAAAACAAAATATAAGCTTGATCAGAAACTTCTGTGACCCCTAAGAAGTTTTGAATGGTGGATGTCACTGTCCCCACTGTTATCTATGGTGGGATCCACTTGAACTTTAGATCTATCTCATTATTTTTCTCATGCCATAAAGCGATCACTCCAAATGGATGGACGGTATGGATACAACACATGCATCATGGTGGGGTCCACAGAACTTGGTGACGTCACTTCAGTAGCTATTTGGCTACTGACCTTGTCCGTATCGAATTCGTGCCCCTGCTCAACCTGTTACGCAGCTAATCCGCTTACTCATGTTGGGGTCCATGTGGGGTCCACCATTATTTATTTATTTCATCCACTCCGTTCATCTATTTTAACACATAATTTTATTGCTTTAATACAAAATGGAAGAATATAAAAAACTCAAATAGACCACACCACAGGAAACGAAATGGTGGACATTTAATCACTATTTTTTTCCCGTGGTGTGGTCCACCTGAGTTTTAGATCTACCTCATTTTTTGGATCAAGCTCTAAAATAATATTTAAAAATGAATGGGAAGCATGGATACAACAGATGCATCATGGTGGGGCCCACGGAGCACCGACCTGCACCAATAAAGCCTAGCGCGGATTGAGTAGCGAGACTGGCTATTGAAGTGACGTCACCAAGTTCTGTGGACCCCATCATGATGTATGTTTTGTATCCACACCTTCCATCCATTTGGGGAGATCATTTTTGGGCAATATCCAAAGATTGAGTTAAATCCAAAGTTCCAGTGGACCCCAGCACAGAAAACAGTGGGGACAGTGACGCCCACCGTTAAAAATTTCTAAAGGCCACCAAAGTTTTAGATCAAGTTGATATTTGTGTTTTCTCTTATTTCATGCCTTTTTTAACTTTTGAACAGGTTGGATTTCAAATAAACATTATGGTGGGCCTTAGGATAGTTTCAATGGTGGGAATCACTCTCCCCTCTATTTTCTGTGATGGGGTCCATTGCAGATTTTTATCTACCTCGTTCTTTGGCTCACGAATTAAAATGATTTCTCAAAATGGATGGACGATGTGGATATGACACATACATCATAGTGGGCCCCACAGAACTTGGTGACGTAGCCAACTCGCTACTCAACCTGTCAGTATCTAATCCACGTCCGTCAAACCTAGAGCCCGATCCCCAATTTCAGCTTAAACACCGAAAATCCCTGTCCCTCAACCTAAATTTTCAAAAATTCCTCTCCTTTCCACCCATATCTCCGGATTTTCAACCCGAAAATCCTTCTCCCTCATCTCCAATAAAAAAAAAAACCTCTGGCATCTGAGAAGATCTTGAGATTTTCATCGGCGATAACCAAGTATTACCAAAATCAAAGATTAAAAAAAAAAAAAAAAAAACTTTTTTCCGATTTTTACGTATTTACGCAGGGATACAGTCGATATTCTCGGCAAGAATCCAAATTATCGACAATATCGAAAATTTCGCCGATATTTCGTTGATATTCCGTAGAGAAACGAATAATTGGGGTTTCGGTTTCGCCAGTGTAGCGACACCGATATTATCGGCGATATTTCGATAATATCGCCGATAATTTAAACACTGGTAGCAATCAAGGACAAGAAGATGATATTGAGATTGAAGAAATACAATAAGAAGATGCTTGACCATTAGACGTGGATGAGTAACTTGTGCGGACAAATGATGAAGAAACAAAAGAAGATGAAGTATTCGTTGAAGAAAGCGACCACTCCAACGATGATGACGACGACAATGGTGGTGGTGATGTGCCACAATGGAAGAGTGATCAATGTATATAGTACTTTGTAGATTTTGTACACTAGTAATGAAAATTTGTAATTTCTAAGTTGTAACTTGTTATTGTAATTTGAAAGTAATATATTATGCATATACTATAGTAGTCTTCACTGAAAATCTGAAACACCACTAAGATTTCATTTATCAATAAAATTATTAAATTTTTATAAATAAATTGTTGACTTGCTGTTAATTTTTAGTTTTTCACATCTTAGTTAATGGTTATTAACTTATTATAGCTTAGGTAGTACATAAATTAGATTGAAATAGATAAAAAAAGAACCAAAGTGGCGTAGTTATAGTCTTCTTATTGGAAAAAATTTCAGAATTTTCTTCACATTTCCCCTTTTTATTTATTTTTTTCAAAAATAAAAAATAAAATCATGTGCGATCACACATGATTAATCACTTATAATCGCATAAGCAATTTGATGACATTGTTTACAACTCACTTCTACTGGTGAGAATTGAGAGCTAGAATTTGGATAACCTTGAGTGCAGTCCTAGAGCAACTCATGTAAGGACAGGCTGAAGAGGTGAGTTTGTGCAAGACCTAGGCAATTCATTAGGTGACAAAATGCCCTATTCCAAACATCAGGGGATCTCCTCATCAGATGGGCCACACATGTACGAGAAAAATGGATGTTTAGAAAAAAATATGACTAGAAGTTTATATTCAACAGACACGTACTAGGGCAGTCAACGAGTTGGGTTTTACCTGAGCTACCTGGGTTTGAGTCCTGCCAGTAGAGCTGGGCATTGGACCGAGTCGGATCGGATTGGGTCCAACTCGACTCAGTCCGGATTCTACATGGCCCAACCCGAACTCGGACCGATCCGGGACTAAGTCCAGGTCATTTGACTTGGACCGATTCGAACCACCGCTGGCTTGAACCTATCCGAGTCCAACTCGGTAAGTAAAATGGAGTCGGATCAGATTGGGCAAGGTTCGGATCGGTGTTGGGCCGTCGGTTACACAAGCACCGGTGGATTGAGATGGTGCTTGTACTCTCTCTCTCTCACAAGCCGTTGCAAATACAATGAAAGAAACAGTGGTCTTGTACCCATCTCCAGGCATAGGCCATCTCATAGCGATGGTGGAGCTCGGTAGGTAAGCGTCTTCTTCTTCTCAACTACCTACAATGTACAGGGGGTGTCTTTGAGGTCTTTGAAGCTAGCAGAGGGAAATTTCATGTCCACCTGTAACTTAGATGATAATCGGATTGGTCTAATTATTTAAAATAAGATACATGCCACGTGGCTTACCCTTATCAACGTCTTGGATCCACTACAGAGGCTCCACGTAAGCATTTTATCGCGTTTTCTTTTGGCGCTTGATGATCTGCGTGTTCCGTTGTAGAAAAATAGTCGTTGAATGGGTCAGAAGGAATCCCCTGCAGCATTTGCTGCAGGAAGGGAGTGCAACAAAAGTTAGGGCCCACTGTGATGTATGTGTGACCTCCGTCCATCGTTTCCACCGTATCATGTTGGGAGGTCATACGAAAATTCAGGTCTGTCCAAAAGTCAAGTAGACCACGGCACAAGGAACAGTCGGACGGTGATGCCTGTGGTCGAAACCTTTTTGGGGCCACCGAAGTTTTGGATCCAGATCATTTTGGTATTCTCCCTTATCCTCGAGGGACTAACATTATTAACGGTTTAGATTTAATGTGAACATCACGGTTTGACCCAGAGAGTTTTTAATGGTTGGCATCCCAATCTGTAGTTATTCCCTTTGGTATGGCCCAGTTCAATTCTGTATCGGTCTGATCTGTTATATCCAATCTTAGAATGATCTGGTCCAACTGATGGATGGAGGGGATGTGAGACACACATCACGGGGGATCCCACGAAGCTTTTTGCTGCACACACTCCCTGCAGCAACAGTGGCAGAGGATTCCTCCGTTCGGCTGATGTGATACGATACGATAGGTTCGAGGACGCATGCTGACGTTCACCGCCTCACCTCTGCCAGCTTCAAAGACCTCGAAAACACCGCCTTCCTCCATACTCGCTTTCGAGAAAAATGTATGGACGGTGTGGATAAAACACAGACATTTATCGGACGATTAAATGAAAAATCCAACGGTCCTTAAACAACTGTCCACGAATCAGAGAATAAAATTCTTCAAACAATCTGATATTGAACTTTTTTGGAGACAGAAGAATACACAATATGGTTGGCTTATTTGAGCTAATTGTGATTGCCCGTGTATGAAGCTTCATGCGTAGCCTGAGTAT
Source organism: Magnolia changhungtana (assembly GCA_030180095.1). NCBI lineage: Eukaryota > Viridiplantae > Streptophyta > Magnoliopsida > Magnoliales > Magnoliaceae > Magnolia > Magnolia changhungtana. The sequence goes on from JASAUF010000042.1 coordinate 548,152, forward strand.
CACATCACTCCTCTAGGCTCTAGTCCTCGCTCTTGGATAATATCAGTTTCATCAGTTCTTCCACCGAGAGAGTGAGAGAGAGATGGAAATCTCTACCATCCTCTGTAAATCCAAACACCCATTTCTGGATTTCTTCAAACAAGAAAACCCATTTGAAATCTCTTCAAAACCAACTAAACGTATCAAAAAACCCAATCCCATTCAATTGAAATCCCTAGCAAAAAGCCTCTCCAAACAAGAACCAAAATCCATCTGCCCCACCATCTCCTCCCATACACGAGGGCCATGCTCGACCGAAGCTACGAGGCTTATGATGGATCTCTCTATATAGCCAGCTCCGGATCGGGTCGGTCCGGATCCTTTCGGATCGGATTGGATCGGTTCGGATAGACCACCATCTGAACCCGACCCAAAAAACAATCGGATCTGGATGGACACACTCGATCTGCATCGATCCAGGCCATCGGTTCGGTTCGAAACGGGTCGGATCCACCGGATCGGGTCAGATATGCCCACCTCTACCCGCCACGTCTAAGTCTAGTTCTTGAAGACCTAGACCCGGATGCAATTGGGTTTGGGTCTTTGGATCTAGGTTTCGAGCTGGGTTCAAGACAAAAAAGATCCTTTAAATGGTTGGGCCCACCCGACGGATGGGTTAGAATGCACACACATGTGCCACTTTTTACATGCACATGGTGTGTAAATAGGCTCCCTTACATGTACATGGCTAAGAAACCTCATTTCTATTGCCAGAATAATCAATGTGTGTGTGTGTGTGTATAATTTTATTGTTAAAACTAACTGGATCCAACCCGACAGAATTTAACCGGGTCCGTCACATGGACCCAACCTGAACCTGGCTAGACCCGTTTTTTAACCAGGTCGAAAAGATGAGACCCAAATCCGACCTGGTTTCTTAATGGGTACAATAAATGGGACCCTGACCCATTAAATTCGGGTCGGGTCCATCAGGCACCCACAGGTCCAGGTACCCATTGACAGTCTTACATGTGACCCATCTCATGAGTACAAGGGCAAGATCTTGGGGTCAGGAGATGTTTATAATGCTACCTACACAATGAGAATTGCCTAAGCATTTCTCTGGGAAATGATTTTACCATAGGCTAGTTTGGATTAGAGATAACAAGTACAATGACAAGCATGAGATGAAATATGTTTTCATTAAAAAAGAAACTGCACTCACATGGAATAAAGACCGCCCGAACCATCCAGCAAATGTGCTTGGATTCAAAAGCCTGGTTTCAGGAGTGATTATTAGCTTAGTTCAAAACACAATGGCAGTCCTAGGGACCTGATATAGCAAGTTATCTAGTACCATAGTTCAACAACTGCAATACTTCTGATTGAAAGAAAAGAATAGGCAGAAAATAAGTTTATAAAACTTTCCTGACCTTCCGGCTTGGCAATAAAATAGAATTTGTGGGTGTTCCATAACAGTTCTTTCACTAAGATCTTTGTCAAGGATGCTCACTAGAACAGGGATACTTGTGTAGAAAACGTTATATGCCATCAGACTGACGGAATTGAACAGGCTTGATCCAGAGACACCTGAAATAAAAGAGAAACTAAATACATTCCAATATCAGCACCAGAGCAATGAGTAACCACAAAAAGCTGCGGAGAATGAAAAAGAAAAAAAATCTTTGGAACACGATATTTGCAAGAAACTAAGTCATCCTGCAAAGGTAATGCTAATATGAGTAACAGAAGTCGGAATACAGGAAAAAGCAGGCAAATTGTGGTTGGTTAATGCAATGGGAACTTACAGGATCTGTATAAAGCATATCAATAACGACTTATAGAAGGAATACTGGGACAGGAATGCTGTACGGTTGTATGAATACCGCCCATGAACAAGTATCAATCTCTTCAAAAATCTAAACTCTGCAGAACCATGTAAAACAATTTTACATATTAAGGAAGTCACAACCTTTTTCAAGGTCAATATTGTTAAAATCTTTACAAAAGTCAGTGAAAATATTTGAAAGAGCCCGTTATATACATTTATAGATCCTCAATGGGACACCAGCACATTAGTTGAACTTTCATATGCACTTATTGGGAAGACCAGATCTTTAAAAATCTTAGGGTCATGATTTGGTGAGGGGAGATACATGCATACAGCGCGTGTCAGAGATCAGAGCCATCCATTAGGTACTGCTCACTGTAAACATGGCATGTAGCAAAAATCAGTATGGTGAAGTCATCAAGTTGACTAGCTCGTAAACAGCCTTTGTTGTTGGACTTTTTTCTTAGCTGCCCATTTTTCTCAAACAAGTTTGACCAGCCTGATCAGTGGACCAACATTATTTTTGGTCCAAGGCATGCCCACGGTGTACCCAACCAGATGAATGGCCCAGATCTGCGACACATGTGCCATACACACATATCACTAACATGTATTCCACCCTTCACATTGGGGGCCACACACTAAGTCATGACCCAAAATCTTATCCTTTTTTTTTTTTTTTTTGAAGGATAATGGCAAAATCTTAGCATAGAAAACTGGGTAACTAAATTTAAAAGATCCCAGTAGAACATTTAAAGATCATCAATGGCACATCAATAACTGTCCAACTTTCTAGTGATCCTAATAAAAAATACCATATTTATACATTACATGGATAGGTAGATAGTGCTACTGTTCATTGGTGTAGCTAATGAATGAGAATCGTCAACCGCAAGTAGTTATATCAAACCCAAGGACCAAATCATGCCCAAACATACCCAATCCAAGAATAAGGATGCTTCCACTTGAAAGAAAAAAGGAAAAACAATGTAATAACCAACGAATAATCGAAACTCTCACCAGTTTTGATGGCCTAGATCATAATTCCCACTTGTGAAAACATGCACTTGCACAAACCCTAGCCCAAGGCTCGTAGAGAAGCAAAAAAATGTCCCAAAGTTGTTGGACATTTTCTGTTTATTGAACTTTTAATAGAGGAAAACAAAAGAGAAGCCCCGACATTAATCCGGGCCTTCCATCAAGCATAAACTATAAGCTAGATGTTATAATCCCAACCCTATAATCTTAAAGGAAAATGATTAAAATATCCCTATGCACTTAAGTGAGATGTAAGAAAAACAAAAACAAACTAAAATTTGTCCAAAAATAAACCAAAATTCGCAACTTAAGGGAAATGCCACCAAAAGACCCTTTTGTGGACCCAAAAGTGTACCATGGGTGTCACAATGCATGATTCATTGATAGGTATATGGATTTTGCCTATTATGGAAGATATTGGGGCCCATTTCCATGCTCTAATCTATCCCAAAACTCCTTAGCAAGTACATCAACTCGAGCCATCAACATCAGGTAGTCCACGTTCTCATCACCCTCCCCGGGTTGTAGCTCAAAGTGATATGCGTTGTCATTAATCCACTTCTAGATCTTGCATGGGCCAATCTTTTTCAGCTTCAACTTGTTATAAGTGTCTGCCGCAAACCTTCTTTTCGTGTGCAGACCCATACTAGATCTCCCTCTTTGAAAACCACCTTCCGACATCATTTATCTACCACAAACATTGCTCGGGATAAAAGGCTGACATCCCCCGTGGTTGCAGGTTTCACCCGGAGCCTCTCTCATGGGTTTTTAATACTATTTTTCAGATTATTTTTCATGAAGGTGTATGTATGTTTCCAACCCTCTGAAAGGTCCACCGGTCGTACTGCCATGGTTGACCTAATAATATGTGACACACGTCCATCCCAGTGTTTTAAATAGCGAATAGTGTGTAGCAGTTCACCCCTTTGAAGCGTGAGGCGTAAGCTACATAGCGTGTAGCGTAAGCTACACACAACTTCTGGATTTTTAATAAGGTGCTTGGTTGCACCAATGTCATGATATTCTATACCGGATTGACTGATTAATAATGAAATTTAACAAAATTTCATGATATTTGGTGCAATAAAATGCAACCTAAAGTAATAGGAAAGGGAAATGATTACGTATAAAGGAAAAGAAAGAGCAATGAAACTGATTCAATGTTGTTATTTAGATTATTTTACTGAAAGCATTAAAAAGGTTAACTAATTTTGATTGGAAATGGAAAAATGAAACAAATCATTGAAACATCATGTGAGCTACATAGCATGTAGCGTAGTCTACATAACGTGTAGCATATGCAAATTATGTAGTGTAGGCTACATGCGACTTAAGCTATTTTCATGAGCTACGTAGCGTTAAGGCCATGCTACGCTACGTAGCGTAAGCTACACGCTACATAGTGTAGCTATTTAAAACACTGGTCCATCCCTTGGACTACCATCGCACTATTCATTGTCATGATAAGTTTTGCCAGTCATGAAAGAAACTAAATAATGACAAGAAACCTTTACCTCAATACCTTGCTTAAACCAAGTAAGTTTATATAAAACTGAATGTGTCTCAATCTTCAATTGGAGCTTTTCTACTACCTCTTGACATTTCATAGCACGATCACCCCCACAAACTTTGTCATTCAATGTGCAACTAGTGTAGAAGATATTAGTCCGTAACCAATCATCTTCATTAGGTGACTTGGGTGCAAGAAGAGCCTTCCGGATCACCATTGTCTCAGAAGCATCATCATATATTCCGTTTTCTCAATCATTAGTAACATACTCCGCATCACGCGTTCCCTTTGTGGTCTCACCCACATCGTCAATTGACTGTTCCTCCCTAACTACTTTGGAGCTACTAGCCAAATTGACTTGTCGCTACCTACATTCAGAGAAAATATGCCTAACTCTGTTGCATTTGTAGCATTGGATATTTTTCTAACTTGTTCATCCTATTGCCCCATCATTCAGAGCTGATGACATAAACGCTGAAGTGACATTTTTGGCCCGACTCGAATACCCTACAGGCTTACAACTGCTATACTAAATACTAGTGGATCAATTAAAAGCTTTTATGAGACCAAACCTGATGTAGGACCAATGCATGAACTCAAATAATGTGAGAGATCAATAAGCAAGTTTAAATTAATTAATGAAAACTATAAATCTTGTTACCATCATCACAAATATCAAGATTCTAAAAAGAAAATCGTGCATAGTTTAAGCCTAAGTTGTTAAGTATCATCCTACAAGACCATTAAACATGAGAAACTAGGATCTAATGGATGTAGAAATATCCAAATAGCATAGGTTAGGCCTATTTTAAAGAGGAAGATCTAATACTACCTAGGGTTTACTAGGTTTGGGCGAGGGTGAAGTTAGGATCGGTGTTTTAAATATCGACGATATCAGCCGATATATCTTGTATCCCACTTGTGCGATACGAAACTCACAAGTAGTGCGATACATCTCACGTGTTCTATCCGGTGAGCATTTTCGATCCTTTTTTTTTCTCTCTCTCTCTCTCTCTATAAATCATGTTAAATCAATGCGAAATTGTTACAAATCCATGGTTTTTCATATTTTGCATGAAAAATCGCGGATTAAGAGCTTCAATTTCGAGATTGGCCGAGTTGCGGAAAATTGAAAAAAAAAATAAAAATTTCCACTTTCTTGCAAATCGGTTGCAATCCCTATGTCCAAACATAAAATTAAACATGAATATAACCTGATTTAGTGATTCTTCTTTTGCTTTTGAATGTATTGCTTGTATTTCCACATGTCTTCTTACATTTATAAATTATATGAACAGACTTTGAATATACTTGCATCAATTCAGTTAGACAACGCAGATTAGGACCCCATACAAAGAAAACCTATTATGTACACTTATTTTGTGTAATGTTTTGATTTATAAATTTGTTGATGTCTTTTTTAACAATCACTAAAGTTTCATTGAAAAATTCGACCAATTTCCCCAATTTTCCAACAACAGCGATACATTACATGATACGACCGATATATCCCATGCGATAACCGATACGTATCCGTATCCCAAAGGTGTGATACATAATGCGATACTGATATTTTGAACACTGGTTAGGATTAAGAAAGTTTGGGGAAGAATGTAAAATTAAGGTTAAAGTGGGGAATTGAATAAAGGAGTTAAAGGGTTTAGGTATTAGGAGATGGGAATTAGGGTTTTAAATGTAGACAATTTAGGGATTTGGGCCTAATTGAAGGATTTGAAGATCTAGGGTTTGGGGATTTGGGGAAATTGGGAGATTTGGAATTTTCGGTACAGGGTTAGGGTTTGTAAGTAGGAATAAAGGGGTTTTGTTGTAGGGATAGTGGAAACCCAAAAGGACAAGGGATGGGACCCTACAACTACACAGATGGCCGTATGGTCATACATGTGGACTAGGTAGGGTTGGGTTTTGGTTTTTTTTAAGGTTCAGCTAGTCGAGGTGTAAAGGAGGATAATCAAAAGGTTGTTGATGGATTTTGGAGAAAGGAGGAATAAGAAAAGAAGAAACTTGAAGAAATACATCAATTGTTGATGAAGAGATATGAATGTGGGGATACAAGGAAGCCTCGCACTTCCATTGATGAAGATAGGCCTCGCACCGATATTCCTTCCAAGTCACATGGAAGATATTCTCACATCACATGATCCCTCAAATCCAACGGTCGAAATCCCTCCTTAAAGCAACCCATGTGCATCTTCCCAGTGTGGGGTCTTCCAGATGCTCGCATATGCACATGGGGTCTTCAACATGAACATGGATACTCACCTAGCCATAGAGAAATCGGTGCAGCCTACCTCTGATATGTACGCAAAGGTGTACGTCATGTGATGTCCTCATCAACTCTCCTCGATGGAGAAGAGATCGCCTTTGGCGGACTAAGACTCCTATAATGCTCCAGGATGTCGAGATCCAAAGTCTGTAGCTTTGCCTTTGTAATCCAGGTGCTATCTGAAACCGGCCTGTGCTTCCACTTGATGAGGAAATTTTGAAATCCCCCATGGCAAGTGGAAACCGCTTGTGCATCCAATATATCTTCAAATTGTTCACTTCGAGTAGGTGGCTCATGTGAGGCGGAACCCATGTGATGTGGGGCCCAAGAGGGGGGTTCGACCGAGAACCCAACCCATGGGATGTAGGGCTTGGGCTATGAGATAAAAGGATTGATTCACCACGCTCTATCAATTCGAGCTTTTAGAGCAAGTGGTTAGTTGTCCTGCATCAAAGTGGTATCAGAGCGAGAGGTCTGGTGTTTGAGACTCCTCATCAGGGGTGATTAATGTAGGTGCATTTTCACACCGGGTTCGAGTGGGGTGGCTTGTGGGATGCAGGGGCACACTCGGGGTCGGTTGCCCGTGTGAGGTGGAACCCATGTGATGTGGGGCCCATGAGGGGGTTCGATCGAGGACCTAACCCATGGGATGTGGGGCTTGGGCTATGAGATAAAGGGATTGATTGGCCATGCTCTATCAGTTCGAGCTTTTAGAGCAAGTGGTTAGTTGTCCTACGTCAATACCTGGCTTTGCTCATTTTTTCACCAAGATGGCTTGCCTACATGCTTCTGCAATAGTAAACACTGACTTGAACCTCAACTAATCTGCAACAATGGGCCGTAATCCATCCATGAAACAAGTAGCCAGTTGCTCTTCGGTCTCGAATAAATTATTTCAAGCCACCAGATGATGGAACTCTTCTGCATACTCCTCTACGGTTCTGTCCCCTTACCGAATATCTTGTAATCGCTAGAAAAGAAACTGCACATGGTTCGATGGGTAGAAAGGTCTCTTTCATGAGAGACTTCATCTTCTCACATGTTTTCACCCTAGACTTTTCCCGCCTTTCTCAGGTGGCCTTAACCTATTCCCACCATGTTGATGCTCTACCTTCCAACTTCATGTCAACTATTTTCACCTTTTTTGCTTCACCCACATCTTTATAATGAAAGATCCTTTCTATTGCATCAATCCAATTCAAAAAATCATCCTTGCGCATAGTACTATGATATTCAAGGACTTCTACCTTCACTTACTTCGGTCTTAATAATCCCTCCTTCCTACTCGTCGTGGCTCAACAAACAAAGCTTCATGATGGAACAAGTTAATGTCACTCTCACTCGACTCATAATCATCATCTTCCTAAGTCAATGGTTCATTCCTTGCTAATAGTGTAACAAGATGTTAGGAGATGCTTTGCATTTGCCTTTGTGACATAACAAATCTTTCTTTTGTTGGATTTACGTCTTCCTCGTCCATTCCCTGTGCACCATAGCCTCTACCTCTACGCAACATAATTGTAGAATAAGGAGCCCATGCAAGAATGAAACAATGGTGGAAGCGAAGGCTCTAATACCCAATTTGGTGTAGCTAATGAATGATAATCTTCAACTGCACGCAATTATCTCCAACCCTAAGATCAAATCATGCTTAAACACACCCAATCCAAGAATAGAGATTCTTCCACTTGAAAAGAAAGGAAAAACAATGCAATAACCAGTGAAATATCGAAGTTCTCACCATTTTTGATGGCTTAGATCATACGCCCCACTTATGAAAACATGCACTCGCATAAATCCTAGCCCAAGGCTTGTAGAGAAGAAAAAAAGTCCCAAAATATGTTGGACATTTTTTTTGTTTATTGGACTTTTATACAAAGGAAAACAAAAGAGAAGCCCTATAACTAATACAAGCCTTCCATAAAGCATAAACTATGGGCTAGATATAATCCCAGCCCTACAATCTTATTTTAAAAGAAAATCACTAAAATATCCCTATCTACTTAAGACATAAGCAAAGCAAAATTAAACTAAAATTCATCAAAAAATAAACCAAAATTCGTAACTTATGGGAAATGCCACCAAAAGACCCTTTCGTTGTCCCAAAAGTGTACCACAGGTGTCACAATGGGTTGTCCATTGATGGGTTGACGGATTTTGCCCATTATGGAAGATATTTGGGCCCTTTTTCCACGCTCTAGTCTATACCAAAACTCAGCGAGTACATCAACCTGATCCATCAACATTAGGTAGTCCATGTTCTCATCATTCACTCATCAGTCAAATCATATTGTTAAACTCACAAAGTTTGCATGGTGAAGAAAATACGAAATAATTTACAACAACAAGGTTCATAGAAATGGAAGAACTATAGCGTCAAGATCAAATGATTCAGAACACTGGCAAGATATTCATCCCTAAAGGGATTGACCCCATAGTTTAATTGAGCTGTGAAGATGGACTGACAGAATGTTGGCGATGTCTACTCCCAAAGAAGCACGAGAGGATCGGATAATAGAAGTATATGGGTAACTACCAATGATAAAGGCTGGAAGGTTTCTTAGTGTCGCTATCTGGATAAAAGAGCTTTTCTGTCTTAATTTGTATTGATCCTCCTAACATTGAAGGTCAATTAAAATAGTGTGCACTGTTTCTGAAATAGTATCTAAAAAGATTGTTTCAAGAAGATTACGTGAAGGGATTTTCATGTTTCGCACATTAGCCTTGCTCTTACATAGTATGTGCCATAAGTAAAGACAATTTCAAAATACCAAGATACTCCACCCACATGCAAAGAACAACAATACATCTACTAACAAAACTAATGATATAATACAATTAACAAATAGTAATTGGAATAGCTTACTCCCTATGCTATAATCAGCTGCCCTTGCTGCTTGCAGCCCTTCTCTCCCACTTATGCCCACCCCTATGTCAGCCTGTTGTATCATCCTGACGTCATTTCCACCATCGCCAATTGCCAATGTCCTGTACTCACGTGACTTTAAGAGTTCCACGAGCTACAATAATAGAAGACAAACATGAATTCTGGACTCATGTTACAAATACTAAAGAAGAGGGAAGAGTCATGATCAAACATCGTACTGAAAATTTCCAACAGGAAGCAACATGCAAAGCATGCATTTTTTTTTTTCTTTCTATTCTCAGATAACATCACTTCGTCATATTTTAGAAGAACAGTTTGCAAAAAGTTCAACAAATATCTATCCTTTATTTCTTCAACCCATATCTGAAAACTAAGCACGAGAAATAGTAAGCACCCGCCATGGCTCAACGTATGTAGCATTAGTAATACGCAGTGTTTTAAGTATCGATGATATCAGCCGATATATCCCACGATATATCTTGTATCTCACCTGTGCGATATGGAACACACAACACAAGTAGTGGGATATATCCCACAAGTTTGATCCGATGAACATTTTCGATTCTCGATCCTTATTTTTTTCGGTAAATAATGTTAAATCAGTGTCCAATTGTTACAAATTTCCCAATTTGTCGTAAAGCGGTTGCAATCTTTGTGTTCAAACAGAAAATCAAACATGTACGTGACCTGATCTAATGATTCTTCTTTTGCTTTTGAATGTATTGCTTGTGTTTTCACACGTCTTCTTACATTTATAAATTATATGAATAGACTTTGAATATACTTGCATCAATTCAGTTAGACAACGCATGGATTAGGACCCCATACAAAGAAAACCTATAACGTGCACTTGTTTTTTTTTATAATGTTTTGACTTATAAGTGTGTATTGATGTCTTTTTTAATAGTCACTGAAGTTTCAATGAAAAGTTCAACCAATTTCCCAATGTTTCCCCATGTTTCCAACAATCAGTTCAATTAAACGACGCATGGATTAGGACCCCATACAAAGAAAACCTATTATGTGCACTTATTTTTTTATAATGTTTTGATTTATAAGTGTATTGATGTCTTTTTTAAAAATCACATAAGTTTCATTGAAAAATTCGACCAATTTTCCAATGTTTCTCCATGTTTCCAACAATAACGATACATTACACGATACAACTGATATATCCCATGTGATAACCGATATGTATCTATATCCCAAAGGTGCGATACATAATGTGATACTGATATTTCGAACACTGGTAATACATACAATATACCTATGCCTTTTTTCTCTCTCTCTTGAAAGGTAGCGAAACTTTTATTAAAAATAACTGCCCAAGATTCAAATGCCCAACTCTGTTTATTTCCATTTATTATTATTATTTTTAAGATTCACATGACCAAGTACACATTCATAGTATACTTGATATTATACATAGTACTCTTCGCCAAAACCTTAGAAGAATCAAGTGTTAAAATGGTGCTAACTGTAGATGAGAACACCTAGATAAAACAGGTCCAACTCCTAAGAGCCAGCATATTCCCATTGAAGCACCTTGTCATGGTATGATTGGCAGTTTGTTCTACATATGTCAAGAACCCAGCAAATAATGCTACAAGCAAACATATGAATTGATCATCATCATTATCTCTAATTCCTATCCCAACTAATTGTAGTAAGCTACATGAATCCTTTTCCTCCATTCCTGTAACATCCCGGATTTTTGCCAACTTGGAAATAGGCGTCTTAGGCAATGGATCGATCATAACACCTTATTAACTTCTCAAAACTCAATCCCAAAGTCTCAAATCCCCTTTTCGACCCATTTCTTTAAGAATCTCACCTTTCACCACCTTGTCCTTCAAATTTTTCTAAGTACTTTCACATTAGACACTAATCCTAAAGTTTAAATGATGAAGAACAAGACTTAAACTAAAACATACTGTAAATGGTAAATACATAAATAAAATAGGCTTTTGACCATTAACCTTTTGGAATCTCACGAAATAAATAGGTTATTTGGATAGAGCAGCTTCTCCTACCCCAAAATCATATATTGCACGTCGAGTAACTCATTCCGGTTTGCAAAATACACCCGTTTCAAATATCGGGTGGCGAAACCACATCAAACGGACTTACGGGGCCAAACAACACAAATGGGGGGACCCGAGGTGGGTCCCGCACATTTCCGACACCCGGGGGGGGGGGGGATGCCATTGCCCCAGGGTCCAGCGAGTAGCGATGGCATCGCCGGATCGGCGAGGCCTCGCCGGCCAGGGGGCCGGGCGGCCCGTTTTCTGCCCTATTTTCTGCAATGTTCGTCCGACTTCGAAAAGTCATATCTCCCTCGTTATAACTCTGATTTAGGTGATTCAAAAGCCAGATTGAAGCTTAATAAGTCTAGTTTCATATAAAAATAAATGAAAAATATAATAAAAATTTTAATGTAGTTAAATATAGGTCATTGTGACAACTGTCCGAGAATCATCAGTTTGGACAGTTGCTGCTTCTAGAATTTTTAGAATTTTTATACAACACGAAATCTAATGAAATTTGGTAGAGGTGAAGTAGACTTGATGATGAACTACTAGAAAAATAATTAAAATAATATACAAATTAAAAGTGCCAGAAAGGGACGTAGAATTGCCCTAGGACCTTATTCTGTCGTAATTATGGCATGATTTAGTTAAGCACTAAACTAAATAATCTGCAAAATTACCTTGAATCACTTTCAATACAAACTGCAAGACCCAAAACTTGTAGAATCATTAACGCTACATTACCCTAAAACCTAAGATCAATCTCAAAGCCCAGTTGCTCTCGGGAGCACATTGAAACTCTGTATCGGACCTGGACCGCACGTCGAAAGTCCGATTACCACGAAGCTATACGGTTATGACCGCCTTACTGGGCTTGACAACCATCTCGGAAATCAAATCCAGATAATATCCAGAAACGCATAACTTGAGCCCGGAGCGAAGTGTGTGAGAAATGCGAATACCTTTAGAAAATGAACTCAGATTTAAGTGAATTGGGCCTTTCGCTTGCAGGCCAAATTTAAGAGTTCAGACCGTCCGATTCTGATCCAATTACACCATCGGATCAGGAAAAATTTCATACACGTGTCAGTGTACTTGTGGCCCTGATCAAGTATCGGTGACCGTTGAACAGAAACTGGTCCGCCACGGTCGATCTGTAAATCCGATCGGACCGAAAACCTAACTCGACTTAGATCCAACGTCAGGAAGCTTAAGTCCGACCGCACACAGAAAATGGACCTCCAAAAGTGCTCCGTTGGATCGAAATAGCCCCCATTTGGCTATAACCTAAGCATACCCGACCCTGGGGCTATTCCCATCAGTTCTGGGCCTATATAAGGGCTTAAACCCTCTCTCTCTCTCTCACTCATTCCATAGGAATTTGGGAAAACCCTAAGAGAGAGAAGAAAGAAAAGGGAAGGAAAGAGAGAGATATTGAGGGAGAGAGTCGGCGTTTCTTCCTGGGATCTTTCCCTGCCGCTCCACGTGCTTTACCACCTCGTCTGTATCGCTATTCCGGGGATTCCGACTCCGTTTGTAGGTAAGAAACCCTAACCCTAATCTGTTTTAGGGATACAAGTAGAGTAAATGCTGAAGTAGCTAACCTATTTCATGCTATAGGTTGCCGTTGTGCCATAGGCGAGGACTTAGTGTTTAAACTAAGTTCGTTACGAGTCTACCGGCGAAAGGTGCGAACTATAAACGTTTAGGTTATGGTTTTCAAGGCTTTCAATGTCAGCTAACGATTTATAACTGATTTGGGAACCGTTTCACATGCTAAATGCGAAGATTTCCTTCGCTTTACAGATATATATGAACTATGTTGAGTATAGCGTACTCCATGTGTTGTTGAAATGATTGAATGCGTATAGAATTTGGATTCGTGTTTGACATGATTATCCGTCGTGGATATAGGGTTGTTGTATGTGCGACAACCCCTTGGCAAAAGGATTTGCCCAAATACATGTTATGGCCAACATACGTCATGTATGTTATAGTGTGTAGTCTAAGTATTTATTGAAATGTTTGTATGAATATGGAATTATGATTTTTGTTTGCCATGATTATTGATTGCGAATACATGATTGTTGTATGCGTGGCAAGTCCTTTGTGAAAGGAGTTGCTATAATATGCGTTTAACTAAATTATTACAGGCATGTATTATGTATAGTTTAAGTGTTTGATAAATTACCTGAATGAGAAATGTTTGATGTGGTGTATGTAATGAAGGCGTTGAGATAGGATTCTCAACCCCCTCATACATAGTTATAATTTACTTTGTGTAAACTATCTTACCACTACGTCACTTACTGATAAATTACCTGTGTATGATTGACATGTGTAGCATGTGTTTGTTGAAATGCTCAAATAGAATTTATATTTAGATTTGATTGTCACATGCAGTCCATGATTACCACATGTGAGTATTGTTGTTCTGAAATGTGTTTGGGGCTACGTCGTAGTTCAGGCAGTCGGTAATGGCCTACGGTCGGTGGCCAAACTGTTTGAGCCCCGACGGATGCGTTCGACGAATCCGAGTCGTACGTCGTTTGACGACAGTGGTTAGGTCACGCAGAATGCTTATGCACTCCATGTCGATCAAATTAACGTGCGCTCGTGCTAGTCGAGCTTGTCAAGTAACCCGATTGGCCCGATGTATGTTCACCATGTATGGACGCTACTGCTTGAATCTAAGGTATCAAACTCACCAGTAGAAACCCCGTTAACCATGGTACCTCGATCCGCTAAGATTCATGAGCCGGACATGGTGGTATGGGACACCGTGGTCTAGCTGTCGGCCTACGCTGGGGTGACGAGCCTCCCCGTAGTGACCAGTGAGCAACATCGCCTCGTGAGCCGAATACGGTGGTATGGGACACTGTATTCGAGCTGTCGGCCTACACTGATCAGGTGACGAGCCCTTTGTAGTGACCTCGAGCATACTCTGAGATTGCGTTGAGGCGATCAGCCTTTCTGTAGTGACTAGAGTATAAACTAGGCCTACACTGATCAGGTGACGAGCCCTTTGTAGTGACCTAGAACCACAACATCGTATGATATTTACTAGGACTGACGACCCTAGAATGGATCATTGTTTGGGAAATGATATAAGGGAGGTACCTTAGCTTCCCAATCCTGCTGTATGAAAAGGTCTAATAAGAACTCGGTAATCACGTTCATGCACCGCATTGTATGTGCCTTTGGCGTTGGAGTTGAGTACTGTGGAAGGGCCGCGACCGTGAGACGAAGTTCGCAGAGAGAGTGCAGGCGAAGGCATACATCATTAATACATATCATCCTTACATTAACAAGAGTACTTAAGAATGCTTGATTGTATTGTCTTATCATTACTACGTGACTGAATTGATAACATGTTAACCTTTGCTTTATAGTTCCACTGAGTTGATCACTCACTCCCAGGTTCCGGGACGGTGTTTTAAACACCAATCAGACCCTGTTTTAGTTTCAGATGATGACGATGCTTACGAAGCGAAGCCGGACTTTTATGATGATGAGGAGAGTTTCTCCTATATGCAGCTATCAGGCGGGTCTATGTAGACCATGTTCTAATCGACGGGGTTACAGGGGTGCTGATTAGACGCCATTAGACTTGTTATTTTGCACCTTTGGTACACCTATGTATATTCATTTTGTTCATTTTTTTGGAGTATACATGTATACATTTAACCTGGTAACATGTTCACACTCTGGAGACTTACAACAGTTTATATATTTTATGTATCTATCACAGTCTTCCGCTTGCGTAATTTAACTGTCTCTGGAGTATGATATGCTGATTTGGTATAATCTCATTCATGTTTAATGCACTAATATGGACAACATTCAATCATCATTACCTATGTTGCATAAGTGATGCATTGGAACTCAGGAGCTGAGGTTCTGCTCGACCCCCGATTTTCAAAGCATTACAATTCCATTCTATCAAGGGCCATCACTATAGACATAACAAAAAAGGCTCGTCCACATCTCATTAATGAACTGATTGTGACAGTTCAATTGAACCACACTATGAATGCAACTAGACTATTCTCTATGCCATGCTCTTAACACACAAATATCGAACCAGGTATTCTTTAAAAAAAATTAATTTTTTCCCTTTATGGTATATTATTTATTGATGTATTGGATAAGGATATTCTGTCTCCATCTTATAACAGGTGTTTCTCTAGAAAGATGGGTACTGTTATTGTTGTAGTAATCAAAACCATTCTGTCTCCATCTTATAACAGGTGTTTCTCTATAAGGATACACTACTTGCACAATCAACATGATTTCTAGAAATTAATACTTAAGTTCCATAACTACACTAAGACCAGCCTTACCTTTAATCTTTCAACTCAAAAGACCCACAACACAAATCACTTTTTAGAGGCCGGTCATCATTTTCATCCACTCAATAGCCAAAGCAGATAAAAAAAAAAAAGTACCTACAGTCATCGAGGAACCTGCAATAGCCAACAATAAACTCTATACCAAAATTCACAGAAATAAACGGAATATGAAATTGTTTGAGCAAATCATGATTTTCATACCAATATAGATTATCATGCAGAAGCAGCCCTATAGTTTTATACTACAATGGCAACAAACATCATTGTTCCTTGAAATTTAACGATCGCGTGAGCATAGGCATAATGTCAAATGCTGATAGAAAACATAAAAGGATTTCAGTGAATGGACATAAATTAAACTAAAGAGATAAAAAAGAGTACTTGGGCTTTTTGGGATGGGGTGACACGGCAACAGATAGCTGTCCTTGACAACATTGCTAAATTTGTAAAATCCTTCTGATGATGTTTAAGTGCAATTTCTAGTGCCCAACCATCGACAACAAATGCTACATCCTGTTAACAAAGAAAAGCAGTGATAAAGTACACTTATCTCCAAGGAATAATCTCACCATGGTAAAATCTGAAATAAGCACCACATCATGCTGAATATGTCTTAGATAAAAGAGAATAATCAACATGAAGAAACAAATGAACATAAGAATGCTGATTTAGTGAAAACAAAAGAAATATCTTTCTGTTTTTTTGTTTTTTTTTTTTTGAAAGGTAAGGAGAAATATTTTACTATACATCTCTAAGATTATTTTTTTAAAAAGATTGTCTAGGAAAATAATAATGTAATGTCATGTGTATACTATATACATGAGCAGCAATTACCAAGCATTCATTCTGATGTATGTGGTACTTCCAGGACAGAAATATATAAAGCGGTTAATGTGAATCTATTTACCATATTTATCTGAGTATGAAGGAAAATGATGAGAGAGAACTAGCCAACCATTTCCCCACTCTCTCAGCTACTGGATCCTAGAAAGAGGAAGCCCCCAGAGGAAGGCCTGTATAAGGAATCAGCAATATCGTTCTCCTACATCGCATTCACTGCCATCTGATGGGCCTCCTAGCCAATAAGAGCTACCCCACAAATCCACTATAGAGCTTTTAGAACATTAACTAACAGCCAGGTGATCACATCAAAATCTGAAGCATGCCTTTCAAAATCTTTATTAGATCATAGGATGCACAATCTTAATTTTGCCTTCCCTTTCCATTTTCCCCTTTTGGATTCTCCCTATCCAAACAGGCCCTATAGGGGATGGTGATAAAGTTACCTGAATCATCAGTAACATGAGTGGTTGCTCCAGTCTTAGCACGACAGTGAATTAAGAGGGCCTGAGAAAAAGCATTTGGTCATGGTGTGGACACTGGCTGCCTAAAAACTTGTCTAAAAAGCACCTAGTTCAAAGAGCTTGTGCCAGAGAAAGTGACTTGGACACGCCTTGGATAAACTCAGCACATTTATAAAGCAAGGGAAAAGTTGTGAACTACATCTTCATTGAACAATGATGTATTCAAAATCGTTTAACAAACTTACAGGAAGTTGTTAAAGGGATACAATAAAAAATGTTGACCTTGATCTTTTGATGCCTACGAGAGTTGGTTCAAGTAAAAGAGACATCAATGGTAAAATTACATCTTCTGTGATTGATATGAGTCATTTCAAACATTCCAAACTTCCAAACTCGATGTTACCTGCTGTTGAAAGAAGAAAGAGGAAGAATCACTGGTTTCCACAAAAATAAAAATAAATTCCCATCATAATAATACTTACCATTCTGAAGAATTATTTCCCATATTTGTTAGTTTAATGATTTTAGGAATGTCAACACTAACAGTATCATATTAACACCAGATTAGCTACAGCTCAAGGGATCACCTCAAGTATTTCACAATGCTGCAGTGGAGAGAAAGAAAGAAGATTTTTATGTCCTTAAATTTATATAAGGAGTACCAGTGGCTATTTTAGAGGTGTACCTTAGGTTCTGAAGGAGTTGTGCTCATTGTGCGTATGACTCTCTCCAAGCTTTTAGAAACTTCATCTTCAGTTTTCCCATCGATCAATAGAAGTTGGCCTTTTGGTTCTATCAACAAGGCAAAAAAAAAAATAACAAACAAATTTTGGAATCAAACTAATTTAAAAGTGGATGCTGACTTATTAAAAGCCAAGAAGGAAGGCTTTTAACAGCCAGAATTGAGCATTCACAAGAAAGAGAAAAATGATACCCTTCATGAAGTTGTTAGTGCACAAGACCAGTGTACACCTATGGTGTGCTCATTCCCATACTCCTACGATGTACTATACATAGGATTATGTTTAGGAGGTTTCCTAATTGAAATTGTTCTCTCTTTCAGTCTCCCATTGTAATTAGAGAATATCTAATTTCCTATAAATAAAGGTAGGAGAGACCTAGATGGCAACCTAACCGCATAAGAGAAAGGGAACACCCCCAGAGCCAGAACACAGGCGCTGACCTCTCTGCCACTAGCACAAGTGAATAAGAGAAGATCACGCAGTGAAGTTGAACACATCAAGAGCGATTCGAACTCTCTCCCGAATTTTCTCACTAGGGAATTTCTTTAGGGCAGTGTCGCTGCACCAGCTCTCTCCTCACCTCCCGGGGAGAAAGAAGACAGAGATAGAGAAAATTCGTAGGAGAAAGGCCTTCATTGATTCCATAGTGAAAGAAATGGAAAACCAAGGAGGTCTGTGATATTCATAATAGTTTTTCTTCTGAAAGCATAGGCGGGCACAATAAAAACAGAAGTCACATGGAGCAGTTCAACGCTATGTTATCTAATTTCCTATAAATAAAGGTAGGGAGAGAGGGACAAACGAATTTCATCCTTTTCTCCTCCTCTTCTCACTTTTCTTCAATCCTCTCAAGTTTCATGGTATCAGAGTATCTCTGATCCAAACCTATCTTTTTCTTTTCCAAACATTCTTCTTTCTTCTTCTTCTTCTTCTCATTCTCTACTACAAATTTTGGTTTGGAAGTCTATTAGAGCTCCTTTTTTCTCTCTGTAAAATGTTGAAAGTAAGATGAAACTCCCATAACCGTCCTACAGATGCAATAGAAGTGCACCATTGTCTCGTCAGGAAGAGATTCCTCCACTGGTAATCATCCCTAGAAGCAAATCTCACCAAAGAAGTCCTATACGATGCCGCATTTGCACAAAAAGCAGCCTTGTGCTACTTGATGCTTGAAATCAGTTCCGATTAGGTTCCCGGCACCAGATCTGCACAGGCAATCCAGCATCGCCGGAAGTTGCTAGAATCCTCACTTGTCTCTCCACAGCTCATCGAAAATCAGATTTGTACTGATTTTCAGCGCCGAAACTCCTTGAGTAGTCCAATGTCGCCGAAAACCCCTTTAGAGCCCTATTTCGGCACTAGAGTTGCTCCTGGAACAATCCAAGGATGCCAGAAATCACCGGAATCTCTTTTTCCATTGTTAGATCTCCCCTTCTCTTGATTTGTGTTTCTTGATCTCCTGGACCACAATTTTTTTGTTTAGGACCCTTTTTTACACCAGATTCAAGTCCACATACCCTATCACTATCAAAAGTACTCGGTGGGCCACCTATTGGTGTTCGATTTGAAGCTTGGACCATCACCAAACCCTTGGACCCCTCGTTACTTCTAGATTTGACG
This sequence comes from Magnolia changhungtana, assembly GCA_030180095.1. Classification (NCBI taxonomy): domain Eukaryota; kingdom Viridiplantae; phylum Streptophyta; class Magnoliopsida; order Magnoliales; family Magnoliaceae; genus Magnolia; species Magnolia changhungtana. The sequence continues at coordinate 567,730 of JASAUF010000042.1, forward strand.
AGCAAGAGCTCCTCGTGCCGATTCTTCCCTTTGGACCATCGTCAAATACCGAGAGGTTTCTTCAAATTAGGGCTCTCTCTCTCTCTCTCTCTCTCTCTCTCTCTCTCTCTCTCTCTCTCTCTCTCTCTCTCTTTTCTTTTCCGTTCCTTTTGTTACATGGGAGAAAATAAATAGGCCCAGATCCCATCTAGACATATGGACAACCCTAGTCTTACAATAACAATAGTAGAACTAGATGGCACGAATTATTTGGAGAGGTACTAAGCAACTCGAATGTATATTGGAGTATGAAAAAGACACGGATACATTACCAAAACCAGGAAACAACCCAATCATGATGATCCCCCACCTATGATGAGCGGGAGAGTGAAAATTGACTTATGATGTCTTGGTTGTTAAATTCAATACAACCACATATCAACCATGGTCTTTATCTCTTGAAAACTGCAAAGGATGGCCAAAATATACTCCCACCAGAAAGACTCACACCTTTATCAATTCCACACAAAAATTAACAATCTCAAACAGGTAGATAGAACCATCAAATAATATTTTGCTAACTTGATTTAGAAATGGAAGGAACCGGATAATTGACAAACTGTTATTCTAGAATTGGAAGATTTGAGAAATCAAATTCGACAGCTACCAATCTTTAAATTTCGAGCAGGTCTCCATTCAGAACCTTAATGAATACAAATTCTTGGGAGAGAATCTCTTCCTACCCTCGAACATGTATATAATTACATATGGATAGAGGCCGAATAATAAAATATCTCCCACACTACCCTTCCCGAATGGTCGGCCTTGACTGTAGACATTGAAACTGTTAAGGGGCAAGGAACTAGACAAGGAAACATGGACAAAGATAAGCTTAGATGCACACACTATGGAAAAAGATGACATCTAAAGAAATACTGTTGGGTTCCTCATCTTCTGCACAAGGATGTCAAAACAAAGTCTTCTGCTAATGCAAGCACTACTAACAAAAGTTCTATCGAAACTCCAAAGTGACCAAGACCCAAGGGACAAAACTATCAGTGAGTTACAACTATAGAGAATGCTAGTGTATTGTATTGTGGGCTCTTTTTGTGTAAGTGCATGTGCACACTTTCCTATTCTCCTGTAATGTATTATATGCTTTATCATAATAAAATAGTATGTGTTAGGGCAAGTAAGCCCAACACATCAACTCTCTCAAACTCTTCTTCTTCTTCTTCTCTCTCAATATTCTCATCCCTTCTTCACATTATCCTCACCAAATCCTTCTCTACTTGGTATCAGAGCAAAGATCCAGGCATTCCGCATCCAACAGGTTGAGAGGCGACACGTCACCTTGCTGACGTCAGCAATCGTATGGCTGACGTCAGCGTTGTACGGACGTATGGCCTCCGTTTGAGCTGAAAGTTTAGGGGTTTGATAGATCTTGATTTTAGAAGATTTGTCATGATTTTTCCAGAATTTATTAGACCTCTTTTCATGGTTTTTTGGGCGAAATAGAGAAATTCGAAAATCGATTCCAGATTTCGTTTTTCTTCGATCTACGTCAAATCGGTAAGCTTTTCTTTGGTTTCTTTGCTTGAGATGGACCGAAATCTTCCTCCTAAGCTATCCATGGTGGATTTTTTACTCAAGATCAATGTTTGAGAGGTTTTAAACCTCAAATGGGCGTGCGGCTGGGCCGTGTTTTCACTTGGACAGGCCTCTTTTGACTGCGTTTCTTGGTTTTTTTATGATTGATGTTTGTTTGAAGTTTATCTCTTGTTATCTTGAAGGATTGAGGGAGATAGATTTGTTTGAATCAGTCCTTCTTGGCATAGGGGGTCTCTTGGCATAGTTTTCTTTCTCTTGGACTCTATTATGGCTGACAAAGGGCCCTCATCTCTTGGCATAGGGTCTCTTGAACCCAACCCCTTGTTGATTACCTCCATTAGGTTGAATGGTGACAACTATCTTCAATGGGCACAATCTGTAAAAGTATTTTTAGGAGCCCGTGACAAGTTGTCGTATATTTTGGATGATCCCCCAAGCTCTACAGATGTTACTTACAAGTCTTGGATAAAGGAGAATTATCAAGTTATTGCATGGTTGTTGAATAGCATGGATTCATCGATTAGCCACTCAGTGATGTTTTTATCCTCGGCTAAAGGCATTTGGGATTCGCTTCATGATATGTTCTCGGAATCTCAAAATTTTTCACGGGTATTCCAGCTTATTCAAGAAATTGGTCGGTTTCAACAAAACTCCAGATCCTTAAAAGACTACTACTCGACGCTTAGGGTATGTGGGATGAGTTGGATATGTATCAGCCTCTTCCTTCCAAATGTAAAGAGGATCATGACATTGCTCATAAGCAACGGGATGATACTCGTATCATGCAGTTCCTCGCTGGGTTGAGTTCTGATTATCTGCACGTTCGCGATCAGGTTGTTATGCAGGATCCTCTTCCCCCATTGACGACAGTTTATGCCATGTGTCAGCGTGCTATGGCCTCTACTCTTCCTTCTCATTCATTTGTGCCACCCGAGCGTTCGGCGCATCTTGCTGGCGATCAGTCCTCCCTTTGTCTACGGGTACCATCCTTGAGCTCAGGGCGCACTCCTGGTTTTGCTGGTCGTGGTAGAGGCCGCGAGGGAGATCGCGGTCGTGGCGCCCATAATCTTCGTGATCGTGGTGGGCGCGGACGTGGACGTGATGGTTCCCGCATTTGTTCACATTGCGGTGGAACTAATCACACTGTTGATTATTGTTGGCAGCTACATGGTCGTCCTACGTATGCTGCTGCTTCTGTTGCTTCCACTGTTACTTCTGAGATACAGTCTTCCATCCCGACAGCTGAGCAGACTACTTCAGGGGAGTCTCTTATCATTTCTCGGGCGGCATATGATGCCCTTATGCGGCTTCACATTCGGGATCTTCCTGAGCCTTCTCATGCAGCTTCGGCCCAGTCAGGTACCGCCCTTCTTGCGTCATCCTCTCCTACCTCCTGGGTCATTGACTCTGGAGCTTCCTCCCATATGACTGGTAAGTTGCAATCCTTTTCTTCTTATTCTCCTTCATCTACCACTCAGTATGTCACAGTCGCAGATGGAACCCAATCTCCCATCTCTGGGATTGGTTCCATCCCTCTCTCTTCTTCCTTGTCTTTGTCCTCCGTATTACATGTGCCTCGTTTTCCATTAAACTTATTGTCTGTTAGCTCTCTTACTAAATCACTCAATTGTTCCATCACCTTCTTTCCTTCTTATTGTTTGTTTCAGGACCTACAGACGAAAAGAGTGATTGGTGGGGGGCATGAGCGAGGAGGCGTTTATCTTCTCGATGATACACCTGTTGCCGCTTCTAGTACCCTTTACTCTTTATCTCTGCTTTTATTTATTTATTATATAAAACTATCATGGGACCGACATTTTGCTTAGCATGTTGCATAAATTAGTTGCATGCATGCTATTCAAATAAGAGCATGCTAATAATGGTTTTATAGTTTTTCTAGGGAAAATAATTGCAAGTCATGGGCAGAAATCAATGTTAGCCTCACCTAATTGTGTCCACCTCTTTGCAAGAAAGGAATGTTATCTAGCTTAATGGAGTATAATTGCACTTCAGCAGGAAAAATAAAATAAAATGATGACCATCTGAAACCTACCTGGAGAAATGAAGTTGCATGAAAGTGCGATTTGAATTGCTGTATCTTGTTTATCACCAGTCAGCATCCAAAAATTGATCCCTGCCTTTCTAAGGGTCTCAATAGTTTCTGGAACTCCATCCTGTAAAGACAAAATACAGCAGAAAATCAACAAAAATTTGGTATTCAACACCAGTCTGGTGAGAAGTTTTCACATAAAGAGCCTTTTCTTGGGATTTCTGTACATAAAACAGCTGAATTCAACTGGATGGTATTGATGCCACTGCTGAAAAAAGTTCACCTGCAGACGATCCTCGATTGCAGTGACCCCAAGGATTTCAAGGTCATGCTCCAACCTTTGACAGACCTCAGCTAGTTTCCACTGAAAGGGCAAGTTAATGGCATTACATGCAACTCATGCTGACTTGACTTGTCACACAATAACATAAAACGAAAGATTTTCAGGATGCAGTATCCTTTACCTCCCTATCAACCAATGTATTGTTTGCCTCTTTAAACATCAAAGACCATTCTCTATATTCATCTTCATTCAATTCACGCCAAGCCAAACAAAGCGTCCGCAATCCTAATTGAGCATACTGTTCCACAGCTTCAACATGAGTCCTTATTTGCTGTCCTGAAAATAGGATTTTAAGCATTAGCTAATGATCATGGACTTATAATAATAATAATAATAATAATAAACATGACAATGGAGAAGTTAAACTTTCCTAAGCCACGGAGTACTTGAAAGGTTTGCAAATAAAGGGATGAATATGTTCAACAGGCCAAAGAAGGTACAACCAATGTTTTCAATATTGCCGATATTGGCTGATATATCGTTTATCACGGGTCAGCGATACCATGTGCATACATAATGTCTCAAATTTTTGGTGTCGCCTAAAATATCGCAATTTACCACAATTTATCACTATTTATCTCAACTTATCACATACATCGCGATATATCGTGCCAAGCCCTTAAGTAAAATTTCTTGGTGTCATCGATATCGACAAATATCGTCGATGCCATTGGGGAGTCTAGAGTGAGCCACAAAATGCAAAAAAAAAAAAAAAACAAAACCATTTTTTCCATTTTCTGTCTTTCCACTACTTAACACATCTAAACTGAATTTTGGTCCATCCTCTTAAATCATTCTGAAGAAAAACAACGTTTTTTAAATTTCAAAAAAAAAAAAAAAAAATGTTTTTTTAGCCGGAATCGAGATCGAAGCCGATTTTGGGCCTTTTTTTTTATATCCAATGAGCATTTTCGCTTTTCAATCCTTTTCTTTTTGTGTAAATCATATTAAATCTATGCCAAATGGTTATAAATGCACGATTCTTCATGTTTTGCATGAAAATCATGGATTTTGAGCTTTGATTTCGAGATTCCAATTTGGGGGAAATTTTGAGAAAAAACTTAACTTCACCTGAACGCGAATCAACACCTCAATCGAAAATTCCACAATTTCTCCCAAATTGGTTGCAATCTTATTGTCCAAACACAAAATCAAACATGTATTAGACTTGATCTACTGATTCTAGTTGTTTTAGAGATTTTTTGGAAAAAAATAATTAAAAATATTTTTTTTGAAGTTCCACTTCTATTAGCAATCAATTGGACCCAATTTCAAAGTATTTAGGAGTGTTTGATGAAATCATCATCACATACGCTCTAAGTTCGGGATATTGAGGTAGGTGATCTGATTTGGGAGAAATTGAGGAAAAAACAAAAATTTCTAAATTTCTCCCTAAATGGTTACAATCTTAGTGTCCTAACACGAAATGAAATATGCATCAGACTTGACCTACTAATTGTTGTTGTTTTGGAGATTTAAAAATATTTTTTTTTCGAAACTTCTCTTTTATTAGCAGTCAATTGGCCCCAATTTTAGAGCATTGAGGAGTGTATGTTGTTTTTTGGAAATTTTGTTTCATATTTGAATACATAAGTAATTAAAAATGTTAATTTTTTTTTTCGAAAATTTAATTTGATTGGTTGTTAGATTCCGTTAAGATTTATGGATGTAGTACACTGCATATGCTAACATGTTCTTTCGCAGGTAGAACATGTCGGGAGGAAAAGGGAGGCAAGCTGACATTTGATGGAAGTATGAGGCCCCTATTCCCAATAATTGATTCGGGCCATGATGCAATTTGTGTGACCACATAATGAAGATTAAAGGAATAACCCGCTTGAAGGAACATTTAGCGGGAGGGTATTGGAATGTTACACAATGCCCAAGATGCCCGAAGGATGTGGGAGCACAAATGAAGTGTTGAAAAAAAGTGAAGATTAGAGATGAATGTGTTGCACGGGAGTCTTTATGGAATGAGTGAGGGAGGGACAAGAGAAGCAATGGGAGGCGAATAGGCCCACATTTGAGGGATCTATGCAAGAGCATCGTGGGGATAGTGAAGCGGGATCTATCTTTAGATCCGATGATGTACAACAGGGGGAGGGGGGAACGTAAGAAATTAAAGAAAATGTTTAATAAAGGGGATGTGAGGAAGAAAGTGGGAAAGTTCATTGAATTTATTTATTTTAATGATCACATCCTGCAAATGCAGTAGCAAGCCCACATTTCAAGAAGTATGTTGAAGTATAGAGTGGGGGTGAGGGTGTGGTGCCACCCACGCCACGTGAGATATTGGGCAAATATTTAGATGAGTACACTGACATGCGGTGTTATGTGGATGGGTTTCGTCAATCGTGGGAGATGTACGGCTGCACTATGATGTGTAACGGGTGGACCAGATTGATGAGGATGCCGGTCATAAATTTTATGGTCTACTGTAAGGGACGGACGGCGTTCTTAAAGTCCACAGATAATAGTACAAGATAATAAATAAATAAATAAATAAATAAATAAATAAAAACCTCAGTTACATCAATGAGTTAATGCATGATGTCATGAAAGACGTTGGGAGGAAAAACATCGTGCAGTTTGTTACGGACAATGGGAGCACATTTGTGAAAGCGGAAAATGAGATAATGAAGAAGTACCACATGTATTGGACCCCATGGACAACCTATTGCCTAGATCTCATGTTGGAGGTGATAGGGGATGGGCCTTCAATGAAGGCTATTATTACTGATGCATGGTTGATCACAAATTTCATCTACAACCAGTGTTCGAGTTGTCGGTATCGCTACAAGTTTCGCTGGCCAGAGATAAAGATATAATATCGTTATTACCGATAATATCGCCGGAAATGCAGGGAAAAAGGGGGAAACATGAGGAAAATGGTGGAATTTTTCAGTGAAACTTCAAGACATGCCTAAATACACATATTTACATATTTAGGAATAAAAATTTTTGCAAAAAGAATGCATTAAATTAGAAGTTTCCATTTAATGGGGGCCAAAAAGCATGCGTTGTCGTAAGAAATCACTCAAATAGTAACCAAAATTAGTTTATATAATACAAATGCAAGCTTACAACAATGATAGGAATTACAATACAACAATGATAAGAATTAGTTTATATAATACAACATGCTCTGTGGGCCCCACTATGATGTATATGTTTCATCCATTCCGTTCATCCATTTTTACAGACCATTTTAGGGCTTTATACCAAAAATGATAGGAATATAAATCTCAGGTGGACCACACCACAGGAAAATAATAATGATTGGATATCCACCATTAAAATCCTCCTAAGGACCGATGTACTGTTTATTTGACATCCAATCTGTTGATTAGGTCATACATACCAGATGAAGGGAAAAAACAAAGATAAGATTGATCCAAAACTTTTATGGCCCTCAAAAAGTTTTTAATGGTTGAAGTTTATTCAACACTGTTTCCGATAATGTGGTCCACTTGAGACTGTTATATACCTCATTTATCATATCATTCTATAAAATGATGTAATAAAATAGATGGTCGGAATGGATGAAACACATTCATCATGGTGGGGCCCACAGAGCACCGACCACCAGCCATTGGCTGGTGACAGGGGCGTAGCCAATTCGTTCCTTTAGCTACGGCTTTTCTCAGTAGCCAATCCGTTCGAAATCGGATTACGTACTGAGTTACTTAGTAGGCTCTTAACGTACTGAGTAAACTCAGTTGGGCCCACTGTGAATTTATGTGGTTTATCCACACCTTCCATACGTTTTTCCATCTCATTTCAGGCGTTGAGCCCAAAATTGAAGCTTATACAAATCTCAAGTGGACCATACCACAAGAAACAGTGGAAATAATGATTTCCACCGTTGAAACCTTTTTATGCCCCACATTGATGTTTATTTTTCATCTAAACTGTTCATAAGATCAAACAAACATGGATGAAAGGAAAAAACAAATATAATCTTGATCCAACACTTCTGTGGCCCCCAAGAATTTTTCAACGGTATAACTTCAATTCACACTATTTCCTGTGGTGTGGTCCATTTTAGCCTTGTATATCCTTCGGTTTTGATCTAAGGCCCTAAAATTATCTTTCAAAATGGATGGACAGACTGGATAAAATACATAAATCACAGTGGACCCCACAGAGTTTACTGAGTACGCTTAGCGTGCTGCTGTACTCAGTACGCAATCTGCTTCCATCCATGCCCCTTAGCAGCGTGGGACTCGAATTTCCTTCCTGCGCTGCAAGCTCAGGTGGGGCCCACTGTGATGTTTGTGAAAAATCCTCTCCGTCCATCTGTTTTGTGAGTTCATTTTAGGACATGATCCTAAAAACGAACCGTATCTAAAGCTCAGGTGAGCCTAAAACGTGATAATTAAACGTCCACAGTTGAAATATTCGTGGGGCCACAAGTTTTGATTCATACCAATATTTTTGTTTTCAGTTCATCCCAATAGTAATGATGTTATTAACAGTACGGATGGCATCTAAACATCACTGTTGAACCTAGGAAGGTTTCAACGGTAGGAATTTCCCTAACCACATTTTCCTTTAGTATGGCTCACTTGAGCTGTTGAACCAGGAACGTTTTAACTGTGGGGTCCACCGTGATTTATGTATTTTATCCACCCTGTCCATCCATTTTAACAGATAATTGTAGGTTTTGAGCCTAAAAACGAAGTATATCCAAACCCCAAGTGGACCACACTGTAGGAAACAGTATGAATTGAACATCTAACCGTTGAAAATTTCTTGGGGTCCACAGAAGTTTTGGATCAAACTTCTATTTGTGTTTTCCCTTCATCCATGTTTGCGTGTTCTTATGAACAGGTTGGATGGGAAATAAACATCATTGTGGGCCCTAGAAAGGTTTTAACGGTGGAAATCATTATTCCAACTGTTTTCAATGGTATGGTCCACTCGATCTTTGGGTACGGTCAAATTTTGGTCTCAACCCCTAAAATAAGATGGCAAATTGGATGGACGGCATGGATAGACCAGATACATTCTCGGTGGGTCCAACAGAGTGTACTCAGTACGATAAAACGTACTGTGTAACTATGTACACAGTCCCCTTTCACGCACCCAATCCCTAATTTGCGCCCTCCCGACCCCTAATTCACGTAAAACCCCCAAAATCTCAAATTTTCATCTCCTTCCTGCCCATTCCTCCATATTTTCAGCCCGAAAATCCCTCCCTCATCCCAAATTTTTAAAAAAAAAAAAAAAACCCTCTATTTTCCCACAAGATCTCGGCCCGCAAGCGGATTCGAGACGTTGCAAAGGATTTTTCAACCGAAAAAAAAAAGGAATTTTTGGGGGTTGAATCTTACCGGAAATTGCCGATTTGCACTCAACAGCCGTGAAATCGCGTCGTCCTCCAGATCCGGGGGGAAAAACAAGTATTTTTTTAGTTTTTTAAAGATTTTATCGCCGACAACTACCCCCTTTTATCGATAAAGGGGGTTGTTGGCTACAATTCCCACCCGTGGTTGGTGGGAACAACGAAATATCGGCAATATTTTGAAAATACCGATAATCCGGCGAGATTATCTGCGAAAATAGGAAACAATTCGAAAAAAGGGGGTTTCGGTGTCGCTAGTGCGGTGACACCGATATTATCGGCGATATTTCGATATTATCGGCGATATTTGATTTTAAACATTGTCTACAACCACATCTGCTTATTATTTGAGTTGCGCAAGAGGTGTGGTGGGGATATAGTGCGGCTCGAGGCAACGCGGTTCGCTATAAATTGCATCGCCCTATATAACCTCTTATAACACAGGCAAGGGTTATGAGAGCTTTTCAACTCTAGGGAATGCAAATTGGAATGAGAGTAGGAAGAGAGTAGCTTGAAGAATTGAGGAGCTTGCATTGAGCAGCGCCTTCTGGAAACGCATGCGTAGTGTGGTGGGTATTTTGGAGCCCATATATATTGCTGACGACAATGGATAATGAGACATTCGTTAATAGGATCCTTATATGCGTCCATGCAGTTAATGAAAGAAGCCGTCAAGGCTAAAGTCCTCAACGCATATAAATGTGTGCATGCAATCATCAATGACCGTCGAGAAAGGACCCTTTCGCACCCACTTCATCAGGACGGTAAGTACTTACATGATTAATTTTTAATTTTCTATATGCTTCAGTACTTTACTATTTTTTTACATAGCATGTATGGCCATTTTATTGTATTGATATGTGAATATTTGCACCGTTTTGGGTTTTGGCATACTTCTTGAATCCCCAGTACCATTACAATTGTAGACTCTTTGAAGACAATAGCTTAAAGAGGGTTGTGCATGAGGTATATGAGAAATTATTCTGAAAGGCAACTTGGGTTGTGAGGTAAGCATCTTTTGCACTTACTTTTTCTCCAACTTCAGCAAAACTTCCATACTCACACTTAATGCTGAATTCCATCAACAAATTGTTCAATTTTGCGATGTTGTTGGAATGTTTGGGTGTGACACTACACGAGGGGCGAGGAGCCAGATGATGGCGTGCGAGTTGTTGTATTAGTTAGCTCTTACTACTTAAGTTAGTTTTCATAATTTAGTGGTACATGTGAAACTAAGGAAAAAATGATCTATTTCACAGACAAATGTTGGGCCATGTATGAGAGCGATTGTGAGACTTTGCAGTGGTTAGTTGTTTGTATGCTTGCACAGATGGTGTCCTCCTCACTCTGTGAAAGAAATTGGAGCAGCTTCTCGCTCATTCACACAAACAAACGCAATAGATTAAATTACGAGAGGCTTCAGAAGCTAGTGTATTGGCACTATAACATGAACCTATAAGAGAAGCTGCTACACACGGAAGGAAGAAGAAAAGCACAGGACTCATTGGACTTGATGACAATCGGTCAATATGCATATGCTAACGATGATATAGAGGACCCACTCTACGAGTAGGTGAAGTCACATGACTAGGGCGCTTCAGATGGGTGACCAGAGCCGCATGTAGTGGAGGCAGCATCATAGGGGATTGATGTTGACACTTATGTATAGCAAGGTGGATCTTGTCGAAGCTTTTGAATCATTAACGAGGAGTGCAAAGGGCAAACTATGACAGTCACTATCATGTGGGACACGTGGTGCCAGACCTTATTCAACACTCAAAGCAAGACAAAGCGTGCAGGTGATGGGTCTGATGACGATGATGGTGGTGGTGGTGGTGATGATGATGATGACGACGTCAATGGCGACAATGACGACGATGGTGATGGTGGCACTTTGACAAAGAGACCCATTCTGGGAGTTAGTCTTGGAGGCCTCTTTGCGGAGAGGGAATTAATCATGCCACCCAGGACACTGACCGTGGTTATCACTAGAAAAACCATGGCCTCGCCTTGTCGTTAATAAAGCATAAGAAGCTACAAAAGAAGAAGCATACCTAGAAGCTGAGAAATTTCGAGAAGTTATTGGTAGGGTTATTGAGGGGCACAGGTGTTTGTGAGAAGCAGTGTGGCTCTAGTTCGGGATCATGGACGGGGGAGGGTAGCTCGAGTTCTATGCCACAATATGAAAATGGATCACAGACACAAAAGGGTAGCTCGAGTTTTGTGCCACAATATGGATATGGTACGGACATGGTGGATATGCGGTGGGCAACTCCATCAGTTACGACATATCATATTTAGACTACAGTCTAGAGTTCACTTCTGCATACGGGCAGGGATATCTACAGTCTGGAGATGGGAAGCAGTACGGATATTTAGGAGCTACATATGTATCCACCCTAGATCCATATCAGCCACAAATTGTGACAGTTACGCAATACCCACTAATGGGCATTGTTGTCATGTGCGACCGCATATGCGCATATCCATATGTAGATTGCATATGCGATCTAGCACATATGCGAAAATATGCGATCGCATATGCGATGTATGCGATTGCATATAGCGTATGAGATCGCATATTGGCCATGGCACATTGAATTTTTATTTTTATTTTTTGGCAAAAAAATAAAATTTTACCTATAAAAAGGCTTCCAAATCTCCTCCATTTGCAATATTCTTACTCCAAAACTCTCTTACTCTATTTTTCTCTTACATTTCTTAATTACAAGTGGTCTTAATCTCCCTCTCTCTTGTATTTCCTACTTCCAAGTGATCCTAATCTCTCTCTCTTACATTCCCCCTCTCTTGGAAGTTGGAAGATCAAGATTCAAGCACTTTTAAGTTACAAGGAAGATAGCTTGTTGATTTTCTACCATAATAAATAAATAGCTTATTGATTTTGTTGTTACTTCTTGTTAACTATATTATTAAATGTGGATGACTTGATGTTTAATTGATTTTATCTCTCTCAAATGTATTTTAAATATGTAAAATTAGTTATCTATTAACTTAGAAAAGTTCTCCTCCGTTTTTTTTTTTTTTTTTTTTTTTACATTTTTTTTGAATTTTTCCCATATATATATATATATATATAATATATATATATATATATATATATATATAATTTTCATTTTTTTAAAATAAAAATAAAAAAATATGCGATCACATATGTGATTGTGCGATCGCATATGCGCATAGGCATATGCGATTGCACATGATCACAAATGCGATTCGACAACATTGCTGATGGGCATACTGGTTCAGTTCAGAGAGAATGAGTACCATCGTTATGTCAAAGAGTATCTTCAATGGTACCATTCTATTATGACCTAGGAACAGTACTGTCGATTTGTGAAGCAGTACTATTCCCAACCCCATCAAGATAGAGATGATTTTCAGTCACTGCACAACTCAATGTGGGTCTGAGCCATAGCCACATAGATCATTTATAGGCATATTTCTAAATTTCTACTTCTTTTCCTTTTAAATGTATTGATTGTGTTTCCATAAATGTATTCTTATATTTTTGAATTGTATGAATTAACTTTGAATATAATTACATCATTTCAGTTAGATAGCACATAGATTAGGACCCTATTGATGAGAGCTTCCAACCATTTAGAGTGTATAGAAGGAGGAGATCGGCCCAGCCTTCGCTTTGGGTTAATGACTTGTACATGGGCCGCACTGAGGCCTTGAAGACCTCACATGCATGATCATGCATCTTCGAAGACCCTACACTAGGAAGATGCATGCAAGCTGCTTAGTTGAGAAGTCTTGACCGTTGGATCGCGAGAATATGACAATCGGACCGTTGGATTGTGTGGATCCTTCGATCGGACGGTTGGTTCATTGTGATCCTTGATCACTGTGATCATGAGGGTTTAGATTAGCATATTTTATATTTTTGTCAATTATTCATAACTTAAGATTAACAGGTTTATGTTTTATGGTATCATAGGACAAGTGAGACATTTTTATTCAATCGAGTGTTTTTTTTTTAAGAAATCTTTCCTAAGAGCGTCTTTTTGTAAAAATATCCTTTTGAGACTATAAAGGGGGGATGTCCGGCCCTAGCGCTCAAAAAAAGGAATGAAAATCTCTCTTTTGCTTAGAAAAAGAATCTTCTCTCATGTGAAGTAAGATCCTATTGTGAAAAGAGGTTATTTTGGTGTGAATCCAGGGGTGTGAAGCCCATTATCTTATTTTGTTCTCTCATTATCTACAATTGATGTATTTTCTTCTACTTTCTCCTTCTTCTTCTACAATTGATTACATCTCTCTACATCTTTTTCTTTCTTTTGTTCTCAACCAAAACTCATCCCCATCACATCTAAAACTCACTTAAACCTAACCTATTTACACCATATGACCGTATGGACCAAACCGTAGACCGTACGTCCATATGGGTGTAACCATACGACCATCCATATGGCCAGCCCTCCCTCTCTCTCTCTTTCCCTCTTAATCCTTGCTCCTTTTTCTCTTTAAGATCCCTAGTCCTAAGCCTAAAACCCTAACCCAATTTCCTAGTTCTCAAAACCCTACTTCCCCACAAATCCTAATTCCTAAATCCCCAAATCTGAAAACCTAAACTTATTTCCCCAATTTCCTAACCCTTGAATTGCACCAAATCTGCCATTTGAACTTGAACTATGCCTATGCTAAGTGTGAGAGTTCCAATCTCTCATGGGACCTAAGGTTTTCATGTTGCCTTTTTATACTTGTGTGGGATTGTGATTTTATCATAAATCTGAATTTTATTGCCTTCTTGGTACTCTTTAAATCATGGTTGGACAGCATGTTATGATATTTGATTTACTGTGATTAATTTGTTAATAATCTCCCGCATCGAAGTAGTTAAATCACATGTCCAACATAAAATTTTGGTATCAAAGCTTAGGGTTTTAGCATAGGTTTACTTAGGGTTAGTGCATTCACCACAGTTAGGACCTTGCTAGTGTATTCATTGCTATAGAGTCTAGGTTTACATATTCCAGCATCTAGGTTAGCCACTTTTCTTTTGTCATAACATAGTACTTAAGAGTCTTAAGTCTTAGGCCCCTCAATTTGTCCCTTCTTCATACCCACGTGTTCTAGGCAAGGTTTTGGTGTTCACCCTACCACTATGAGACCAGATCAGATTCTCGAGACTCCTCATGCCATAGCTAGACAACCAAAGGCCATTGAGGCTCAAAGCAGAACCGGCAACAACCAACTGACAATGACTAACAATCATATGACTCAATTAGAGACTTCCCTTCAGGCAAACCTTGATAACAGGGAAGATGGCTAGTCTCAAGTGGGAGATGCAGAGAAAGTTCGCATGGGAGGTCCTGTTGGAGGACGTGGAAGAGGTCGTGGCCGAGGTGTTGGCCATAATGGGGTGCGTATCCAGCCACCCCTTGTAGAGTATCACGATTGTTATGATGCAAATGAGCGCATTTTGAAAAATGTCAAGATCGAGGCCCCTAGCTTTGATGGTCATTTGGACCCAAAGGCTTTCCTCGATTGGCTTGCGGACATGGACCACTACTTTGAGTGGTATGAAATGCTTGATCACCGTCGTGTGAGGCTCGCCAAGATAAAGTTGGTGGGCCAGTCTAAATTGTTTTGGACCAATCTTGAGCGCAACTTAGAAAGGTCTGTATAAGACCCGATCGTAAATTGGGTCGAGATGAAGGAAGCGCTGAAGGAAAAATATTTTCCTCTCATATCGCTAGAAATTATTGGATCAATGGCAATCCCTTCGCTAGGGAACAATGCCTATGACGGATTACATCTCCAAATTTGAAGAATACATGATGCGATGTAACGTCAAGGAGGACCCACTGGTGACTCTTTCTTATTTTAGGATGGGCCTCTGATCTGATATTCAACGCGAGCTGCTCTCTCACGATGTTGGCACCCTTGAGCATGCTTATCAATTGTGGCAAGAACTTAAGCATTACTTAAAACCGCAATTTGGGAGACAGTTTGATTCTCATAAGTCCAATATTAAGACTACTCCCAGTCCCAGGGAACTAAGTCTAACTTTGGGAGTCAACCCAAACCCTTTGTTGACACTCAAAGTAACTAAAAAGACCTTAAGGGTAAATGAGTCACCAGTACCGGTTCGTGAGGAGGCGAACCTAGGCAGTGCTATAATTGCCAATAATATGGCCATTTCGCTTACGAGTGTCCCACTAAATAATGACCTAAGGCCCTCGTGATTAAAGACCATGAGGAAGATGGAGATGACTAGGGTGACTGTGAAGAAGAAGAATATCACCCTGTAATTGGTGCTAGTGATGAAGAAGAAGAGGAGACCATACCATTTGCAGTTATCAGGTGCGCATTAGTTCAGGTTAAGAGAATTGATGATTGGCACGAGATTACCATTTTTTATACTTACGCCAAATGTGGTGAGAAAAATTGCAAAGTGATCGCTGATATTGGCAGTTGTACAAATGTGGTCTCTGAAAGCACCATTTCTCGTTTGGGCCCAAAGCCCAGTCCTCACCCTCAATCCTATAGAGTTTCATGGGTTGATGCATCCTCTATGCCAGCGTTATCTTATTCCTATCCAGTTCGCATCTTATAAAGACTTGTTGTGGAGTGATGTTTTGCCTATGAATGTAGGACACATCATCTTGGGAAGGCCTTGGCACTTTGATCGTGATGTAACAATATTCGGCCGTTCGAATGTTTGTTCCTTCTTTCATGAGGACAAGAGGATAAAGTTAAATCCCCTTCCACCAAAGAGCACCCCGGAAGTTAAGAAGGAAGACGTTAAAAATGGTGGACAAAAGGATGAGAGGAAATCGCAGCCCAAGTCTCTCCACATATTAAACGCTAACGAGTTTGAGTGGGAGACTACGGTGGATTCGATGGTGTATGACCTCATGGCTAGAGAGGCCATACCCGACGTTAGAGTAAAGTTGTCACCCAAGGTGAGTTCGGTACTAAAGGAGTTTAGTGATGTTTTTCCTGAGGATTTATCGGATGAGCTTCCACCCATGAGGTATATTCAGCATGCCATTGATATTGTCCATGGGTCGACTCTACCAAACATTCCTCATTATCAAATGAACCCTACAGAGCATGCAGAGTTGAAGAAGCACGTAGATGAGATCATTAGGAAGGGTTTCATTCAAGAGAGTTTTTCGTGTTCAGTTAAGCGTTTCTCACAACTAAGAAAGATGGCACTTGGCGCCAGTGTTCGAAATATCGGTATCGTGCAACGTATCGCACCCCTGGGATACAAATACGTATCGATTATCGCATGGGATATATCGTTTGTATCGCATAATTTATCGCACTTTTTGGGAAACATGGGGAAACATTGGGAAATTGGTTGAATTTTTCAATGAAACTTGAAGGATTATTAAAAAAGACCTTAATACACACTTTTAAATCATAAAATCTCAAAAAAGAAGTGCACATAATAGGTTTCCTTTGTATAGGGTCTAAGCTATGCGTTGTCCTATTGAATTAAGACAAATATATTTAGTATCCACCCCGTCCATCTGTTTTGCCATATCATTTTAGGACATTATCCAAAAATTGAAGTAGATCCAATAATCAGGTAGACCATACCATAGGTAACAATGGTGATTTCACATTAGTGGGCCACAAAAGTTTCGGATCAAGTTGATAATTGTTTGTTTCTCTTCATTCAAACTTATGTGAAGTTATCAGCAAATTGGATGCCTAATAAAATATAGTGAAAATTAAGGTGTACTCTAAGAAGTTTTTAATGGTACCATGTTCAACTAACACTGTTTCCTTGAGTATAGATAGTCCACCTGATAATTGGATCTTCTTAATTATTGGGATCATGTTGTAAAATGATCTGAAAAAATGGATGGACAGGGTGGACACAGAATGCACACGTCAAGTTGGGCACCACGGTACGGCTCTACGGTCTTAGGTGAGGTGGGGTCTCACCTAATCCGCTCCCTGGACCTCGTATAGTACTGAGTAAACTCTATTGGGCCCACCGTGAATGTAAATGGTTTATCCATGCGATCCATCCGTTTTTCCAGCTCATTTTAGGGGTCGAGCACAAATTTGAAACATATCCAAAGCTCAAGTGGACCATACTGCATTAAACAATAGGAATAATGATTTCCACTGTTGAAACCTCCCTAGGGCCTACAATGATGTTTATTTTTCATCCAACCTGTTCATAAGATCACAAAGATATGGATAAAGGAAAAGAACAAATATCAGCTTGATCCAAAACTTCGTTGGCCCCCAAGGATTTTTTAACGGTAGATGTTCAATTTGCACTGTTTTCTGTGGTGTGGTCCACTTGATCTTGGGATATGCTTCATTTTTTGGGCTAAATCCATAACATTATATGGTAAAATGGATGGACGGAGTGGATAAAATACATGAATTACAGTGGGCCCCATAGAGTTCGTGCAGTACACCACTCACTACGCTATCCGCTTCCCACCACACTGCCAAGACGGCAGGGATGCTCCTCCAACTCGAGTTGTACGAACGGTTCAAAGTTACATGGCCCCACGATAATGTATTTATTATATCTACACCGTTCATGCATTTGGAGATATCATTTTAGATCATGAGCCTAAAAATGAACCATATTCAAAGCTCAAGTGGACCACACCACAAATAGCAGTGGGGCTGATTCTCACCGTTAAAACAATTGTAGGGTCCACCATAATGTTTATTTTACATCCAATCTGTTCATTAGGTCACATAGACTTGGATGAAGAGGAAAAACATATATCATGTTGATCTAAAACTCCTGTGACCCCAAAAGGGTTTCAATGGTAAACGTTCAATCTCCCACTGATGTTTGCAGTGTGGTCCACTTGATCTTTGGATCTGTCTTATTTCTCGGTTCAAGCCTTATGACGAGCTCGCCAAATGGACGAACGGTTTGGATATAACACATACCTCATGATGGGACCCATGGAACTTAGCGATGTCAACACACCATTCCACTCGGTGGTGTGCGGTACACCAACCAACTCAATTTCCATAAAAAGGGCTCGTACGCCCTTTTTTAAGAAGCAGAGAGGGTTCCGGCATTCCGGAACCCTAAAATCTCTCCCTAATCTCACATATATTCGGATTTCGATGAGGATTTCTCCGGATTTCGCCCAAATACTCGGATTTCTCCAGATTTCGACGGATTTCTCTCCCAAATTGGAGATTTTGTTTGCACTAAACTACGAACGACGCTTTGATACGAATGGCCCACCAAAGAGAAGTTTCCGATCATGGCGATCTCTTGTACAGGTATCGAAATCCACCTGTTGAAAGTTTCTCTATATATATTTTTAATTTTTCCATTTTTTTTTATATATAATGACACTGTCCCGAACGATATTTGATGTTTAAAAAATAAAAAAATAAAAAAATCTTGGTATCTTTCGAAGGTTTCGTGTCGCCGGACCGCAATACTGATAATATCGACCTATATATCGGCCGATAGTATCGATATTTCGAACACTGCTTGGCGCATGTACGTGGACAGTCGGGTCATTAACAAAATCACAATCAAGTATCGGTTTCCCATACTGCAACTTGATGATATATTAAACATGATGGCAGATGCCATGATTTTCTCAAAGATAGACCTCAAGAGTGGGTATCACCATGTATGTATTCGCTCAGGGGATGAATGGAAAACGACCTTTAAAACGAAGGATGGGCTCTACAACCCAAGTGTTGAGGCCCTTTATAGGGAAGTTCTTGGTGGTGTACTTTGACAATATCCTCATCTATAGTACATCCAAAGAACTAACCTCCACCACCTAAGGCAAGTTTGCAGGATCCTTAGGGAAGAGAAGCTATATGTAAACTTTAAGAAGTGTTTGTTCATGTTAGATAGAGTCATCTTCTTAGGTTTCATAGTTTCATTAGAAGGCATGTCTGCGGGTCCTGAGAAAATCAAGGCCATTGTGAGTTGTACTGAACCGCGGAACATTCATGAGATACGTAGCTTTCACGGCTTGTCTACCTTGTTTAGGTAGTTCATCAAAGGCTTTAGTTCCATTAATGTCCCCATCACAGATTGCATAAAGAAAGAGGAGTTCAAATGGACTAACACTGTGTCAAAAGCGTTTAAGGAGATCAAGGGCAAGATGATAGAGGCTCTTGTCATGCACCTTCCTAACTTTTCTAAAGTCTTTGAGGTTACTTGTGACGCCTCTGGGGTAGGTATATGTGGAGTACTTAGCCAGGAGGGACATCCTGTTGGTTGTTGCTTTCTTTAGTGAAAAGTTGAATGAAGCAAAGCAGCAAAGCAATGGTACTCTACTTATGACAAGGAATTATATGCGGTAGTCCAATCCTTACGTCATTGGCGACATTATTTACTACCGCAAGAGTTCAACTTATTCTCAAACCAAGAAGCCTTACGTTACATTAACTCCCAAAAGAAATTAAACCCAAGGCGTGCCAAGTGGATTGAGTTTCTTTAAGAGTATTCGTTTGTTCTGAAACACTAGGCTAGGGTCAAGAACAACCAGCTAAGGCCCTTAGCCATAGAGTGACGTTACTTTAGTTTATGAGAGTTGAAGTCATTGGATTCGAGAGTTTGGAGGACATATATCCCACATGTCCAGACTTCAGGAAAGTATGTATGCCACTTTTGGATGGTCAGAGGAATGATAGTGGGTTTGTCCCGATCGATAGCTTTCTATTCAAATGAGACAAGACTCTGCGTTCCCCGCACATCCCTATGGGACCTCCTTATTTGGGAGCTTCACGCCGGTGGAGTAGCCGGTCATTTTGGTTGTGACAAGACTATTGCCCTTGTAGATAACATGTTTTATTGGCCAAGTCTCAAGCGAGATGTAGCCAAGATTATAGGGCAATGTCGAACATGTCAGCTGGCAAAGCGGAAGAAGTAGAACATGGGTTTATATACAGTTTTTCCAGTGCCACATGCTCCGTGGAAAAATCTCAATATGGACTTTATGCTTGGGCTTCCCAAGACAATCAAGAAGCACAATTCCATTTTCGTGGTAGTGGACCATTTTTCTAAAATGGCAATTTCCTACCATGCTCTCATAAGTTGTCCAATGCCTCCAACATCACGAAGCTATTCTTTGCGAAGATGGTTCGTTTACATGGTTTGCCGAAAACCATCATGTTTGACGGGGATGTTAGGTTTGTGAGTTAATTTTTGGAAGACACTTTGGCATATGATGGGCACGAGATTACAATTTTCATCAGCATACCATCCTCGTACTGACGGTTAGATAGAAGTGGTTAATAGGAGTTTAGGGAACATGTTACGATGTCTTGTGGGTGACCATACCATGACTTGGGATGCAGTATTACCTATAGCCGAGTTTGCATATAACAGTCCAATCAATAGGTCAATAGGCATAAGTCCATTTGAAGTTGTGTCTGGTTGTAAGCCTAGAAAACCGATAGACCTTATTCCCATGTCAGTCTCCCATAGGTCGTCAGAGTATGTAGAAGCATTTGCATGCCACATTCATGACTTGCACACGGAGATTAGAAAACAGATTAAGTAATGAAAAATATAAGAAACTTGTTGACTCTCACCGTATATTCAAAGAATATCAGGTAGGTGATAAAGCGATGATAAGGATAAGACCTGAATGGTTTCCACAAGGAATCTTCAAAAAATTACAAGCTCGCAATGTTGGACCATATAAGATTTTGAAACATTTAGGTCACAATGTGTACTTGGTAGATCTTCCACCTAGTATGGGCATTAGTACTACATTCAATGTGGAAGATCTAGTGCCTTTCCAAGACCCCTCTCTTGACCCAGATGATGACATACCCAACTTGTCCCATCACCCATAGACCTTACCTAACCCTTCTTCTCATCATTTTCCACATTTACCATCCATACCTATGAGCAGAGAGGAGATGGAGGATATTTTGTATGGGCAGGTGGTCTCCACTCGACATGGGGGCTTTTAGAAATATTTAGTCAAGTGGAACATCGAGCTGTATTAGATTGCATGTGGATCACATATGTGAATCTTCAACGACTTGACCTGGATCTTCTGGAGCGGCATTGTAGCTTTATTTCGCCAAAGGCGAAATCTTCTCAGTCGAGGAGAGTTGATGAGGGCATCCGACCATTTAGAGTATACCACAGGAGGAGGAGATCAACCCAGCCTTCGCTTTGTCTTGATGAGTTGTACACAGTGTTCGAGTTGTCGGTATCGCTACAAGTTTCGCTGACTAGAGATAAAGATATATTATCGTTATCGCCGATAATATCGCCGATAACCGGAAATGCAAAAAAAAATGACGAATAATGGGGAAAATGATGGAATTTTTCAGTAAAACTTCAGGGCATGCCTAAATACACATATTTGCATATTTAGGAATAAAAAATTACAAAAAAAAAAATACATTAAATAATAAGTTTTCATTTAATGGGACCCAAAAAGCATATGTTGCCACAAGAAATCGCTCCAATTGTAATCAAAATGAGTTCATATAATATAAATGCAAGTTAACATATAATAATTAGGACATGTAAAAGTTAATGAACTAAAAAAGTACACCTTTTTTGGGACATGGAATCTATATATTGGTGTACTTGATGATTGATGGCTTGGATATGGCACTTGTTTGACATATTGGCATCCATTCAATTTTCCATATCATTTTATGGTATAAGCTCAAAAATTAGATAGATCCAAATCTCAAGGGTGTTGATTGAATGCACACCATTAAAAACTTCTCAAGGGCCATAAATTTTGTATCAAACTAGTTTGTATAACCTAATTAATGAGTTGGATGTCAAATAAACATTACATTGAACCTTGGGAGGTTTTTAATATGGACATTCAATTGCTACTATTTCTTGTGGTGTGGTCCACCTGAGAGTTATATATGCCTGATGTTTTGGATCAAGATCTAAAATGATTTGAAAAAATTAATGGACAGTATGGATCAAATAAATACATCGTATTAGGCCCACATAGCACCAACCACTAGCCATCTTGATAGTGGCAAGGTCACTAGCCAAATCAAGTCTTCCAGTGGTGTAAGGACTTTGTGGTACCCACCGTCTCCCATGTGTTTTATGATGCATTGAATATAAAGGTGGCTACTGGAGTGTTCCGTGGGCCCACCATGATATTGAGAAATCAACTCCATTAATCCATTTTAGCATATTATTTTAGTACATGGTCCAAAAAATGAGGTAGTTCCAAATCTCAAGTGGACCACATCAAAGGGAACAACATCTATTAAATCCCACCATTAAATTGAAAGTGCGTTCCATTACCTTAAAACTAGTGAGATTATGGTGGTGTACCACAACCCTAGATAGTTATTGAGTTCGTGTAGTGCAAAGACGTGCACCTTGCGCTTGCTTGAGCTCCGAAAGTTATACGAACGGTTCAAAGGAGATCACGCCGCACAAATGATGTATTTATTATATCTACATCGTTCATCTATTTTTAGAGATCATTTTAGAGCATTATCCAAAAAATGAATCATGTCCAAAGATCATTTGGACCACACCACAAATAGGAGCAGAGATAATGATTTTTACCGTTAAAAAATTTGTAGGGCCCACCATAACGTTTATTTTCCATCCAATCGGTTCATAAGGTCACAAAGACCTGAATTGAAGAATAAAAACAAATTTCATATTGATCTGGCGTGACCTCAAAAAAGTGACGTTCAGACACGCTTTTTTGCGGTGTGGTCCACTTGATAGTTAGATCTTTTTACTTTTCGTCTCAAGCCTTAAAAGAGCTCGCTTGATTGATGGATTCGGTTTGATATAACAAATAACGAGAGGGACTCACGGAACTTGCTTATGTATACAGCAACAATACAGCGGGTGTGAGAGGTCACGGATTAGGTGGGTACTGACAAGTTGAGTAGCCGGTCGGCTAATGAAGTGACGTCACCAAGTTATGTGGCCCCATTATGATGTATATGTTATATCCACACCGTCCATCCATTTTTAGATATCATTTTAGGGTATGAACCAAAGAATGAATCAAATAAAAATCTTTTGTGGACCCCACCAAAGAAAACAATGGGAGAGTAATTCCCACCGTTGAAACTATCCTAAGGCCCATCATAACGTTTATTTGAAATCCAACCTGTTCAAAAGTTAAAAAAGATATTAAATAAGGAAAACACAAATATCACTTGATCTAAAACTTTTGTGGCCTCTAGAAGTTTTTAACGGTCTCCCACTTGCTTTTTACGTGTTGTCCACTGAGCTTTGGATTTAACTCGTTCTTTGGATGTTGTCCTAAAATGATCTCTCCAAATGGATGGAAGGTGTGGATGCAAAACATACATCATGGTGGGGCCCACGGAACTTGCCGACGTCACTTGTTAGGTAGTCTCGCTGACTCAACCTGCAAATATCTCAACCCTCGTGGCTAATCCCCTCGGACGTGAGAGAGATTTCGTTTTTACGAAATTCTCTCCTCTTCTTCGCAATCAATCTCATCCACAGATAAAAAATCTTTAGAAATTTGCCTTTTCTTTTTCAACAGAAATCTCAGTAAATCTCGGTGAAATCAAGTTTTCTTTCAAATCTCTTTCTTTGAAGAAAACAAAAGGGTTTTTTAAAAGGGTTTTCTTATCTCGGATAATTGTAGTTATCAAATGATTTGCCTACTAAATGTAGCCGAAATCCACTTCCATGGTAGATCGGGAGAAAAAGAAGGTAAGAGATCTTTTTTTATATATTTTTTGTATTTATTTCAATTTTTTTCAATAATAAGGAGAACGATAGCTATTTTTTCGATAAAATCGAAAATATCGATATTTCGTCGATATTTTCGAAAAGAAACGAAAACTTGGGGTTTCGATATCGCCGGTTCAGCGACACCGATAATATCGCCGATATTATCGATTTCTCGTCGACAATTCAAACATTGGTTGTACATGGGCCCGGGTGGATCGCACCGAGGCCTTGAAGACCCCACATGCATGATCGTGCATCTTCAAAGACCCTACACTAGGAAGATGCATATGGGCTGCTTAGTTGAGGAGTCTTGACCGTTGGATTGTGAGGATATGACCATCGGACCGTTGGATTGTGTGGATCCTTCGATCGGGCAGTTGGATCATTGTGATCATGAGTGTTTGGATATGCATATTTTATATTTTTGTTGATTATTCATTACTTAAGATTAGCGGGTTTATGTTTTATGGCGTCACAGGACAAGTGAGACATTTTTATTTGAGGGTTTTTTTTTTAAGAAATCTTTCTTGAGAGCATCTGTTTGTATAAAAAAAAAAAAAGAAAAAAAAAAAGACCTTTTTGAGACAATAAAAGGGGACATTCAGCCCTAGCCCTTAGAAAATGGAATGAAAAGCTCTCTTTTGCTTACAAAAAGCATGTTCTCTCATGTGAAGTGAGATCCCCATGTGAAAAGATGTTATTTTGGTGTGAATCTAAGGGTGTGAAGCCCATTATCTTATTTTTTCTCTCATTATCTACAATCAAGGTATTTTCTAATTTATCCTTCTCCATCTCTCTCAATCCCTCTTTACTTCTATCTACCTCTTCTTCTTTCTTTTGTTCTCAACCAAAACCCACCCAAACCTAACCTATTCACACCATATGACTGTAAACCCTAGACCATACGTCCATATGGGTGTGACCGTACAACTGTCCGTGCAATCAGCCCTCCCTCTCTCTCTCTCTCTTAATTCTTGCTCATTTTCCTATTTAAGATCCTAGTCCTAAGCTCTTAACTCAATTTCCTAATCCTCAAAACCTTACTTCCCCACAAACCCTAATTCCTAAATCCCCAAATCCCTAATCCTAAATCCCTAACCCTAAATCCCCATATCAGAAAACCTAAACTTATTTCCCCAATTTCCTAACCCTTGAATTGTGCCAAATCTGCACTTTGAACTTGAACTATGCCTAGTGTGAGAGTTCCAATCTCTCATGGGACCTAAGGTTTTTATGTTTATATAATTCATACTAGTGTGAGATTGTGATTTTATCATAAATCTGAATTTTATTGCCTTATTGGTACTCTTTAGATCATAGTCGGACAGCATGTTATCATATTTGATTTACTGTGATTAATCTGTTAATAATCTCCCCCATCCAAATAGTTAAATCACATGCCCTGGATAACCTATATAAAGGAAACCAATTATGGGCGCTTTTTTTTTTTTTTTTTTTTTTGTGTGTGATGTTATGATTTAAAAGTGTGTATTGATGTCTTTTTTAACAATCCCTGAAGTTTCATTGAAAAATTCGACCAATTTCTCAATGTTTCCCCATGTTTCCTAAAAACAACGATAAATTATCCGATACAACCGATATGTCCCATGCGATAACTGATACATATCTGTATCCCAACGGTGCAATACATAACGCAATAACGACATGAAAAACATTGGGTACAACAACCTACAAGACAATGGAAAATATAAACTTTAAGCAGTAAAGAACTAAGAAAAAAAGATACAAGTTGGGGACAGATGTGACATGCCATGACATCATCATTTTTTGCCCAATTGGCAGACTGTCATCCTGAGGGTGCAGTTAGTGCCTCTCTTATTGTCATTGATAGGAGATAGATCGGTTTTTCTCCGTTTGTCCAGTTGTATGCTCGTATTGTGAGTAACCTGCTGCAGCATTTCTGGTATTTCTTTCTTTAAAAAAATAATAAATAAAATTACTAAGCTACTAAAAAAATCACATTTTGCCTGAGTTTAGAACAATATAAGCAATATACGAGAAATACATCTCTTGCAATTTTATAATGGAAGAAGAGGACATAGGTTCATTACAGAAAAGAATATGCTTACTAGGTACACATTCGTATATGCATGCACACATGAATGTCAAAAGATGTTCTCTTTTCAAAGAACAGTTTACATATTCACTTTCAATACGATCATCTAGTGATTCAATCACAACAAAACAGATATGAATACCAGAGGATGCGTTAGGAAGAATTGCTTCATCTGCCCCTTTCGTCAAAAGGATGATATCTCGATTCTGGCAATCTTGGACAATCACTGACATCCTTTTTCGATCAGAAGTGAACTCTAAAGTATCCAGTATCTCATATTGAAGGATTGAGGCATTGAAATTGACTTCTGCAAAATAAAGAGTAAGAAGAAATTAGCTCATCTTGTCCACAGTTACAGTTCCATCTCATAGAACTGAAAGAGAAATATTCTGAAATGAAATGGTTGCCAAGGAATGAATCATACCAAGAATATTCCCATTTTTATTGAAGAGAACCATGTGCAAGTGAGCAGCAGCATGAACAAGAGCATCCTCATCCTGGGATTGTGCCTTGTAAGAGA
Organism: Magnolia changhungtana; assembly: GCA_030180095.1. Taxonomy (NCBI): domain Eukaryota; kingdom Viridiplantae; phylum Streptophyta; class Magnoliopsida; order Magnoliales; family Magnoliaceae; genus Magnolia; species Magnolia changhungtana. The sequence goes on from JASAUF010000042.1 coordinate 594,340, forward strand.
TTGTTCCATTTTTGCTACATATTATGAAAAGGTAAATGAGATCAGAACATCTATCGAAACTGTGTCATTAGGACCAGATGCAAATACAGAAAAAAGTACAATAACGGTATTATACTAGCCTTTTAAGAGGTATAACTGTATTGCATACTGCCATAACTGTAAGGAATCTAATAACATCAGGTCTTTTGCTACCAATAGCATCGAGCAGTTCCATGTCTGGCTAGAAGAAAGAATTTTTGTCAGATCTGGCAGCAAATGTCATATGGTTTACAGTCTAAGACTGCATTTGGAGCAAAAGTGCATTTGAGTTGCAAACATTTAGTGGAAATGGCAAAAGTTAATAACATTTCCTAGTATTTATAATAAGGAATTAGCCCCCAAATTGCAGTTGTTTTTTTTTTTTTTTCCCTTTCATGTCCAACTTGAAAGTAACATATTTGCAATTTGGAGCCCAAACCCTCAAAATGAATGCTCAGCGAGGAAATTACAATTTGGTTATTCCTATGCTATTAGACTAATAATTGCAATTCAACTTGATAGTGCATACAAATGCAGCCTATAAAAAAGGAGAGCAGGTCAGTTTACTCATCGGTACTAAGAATAAACCCTAAAGAACATAGAAAGCAGTCATGCATATGATTAGCCTCAAATCAATATAATAAACTTGTGGTTCACAATAATAAATAAATAAATAAATAAATGAAATGTATTGGTGCAAGGTCAAGCAAGATACACATACAAATCCCAAATCATATGAAATGACTATATATGTAGGATGAAAATTCTTGAAGTATCACAGTATAGAGCAGTACTAAATTCTTTGATCAAGCAATCTGAAGTCACATTTTAAAGATCACAACAAAAACCCCATGAACCATGTGTCTTTGCATGAAGAAGGGAAAGATACAATGAAATATGAATGACAGAGAACTTGTAGGCATTTTGTAGATGACTGCAGATAGTTCCTGCCAGACTTCACATGATGTATAAGCCTTCATGTAGATACCAAAACTGGCTTCTCATGCTAAGAAATAAACCAGAAGAGACTTATACTAAATACCAGCATGCCTAAGCAGTGATTTATTGATTCTTTACATTGTTGTTGTGTATCCTTCCACAACACTCCTACAGAACAGAGGCCAGGGTTCCTACCATACACTGGCCAAATCACTATAATTACAAAATGTCCCTCATATACAGCATAGTTTCCACCAGAATTGCAATAAATTTAAAAAATTATCATGCATACGAGGTTTTCAACAATTCAAGTACAACAAGGAGAAGAAAATTAGCTAACGAACTACATAGATAACAAAACACACAAAATATCATGAAACAAGCATAGGAAAACAAACCTTTCAGGGCATCTCCACTTTCATTTCCATAGAAAGTACCATTGATGCAACATCGCCGGAAGATCATTCTATTCTCTGTTAGGGTCCCAGTTTTATCAGTCAAAATGTACTCAACTTGTCCTAAATCCTCGCTGATTGCAGTGCTGTGGGGGGGAAAAACACATCTTAACCTCAAGAATATGAAAGAAAACTTGCGCTGTTAGCGTCTGCAAATGCACAGGCTTCACTTTCTTACTTTGTCGCATGGGAAGGTGTATTGGTGTCATGATCATACATCTCCTCATCCCAATCAATGAACTTTGCATATAAACTCTTCATAAGATCTAGAGATACCTGCCATAGATATGGACTATTCTTAAAAACCAAGGGAAGCTGACAGTGAAAATGGAATGTATACAGACCTTTCAAACAACAAATGGCTTGATGATTATAAGATTTTTAAGAAATAGTGATGGAATCTTATTTTTCTCATAGGCTATGAGAAAGGGATCAAGATATATTAGTATCACACTATCATGTGCAAGTTCAAAGGCCACAGATTACATCCATGGGGCATGATGATCCATTATGGATATCTGCAATTGGGACCAGAGCAACATAACCATAAAGACATTTAGAAACAAACGGACCACTCACTAAGTGATCAAGTACGAAATATTACACAAGCATGGCGACCAATGATTTCACTATTTTTCCCTTTTTTGTATACAGAAATAGACTATAAGAGGCTAATGCCATGCCACCACATGCAGATGGTATATCTAACACAGTGGCATCATCAACCCCTCCACTTACAAATATAATGGTGCTGAATCTTTAATATGGCTGATTATGGGAGGAAAAAGCTGGCATATGGTTAATTATTTGATACTGGTCAAATGTCTCTCAGTATCTAATATTTCAACAAATGACCCTGATATATGTGCTGTGACATGTTATTTGCATCCTACCTTAGTATTTAAATTTGGTCAAGAATTTAGGTATATTTTTAAATAAAGATGCAAACTATGACATGATGTCATAGTAGAGACACAATAAGCAACAAACAGAGAAGAAATGATACTTTATACAGCCGCATACCTTTATGGATATCGGGATCATAATTGAACATAAAAGCTCAAATCGTAGAGGGATGACCAGCAGTTCATACCATGGTCCTTCCTTTGGGTAAAGAACGTACCATTGCTACAAGGAACCAAAAAGTGAGCATCAGTTGCTAAATATCAGAGGTGACGGGTGGAAGAGCAGTGTGAGCTTAATTAATAGCTCGAGAAAAATTACGGCTTAAGAGCACCAACAACAGAACGAATCAAATCCTCAACAAGGATCTCAAAATCATGCCTCCATGATTAAATACTTAATAACTAAAACCATTTTCTGTGGAAATAAACAATTTTCTAATGTCAAAATTATGTGGATATTACTAAAAGTTAATAATGTATGGACTTGAGAACTATAATAAGAACCAAAATACGAAAACTTGTGTAATGAGGACAAACCAGTGAAATTACACGTCACTATTATGCACAAATAGATAGTCCACTACTGAGTTCCTCCAAAAAATGGTAGAATAAGCATGCAGAGAAACTCGTAATGATGAAATAAGAAATTACTTCGACTATGAATTATTTACAAAAGGATTGAACAGTACAATAACTGGAACATTGTTACATGCCAAAAAGTAAGTTCAGGCTTTCTGCATTTTTGTATTATTTTATATGAAACTTCTTTACCTGCATACATAAAGCTTTAAATCCATTTTCTACTTAACGAACCCATACATCATTTTTATTCATGAAATCATCGAACAATACAACCAGGCTGAATCCCTATCACTTGGAATCAGTTTCTGTGCAACTACATCTCAGACATGAAGTCAATGCTTAACAACAAACAGATTACAGTTAGGGCCTGTTTGTTTTCCGGGTGAAATGGTAAATACCGTGTAAAAAAATAATTATTATTTTCCTGTGCATTTATATCATACTTGATTGGACTGTTTTCTTTTTGACACAAAACCCAAGAATATTGCAAAATATACGTGGGTTCCACTGTGATGCATTTTGCTTATCCACACCATTCATCCATTATTTCAGTTGAATTTATAGCATGAGTAAAAAAATGAGGCATATCCACAACTCAAGTGGACCACGTCATAAGAAAAAGGAAATTGAATACTGACCGTTAAAAACTTTGTGGGGCCACTGTTTCTTTTGGCATGGCCCACTTGAGTATTGGATCTACTTCATTTTTCATCTCATGCTTCAAAATATTGTAGCAAAACAGATGGACGGTATGGATATATCATATGCATTATCATGCGGTTCAAAAATTAAAGTTACCTCTTTTGAACCAATTTCAAAGACACGAGTTCCTATGAATTTTCAAACACGTGAAATAGGAGGATTTACCTTTTACCGTGTATTTACCATTTCTTTGAAAAAACAAACAAGCCCTTATTATAACCAGTGTTCGAGTTGTCGGTGTCGCTATAAGTTTTGCTGGCCAGAGATAAAGATATAATATCGTTATCGCCGATAATATCACCGATAACTGGAAATTCGGAAAAAAATACAAAAACATGGAGATAACGGTGAAATTTTCTAATGAAACTTCAGGACATGCCTAAATATACATATTTGCATATTTAGAAATTAAAAATTTATATAAAAAATGCATTAAATAATAAGTTTTTATTTAATGGGGCCCAAAAAAGCATACATTTCCATAAGAAATGTATCTAATAATCACCAAAATAAATTTATCTAAGTTTCAAGTTGACCACACCATATGAAACAGTGGTAATAATAATTTCCACCATTGAAATCTTCATAGGGCCCAATGATGATTATTTGCCATCCAAACTGTTCATAAGATCACAGGGACATGGATGAATAAAAAAAGGAAATATCAGGTTGATACAAAACATTTGTGGCCCTCAAGAATCTTTCAATGGTAAACAATCAATTCACACAGTTTCATGTAGTGTGGTCCACCCAAGCTTTGGATATGCTTCATTTTGTGACTCGTGGCTTAAAATCATCTAATAAAATGGATGTACTGAGTGGATCAAATACGCAATTACGATGGGCCCACTGAGTTTACTCAGTACGCAATTCACTTCCGTTCTTCCATTCTAGCGTAGTCCGGAAGCGGATTGGCTGGTGTACTGCACACTAGCTATCAAGTCAGCAAGTTATGTGGGTTTGATCATAAGGCATGTGTTATATCCAAACCGTTCATTTATTTGAAGAGCTCATCTTAAGCCTTTAAACGAAAATAAGACAGATATAACTATCAAGTGGACCACACTGCAAAAACCAGTGGGGGATTGAACGTCTACCATTGAAACCCTTTTTGGGGTCAATGAAGTTTTGGATCAACATGAAAATTGTTTTTCCTCTTCATCCAGATATTTGTGTTTTTATGAACGGATTGGATGCAAAATAAACGTTATGGTGGGCCCTGCAAATTGTTTAACGGCGAAAATCATTATCTCCGCTGCTATCTATGGTGTGGTCCATATAACCTTTGGATATGATTCATTTTTTGGATAATGCTCTAAAATGAACTCTAAAAACAAATGAACGGTGTAGATATAATAAATACATCACTGTGGGCCAATGTAACGTTGATCTCCTTTGAACCGTTCGTACAACTCGGAGCGCGAGGGGTGTCAGAGCTCGTCTTCGCACGACACGTATATACAACAGCTATATAGCTGGTGTGAGGTACAGCAACCAAACCGCTTCTGGTGGATCCCTGACCGTGGGACCCATTATGAAGTATATACTTTACATTTACACCGTCCATCATATATAAAAGCTTATTTTAATGCATGATCCGAAAAATGAATCAGATTCAAATCTTCAGTGGACCACACCACAGGAAACTGTGTTAATTGAACACATATCATTAAAAACTTCTTGGTGGCCACAGAAATTTTGAATCAAGCTGATATTTATTTTAACCCTTCATTCATGCCTTTTTATATTTACAAAAAGGTTTGATGACAAATAAACATAACTGTGGGGCCTAAGAAGGTTTCAACGGTGAAAATCATTATTCTCATTGTTTTTTATGGTGTGGTCTACTGGAGCTGTGGATATGCTTTAATTTTGGATTTTACCCCTGAAATGAACTAGAAAAATGAACGGACGGCGTGGATAAATTGCATACATTCATGGTGGGCCCAGAAAGTTTACTCAGTAAGATGAAGCGCACCATGCGCTCGATTTGCTGCGGCAGTTCCGAAGCATAAAAGAAAAAAAAAAAATTTTAAAAAAAAAAACAAAAATCGGGGTTT